>CM067564.1:32746264-33366950 GCA_034336665.1 Luscinia megarhynchos
TTTAGTTCTGCTGGGACAGGTCAGACCAGAAACAGCCATCTCCAGTGCAGAAGAAAGCACTCCCAATTGTCTTTATACAAACCCTACAGAGAAAAAAAAGAAAAATGCATTCAAAGGTGCATTTCCTTCCAACCCAAAATATATAAATTGATGTAAAAGGTATAAGTGATAGATCGATCACATCCTAAAAGTACATTTACTCACATTTGCTGCTCTTGGGTATAGAACATCTACTATTTGCATCCTCAAGGATCCATTAACAATTATTCTTGAAAAGATCAAATATGGTTTATGCAAAAAGATCAGTTGGTGGAAAAAGTCAATTAGTAGATTCTCTAAAAATGTTTCTCTGAAAAGAAAATTTTAAAAAAATGAACGCTCCAAATTTTTAACTGAATTTTTTTGTTGTTGTTGTTAGAATCTAGTATGATTAATATTCTGAAGTTTGGACATTATTCAAAATAATAGAATTAAGCATGTTTTCTCTTTCTTCATCCTCTTCTTTTCCTGTAATTTTACACTTAGTAAATTCATGAAAAAATTAGAAACTGGAAAACAGTAAAATTTTGGAAAAATTTAAATAAATTAACGTATTAAATTATTTAATATTAATTATTTGGTGTAAATTCTGAAAGGATAAAAAGTATGATTTTACTGTGGCAGGAAGGTTGGGTTCTGAATCAGAACAGGGGACTTGTTGACCTGTTAATAATAACTGAATGTGTGATCATGGATAAAATTTACCCAGAGACAATGCTGAGAAAGCAGAGAAGGAGACAAGTGTCAGGACTGTTACACAAAATGAGAGAGAAGAAAAGGTCATGCTGTATTTTGTCAAGTGAATTTTGGAAGAAAACAACAAGTTGCTCTAGGGAGAAGCAAATTGAAGCCAGGAAAGTGAAGAGTTTGGAAAGTGAGTCAGGGATGCTAGAAAGCAACTAGACTAGGAATCTGGAATTGGCACCAATAAAAGCTGCACATTCCTTATCCAACATTATGATAAAAGACCTATTCTGTTAACTGGTGAGTATGTGTTGCTTCTCATAGTCACCATTCATATATCCTCTCTGTCAGGATTTATTTTAGGTTATTTCTTAGGGCCATGTACTGACCTCAATCTGCCTTAAAATAAGGGTTGTTGTATGTGTGCACTGATGTGCTGCAGCCATTGTACAGTCTGTAAAGCACTTCCATAATTTGCATATTGTCCAGGCTTGTTCTTTTTATAACTTTGTGCTTATTTTAAATTTGGAGGGTGGGGGGAAAAAAAGTAAGATGGTAAGCATAAAGCATAAAATCAGAGTGTACTGGCATTGGGAGGTTGTAGTCTGGTTGTAGTCTTGTATTTCAGTGCAGCAATTTATTTTGTGCTTATGCTACTGCTCTGTGACCATTTCACATCTGTAATAATTAAATATCTAGAAAAATATATAACTGATTAATCAGAATTAAATGAATCCCATTTTCCATAAATTATTTTTAAAATTAGTCATTGCCTGTTTTTTTAGAGCACAATTTACTCTTTTTATTTCTCAGTAGATGAAAAATTTTGCAGCTGTGGAGAAGTAAATTGTCGTCCATTTTTATGCAGTAAAATATTTAATCAATCAAGGTATTTTGGTATAAATATATCTTATGCTAAAGGACATCACTTGAAAATTATGATATGCTGTAGTTTTCAACCTGGCTATATCTGCAAACCATTTATGTTCTTTGAGAAAAATTTAAGATGAATATCTGTAAAACAAAGGCCTTAATTTTTAAATGTAAAAATGTTAATGATATAATTCCCCTTATTATATAGCTGACTGTCTTCCATACTGCAGTAGTATGATTTAAGGAAATAATCACTACAGGCACAACTAATGACACTTTCATCCTGCTTTTGGAAAGTGTGCTGCCATAATGTTGCACATGAGAAATACTTCTACAAAAAACAGTCCAGTGTGTATAGTAAAACACTCTGAACACACACTGTAAGCCAGTCTGCAGTTTCATCCTACACTGCATATAAGATGATGAGCTTTTTAAAAGTCATACACCTGAATTACACGTTCAGCTTTATTATGTTTACAGATGTTTATATGAGTGATGTTTTATCCCATCCCTTTCCAGTACTAGTCTGACAGATGTTTAATTTGCTTATTTGCTCTGTGCCTCAGTGTTCCCATCAGTCAGGAGCAAAGCACTGAAGACACAATTAGTGTTATTTGAAAGTAACAGGGTGTGTTACTGTCATTCACTGTGATATCTGTTCCAAACCAAACTAATCTAGTTTACATGATCTGAAAGACAAGAGATCTTTAAATTTTCAATCTGCTATTTTTATGGGGAAAGTAAAAAGACTTAAAGTTCATTGTTGTTCATAAATAAGGGAGAATGACTCATTTGGTATAATTGGATTTGCTGCATTATAATAAAAAATATTTATATGTATTAAAAAGCTATATTTTTATCATTATTAAAATATCTGCTTTTTTAAGGGGTGAAGGCTGTCCAGTCCTTTGAAGTCTTAAGTTTTATAGCCTGATACTAGGGATTTCAAATAAATAACTTACATCTCTCATCATAATCTGAAGAGTCTCACAGAACACAGAGGATTCTAGTGAAAAAAGAGATGAATCTGTTGTTAATTATATTATGCCTTTTTCCCCCCTTTTTCTTCTGTTTTATTGTTACTGTGTTTTAACAGACCAATACCTGCTGGGTGGACATTATTCTTCAGAAAGCATACATTTTAGAAATCAGTACACAACAGATAATACAGAGCACCAAATCTAAATTATTTAAACAGAGGAAGTGGGAAAATATGAATAAGCCAACAGATTGCATACTTATTTTGCAGTTTTCCATTAAAAAATAATTTAACTGTGAAGAAGCCAGGAATGCCAACTGGGCACTTTTTAGCTGGTGTCACATAAAATTTACACTTTTACGTGACAATTTTTCAAGCTAATTTGGGAAAGAGATTTGTGTTTGGCTGTGTGGTACTGATTAGAGAATTATATATGAATGACTTGTTTGTGGTTATATTATCTTTGAATTTTCCATTGTCTAGACTGGCTGTCATATCAACTAACATGTAAACAAATGCATTTAAAGCTTCTTTCTGACTGAATTTTGAAATATAATTTTGAATACTGTGGTACTCTTGTTCTGAAAAATCATGAAAATAACTTGGTACTGCTTGTGAATTTAGGTGACATTTCTATAAAATTGAGGTTACATAGGTCACAAAGCTACACAAAAATATTTATGTCTATATCAGTTCAATAAGTTTGAATTATCTTAGTTGGATACATAAATTTTAACTAGCATAGTCTTCAGTTCTCTATTATTACTTTGGGTTCTTCTATACAAGCAAGTTTTTGGGGCTTTTTGTGTGTATTGTTTTTTTCAGGTACTGAAAGTGTATTTGAGTGTTTTTCTGTTTGCTCAAAAAAGTGTTTATATCTCTCTTACTCTGGGAGCAGAGTAAGTTATTCACAGTAGCAGACCATGCACAGAGAGACTACTAGATTGAGATGGTTTCTTCTACCTAGGAGTGGATGGCTGAATAAGTAAATATTTGCAAGACTTAGCTGAAAATCTGATGTAGATTCAACTGACTATTTAAGAAATGAAATCTTGATGGAAAGCTATTAACAGTTCTGTATTTGTCAAATTTTGTGTTCAGTGAATGTATTAGAATTATTAATTCTTATAGATATTTACAGGGGCTCTGAGCCTCTGAAATGTTTTTTCTTTTTTCCAAGAGCATTCACTGTGTGCTTCTGTGTAGGTAAATGGCTACACATTTCAAAACTTCAGTCACTGCTCATATTTCTGGAAAAAAAAAAAGAAAAAGTTAAAAATGGGGTCTTGAGTTACTGAATGTCATTGTTTTCAGACCAGATGGAGATGGAGCACCACAGAGCTGCTCGCTCAACCTCCACTCTGTCATCCCTCCACCCTGGTGGAATGGGGAGGAGAACTGAAGTAAAACTTGTTGAACAAGAACAGTTTAATAAGTGAAAATAAAGTAAAATACAATAATAATGATGAATAAGAATACAAACAGAAAAAGAAGAGGAAGGAGAGTGGGAAAAAAACAAGTGATGCACAATGTAGGTGCTCACCACAAGCTGACCAATGCCAGACTCCCATCCTGAACCCAGATTCTCCACCCTTCCAGCAGCTCCCTCCAGTTTACATGCTGGGCATGACATTCTGTGGTGTCTCTTTGGTCAGTTTATGTCACCTGTCCCAGCTGTGCTCCTGCTCAGTTTCTTTGGTGTACCTCCTGGTATGGCACAGCCTGAGAAAAGGAAAAAAAATGGGTTCTTGATTTAGGATTAACACAATTTAGGCAAAAATCAAAACATCAGCATGCTGTCAACACCATTCTCATTCCAAATCCCAAACACAGCACTGTAACAGCTACTGGGAAGAAATTAACTCTACCCTAGCTGAAACCTGGACACGCAGTTCTCTCTTACGTAACTGAAATCTTGTTATTGTCCTTGAATAATCGAATAGTGGTTGGAAAAGACCCTCATTGAGTCCAGTTGTTAACCCAGCACTGCCAGGTCCACCACTAGATCATGTCCCTAAGTGCCACATTCACACATTTTTGAACGCACCCAGTGATTCCACCACTTCCCTGTTTAGCTTGTTTCCTAACATACAGCCCAAATCTCCCCTAGTGCAACTGTTCATCTTCCTTTGTCAATTAATGGAACTCTCAGGTTGTGACACTTTAGCCTACTTCCCACATTTTAGATATCTTGCAGACCCCTAAGCAACCCAGACCAGTGATGGTAAATCCTTGATAGGTTTAAACACAATTAATGTCTATGTAATAGCCTCTGGAAGAGCCACTGTCTGTAAAGAAAGATTGTTCCCTATCTATGTAAGCATATTCTGAGTCAAAGTAGCACTCAGTTCATATGAAAGCCAAAGTAGGTCAACATGACATGGCCAACCCACATCATATGGTGGCAATTTTTTTGAAGAGGTGATAAAAAATAAATTCCAGTGCCTAAAAATGTGGAAAACAGAGACTAAATCAATTTTGCTTACATTTATTTGTGGAGAAGTGCAGATGACACTCTAAATCAACATCATAGTGCAAACAAGTCTGATATTTTAAGAGGCTAATTCAGGGACTACTCTACAGTTTTGAAAATTTTATGTATGAAGAGACCAAAATTTTAGTCCTAAGATACAAACAGATTTCCCTTTTTCTTACCCAGGTCCTGTTATAATACAGTATTTCAGGGTACATGTCCAACCTGAAACTTGTGTGCAAATGAACTCTCCTTTTGAGTGGTAATGTAACAATGGATATTTTAGACAACTGACACCAAATCCCTGTGTTTAAATCATAGAATCATGGAATCATTGAATGACCTGAATTGGAAGGGACCTTAAAGATCATTTAATTTCAACTCCCCTACCATGAGCAGGACACGTTCCACTAACCAGGGATGGGGAAAATCTTGCATTCAACCTAGTTTAGAATGAAGGAATACTTATTATGACTTCTCTGTAGCAAGAAGATAAATAGTGAATTATGTTCAGATTATTTTTCATTTTGTTCTGATAATAAGAGTCAACAAGGATGAAGTCTGTGTTCTGCCAAAATTGCTAAAATAAATCCTTGGTCATTTAAAAGGCATGGAGAATTTCCAAGAACATTTCCAGTGACAGAATTATAAGAAAAGAAAGAAGATACCTTTTTTTCCTCCCCTCCACACACAAATGGATTGGATGAAAACTTAATATATAAAAGGTTAAAACTCTGAGGGAATTGTAGTAGGTAGTGGTTTCCTGTGTTAAATTAATTACATCTAAATTTGTAGGGAAGCAAATTGGTTGACATAGCTTGTGTTGAATGTAAAACAGAAATTATAAACCTCTACCATTCTTTCTCCTTTCAGAGTTCACTCACTAATTCCTGAAATGAACTGTGGTTCAATGATAGAAAATCCAGATGAGTAGGTTTTAAGTTGAATCTCCTCAGTGTCTCCAAAACTGAATTTTATGTGTTTTTAATATAGTTTTTGTTATTACTGTCACAAAATTTCAGTATTTATTTCAGTACTTTATGTGGGGATGCTCAGAGACTGTGTTTTCATTTCAGCTCAATTGGGCTGGATCATATTCTGAACAATTGAGCATCAGACATACAAGATCTTACAATTTCTGTGGCATACCCTCAACTTGCAGACTGTTTGTATTATGTGTAGTCATAAAAAAAAACCCTTGCAGGCCTTTCCTGGGAACAACAAACAATGAAAGCAGGATTTCTTGAGCCAGCCCCTAGAGGCAGAAATTTCATGGTGAAAGGGCTGTAGTATGCCTACTCTGCCCAGTCCTGTTCCAGCACATCTGGCAGCACTGCCAGCCTTCCTGTCCTGATGGCATCCTACTCAGGCACCCTCCAGGCTCTGCTCCAGCTGTATTTCAGCTGCTTCACCAGGGAAGTCCTTGAATTTTGTTTATTGGTAACTCCTAGTGGTCCTTTTAGCAGCTAAAAATTTTTGTTGAATTGGTTTTCAAGGCTTAATTTCATAGGCCAAGTGTTAAGTGAAAAAGACAAGCAGCAGTTAAGACAGATTATGTTTATTCAGATGGGGAAAACAATGCTCTTTCTCAAATAATTTATCTTGAAAAAAATTGCAAACATCTTGATCATGGTATAATATAAAACCAGTGCAATCACCTGAATTGTTTTCATAGTTTTAATTCACTTCAGTTCTTAATTAGCTTTACTGCCAACTTCTATATGAGCTTTAAGAGTGCAGTTGTGCCTGTCAGCTCCTATTAGTTATGCAACAAATATTATCTTCAGGGCTCCCAAAGTATGACTGACTGTCGTGGTCACTGACCATGCAAGATTTCTGCTGCAAACAGTAATTCCAGATGACAGTATTCCCTTGATCCCTGTATATATATACAAGGGAATTGCATGAGCAGAGGTCATTATCATCACGTGTCATTTATTACATAACTGGGTGTTATGTTAAAACAAAAACATGCTTTGCTTAGCATAGAACCTGTGGGAAAAAGAAATGTTTCCTGGAAGCACTGGTCACAGGGATATCTTGGACAAATAGGTTCTTTTAAAAATAAGTTTTACATACAGTTTTGGAACTATTATTTGCAAGTTGGAGGTGTTATCCTAGTTATTAATTTATGAAAAAAGATGTGACAGAAATAATAATTTATACAGATCTAGGGAAAACTCCATTTACTTGGAGACTTTCCCTGTAAAATGCTTATGATATAAACACAAGGAATAAAGCTCTCTTTCTGTCATCATTCAGCTCAGAGAATTCCAAGCTCTTCATGAATGAGCAGACTCTAGTACTTCAGATGAATTTGGCCACTTGAGCTCCAGAGATATGAAGAGGTGACTGCTTGTTGTAAGTGCTTGCACTGCAGGTGTGTCAAAAGCACAGAGAAATTTCAGAGAGCAGCAGCAGCAGCAGCAACTGAATATTTAATAGGCTTGAAAGGACAAAGTCTGAAACACTGAACACAGGTAGCCCAGCTAAGGTAGATGTTAATAGATATTATAAATATAAAGTGAAGATATTTGGAGGCTGAAACAACATTATGTTAGGTATGGTTCTCTCTGGGAAAAGAATTTTGAGTAATTATTTGCTTAAAAACAAGGGAAAACTTCCACTGATGACTGGACAAAATTACCCTAAGAATAAACTCCATGCTGCTCAGCAAACTAGTAGAAGTTCATTCCTTTGTTATTTGAGATTGTATTGACCAAAGCATTAGGGATTGTACTGGAAGCAGGCTTGCTGTGGCACCACAAAGGTGTGCAATTTGATAAACATAACTTTTTTTATTTGCAAGGAAAGCAGCAAATGCATGTTAGCAGACTGGTTTGCCTTGCTGTAGTTCAGAACTCAAATTTTAAGTCACCAGATGACATTTGTTATCCTTTCCACCACCTGTCACCTATCCGGATGCCCAAGCATATGCCAAAATGTCTATTTTAATTCCAGCTGAAACAATACCAAGAAATGAGAAAACATAAACAGCAACAACATACTCCATAGATTACACTGAAAGTTTATTCTGTGAGACTCTGCAAGTGTTATAGACACTAACCCATGTGTATGCAAATTAGCAACAAGTGCTCCACCCTGTAGGGCTGTAGAAAAATATGTTTATATGTGGTTTTGTGCTTCAAAATTCTGATTCAATGTGAGTTGAAATCATTAGCTTTCTATTAACTTTGGCTTTTCGTTCAGTATGTAACATTACTTATACCCTTAGGGACAGGAGATCTTTTTTAAAAAAAATCTGAACAGAACAACACTGCTGGACTGGTAGTTTCTGAATTCTAGTTCAAAACCTACAGGCAGAATGTTTAATGATACTTTTGAAAGGCAAGGGAGGAGTGTTACAGTGTAAATCTCATTTTCAAAGCTAAGCTAAGGGTTTAAACATCAAAGTATACTGTGTAGTCTTAAATGTACCCGACCAGGAGGATGTAAGAAGCAAGTATTGATTAGAAGGTAGGACACAAAGCATTATTATATGGTTCATGTGATCAATAGCCAGTATCTAAAATAAAATCCACTGAGGATATCAGAACAACACTTTTCTCACCACGTGATTTGTATGGAGGTCTACTATGCTTCCAGTTCCAGCTGCTGAAAAATGAAAAAATAAAAAGCACCTTTAGTTCCATGTTTCAGAATATCACTTGAAATTTACTTGAATAACTTTTAATATATAGTACCATATACTGTTAACTATTTAAAGACTTTACTAAAACAGAATGGGATTAAGAATTCCCACCAAGGTTCTGTGGAACACCTATAGAGTTCAGATAAAAGCTGCTTTCCACAGCTTGAGGAGAAGCAGCAAACAAAGCTCTTTTGAGATCATCACTAGCTTTTGTCTTAAATAAGTAGATTTAGTCTCAGCTTCATCCTACTGGCTGAGAAAATAAACCACCGGAACATGGTTTTTTTCCTTGACCTGCTTTCTCTTGGAGTGCAGTTTAACTGCTTGCTTGTGGGCTGGTGGGCTCTTATACACTGACTGTTCTGGTCAAATTAAAATTAACCTAGTATTTAAAAATATGTGTACACCTTTGTTAAACAGCAATGATGTTTTTCTCAAAACATGATCACAAATTTTAAAGGCTTTTCATCCTTTACCTTACTGTGTTTGTGAAATAGATAGCATCTTTTTGCTATAAAGGATCATATTAACCACTACAGCTTAGTGTATCTTATGCTTCTCAAAATAAACACATACGGAGTTAAACCTTTTCCTTATTGAAATTAATGACAACTCTATGACTGCCCTTTGTATAGACAAAAATTTATGTGTATTGCTGAAGAGTTACAGCAAGGGTACATTCGAGACATTTAATAGAAGTTTTGACAACTAAAAGATGTTTACAAGAATGCCTATTAGTTGCATGCATAAAACTTAACATCAGGAACAGCTAAAAATTCAGTTTCATTTTATCTTGTTAATTCATAGGAAATTCATTCCAACTAAAAAATATATTGTTCTGAGTCATCACAGCCTTTCAGTATAATGACTGAATACATTTTAATGGCTAATTTAAATATCAAGAAAAGCATTTTTTTCACAACTCATATATTACTTTTTTTAATCTGATATTAGGTAGATTTTGATTAGTGAATACCTTAACTTTTTTCTCACATGCCATATTGCAAAGGCTGCCTTATGGAGTGGCAAGAATGCTCCTAAGTGGGTATGTTGAGTTGAACTTCCTTATGTGTGAAATGTGGTGTCTCTGTTGCTATGAAATTGGCCAGTTCTGCTCTTCTGGTGTGGTTCTGATAGCTTATGTATGGGAAATGTTTCCATCATTTTTAGTCTTCTTTTGTTTCTAAACCTAAATCTGTAGTTACCTTTTATTAGCTAAGTCTAGCCTTGGAATGATTTTGGTAGATGCTGAAGCTTACACATGCTATTTCAGTTTGTGTTGATGATTTCTAAATATTTTTAAATGCTCAAACTAGAATGTATATGGAGTTGATTATCCTAGTGCTTACATCTTGACTAACTTCCTATGTAACTTTATTCTACAGGAATTTGCTGCACTGACAAAAGAATTAAATGCATGCAGGGAACAGCTGCTTGAAAAAGAGGAAGAGATTTCAGAACTAAAAGCTGAAAGAAACAACACAAGAGTAAGTACACAGCAGACCTTTTCTGGATATCATGTGTGTGTAAACTTACAAATAAACTTAGATCTTCATTTCTATGAACAAGGAGACAAAAATCCAGCATTTTCATGAGTGAAGGAGATTCTAAGTAACAGGACATATCTAGCATGCTACAGTCCTGAAGGAAATGAATGTATTAGCCAGATATATTGCAAACAATTACAATTACAGGTGATTTAGCATGTAACATGGTAGGGTCATTCAGTTTAAATGTCTTTTAAAGCAAGGCACTCATGCTGAGTAGCCTGCACATATCCTCATCTCTTATCAAGGCAAAAGGCAAGGTTACAACAGACAACCAGTTTTGCCTTGTGCCGTGGATTTGATCTGAATAGGGATGAGATGAAGGCTGCCACACATACCACAGGCAGCCTGTTTTTCAGTCTACGTGCAGCCTTGTGACCCTTGAAGTAAATGTCATTAGCCATACAGCTGGGTGGGAACAAGATTCCATCCCGAAACGTATCATGTTCTGCTTAAATCAGAAGATACTATTCTATCTGGGAACAAGAATATGTGATACAGCACCTTCTGAAAATTCTCAAATGATGCACAAAATTGTTTTCAGAATAAAATAACTTGCATGTAAAAGTGTCTGGGCAAAGCAGAATTGATCTAGTAATACAAGAGGGTTGCAGAGGAGACTTCTGGTGTTCATGGAAAGGTGTGAGGAAAGAGATGGAGTAGTGCCACATCAGGTGGGAGTCAGGCTGGTAGTGAACATACAAAATAGATCTCAGAGGTTGAACACCAAGGATGAGTTCTCATATCCATATTTTGTTCTTCTGTGATCTGTGTAACTTTGCCAATTTTCCTCTTCTTAATAAGCTAATAGCACTTTGGATGCTCAGCTAACATCTTTTCTTTGTCAGCTAATTTGCATTTTAAAGAGAATCTAACAATATATATGCCAAAAGACCTGAGAGAGGGCCTTTCTCCCTGCTTTCTTCTTCCCATTATAGCACCAAAGAGTGCCATAGAATTCAGAAATTCAAGATTAAACAGATGCCTACATAGAGGCAAAGTTGATCCATCTACCTCTATGCTTTCCTGGATGTTTAGGAGATGATCCCATTTAGTATAAAGTTCTTAGAGGTGATGATTTTGGAAAATTTTATGGGAGGTATACGTGAGAGCTACATTTTCTCCTATTAATTTATTAACTAACTAAGTTTGAGGAACATATAGGAATTGCACTACATTTTCCAGGTTTAGTAAATCATGTCAGCTGAAGAAAAGTCTGAAGACTTTCTATAGCTGCTTAAATTATCTGTAACTCCTACATGTGTATTATTTTAGTATTTAATAAAAAATGCTTTATCCATTTCACTCCAACGTCCACTGAACACCAGCTTTAGTGGGTTAAAACTGCAGTACACCAATACCTAGTGTGGGTCTGATATAAGCAGTGCAGACTAGCAAAAATTCCAAGACAGCTTAGTAGCCAAAGATAGCCACTTGCCAAAGAATTGTAAGAGAAAAGGAAGATGACTCAACTGCAAGTCATCTCTTAAGTCAGACAGATCTCTGTCATAGGCAGTTTCTTTGCAGAGCAAGAAGCTTAAAGATCATCCAGTCTTATGCTTCTTGTGCTGTGTAAAAGAAAAATTGGCAAGAGGTTTTCCAAGAGAACTAAAATCAACAAATGGGAATTACAGTGTTATAATCCTTGCAAGTCCTTGCAGTTAAAATTACTAAATGCTAATGGTGTGTTTTCAAAATGAGGATGAACTAGAGATCAAAATGTTTAGGCTATGAAAAAAAGGGAGTGCAGGAGATGTTACAGCAAACAAGGGGAAGATAGAGTCAAATATTAATGGGGAAGGAGAGAGAAAAATTCAGACATGCCTTACCCTGACCTCTAGCATTTTCATTAATAAGTTATTACCCCATCATGTTTATGTTCTTGCCAGACTTTAAGCTACCATATACTACAATATATCCCAGAGTTGGCTGAAATAGTCATGCTGTCTTCTATAGGGATACACCTTTAATAGGAAAAGATGAGAATTTTAGATGCAAAGCTGTTGTTTTCAACACACAGTCTAGCTGATGTGCTCATGATGAGATTTCCAGCAGCACTCACTGGGAGGCATTGCCTATAAAGAAGTTTTTTTGCAAGCTGAGATTTATGGTGTTATTAATGCAAAACAGCATTAATATTTTGCAAAAAAAATCGCTTGAAAATTTTTTTGTTAGTTTAGCAAGGATCCTAATAAAATAACAGTAACTGGAGGACCGCTGGTAACACTTTCACAGTGAGTAAATTAAATATCTTTTCTCATATATAAAGTTAGTTCAAGTAATGCATCTTTTGTCCATCTCTCTGATGTTTACACTTAGGCCAGCCCTAGCTTGGCTACATATATATAATAATGAGGCTCACCTGACTCCCCAGGACACACTCATGCATAACCACACATAGTGGGACTACTCACAACAACCACCTTGTCCCAAGTAGCACTTCCTGCTGCTTTTGAATGAAGATGCTCAGTTCTAAATTGCAGCTTATGAATTTTTTAATCCAACCTTTTATCTCCTTGGGATAACAGCAAAAAAAGTTACTGTTTGATTTGTCCTGTTCTATTTGCTTCAAACTGAATATCAGCAGAAAGGAATGAAAGTGGCAATTCTGTCAGGTCCTGAGTACTCACCAACCTTCCAGGTCTCCTTCACATTTTCAGTTATGCCTAACTTGCAGTATTTTATTTACTCTAGACCCACACCTATGTGTTTCTTTATTTTCTGGCAACAGCCTCACACAGTTTTTGCTCATCACATAAACAAACAAAACACAAAACTAATTTCACATCCTGATTTCCCACTCCATGCCAAGCTGTAGTAGTAGACCTTGATGGAATGTGTATTAGAGAGAGACCATGATGGAATTACATTTTCTGGATCACATACACTTCAGATCTCAGCCAAAATACCAGAAATTAAACTTTACCCCAATATTTAATCAAGTTTCTACTCAGTCTTTCTACCACTATTCTCAGGCATTGCTGTTGAATGTGTACTTTTGCTGCCTATGATAATTAACTTTTTCTGACACATTGCAGTAGAAATATTTTCATGTTAAGAATGTATCTGGAAACTTCATCTATCAATACATGAGGCAAAATAGAAAGTGTGGGAGCACTGATTGTGTGGTGTTGCTGATGGGAAGACAGACAGGTTCTCTCTGGAAGACCATTGTATGGGATTTGAAAACAGATAAAAAGTATCCTAATAGAAGCTCTTACAGTTATTTCTCTGGATATTCTCTAGATAGAATGATCACTTATAGCATGTAGAAAGATGGCATCTTTTCTGAAGCGAGAAGATAAGTGAGTGTGATCTAGCATGTTATTTAATGGAAATTATAAAATAACACTGCTTTGGCTGTTTAAATTAATTTTTTTTTGTCTCTGTATTCTTTAAAAGTTGAAAAAATGCATAGGATTAACTTATTGGATCAGAATATTATTATGAGGAAATTTGGGGGTTTCTTCCATGGCTGAAAAAAATATGTTACAGTACTGCTGTGGATTCATCTGATTGAGGATTTTTCATTATAACAAAAAAGGACCAGAAACAAACCTGTGCTTTTTGAATAAAGTATGAATTTTTTGCTCAAATTGGTCTGAAATATTTTAGTTCTAACAGTTTAGAAACAAAAAAAATTATACCTGTGTTCATAAATGAAACAGCAGTAACAAAGACAGTGTCGTTAACTCTTTTGCTTCATGCCTTGGGAGATAAAGCACTTATTAAAGTGACTAATTAATTGTTAGTATATCTAATTTTAATAATATTTTATTATCTCAATTCCTTATTGAATTGTTTATGAAACATCTTCAATTATGCACTGTAGTCTCATTATACCTATAGATCAGAACTTAAGCTGTATTTTATGATTCAAATTCCCTTCTACTGTGTTGGGAAACTCTAAGAATATATTTTAAAGTATAGTTTAACCTATTTTAGCTCATTTTCTCATAGGTCCTTTAAATTAAATCAATTTCATAGGTGCTAAAAATGAATCGGGTAATCTATATATTTTCTAAACATGAGGAAAAAAATATTATTTTTATACATTTTTTATGCTCATAAAAAGTAGTCCAGAATTCCAGACACAATCCTATTTACATAAGATACAATAATCAGCATGGCATCTTGAGCATTCTAAAATTTGCCCAGCATAAAACTCACTTGTCAGATTATTTCATAATTCATTGTCAAGCTTATGCTTTCCAGTAGGAAAAGCATAGCAGTGATGCGTGGGTGATTCTGTCCTACCTGCTGCTGTTGATCTTCATCTTCTTTTCTCTGCAAGCTGCCTGTCCCTCTGAGTGCTTGACAACTGTAACAGCTTGACAGCAGGAGGGAGCAGAAAATGCTCAGCAGCCCATGATCACTATTAATGCCGGAGTTTAATTGCAACTTACTGGAATCTCTAAAGCTGTTTCTAACAACTCTTTTGTAGTTTAAATTAATTACCATCATTGTTACAATGTTATTTTAATGGGAAATCTTGTGATGTTCTTACAACTATTTGGAATATTAATTCTTGAGCCACATATGAGGAGGAAACTCCTCAGCATGCCCACAAGTTATTGTGATTTCCTTCAGATGCTAAATATTGGTTGACACACCATCATCTTCAACGTCAATCTTTTATGCTTATATTTCCTTCCCCCATCACTGTAGCCCTGAGACACTTCATAATTGTCATTGTTGTTGACATTTGCACTTCCCAGGGAAGCAGGGAAGATCTATTACCCCCTTTTTTAATGTAATTGTAATTGGGGAAAAGTTGAATAAAACAGCAGCTATTGTTACATGTCCAAAGTGGGGCAACAAAGCTGGTGAAGGGTCTGAAGCACTAGTCTTGCAAGGAGCAGCTGAGGGAGCTGGGGGTGTTTAGCCTGAAGAAAAGGAGTCTCGTGGGAGACCTTACCACTCTCTGCAGCTGTAGGTCAGGTGGGGTCAGCCCCTTCTCCCAGATAAGAAGTGATAGTGCAAGAGGAAATGGCCTCAAGTTACACCAGGGGAAGTTTAGGTTGGGCATTAGGGCAAATTTCTTCACCAAGAAGATTATCTTGGTGATTGGATGCAGCATTGGAACAGGCTGCCCAAGGAAATGGTTGCCATCCCTGGAGGTATTTAAAAGATGTGTAGATGTGGCACTTGGGCACTTTGTTTAATGGAGGACATGGTACTGCTGGCTGGATGTTTGGAGTTGATGATCTTAGAGGTTTTTTCAGCCTAAACAATTCTATTATTTTGTGAGTCTAGCATTTCACCAGAGCAGGGGGCAACAATTTGCTATCAGGTTCTCAGTCACAGTCAGATGTCCTACCCCATAGGATTTTCCCCTTTCAGCAGAACTGGGAGTAATGTTTCACTAAGAGACTTGGTTAATAGTATTCCCTGCTCAGCTGGTTTTGCTGTCAGCAGTGCTCACAGAATTTGTGAAGAAATAGAGATTATTTTTGTCGAAAGTCAAAAAGAAGACATTTTTACAAATGAGAAATCTGTTGGCATGCCTTCTTGAGCATTCCTAGAGCTGATGGTAAGGAAAATTCCAGTGTTCAGAGGTAGTTTCCAGAAGAATGAGTGACTGCAAATGCTTGAGTAAATAAGAACAGAGACAAAAACTCTGAAATGTTCACAAGCACTGTTTTGACTCTCCATGGATCTTTTGACACAGCTGTGGCAATTGGTACACTGTAAAATAGGCAACACAGCATTTTGCACTTGATTTATGTAACAACTATGAAATGTATGCAGGCATTGGAATATGTCTTTTTCTTCTCTGAAATGATAATTCTAAGCTAAAAACAAACTTAGCTTTTGTGGATGTTAAATGGGTGATTGTCATGGGTTTAGTGTTATGTGTTATGAATGTTTCTAACATGGCAGTAATGTAACCTAAATATGTTATCTGCAGCTCTGCAAAAGGCTAGAGTGCTGTATTGTTCATCTCAAATAGCAAACTCCTCCACAGTCACCCTATTAGAAATTCTGAGTTCCCACCACTCTGCTGTCTTCTACTTGAAAACCTTGTTTAACTTGTTTTGTCTCTTCATCATTCTCTTTGATCTCTGTTCTGGCTTTGCTTAGCAAGTTTCTTGTCTTCTGTCCATGCTGACTTCACATTCCTTGCTGGGATTGTCTGTCTGCACCAGTTCAAAATGAGGTTCTGGGTGTATGTTAGGAGTTTTTTTGTGTGCTCCATTTTTATCTCTCTGTTATAGGTTATGTGTAATTCCTTTTCCATGCCAAGATTTCCACGTCACCATCACTTTTCTTCTCTCCTAAACCAGATTTTCCCATTTTCCTTTCCAAGTAAATCTTGCATACAGGCTCTCAGAAGTCCCTGATCATCACAGCATTTGTCTGGGAGATAAGTCATTTAGGGTAGTAGGACACCAAATATGATAAATTTACTCAGTTAAGCCAGAAAAAAAGGTTGCCAAGGTTTTGTTACTGTGGATTACAGATAAATATATGTATTTAATAATAGTAGCTATATTAAGAACCACATCAAAGGAGAAATTTTAAGCAATTGTCCATGTAACTTTCAGATTTCCAGTTCAATGGCTTAGATGTAATTGTTTGTTGCAATTACAGTACATTTAACATGCATTCTGATTCATGAATTTAGCTACCCTGATTTATCTTACAGCTAACCAAGTCTCTTTAATGTTCAGGCACTAAAAACAGCAATGGTAGCCCTATGACAGTATAGGCAAACTAAGAATTTTCTATATAACATCAACATACCATTTTAATTTTTCCTTTAACTTCAGAGTAATAATGAAAACTAAATACAATGTGTTTTTAAAATATGTTATTTACATTCTGTCTGACATATATTTATGGACTCCTCTGGTTTTTGTTGTGTTTTTAATACAACAGAGATATTGAATATTTTAGAGCATGTGCTAGTGATGAACACCATTAGCTGTGGCAGTTCTAATGAATAGTCTTAAAAATCTAGTAAAATGAACTGTTCACTCCTACATAATTTGTTAAGTTTCTTTCAAGATAAATTGAAAACATATTACAGTTAGGCTGAATTAATTGTAAACTTATTTCATATTTTTACATGATTCTTTCGACTGTCTTTGCTTATTTGGCTGTCAATACTCATCAATTGCTGTCACAAATTATATGTAAATATGTAATTAATTTAGTAAATTGGTGACTGTACCTCTCATGATTTGTTGTTCTTGCTTTTCATAGCAGAGTTTTAAATGAAATCATGGGTAGATTTTCTACTTTTCCATTTATTCCATCTGATTTAGAAACATGAAATATTGCTAATAGTTCCAGCAGTCTCTCCTACAATGAGATCGCCAAGAAAATTACTGTTTGGTATTGTGTATTTTTTAGTTAGAATTTCTGTGGCATTTAGGGGCAGAGAAATGAATAACTTTTTATTTCAAATCCTATAGCTGTTACTGGAGCATTTGGAGTGCCTTGTCTCGAGACACGAGAGGTCCCTGAGGATGACAGTGGTGAAAAGGCAAGCACAGTCTCCCTCGGGGGTTTCCAGTGAAGTTGAGGTCCTCAAAGCTCTGAAATCTCTGTTTGAGCACCACAAGGCTTTGGATGAAAAGGTACAGTATGGAAAAAAAAGCTTATGAAATACACTCTTTAACTTGCCTAATTGTTCTTTATGATGCAGCAGAGCAACAATATTGCTTGTTTACTGCTTGGAATAAACTCTGTACTTAGAGCATTTAAAGGCATTCAGAGAAATCTGGAGGTAAGAATGTATGGCCAATAGCTGTAATGTACTTGAGGTCACTTCAGCTATTTTTTTGACAGTAGAAATTACTTTTCAAAATAAGCAAATCTCACCCCTACCCGACATACTTCTCCTATTTAGCACTAAAAAAAGATGACCCTGTGGAATTTATTGAATGTAAAATGTGCTTTTAAGTCATGCCCATGAAAATGTAGGTGTATCTCAAGTTTTAAAAACACACATAGAGGGAGAATGAGATGTTCCATAAGGGAACTTGGCTCTTTATTATTATTATTTATTATTGGCTCTTTATTATTATGAGGAAAACCTAAATTTCACATAATAAAGCCTAATAAATCTTTTTAGCCTTTGGTACATAAGGACAGTGTTCCCTTTATAAGTAGTGTAGCCTATAATAAGTAGTACATTATTCATTATCAGAAGTGATGAAAGGCCTGCAGAATCAAGGTAAAAACCAACGATAACTGCATCAAGTCATGCTAATGAAGAGGGTCTTTCCTCTGCATTTCTCATATATCTTGTGCTGATTTGCTCATTGCTGCTGCTGAGTTGCTTCTGTGTTTGACATGGCTGGGCAAGCAGGGATGACATTGTGCAGCACGGCCTCTGAAACCACTGACTGCACAGATGAGCTGTATTGTGCAGGACCAGTTTAATGGTCTCACAGCAACAAATTAACTTTCGGAAACGTACTCAGAAAGCTGACTTAATGAAGGTAGCAGTAGATACACAGCAATATATGTACCATTGATACTGAAAGGATGAGACACTGTGGTTTGTGAGTCATACTAGGTTAACTATCAGGTTCAAAGTTTAATAAATTTAAGGAACTTAGACCAACTAAAAACTTCTTATGTGTTTATGTATATATTTTGGGTTGTATATTCTACTCAGATATCATGAAAGCATCTTTAAAGAAAATCTAGAAAAGGAAATATAATGACTTCTATCCACTGTAATAAGCTTTTGGATGTCATTAAGACTTTAAAAATCCCGTATCATTAAAACGATCTTTGGAGGACTGATGGGGTTTATGCTCTGAGCTTTGATCTTTTATCCACCACTTTAAATATCAGTAAAACTAGGGTAGGGAGCTCTCCAGCTTTTATACTTTTTGACATTGTGTTGAATAAGTATGAGAAATACTTGGGTAAGAATAAACTTGAAACAGATTCTGATTACTCAACAGTTGCTTACCTCTTACACATTTTCTTTTGTGAATGTTTTAGCGTTTTGGTACTATGCAGTTTATTTTACATCCCATTTTGAAAACTACTGTAGCAGATTTGGTTGAAGCTACACGTAATATTTTGACTTGCATTATTGAAAAAATAAATGACTTATATTGTTGAAAATTCTATTCCTATATTATTTTAAATGTAATAGGTTAAAATAAGTATTCATCACATTAAAAAATTTTGGAATTACTCAGGTAGACATCTTATGTATCTAGCTGATTCCTGTCACAGTGGTAATGACAATTATCAGGGTAGAAAAGTCAACCATCTCCAATCATATTAACAGAAGATTCGTTCCATTATAAAACAAGTTTTATAATTGGTTGGTCAAAATTGCTTGTCCAACATGCTGTTTTACCTATGTGTGGAGCCTTTTTTATTTTGCTGCAATAAATCATATTTTTACTATAAAACATTCTGAGATAAATCTAGTAAGCAGTTCAATAAATTATTTAAAATAGTTTGTTATAAACCAAACATACATTATTTTCAGGTAAAATCTCATATAAAAATACCTTCCAGTGTCTCTGGAAGGATTGGATCAAAGATGTCACATATATCGCCCAGATACTTGATAATATAATGCTTTCACAAATTGTCAGCATTATGGTGATTTTTATTTAAAAATAATGAAAGTAAAAAAGACTGCATGCACCCAAATGTGCTAAAATATTTTTTTATGGCATGTGAGTCATAATTCTGCATGGTGACAGAAAGATTATGTAAGTTACATTTGTTTCAGACCCTTCAGAAATAAGATATCAATCCCACTATAAAAATGCACTGAAGATTTTCAGGGACTAGCAGAACAATGTGGGTTGGAGCTTGTGAGAGACATCTGGCCCAACCTCCTGCTCAAAGCCGGGACAGCTGTTTCAGGTTGCTTAGGGTCCTGTCCAGTAACTCCTGAATATTTCTAAGCAGAAAACCTATTCTGGTGTTTCACCACTCTCACTGTAATATTTCCCCATAATACCTATCTGGAGTTTCTGTTGTTGAGCGTTCCACTGGATCCCTCTTGTCCTGCAAGGTCTTCCCTTCTTGCATCTACAAGAAGAATTTGGCTTTATTTTCTCCACATCTTCTGTTTAGCTGGTTGTAGACAGCAATTAGATCTCCCTTGAGAACTTCTCCTTCTTCTCTTTGACCAGATCCAGCTCTCTCAGCCTGTCTCATATGCTGTGTGCTGCAGCCCATGGCAGATTTGGTGGGATTTCATTGAAATCTGCCTATATCCTTCTTCTACCAGGAAGCCTGAAACCAAAGGCAGCCTCAAAAGTCTGGAGGGAAATAATCATTTCCTCCAATCCACTGGCCAAACCCTGTGCTGGCCTTTTTCACCACTAAGTCTTTTCTGCAAATTCTGCTTTCTCTTCCCAAAGCCTGTCTCATTCCCTAGGGTTGTGCATTCTGTGGCAATGGGATGTCACACAGACTTTGTGTCACTGATCACAAACCTCTGAACCTCGTGGTCCAGTCCATTTTTGATGCACCACCAAATCTTTTTCACCAATTCACATCTCACCAGTTTCTCTAGAGGTGCATGGAAGATCTTGCAGAAAAACTCAGTGAAGGCAGAAAACTTTCCTTGTTCTCCCCTCATCCATGGAGCCAGTCCTCTCATCATGCAAGGCAGTAAGGTTGCCCAGATGTCATTTGGTTTTGACAAGGCCATACTGGCTCTCCCCAGTCACCATTTTGTTCCTTATGTGCCTGAAAATGCTTCCTGGAAGATTTGCTTTATAACCTTCCCTACGCTGGCCAGCTTCTACTTTCCTGGGTCTTCCCAGGATAACTCCAGTATTTCATGAAGAAGGACAAAACATTTGTGAGTTTCCCACTCATCAGGAATCTCCCTGGCTTCGGCTACTTTCAAAGTTGAAAAAGGCCTTACCATGACAAAGTAATTAAGTCTCTTGGCAGCCGTGGATGGAGTCATTCTATTGCCTTTGACTTTTGTATGTCTTGTCTTCCTGTGTTGTGGGTAATGCTTCACTCACACAGAATCTGCTGCTGTGCTCAGGGGAGGCCTGCAGGCAGAACCTCAATGTAAAATGAGGCAAAAAACATGATTTATGGTGTCATTTATGTCACAGCCAAATTATCAGTGACCCATCAGAAAATGCACACAAAGCTGAAGTAGGTTAGTGGATAGAGTAATAAAAGCTGCCAAAAGTGCACTGGAAACATTGTGCTCCTTCCCAAATGAATAATGCAAATTTTTCTTTAATTTTTTTCTTTACAAAAAGGTGTTGACACTGAAACTATTAATGTAGTTGTTACATTCATGGAAAAGCATAACAAAATATTTTCATTAAAAGTTTTGTCCTTTAAACTTACAAAAATATGGAGAAGATCTTAAAATTCTTCGTAAATGCAAATTTTCTTTCATGTTTTCACTTCCTACACTAAAACATCTTGATGTGTTGTAACAAGCTTGCCACAAAAATTGACTGATCATGAAAGGATTTCTACGTGCACAGTACAAGAACTACAAAACCATCCTCATTACTATAAGAAAATGCAATGAAACCTACTAACAGATTGGAAAGCGAAAAATAAAATATATTAATTTCTAGGCAGGCCTGCTTAAGTATAAAAATAATCAGGAGTGATACCTTATTTCAAAGCCTGTTGACTTTCTATCTATTACATGAAGTCTGGGCTTTGCCTTTCCCTTTTGTCCAAAAGATAGATCACCACACAGAGATCACAGCTGTGATTGCATCATTCTGAGAAAACATGGCTGTCATTGCAGTTTTTCCAGAGTCTGACAGATCCCTCAGGATCTTTCTCATTATCCACATGCCACAACCCTGCAGAATGTAGGCTTGACATGAGCTTCCCATGTGGGAGAGCCAGTCCTGTTTGGCTGAGCCCACTAGGTACCTCCTAGTAAGCAGGAAGTGGTGGGAGTATGATTTAGGCTTACCCCTTCGACTGTATCAGGTCTTAGTAGTGCCAAACAAAAGTCTTCACAGACTGGTTTTGCAGTTTTAATGTATTTTGTGAGAATTTTTGCTTTAGGGCATGGGGACAATGACAGAGTTAATTTAGTTTAGAAATGTTTACCATAATATGTGTCCCTCAGAAAAATCTCATTGTTTCTCCTTGTGTAAGTTGTGTCAAAGCAAATGAAATTGATACCACATTAACTGTATTTATTATTAGTAGTAGTAGTATTGGTGTTATCCAGAAATTTAATTTTATGGAAGCTATACACATTTAAAAAAAAAATTTCCATATGTAATTATGCCAATATTTTTAGAAATACAAAACCAAAGCACATGGGCAGTTCTGCTAGCAATTTTAAATTTTCATCATTTGAGAAGTTAAATTCAGTGACTGTTTTACCTAAGTGTAAGGTTAGGTTTTATCTCACAAACAACGAGCATTGTTAAAAAAAGTGAAGTTTTAAACACTAGAACTTAGGAATTATTTGGGCTAGGACCAAAAGTGAAATTCTGACTTAACATTTCTTATAGACTTTGCTATTGTAGAAGTGAAATT
The DNA here is from genome assembly GCA_034336665.1 of Luscinia megarhynchos. Classification (NCBI taxonomy): domain Eukaryota; kingdom Metazoa; phylum Chordata; class Aves; order Passeriformes; family Muscicapidae; genus Luscinia; species Luscinia megarhynchos. The sequence continues at coordinate 32,768,998 of CM067564.1, forward strand.
TGCAGCAGAATTCAGAGTGGAAACCTCCCTTCAGTTATTTACCCTGTACTTCCTAATGTTACAGGTCTCAAACTCTTCTCTTACTGCTGCTAAGTAGCTCCGACCTTTGTGGTTTGTTTTTTTTTTATGCAGTGAAAAGTTGTGGAACAAATAAATGTAAGACAGCACTACAAAATATTTTGTGATATTATATATGAATATACATGGAATTGTTTATAAAAAGCAATTGAAGACAATATTTCCTAGAAATTATTAGAGCTGGAAAAAAAATAGAAGTTCATGTTAACTTCATGGTTAGAATAGACATTGAGTAGATCAGGAAATACATTGTCCTTATGTGCAATTCAAGAAGAACAAAAGATAGAAAAATTATTATGCTACTTTTGCAATTCTGTAGTTTATTTGACTTCTGATATCTATTTGAACATGATTGTTGTCCTGCTGACTTTTTTCCTATTTTGCTTTTAACTTTGGGTTCAACTTTTAAAATGTGCATTGGAAAGGGAGAAAGAAGCAACTTCTCCAAACCCAGTTTTTTGGTCAGTGTTGTAAGAAAAGTGTCCAGTTGATCTTCACAGTGGAAAGCAGCTACTAGATGTTACTGTCTTAGCTAAAAATCAAAAGCCCACTGGTTCCCTTGAGATTAACTAATGGCAGAAAAGTATACCTAATATTCTTGCAAACAAAATTAGCCTGTTTGTGTCAGCATTGTCACTATCTTTTTATTCATTAACAGGTAACTAGGAGAACTTTTATTCAATAGAATAAATGGGGAAAGAAGTGATTCAATTCTAGCATGGAAGTGTTTTTTAAAAAGCTCTTTATGGGCTGCAGATCTGAAGAGAATGAAGAAAGAATTTGACAGCAAGCAAAAAAAAGTGGGAAGTAGTTGCTAGGAGACAGGGAAAGATGGGTGATATTTTGCACTGACAGCAGTGCTAACATGACACTGAGTATGTTACATTTAAAGAAAATGTGGTTGCATTTAAAAGCCAGAATACCCAGGCATCTGGGCGTATGTTAGATACACCCTCTAACATGGAGAGAGCAACTCTTTTCTGCTGTGTCTGTGACACTGCAATCATAAAATCACAAAATGGTTTTGATTGAATGAAAGAATTAAAAATCACCAAGTTTGAACCCCTGCCATGTTAGGAACACCATTCACTGGACCATGCTGCTCTAGGCCCCATCCAAACTGCCCTGGAACACTTCCAGGGATGGGGCATCCCACAGCTGCCCTGGACAGCCAGCTCCAGTGTCTCACCACCTTCACAGCAAAAAATGCCTTCCTAATAACTAATTTAAATTACAGTTTAAATCCCTTCAACCTCATCCTGTCACTACCTGACCTTGTAAAAAGTCCTTCTCCAGATCTCTTGTAAGACCCTTTAGAAACTGGAAGATGCTATAAGTTCTCCCTAGAGCCTTCTATTCTCTATTTGTCCTTTAAAAATGTTTATGGTAGCATCTCTGTTAGATCATTTGACATCTGATTAGTCTTACTTTCTGAAACCTTTTTTAGTAAAGCTGTGTCAGTGCCCAAGAAAATAGAAATACATGGAAGAATCATGTGAAATTTAAGCAGAGTAACTTCTGAAGTGATACATATGATCTCACTAATAATTCCTATTAACTATAGTTACTCACTTACTGTCACATCCAGAAAATAGAAAACTGTATAATATGCCAATCACTAATTGGCATTCATCATATGAAAAAAAAACTGAAAGAAAAATTGTCAGATAGAAATAGTTTGCCTTTGTTCCAGTTCCTTTTTCTTTAACAAGATAGTGACCTGGAACAGCAACCTTTCCTGCATCTCTCAGAAATGAGAATGGCTCTGTTTGGGACTTTTTTTTTTTTTTTTTTTTCTGTGAACATGAATTTGAAGAGGGAACACAATAAAAAATCCTTTGCAATATATTTGTGTATGACTGAGAAATGAATGTAAAATGAGAAATAAAGTTGAAGCTTCTGGGTTGTAAACCAGAGCGAATTTCTCCTTCAGATCAGAGTGTTGATGTAACTCTTTATTTTTTTACTAATAGAATCAAAGACTTCCCACTATTTTAACAGCTGTTATTTATGTTAGAAAATGAAGAATTAGTTGCAGCCTTTCCAATGTCACTATGGAAAATGTGAATCTGAACTTGTTCAGTGGTCAGATGAATGGAAAAAAGATATTTTCTGTGCCAAGGCAGAGTTGCTTTCAGTTCCTTTAGCAACTGTTAGATTCAGAGAACAAATAAGAACCATCAGACTGCAATTTTGGTTAGGTCATTATTAAAAAAGGCAATGTGTTAACTATGTACATGGGAGGAAGGCAAGGCATGGCAGGACAAAGGGAACACCTTCCAACTGTTGCTCTGTCTTACACTGGTAATGTTCAATGTTGTCACTGACAATAGGCCAAGAGTGAAAAGAAATGTATTTAATATAATAGTTCAATAGTCAGAATAGAAATATTAATTCTGAATAGAAATATTAATTCTCTACTTACTTTTGCTGAAGTGCCATGTAAAGATTGTATCTCCAGAGCTGTCTGTTGTTTAGAGGGAGTGTTATTTACAAGCTCTAAAATGGCTGTATAGAACCCACTCCAGTGCCACAGCACAGTGTAAGGTTTAAAGGATAATTCTTCTGATTCCAGCTCCTTGTATAGCTGTGACATCTCAGTAATGTGGCCTAGTTGGCAAATTCTAGCACCATTCAAAGTGAATGCCAGTGTTAGACATAATATCTTTTAAAATACATTCTCCTCTATACAACGCTTGGGCTTGAATACATGGAGGTTTCAGAAAAAATATCAAGTAAAGTTGCCAACTCAATGTATTTCATTTTGACTTTTAACAACTTCCTGCTTGTGAATTTTCTCTCAATCATCTTGTCCCAAGGCAGTGCTTACCGCCAAAGAGATTGAAGAGAGAAACATTTTTGTAAATTTTCCATTTTTTTAAAATATCCATTCTGATATTTTTGTAAAAAAGTTGTGTATACCAGTTCCCATTGTGGTTAGAGAAGTTGAAATCAGACCTCTTGAAGACACTCCTCATTAGTAGTTTCAAATAAAAAATATAAAGAGGAACAAAAGCCTCAAAGTACTGCATAAAAACTATATTTGCATTTGTTAGAAAGGGTGAATAGTTTTATTTTTAAGTGTTCATTTCCTGAATATGTATTTCATCTTTAGGTTTAGTCAGTTTTAAAGCCAAGTGAATGTGCTGTGTTACAGTTTAGTTAGTTTCTACTAAATTCTAATCCATTCTTGGGATATAGTAAATGTTTGCAAAATCGCATTTCTATCAGTAGTAAATGAAAATGAAGTGTGTAAGGAAAGGTAATATTTATTAGACAGAGAGCCATCACTGGAAGAAAAATATGAAAACGTTAGGAGATATACAGCTGTTTTAAGATCTCCTGTATTTGTCAAGGATGTGAAAACAATGAAAATGTGTCATGTTTCTTTGTAAATGAAAGACTGATTTTGTTTTGCTTTATTTTCCAGCTGCATCTCTTGGTCTAAAAGAGTATGCTACCTTTACCCTACAAACATTGCTAATAGCCTTAAACCTCTGTGGATCAGCAGCTGGAACAGCATTGCTGCGGTGTAGCTGGAACATGTAAAGAAATATACCTTGAGTGTTGACTGATTAGCCAGGTTATAAACTCATTTATTGTGAGGTGCCTAATGAAGTTCTGTAGGTTAGGATAATCAAAGAGTCCATTAACAGTCAGGAGAGAGAATCTCACACAGCACTGGAGGTCACTTCAGGTCTGATTTGCCTCTGGTTGAACTGGGAGACTGCATCAACATTGCTGGCTTGGGTTACATGAGCTACATGAGCTGACAATGAGCCAAGGCACTCAAAACAGCTGTGATTGTGCCTTCAGACACATTTAGTATTAATTTAGTATTAACTATTAATAATCAATATTTAGCAATAATTAAAATACGAGTAACAATAATAATTGAGATCATAATCATCCTTGGAACAGAATAGGTTATTTATGAAACTGGGGAAAACACAGAGGAATTTTCTGCTTATGAGAGTACACATTGTTTATGACTTTTTGCAAAACTGAAACAAATGCATAATGATACAAAAGATCTCTAGTATATGGGCCTGAAGGCAATGCTACAAGTTATTTTTCAATTAATTTATTGCATTCACTTACTATAAACAGAAAAGTTATCTTCCATGGAGTGAACTTAAAACATCTGCAAATGTTTTTCTCTTATCCTTTGTAAAAGATGTTTGTGAAAGTTTTATTTTTGTGCCTAATGTGGTCTTAAAAGATTTTAATTTGCTGTGCATTCCATAGAATTACAGGCAGACTGTGGAACAGCAGTGTGGCATTTAAAGTTTGACACCTATTTTAATGGGTTAAGTTTCCTATAGTTAGATTTAAATGTTTACTCTACAGTGTGTCTCATGAAAGGGTGCAACACACATGACTGCAAATGGAGTGACAGGGCATACAGTGGAGCATATGGCAGATTATATAATCTTTAAAGACTAATAGAAATTACGTTACTGCACATATTTTGATTTTTCTTCTAGGTAAGGGAACGACTGAGGGTTTCTTTAGAAAGAGTCTCTGCACTGGAAGAAGAACTAGCTGCTGCTAACCAGGAGGTAACATAAAACACTTTCTCCCCTTTTTGAGATTAAAAATATTCTGTCCCATGTGTTCCCTGTCACTTTCTTCAAAACTGTTAGATAAAACCCAAACAAAACAAACAAACAAAACCAAAATGAAACAAAACTAAAGAAAAGTTGCATTCTGAGTATGCTTCTCAGTGAGGCTTGTTGAAGGTTGTTGTGAGATTAATACAACCTTCTTTTTTTCCCTCCTTCTCTTCCCTTGTGAGCAATCCAAAATCCAAGAGCAGACAAGATTCAAGACAGATTCCCAAATTTCTTATTGGGCTTGAAAAAGGAGTGAAGCAACACATATGCCAGATCCTAGAAATAACTCAATAACCTGAATTTCCATTTTACTATAAAATTAAGTAAAACACACATATATACTCATATAAATGTTAGCCTTGATGAAGGAAGGATTATGGATGACTGTGAAATGTAGGTTTCTCTCTTCCCTTTTAACTGCAGTGTATCATGGTGTACTGTGGTGCCATGTAACTATTGCCAACCTGGACAAGACATATTTTTTTTCCTGTTTGCAGAATGTTCTCTTTTGTTTGAAAGGGTGATCAGCAAAACATGTTTGTATTGAACAGCTGTACACTACACACATACAGAAAGAAATTTTGCACCCTAGAGAGGTGATTTTGAGGCCAGATAATATAAAAAATGGGGTCTGCTGGTGACTTTACTATTCCCCCCATGTTCTGAACCTACCTGACATGTGCTTATAACACTGTTAAAATAAACCAGATAAGCAAGTTGGATTAAAACTATTTTGGGTTATGGCCATTTCCTGGTGTCTTTTTATTCAGGGTTAAGACAGAAACTGAAAGAAACCACAGACAACCTAAAACACTACCAAACAATTATTGAAGAGTGGAATATCCATAATTCAGAAAAATGTGGGATAATGTAAAGTAGAGACTACTAAAATATTTTTAACTGATTTAAACTGGAAAAGGTACTTTCTTAAAGTTACTTCTTAAAAATAGGATCTTCAATTAATATATTAGTACTTCTTCTTTATGAGTATGATAAAACTATTAGTATGATTCATCCCTTTGCTCTCTGAAGTTACTGCACTTCATCTGTTAAAACATAAGTTTCTTCTTTCAGAAAGATTCAGAAAAGTTGTGTTGAAATAATATAGTTACACTATGTTGTGTATGCTGTTATTTGCATTAATGTTTATTAAATAGCAAGCAGTCCTTTTGGTCACTCAAGCTAACTGAGATGCATCACTCTCCTCCAATCCCTCCTGCTCATCATCCAGTTAAATCCAAGTTCACTTCACTGGACATAGGACCAGGTCTTTAGAGAATTGTCTTGCTATTTGGAATTTTAAAAATTTAGTGAAACTTTTTTGACAGTAAGGAATAAAAGCATGCACAATGAAATTACATTGAAACAGGCCTTCCATAGCTTTTCTTGCCCCAAATCCTTGGAAATGTTGAACAGTGTTTGTGTCTACATGACACTGAAGACATTTAGAAGGACACTGAATCAATCAAGTATAACATGACCATTAACACCATCTGAATATTGTTATTTCAGTTTTCCTCTGAGAGACTGTTAAAGCTGAAATTCAATTAAATAATAATGGAGAAAGAGTGAAATGGGAAGAGATGTGGAAGAGAACAAGTGGATTCTTTTCAAACAGTCATGCATTTGAACAAGAGTTCAGATAATTTTCACACAATTAGTTATTTCAGTAAGATAAAATTAATTAGAGCACTGCAACTTTTAAGTCTAGTTTTATGCTAAATTCCACAGTGAATACGCATACAATAAAGCACTTTAAAAATTTATTGTATTATATATAAAAATAAATGGGCTTACTTTCTTGGGGAATTGACTATATGGGTTTCAGTAATTTCTGTAGTCCTGTCTTGGTGTCTGTTCTCCCAGGAGAATTAGTATTTTCTTTCATATACATTTTCTCATACTTATTCTAAGAGTGTACTATATTCAGGACTATATCTAAACATAAAATAATGAGAGTAAATTGGTTCCCTGATTTAACAAATTGTAGCTGTGGCACTGACACAGCAACAGTGAGAAACTGCAGACACTTGAGAGCATTTATTGGAAATATTCTTATATTTAAAAACCCCAAAACTGGGAGAGAACAACTGTAGTTTTCCATCATTAGGCGGTAACTAAGCTCTCATTTAAGAGTCTTTGTGGCATATGACACACATAACAAAGAGAGTGAAATCATCTGTAACTGGCAAAGCTGATTTCAGCTCTAGTTGCTAACAGTCTTGCAAAGCACATGATGTTGGATATAGTAACACACCTTGAACTCTAAACTCCAGAACAGTTGGGGTGGGCATTTGGACCTGTTAGGGGAACTCAGCTTGTGCAGCTGATGTTTACATGTTATTGCACATGGATAATAGGGAAGGGTTTTCATCTTATGAGTTCATATTTTATTAAAGCTTCTATTTTATTAAAGAGTGGATTAAAATTTATTTAAATATATGTTTTCCTATGGGAAAAGGTTATTTGACTATATATTTTATTTTGCTGCAGCTGATTAGTGATTGTGGAAGGGGCCATTGTACATAGCAGCAAACTGAATTGCTCTTAGTGAGTTTTTGTGCAGACAGGGGCAAGATAACTGCAGTAATAAAATTCCATGTTCATCCTGTATTTTCTTTTTCATTTCTGCTTACACTTAAAGCCATTACTAGTTCACAACTCGGAGACGTCCTGTTCATTATGTCTGTTGTTGACAAGATAATTAGAAGATACTGTTAACAATTATTTTTGAGAAATTTATCTCCTGTTTTTAATTAAAATTACTGTAAAACATAGCTACTTTTGCTTACCCCTTAGGTGTTTTTAAAATTGTGCTGGTTCTCATCTTCTTCTCTCCAAATACTTTTGTTGCTGGGGGTTATAATTTGCAGTTGGAAATTAGACAAGCTGCAAGTGGGACATCCAATAACAAAGCTCAGTGGTATAATAGTTCTCTTCTGTGAATGTTTTTCAAGGGAAATGTGATGTTTTTCAGTGAGTGTATGAATATTTGCAAAGTTGAACAACGATCTGCTAACTAGCCTCCTTTTTACACACTAATTTGAGAAGAATGAGTCTCATTGGCAAGAGAAGTTAATTTATCTTCACAGTTTTGTCATTCATGATCTTAATGGGAATTTAATGTTGAAAATACTGACAAGATAACTACTTTTGTTCTTTGGCTTTAGAAATACTCCTATTACCATTACAAATGTGAATCTTTGTTAAAGTATGCTAAAATGCACACATGCAAACAACACACCAAGGTTAGTCATGAGTGCCATATATTCCTAGGAACCCAAGCATTAGTAGCTTCCACAGCTCAAGAGTACATCGATTATAGACCATGACCCATAGTGACATTTTTAAATCCATTTCTGCAACAATGTGCAGTGTAAAATGACAACTGTTGCAATTTCCATTAACAGATATTCCTGTTTTCCCAGTACCTTAAAAACAACAAACCAAACAACACTTAAAGCTTTTTTCCATAGCTTTTTTTTCTAAAATTAAGCTTTATACATAATTAATAAAATACTGGATTTTTTTAAATGGTTGTGCTTAATTTGCACATAAATTTTCTCCTGTTAATTTTAAACAATTATCCATCCCTTGCAACATCTTTCTGTGTTAATAAGAATCATATGGTACGTGGCATTCCAAAACCCTATCTTGTTTCCAGGGCTTTTCCATCTTTCCTCATTAGTAGACAGTGTGGCATATATAGCTTTACTTACATTTATTATAGCAAATATACTCTTTAAGAAGCCAGAAAACATTGGGACTGCAGAGTATTAAGTTACAGAAACTACTGCTTTGTCTGTATATATCACTGTACTACCATATGCTTTTCCTCAGCGTTTGTTCCGATTGCTAATGCTATTTCCAAATGCCAAATAACATGATATTGCCTCTGTCAACTGACACATAGATTATATTTTAAAACATTTCAGGCTTCATTTTAAAGCCTCATTGTTACAATTTCTTCTGAAAAGATTTACTTGATTTTGAGTTTAAATTTAACTGCTGGAGTTCTCAGAGATCTTGCAGGAGTTTTGGATCATAGATCACTGCTTCATACAACTGCATACATTCTCCCGTTTAGGCAGTGGGTATGTTTCTGATAATGGGTTAGTTTATTCATTAGGGTACCCTAATGCTAATTTTGTAGCATTTATGAAGGCATTCATAAATTATTTACATCACTGAAAAGAGCTTGATTATAAATTTCAGATTCTTTATGTTCCATACCAGGGACAGCAGAAAATGTATCCACTTATTCTGCAAAGAACTTCCAAATTCCATGTTAATTGTTAAACTTCTGCTATTCGGGGCCAATCAAGTTCACAGTAAAAAATGCAGTAAAATTGTTACAACAGAGGACAGTTTTGGCCCTGACCATGAGGGATGCTGCTGACATGACTATGGTATTACTGCTAATGAAATATTCTGTAGTAGTTAATACATATATGTATTTCAAAGTGAAGTCTTAGCTAAATGTGGCATGTCCTTTTTACCCATGGTTGCACATGAAAACATATTTCTATGCCTATTTTCTTCATTTCCAGTTAGGTTAAGGCTTTTTTTTTCAGGGTTTTCTTGGTGGCCTTAGGCTTTTTGTGTAAATACCATTCAAAGTGATCTTTGGAGTAAAAATGTTATAAAAGGAATAGTTTGCTGGGAAAAATAGATGTGCATTTCTTGAACATATAATTTCCACAAAATTTCATCAATCCACAATTCAGAAATTATGTATATCAAAACTTTGGATGAAATTAGGTGGAATTCAGGGACCTTTTTATTTTTTCTGAAGGCCAGGCAGATGACATATCTGTTTCTGGTGACTCAAGGCATGCATTTTTTTGCAAAGAATCTGAAACAGCCTTCCTGTATAGTGTCTTCTTTCACCATATTTTCTCAGAATGCAACTGCAAGTTACTGCTTTCTGAACTCTTTCCTACATTTTTTTTTTTTTTTTTTTTTTTTTAAATTTCTTTATAAGCTATAGATTTGCAGAGGTCTGACACTGAAGATATATTCTTTGTGGTCTGAACTTTAGTTTAAATGTCTATGTAAATGTAGCAATATATATTTTTTCTGCAAAGTTGCACATAATTAAAAATATCTTAATTTAAATTATAATTTTAAATGCTATACATAGTCACTTTTTAATCTGCCTTTAACCCTAGCCATCTAATTAAATGTTACCTCTGCAGAAAATTATTGTTGCCCTTAAGTTTTAAATGTGACAATGATGCAAAATGATGATTATTTCTTATACTACATGCTTTATAGCATTAATTTATTTCTCTACACATTTGAATTAGTATGTGTAGCATGGTAATTGAAGAGGTGAAAAATTAATACAGCAGCACTACAGCCTTCATTGCCTATTTTTTTTACAAAGTGAAAAAGAACTAAGCACAAGAAATAGCCAGTTAAGTTGCCATAACTATTTTGTTTTATGTCCTCAATTAATTCTAATCTGAGTTCTCAGAGGAAAAAAATAAGCACTAAAATCCTATGTGAACATTGAGGGCAGCAGGTTTGATTTTGCATTGCCATCACTTTTTCCAATAATTTCATGTTTCACTAAAATTCAGGGCAGAACAGATATAAAATTCAATGCATTTTACAGATAGCAACTGAAGAACAATTATTTCTATTGACATATATGAGGTGAACATCATAACTTCATTTAAAAGAGTGGTTTCTTAGTACAGCTTCCATAAGCATCTACCACAGAGAAAAGTCTTCAGATTTTGGCTATTAAAAGAACATACATTTTCTACCATGACAGTAGATAATGATGTTGCAGATATTATTATTTTTATACAAAAATCTTAGTGACTTCAGCCTAATTATGTGTTTACCACAGTGTAGTGTGTGCAATGCAGAAATTATATATTGAATACGTTCACCAGCTTTGGTCTCCTTCACTGAGATGGTTTTGCAGAGCAGAAATGTGATCTGCCCAAATGTCTTAGGGTGCTTTCAAAAGACATCCTGAAATGCTGTGTTCTCTTTCCCCTCCATTTAGCATGTGGCCACCTGTAACAAATGCTAAAATGATAAAGCCATGTTCTCATTTTGCACTGTGTTTTGTCTAAGTTGAATGCCTCCTGTGTGTTCTTTAGAAGACACCAATTTGTAAGAAAGGATTTGTGGTCTCCACTCATGTTCATGGAGCACTTAAGGAAATATTTAGCTGAAGAATAAAGGTTTTTATTCCTTCACAAAGACAGTGTGATTAATAGTTTTAATTAAATGCTTGATATTAAATGTTTGCTTGCTTTTATATATTTTTCTATGTATTTTTATATTCTTCGAATATTATGTCATAAAATCAATTGTTATTTCTGGTTATGTTTTCTAAATATTCTAAGATCCCAAGTACGAATATATTCAGCTGCTTCAGAGTTTTGCTCCTGTTAAGGAAGTAAAATCCTGAAGCAGCTGAATACATTCATACTTGCACTGAGATGAAAAATTCAGGCTACTAAGGGTCTCCACTGCAATTTTGATTTTTTTTTTTCCTCAGAACTTCGTGTCATGGCTAATTAGCTCTTCTTCATTTTATTTACTTGTAAAATTCTTTATGGAATTTTTCTATATAAAGATTTGTGACTAGAGTAAATCCCAGTGTCACAGATTTGTTATTGAAGAGTGGAGTTTTGTTCTGCTATATTTATTTTTAACAAACCCTGAGATTGTTTGCAGCCTCATTTTTTTGCTATGACACATCCCTGTGTATCAATCAGAGGATGCATACTTTTCTCTTAAACTCTTGTAAGCTGTTATTTGCATTAAAGGAAAAGAAAATTCTATGTTTAGTAAAATAATGCTTAAGGGAGCATGGCAAATGGTAAAAAAAAGCAATGTCAAACCATGACTTGCTACTTCCTCATTCTCTACTCTTCTTCCAAAACCTGCTGTGCAGCTAAGAAGCAGTTGTTTAAATATACATTAAAAGAGAAGTGAGATCGATGTTTGAAATATTTTTTGCAAATCTCTTCAAATGTACTTCATTTTTATGTCTGACAGAAATATTTGATTTAATGAAACCTTGGTCCCCCATGATTAGAAACTTGGGTGATTTAATGCCTTGTTTTACTAAATAAATGATGACTGGAGATTAAAAATTCCCAGTTTCCTTTAGACCTTGAAGCAAACTTTCCATAAAATTAGCATCTTCATCAAGATGAGTATAAATCTATTCCAGTATATTCTTTTGTGTGTATGTCTCTGTATATTCTTTTGTGTGTATGTCTCTATCTCTGTGTTTTTAAAGCATTTGTTTTATAGGTTGCTCATTGTGAAAACAAATTAGGTGCTACTACCATAATGCAAAAATAAGAAACCTTACTACAAATTCTATTACAAATACTCATACTGTTCTTCTGTTTAAATGTTATATTCTCATTTTTTAATATTTGTGCCGTAAGTCTTCAGACTTTTGCCTTTGGGGAGATTGTATTTTTCTATGCATAAAAAACTATGGACGAATCTTAAGTGCAATTTAGATTGCTGCAGAAATATAAATATACAGTTGTTTATTTAGTAGCAATGTATTCCCTCTTGACTTCCATACTGAAGTGCTTTTAATCCATATTTTTTCTATGATTATTACTGCATTACAATGCTCCCAACAGAGCTCCAGTAAAGGAGCAGGATGCCATTTTGTGGGGGAAAAAATACTGAAATATGGTTTCTGCACCATAGCACATAACAGTATAAATTTGTCTCATGGTGTGCATTGCTCACACAGCTGTTGAGTATTACTGTAAAGGCAAGGTAGCACAGTGACCTGTGCAATGGATTTGGTGGGCAGCAGTTACTCTTTTTACTACCACAGGGGCTCTGTAAACTGTCTTATAGGACTCAGGCTCATCTGATACTCTTTGAATATTCTTGCTCCTAAAACCATAAAGATGAGTTCTGCTGGGATGATTGGTTAGTTGTTTCTACAGCAGAAAAAGTAGGGTGCAATCCAGTAGTTAATGGATTCATAAGTATCGACAGACAGACTTGACTAAATTGCATAACTCGATTTTTGACAGCTGATGGTTGTAGTGGCATCTATCCAGGTGCACATTCTGTCACATGGTTGTTGTTCTGGAACCCTGCACAAATCCTGGTACACTGTATAAATCCTATCACACTCACTGGGACTTAAATACTGGGTACAAGTCCCCTAATGCCTGGTTTTCTAAAGGAAGAGAGGCTGCAGGCAGGAAGGAAGTGACAGTTCTCTCTGTGAGGTCCTCAGCTAATTAACTCTAGGACACAGTTCATTATCAAATAATACAACCACTCTGCAACAAGTCAGCATGTATGGACAGTTTTCTGGGTCTTATGAGGTTGAGTTATTTGAGTTATTTTGGGGGTCTGTACAGTGTTTTATATTAATCAGTAGAGTGGGATCACAGAGCATGCCTGACATTTCTGCACAACAGCAAAAAAATACATCAATATATGACAGAGCTCTGTGAAGCTGAAGAAGATGCCTCAAAGATTGATAAATAGATATCCTTCCCTATTCCAGGGAATTGCAAAATAGGAAAGCTCTGAGTTTCCAGCACAGATTTTGCAGATTTCTAATTTACCACACATTCCTCACCCAAAGCAGAAAAGATGGAGAAAGAGGAAATGGCATGGCAGCCAAAGAAATGCAAGCTGAGAGGATATAAGGATCACGCAAGCCAGATGTGTGGTTGAACATATTTCACAATCGTTTGCCAACACACCTGAAAACTCCAGGAGATAAATGAAATTGGAAAGTTACTTGTATATGGTTAGTTTATGATTGTTCATAATCAGCATGAGATTTGACATCAGGATAATTTCAGTTTGGATTTAATGTCTTGTATTTGGCAGTCTGTTTAGGGAGCTTAACAAATCAATGGAATGCAACTCTCACCGGACCTGATTTCACAAGGTCTCATTAGCAAATGCCTTACTTTAAACATGTCAAATTCCTAAAGTAAAGAACATAGCACATAGGTAAAGGTGTGCTTAGCTGACATGCATTGTAGAGGTCACTATTACATATAAAAAGTATATCCTTGAAAATTTTAATGTCTAATGTTTAATTTGCTCACAGTGTTCTGAGTGCCTTTCATGAGACATCAGAAAGAATATATCATTTCTCTTTGATCTGTTATTTTGGGAATCATAAGCTTTGAAATGGATGCCATTTTATCCTGCACTGGAGGTGTGAATTCAGGTTTCAGAACATAGCTGCTTATCTTTCTGTCTGTATCAGCTTTGGGGTCATTTAATGTTTGTCATTTGTCATTTGTAAATGAGACGTTCAAGCAGATGAAGATAGTTTCATTGCAAGCATTAGACTTGCAATATAGGACTGCAGGACTAAATGATTTTTTTACCATTTTTTTTTCATATCCATCTTGGTGAAAATGCAAAACACATACCTATTATCCTCTGGTTTTAATCTGCTGGAATAATGTATTCTTTTAACATTGGTTCAATATGCGTCTTTGGAATGATTATTCAATTTTCTGAAAATTTGTTAAATATTAGATGATTTGTTAAGATCCTCTACTAACTCTCAAATCAGATTTTAAATAGTATAACAAGATCATAGTATCTTTTATGCTTATTACTCTCTATAATAATTTTACTTTATGAATAGGCATACATGATGAATTTGTATGAAATATTTAAATTTATGACATGGGTCAATAAATAAAATCAACTTTAAGCTTCACTAGGTTCATATTTATGAATCAATATTCCCATTAACATATGAACCAGAAAATGTATTATTTGTGTTTTCCTATTGGATCACCTCAACCTTACAGTGCACATGCAGCTCTAAGAGTATTCTGAAAATTCATAATTCGATTAGATAGCAAGGGTTACAAACAACGACCCATAATACGCCTGTAATAGAAATAAATATAGAAATAATTTTACTCTGAATTCAAAAATGTCAAAATATCAGTTTGATTAGGAAATGTCAATATTAGTACATAGTAAATAATCTTCATTAATACTAATGGGGAGCATCAGTGTATAGGTGAAATTATTACAAGAGAATCTGTAGAGGATTTGACTTGGTTCAATCTGTAGAAAATGAACTTGTTTGCTTAACTTGGTACCTGGAAAGTGTGGTTTGGATACCTTTAATCATGTAGAATACGTGGTTACATACAAAAAGAAGGAAAGAAAAGAAGCCAGATGTACCATTCCACTACATTAGAAAAGGCTGTCATATTAGATTCCACTCTGCAATAATCCTAGGATAAAAACATTGTTTTAGAAGATCCATGTACTAGGAATGTCCTTTGTAATTAAGAAAGAGAAAATTTGAATCAGTGAAGTCTATATCCTGGATCTTCACTGAAGAAACCTGGGGGAAAAATTACTACCAGTAAGAATGTTATTGAAAAGTATTGAGATCTTGACTAGAATTAAATGGGTACATTTGGTTTAATACTTGAAACACAGACTGTTAGTCGCTGTACTGAGAACCAATTTCATCAGAGTGGGAGTGAAACTTAGCTTGGGATTTCTCTGGTTTGCACATCATGGTAGTGGTACAGCAATTGTAGTTCTAGGATTAGGTTCATTTCCTTTCTGGATATTTCTCATATCCTATCTATCTATTGTATATTTTCATGTTTTCTACAATCAGTACCAGAGATGGTGATTTTAATACAGATACACTGTATAGGAAAATGTGATAAAACTGAATATATATGCAGAATAGTGGTTTTCATTACAGACATGTCCAGTCAAAATAAATCTAAACAATCTCAAATCTCTAGGTGACAATATGCAGACAAAGAGTACAAAATTTCATTTGGGACAGAGTGTTTTCACTCATAGGGACATATATTGGTCCAATATATTTCCAAAAGAGGAAAACAGATTTGCAGTGCAAATAACTAAACAAACTTCTTTTTCAAACTGCGCAGTATTTTTCAAACTGAATTAAATATGTTAAACAGAGTTTCTTTTCTATTAAATGCTTTATCTACTAAGACCAATTACATAAAGACCTAGAGGTACAAATATCTGTATATATATTCTTATACATATTGCACGTATAAATGCAAACTGTATACATGTTTCAGTAGCACGTATATTGTTGAAAAGAATGAACATTATAATGTCTCTGCCAAATCCATACTCAGCTCTGACAAACTGGAAATTAGACCCTACCAATGAAGTCCAGAGATTTTGAATACTAGACTTTGTTAGAGTAAAAATGAAAGAACAATTGTTTTGCCACTATTTTGTTTAGTTTGGTAAGAAGAAAAAAAAAAAAAGAAAAGCAAGAGAAATTAGTCATCAGGTGTCAAATACACAACAATATAATTCAACCATGTAATTGATATTTGTTACTATTTTCCTATTGTGCTAGTCTCTGTAAAAGACTGTTCTTTCACTGTGTTGTATTTCATACAAATTTTGTGACAAGTTAAAAGTAGTACATTTTTGTTTACTTCAATAAGGGTTTCTGTAAAAATGTACCCTGAAATGCACCTGGTAATCTGTGAAAAATCGTGATAGATATTCTACACAATAGCACCTGCACCGTTGCTTTAAATTGCTCCTGTTCTCTTTCTAAGTGCTGCTACAGAAATAAATTGTGCGTGCTCTAGAGTACGTGTAATAGCACAAGACAGGTGTTTACACAGTGACAATTTGGTCCATAATTCATAATGAAACAAAGGAGACTATTAAACCCTACTGCCTTATCAGCCTGAAATGTTGGTGTATTACTACTTTTAAAGTACAGAGATGCCTGCTGGGCCAGAGTTCAGAGGGAGTCAGGGCTCAGTGGTGGTGCAGAGGGGCGGCAGGAGGTCCTGGGGTGGGTCAGGCCCTGGTGGAGCCAGCTGAGTGCCAGTGTGCATCCAGCTGTGCCACAGCTGTGCAGTGCCCCTGGACCACAGCACCACGCCAGTGACCTCCACAGGCGTGTCGATAAAATCACTGATAGCAGGACCTTGTCAATAGTGATCACAAGCACAGACCACCCACAGTAACGCACCACGGGGTTAGTGTTTTCATGTTTTCCATTTCAAATTGGCAGAGAGCTGCAGGTTCAGAGCATCCCTGGTCCTTCCTGCATGTTGTCATTCATTATGTAAGCGCTATCCACCATACAAGCAGGATTGCAGGCAGCAGTGCCAGCGTCAGTGTGGTAAGAAAAATCAAGATCTGCCAGAAGCTGCAGAAGCAAGAGGGTTTAACTTTCTTTGACAGAATTTGAAGCATAGGAGGTAAAGACTTTAACTGTAAAAGATGTGTAACTGAGGGCTAGAGCTTGGTGTGCTACCTACCCGCAAACATACAAGATTTGCTCCCACTACTGTCTGACTTTCTACTACTGTCTGATCTCCAAGGCTCCCTCATGATGATGATTTCACCATAATTAGTATTTCTTCATAACAATGAAAGCTAAACAGTGATATTAATAAAAGGTCAGCAATCTCAAAATGGGAGAATTCATTATGTAAATATGTTGAAAATATGTATTACTCATAACTCCCACAGGTTTTTACTTTATTCAAATAGTATTTTTTCTTGATATGTCAGGACAGGTTTTAAAGGACTCAACTGTGTAAAGCTTCTAGAAAGCTCATCTCTACATAACAATAAAATACACTGAAATTCCAGGCAAACAGAAAATAAACCTAGCTGAGAGGTTGTCACTCTTTAGTTTAAAACTGAAATTTGTGTTAAAAAATCCCTACTTGATTCTTTTTGGTTTACATCATTTAATGGGGGAGAAGGCGAAGTGCTAAGTTTAAAAAAAATATATTTTTTCTTCCCCCACAGTGAGCCCAATGTACATTGTTTGGGCTGATAATTTCATTCCCTGCCTCCCAAACTTTTCAGTCTGAAAAGACTTTTTTCTTGTATTTTGTTCCCTTGAAGTATGGCTAATGTTGACTGCAATGCTGTATGTTCCCTAGGTATATTAACTCCTAGCTATTGTGAACATAGAGCCCAAATCCTGTATTTGCCCCATTAAACATACCTGGTTGAAAAGCTCAGAACCTGCATTGTTGAATGGAAAAACAAATGCATTTCAAAACTAAAGTAATCTTTATGGACATTCCTTTTTATCTGCTATCCACTGCATCTTCTCTTATAAGTTGTGTGTTCCAGTATATTTTCATTTTATCTTATAAACCCAGATCAATTTTGCTGTCTTTTGCATCTTGGTTTTTAATTTCCTTTTTAATTATCCTTCACAGTATTGTAGGTTTTCAACTACTGTGTGAACCTTTTATTTCTTTTATTTTCGTATCTTAGTTTTAGTTAGTTACTAAGGTTAGTTATCAGACTGTTTCCCTTGTTAAATAGAAGAAATTTATGCTATGGCTCACTGATTTGTAATTTCATGTTATCTTTATTCATTATGAAATTTTCTTATTACATTTTCTTTTCACCACCATGGCTGATGGGTATGGCTGTATCAGGTACTTCTTCAGATCAGTACTGGCTTATGTATTCATGTTCTGTTCTATGTTGTATTTTAATATTTGAAATCAATATTCCCTCAGCACCTGACTCAAGATATTAAGTATATAGGCATGGTATGCAGATTTGGCCATTTGGAAATGTTGAGTCCAAGTTGCTGAATCCTAATTTCATTTTAAAAATAAATCCAATTCAACAGTGTCTGTAGATAATGGACACAAGTTCTGCTAATGTAGAGGGAATTTACGTGAGTAGTATAGTGGAGGTATTTACCAAAATTTTAAATGCAAAAAGCTGGGCTTTAGGTACATTGAAATTATTTATTAGTTGAGACAGAAAGGCAGAAGTTGTGTAAGGTTATGTTCAGAATTATGACAGAATAGGGCTTTGGAAACTGTGCCATTTGTTTTGAGGTACCTTTGACATCTGGAAGATAGAATTAAAATCAATGGAAATTATTTAAGGTTTTGATGTGCCTTATGAGTCAAAAAAATTGCATGCAAAAGTGAGAAGAATCTTGAAGATAAATATGCCTTTGAGAAGAGAACAAGCTGAATGAATTTTTTTCAGATGAGGGGATATTTTCATGGACTTAAGCTACAGAAGTTAGAAAGGTCCAACTGGAAAAGTAACACTCTACATTTTGTTCTTAAACTGACAATGATTGCTCCATTTTTGTCGATTAAAAAAAAAAATCACTTTTCAGTTCTGCTGAATGAGCTTGGCAAAGAAAGAAGAGAGCCAAATTTAAACTTTCTTTAGACTCAACTATGGAGAGACTTGAAATTGTACTCTTGTTTAGAGTCGCATTGAAAGGCATTACTTTGGTCCAGATCAAGTGTGTCAAATAGGAAGATAATGACTGTAGAAATGGAATACAATCATTTGAGATCCACAAGCAGAAGCTGATAAGAACAAAAATGTGATGTATTTGATTATATATTTGAAGGTACAATTTGGACTTCAGTATTTAGATTGATTGTCCAGTTTTGGGTACAAGAATCCTGAACAGAATAATGATATTTCTCCACATTTAATTTATATTAATCTGTCTGGGGTGGGGGAGGGAGGGGTATTTTTATTTGTTTTCAGCAGCTATGATGCCATCCTCAAGAATATTACATTTTACTTCCTGAAACAAGGAATATAGAATGGAAACCATTCGGAATTTAGCATTAGAGGTTAGATAGTATGAAGGCACTTGAAAAGCTGTCTGTGGACATGTTTTTTCATAGATACTTTAAGATGGATGTCATAAACATAAAAACATCAGTAGAACCGATAAGCATTTCTCAAAAATAATATGACCAACTTTATCTGCATTGAGAAATCATCTTCTTACCTAGATCTCTACTATTATTGCTCTCTGCTATTGCAGTGATCATTAGAATTTAAGAGATTTTGGAGTCTACCTAGGAAAAGTTTAGTCATCTGTGTCTTCACCCAGATGATCAACCCTTCTTCCATGTTTTGGCAACCTGATTAAAAAGTTACACAAATGGTTCAGTGATTAAATGAGCACATTTGCAAAAAATTTGCACATTATTGAGAGATAAATCAGAAAAAAAGTAAATAATAAAAAAGAGCATGATAGGAATTTAAAAATTTTGCTTCAACAAAGTAAAAAGTAAAAATACTTGTAAGACACTGAAGAATTTCCATGCTTCCTTAGGAGCACTAATTCTGCCTTAATATATTCATTAAATCAAGAATAGAACAAGTATGAAAACAATTTAGCTGTGTGGTTCTTCACAGTTTAGATCTGTTATCTGATGACTACCCAAGAGCTGAAACTTCTGCAATGTGCCAGACTTCAAACTCTTTGTTGTTCCTGTATATATTTGCTCTGCATTCATTACAGTAATACAATTATTGAGACCATAATGTTTAACAATGATGGATTTTTGGCAAAGTGATTGTTCCCAAACATTAAGAAAATTAAGAAAATCCCTCCAAATAATGAAACTTAATATTGCATTATTTTATTTGCCTGTCATCTAAAAGAAACATATCAGGTTTTTTTCTTATTTGTTTACTTGGAAAGTGCTGGTACCTAGAGACCCATAGAGGCTAAGAAAAATTAAACTGTTTCAAATATGTGATTAAATGACAACATTTTGCACTAGTGTTTAAAGAGTATTCTTATTCAGCTGAAAGGCTGTTAAGGATTTGTTCAGATACAGGTAATATTTCAAAATTAAGGCACAGTGATGTCTGCTTTTTAATGAATAAAAATATTATCATATGAAAAATCAAAATATATTATTGCCTGCCAATTAATATATCCGATGATTTTACATTTTTTTATGCTATGTGCAGTTGCTCTGCATCAGTCAGAATTTTATAAAATGTGTGTTGAAGTATCTCAATCTACCTAATTGATAGCTAATTTTATTTGGTGGAAACCATAATTTCAGTAGTTTTGATTTGAGAACTCTTTGAACTGTAAATAAAAAGAAGTGAGTGAAGCTATTCACAAATATTATCAACAAAAGCAAATCACAAAGCTAATACAAATATTGAATTACTCATTGGGTAAAAAAAAAGACTATGCTAATGAGATTATACCAATCCTTTTTCTGTTACTTGAGACAGACATAATTCTTTTATTTAAGCAAAATGTTTTAAAGTTCAGTGTATTTGTACAACTCCCAAAGACACAGATTGTCTCAGACAGTTTTAATTCCCACTTTTATAATTTCCTATAATTGCTTGGATGAAATGTTGTCTTCAAGTCTTGGTCTTGGCACTGAAATCATTGGGAGTGTGTGACTTCTACAGGGGCTGTAACTTGGAATATTTAGTGACCAGTGAATTAGCCTGCTCATCAGAGTCTCGTATTACAGCAATTTTCAACATTTATATTAAGGAAGAATTGATTAAAGTGGTGCTCTCAAATGTTGGTCGGAGCGATTCAAATAGTCATTAAAATAAGCACTTCAATATAACTTAAACACATTTGAAAAGATTCAAATTAAAATTAAATTATTCACATCAAAGTAAGTTTATCTTAATGTCTATTAGAACTAATTTAATTTAATTTAATAAATGTTCCACAATGCTGCACACTCTTACCAGGTAGTACTACCTAAAATTCTCCTGTCTACCCCATGCTTTTGTGTTCTAGGATGGAACAGTCTTTTAGGGTGTTTCTGACTCAGGATCTATGTAGAAAAAATATCATAACAGAAGCCTTAAAACTTATATCACATAATGTTATTCATGAGGTAAATAATTTACTGTATGTGCTCATAAAAGCAGAAAAATACAGAGATATATATATGGCAATTAAACAAACTTAATTGTTCATATAAGCCAGATCTTCCAGCTTTTCATACTATACAATATAAAAAAAAAATAGCACCTAAATCTTTCTAGGCTGTGTATTGCGTGAGAGTAAGTCACAAAGTCAGAGGGAAAGCAGCTTATTTTCCAGTAGCTGCATGTGAATTTCAGTAGCATTACCAATAAATAAACAATACTTTAAATACAGTAAAACCGACCTGTGTATGTGCTAAAACAGTCAATGAATACTAGAGGGTGTTAATGTACCTGCTTTTCTTAACACAAACCTTGTAAAATGTATGTTGCTGTTACTAACAGATGGGAGCCTGACAGAAAACCAGCACTCTGTTTTACATCACTTGGGTTTGATTCATAGCCTCTTGGTACTGTTTCCCTATAGCAAAGTTTAGCATTCATTGAATTCTGTATAAACCAGTAATCTTGCTCTCACAGTGTTAAAAAAATCACTGGCTAACTGCTGTTTCATCTTTCAAGGAAAAAAAGAGGGTCCTACCATAGAATCAGGATAGAAGATGAGACAGTGTTGACTATCATGTCATTTGTTCCTTTGCATCCTGAATGACCTTAAGATATCATTAGTATGCTTGGGTTTTAAACCTCTCTGCATATCATGACCTAAGTTTGCAAATACTACAAATGACCAACATAGGATTGAATTATTAATAGGTTTTAAAGATTGCCTGCTCAGTATTTTTCTGATTTATCATATATATTCACCACTTATTTTCTTTCTTTTGCAGATTGTAGCTTTGCGTGAACAAAATGCACACATTCAAAGGAAAATGGCAGCTGGGGAAGGGTCTGCTGAATCAGAGCATATTGAAGGAATGGAGCCAGGGCAAAAGGTTCATGAAAAGGTATAAAATGTTAGTTGTTGTTAAATCTAAGAATCCATATATTAAATAATCAGGTTTTAGATTTTATTAATGTGAATATTTTATAGAGTGTCTGCCTACTGAAACCAATATGAAAAAATGAGCTTGTTTAAATGGAAAACATGCAAATGGGCAGGTCCTTGCTCTTTGATAGCATATGGAGTTAGATCTATAGCTTATAACAAACCTTCCTTGGAATTTTTGCATAGTGCTACAATTACGAGTACTAAATGCTTCTGAGTGATCCTTTTTACATTACAGAAGAGCAAGGTGTAGTGGCATGTATATGTGGAAAGCTGTATATGCAAACTTTCCTGCAAAAAGAGACTCTAAGGGGAGAACACAGACCTAAAATCTAGAAAAAGTAATTTTTCTCTGTGCTGCCTATAAATATTCTTCAAATTCATGTCCATGATCATATAGAGAGAGGCTACTTGCTTAGCACTCCTTCAGTAGGAAATAGTTACATAGAATTCAGGCCAAGCATTTGCTGCTTAATGCTGAAAGACAACAAAATGTAGAGACTAATTTAGAAAAAGGGTTTTCTCCTTAGCCTTAGATTTCCGTATTGATAAAAACCAAGTTGAGCATCTTCCTCTCCTGCTTCAGAGTTATTAAATTAAAATGATAGCATAACATAACATTTGGCAGACAGCTGAAATGAGTAGAGCTGCTGCTCGGATCTCTAATTGTGCATTTTTGTGTAATGCCATATGATGAACAGTGGCATAAATCATACTTAGTAAAAATAGCTGTCATCATTATTTATTTTACAGTCAATCCAATTTACAATGGTGCACTCACAGTGCAGGCATTAATTTTACACATTTTGCAGTTTATGTGTCTTTTCCTTTGAGTAATCTGTATGGTTGAGAAACACACAGTGAACAAATAGTGTTCAGCTACACTCCCCTTTCTGCAAAATCTTACAGACACATCTGTGAAGTTTTGATAAAGTGTTCACCCCACTCAGTTGTGCTTTTAAATACTACTACACTGTTTAGCTGAAAATATCTAATTTCCCAATTTCTTTGTAAGCCATGTTTTCTGATTTGAGCCACTGGATTCATTGCTTACAAGCAGAACTAAGTAGAAATAAGACTACTCATCCTTTAAGGAATCTGCATATTTTAACACTAATGAGTGGAATGAAATCCAATGTAGCATATTATTATCATCATCATTTTTTTAATTGAATGTTTCTAGAATAGTATGTCCAGAAAACTTCTTTGCTTCTTAACAAAAACAATTTACGTTTCTCGGGTTAAGCTGAAATAAAGATTTTTACTTACTAGATTTTGCTCCTTATGGCAATGAAAACATACTGGATAGGGAGTTAAGAGGAGGCTGTATTGACACCAGATCAACCAGTGCACTCTAATTCACATCCTCTACACTAGCTGCTTTCTACCTTTCTACGTTTACCTTGGTGGCCATCATCAATTCCTAATTACTTAGGAAAGAGAAACTTAAAGGCTAGAAAATATAGAAACTTACAAAGAGGCCAACTTGCACAAAGAGAAGAGATTTAAAGGACTTGGGAAAATTGTTTCAAAGAACACCTGACAAAGATCATCAGCTGTGGGAATTAAGATGCAGCCATTTCTGTTATCAGATATTCTTCTACTTAGATTTGTGACCACTTGCTGTCACTCAGATCCTTCACTTAATCTCTAAGGACAATTGCTTGTTTCCCCACAAGTGAAAGCCACAAAAGAACTCCCAGTGAATAAGGTGCCCGTTGGGAAATCTAGGGAAGCAGCTAGGGGTGGGACTTAACAGCCAAAAATAAGATACTATGAATAAGGAGTCTGTTTTCAAATAAACTCATTGTTTCTTACTGGCATTTATTTCAACTTCCTCAAGAACCATGAAAGTTGAATTATTCAGTAAAACAGTATTTTCAGATATGATCATAGGCATTCAAAAATTATCATTAGGAAGCATTAAAGTTGCTTTGGAAAAGAGGAGTTCTTCTGATGTTGTCCACCTTAAATGTCCACCCTTACAGTATCTCTTTCAATTGTAATTATGTTTTTTTCTCTCTCATAATGGAGAATATTCCTAAATTCTGTTCCACTTATTTTAATTCAAATGTATAAAAAATTATTGCAATAATTCTTCTGAAGTTAATGGAGTTTTACCATTAATAGCCCGAGAATGACTATTTTTATCCTCAAAGATGCCATGGATGTATCAAAAAGTTTCATGCTTGACAAGTCCACTTCAGCATGAATTTCTGTTACACTGAAGGCAAAAAAGCTAAATATTTAAGTGAAATCATAGTGTTTCTCCTTGGAAGAACACAGGTCTTACCTATAGGAAGGGCAGTTTTACCAACAGAAATTGGTAATTCCCTTCACAACAATATCAGAAACGAATTGAAACAAATACATATACCAGGATAGGTGAAAGAGCCTGGTATTTATGGTGTAATAAAGACCAGATGTTACATTTTATGAGGAATTCAGAGCCATATATACTTACTTTTTGCAAGAACTAAACAGCTGGGTCTCTTTTGCTTTGTAGTAAACCTCCGGCTGTTACATTTAGCTTATTTAAGAATCATGTTTTTTCTTCTTACTCATAACACTAACACATTACAATAATTAAATCAAATGTTCAAAATTAAATCATTAGGTTATGAATAAAAAAATCTGTGAAAAAATTGACAAAAATTAGGCATTGTATCCTGTAGGAGTAAAAGGTTTTTGCCAAGGCAAACATAGTGGGCTAAAATGTTCAGAGTGCAAAATCAAATACTAATAATAAAAGTAGCAAATGTCTTGCAGAGCAATCATCAGAATCTGTTCTCATTTTTGGACTTGATTATTTTTGGATTTTCTGATGTTTTTATATGATTAATAGAAAACTGCAGAAAACTTCCAGTTTCCATTTTTACTGAAAAAAGTTTATGTCACATACACTCCTGTGTTTTGTATGATTTAAAAAAAAATCTTTCAACAGGCAGTATAATGAAATGTCTGAATGTCTGAGAATGGACTGAAGGAAGGACCTATGTATAATATGATGTAAAAAAAAAATATGGGGAGCTGTGATCCTTGCCCCAAAGCATGTACATTCTACATTAGAGAAATAATACAAAATACATTTGATAACCAGATGATGATTTTGTTTACAAGCAGTGCAGATATCTTTCTGGTTTTCTAATTACCTCCTTCTGGATTAATATTGATAGAGCTAATTAAAGAATCGTGCTGAGGGGGACTTAATGAAGGTTAATGGTTTGACACACCTGAGGAGGTGAGGAGTGTTGAGTGAAAGGAAACATGGATAAAAGCTTCAGCTGGGATTAGAAGCCTTCATGAATCAAAGGACAGTGTGCAGTGTTCTTTCAGAAAGAGTCTAGGCAAATATTTTATAGGTACTGTTCTGCTTAGTAGTTTAGTTTGGCTGCATGACTATGAATACTTAGTGCCCCACACAATAGCATAGAGAGCTGCATTGCTAATGCATAGTTTAAATGATAAATCAATAGACTTAGCTCTTTGTCAATAAATCAGTTCTTTGCTTGTTTCATATAAATTAGTGTGCCTTTCATTCATACAAGTTTCTTTTACTTTTTGCCCAGTAGAAGCCCTCTATATGCTACTACATGTTAAGCCTGTTAGAACACAGCTTTAAAGGGGGGATTTTGCAGGGGAAATTTTTCATTTCAAGTGCTGTGATAGCTGACAGCATTGCTGTCAGCAAGGCTGTCTGACCTTTGCTGAATGAATTACTGCAAGGAGTTGCCAGGACATAATTTCTAATGGTAGAATGGGGAGACTACTAAGAAAAAGGTGTTAATCAATGCAAATGAGGACTGATTTTGTGTGTATAGTATGGTTTGAACAGCTAGATAGGCCCTTACAATAAAGGAGCAGTAACTGATTTCTGTCTGTGAGAGCTGATAAAGTCTTCTAAAAGTGTAAAAGAAACAGGCAGGCATTTGGGAAGGGACTAGCAACAAGAAAAAACAATGCCCACCCAACAAGTGAATGCCCTCCCCTCCGTCATTTTGCAAAAGGACTGAAGGGGGACAGGTGATCACAGGCATCAGAAAGATGAATAAGAGCTGAAAGCTGATCAGAAAACAGACATTCTAGATCTTAAATTAGTAATAAAACTAGGAGTCTTTTGATGGCTCAGTAAAAAAAGCAAGAAAATGAAGATGTTTAGAGAGAAAAGTGCAAGAGAAGGTAGTTATTTTTATATCAGTAGTGGAGTAGGGAAGAAAAATTTCTGTGGAAAGAATATTGTATTTGGTAGCTGATTAGAGGTTGGAGACAATTCAGAGTAATTGAAGAGGAGACCTCTAATGATCAGATTACTGCCTGACACAGACTAAAATGTGTGAAACAACCTAGAGAAGTAGAATACTTTTCAAACACAGGAGCAATCAACCACTTAGAAATGACTGTGACAGCTTAGGTTTAATGCTACTGGTTTTGGGATAGCTTTACACACTCTAGTTTGTGTGTTACATGGATGATGATCATGCTGCTTTGGCTTGTTTAGTTGTCCTTTGGGTTTGGTCTGTTGCATAGCAACGTGTCTCTGTTAGTTTCCTTTTGAATGTTTTATATGAGGTATTTGAATGGAATGGCTTGGAAGAGCTCTACAGTAAAAAGCATCTTCTGGTAATATTTATTTTTACATCTTAAACAACATCAGTAATATTACTGTTTGCAGCATTGATTTTTACTCCTGCTTTCATGAAAGTAAATGACCTGAATAATTTAGCATGATGGCTATTTTACTTACTTTTTGATATTCCTATAATATAGAATTCAGATGTTTATTTGACCTGTGAAGTAAGCTGTATTTCTATCTCTTCCCTAATGATATGGCCTTCGTGACCAGATTTTCTAAGTTGAAAGGAGCATCTCCATCATTACAGAGCTAAGAA
The DNA here is from genome assembly GCA_034336665.1 of Luscinia megarhynchos. Lineage (NCBI taxonomy): Eukaryota > Metazoa > Chordata > Aves > Passeriformes > Muscicapidae > Luscinia > Luscinia megarhynchos. The sequence continues at coordinate 32,796,231 of CM067564.1, forward strand.
TAGTCTTTTTTCCCCCTAGGATTTGAGGCAAAAAATTCAAAATTTCCATGTGAGGACCATGATGCAATGAGGATTTGTAGCGCGAATGAGGATTTGTGATGCAATGAACTTGCCAATACTCCTTTAAAAAAGAGGTGTCAACTAGTGTTATTCACCATTTAGAGTGTCCTAGTAAAGAGTAGACATGAGGTACACAATTTTAGGGTTTAAATAAACAAGACCATAAAGAGAAAGGAAGAATACACATACACACAAAAACCCCAACCACACAACCAAGTACTTACACCATAAAAATACTATTTTCTTCTAGGAATTCTAGAAGACCACACTTCTGAATTTTTAGATTGCTTTCAATTATTCAAAGGTACCTTATGGTTAGACTTTAATTTAGCTCTCTGACATGGAAATGCTTGTGCATATGGGCATCCTGTGAAACATCTGTGCTCATATTACCAAAACTTAGAGGCAAAAGTGAGGAGTTCTGTCACATTAATGACAGCAACATTAATGTCACCGTCTCTGCTGCAGGTTATTCAGAGATAGCTTTATGTGATGTTATTGGTTTCCTTCTTACCACTCTCTGAGTTTAAAGCCTAGCAAAAAATACATAAATTATTACTGGTGGATAGTCTTTGGACCAAATATTTTGTGTCAGATATTTTACAGCCGGAGAGAAAACATCTGGAGGTGCTTTTCTACTGTTCTTGAGATTTGCTTTAAAAAAATTAGGTTTTCATGTACATTTTACCACATAAAGTACATAAGTACAAAATAAAATGGAAGAGAACTTTGCTATATAACCTGTGACAATTTTACCATTTCTTTTGCAAAATTCTGTAGACTGGTGTCTCTACTGTTTTTGTTTAATTATTATTTTACGTTACATGTAACTCAAATTAGTTTGGCTTCAGTATTATTTTCCTAAGGTTTATTTGAAAGGGCAGGATGAATTAGATTAACAGAGACTACAATATTCCAGATTAATTTTACTTTGCAATTTCTCACAGTGTTCCTTTCACCACTGTTCTTGGTTTTTTTCTAGTAAACTAGTCTGCAGCTTCTTTTCCTTTTATTATCTCATGTAAAGTAGCAATATTGGGGGATTTATGGTTATTTGTAATGCTCCAATTTGCTGTCCTTCTCCCTGCTGACACTCATATGTGAGCACCAGATTGTCTTATTTCTGTGCTTTTTGGATCTTGAAAGAAAGAAAACTATGTTCCAGGGGTGTTATTTTCCTTTTCTTACTGTTCAGTGGCAGGGAACATTTACTTTCCTCCTCCATTTCCACAGACCTTAAGAAATTAAAAATCTACTTCTCCCCCTAGATATTTCTTGTTTAATGCCTATTATCCCCTCTTTCCTGTCTCTGAGTGTGTCACCTGTTATAGTTAGTACCATCACTGTCATTAGATAAACTTGATGATTATTCCATCCTTTCTGTTTCTTCTCCTATCTTCTTTAACTGTATTTGAGTGAGTGTAAATGGTTCTTTTATGAAGGAAGAGTGTATTTAAAACCCATAGTAACAACCATGTTATTTATGCTATATCAGTTATTTATATATGGGGTGACATGGTGATATAACAGAAAAAAAACCCAAAAAAACCCCAAAAAAACCAGCTTACAAAAACCCCCAACAGGCATCCTCTTGCTGTTGCTCTTTCCCTCATTGTTCCCAGGAGAGGAAGAATGCAGGTACTGCATTGCTGGGTGGAGATGTCATTGCTCATACCCCTTTGTTTGCTCTTGTCTAGCCCAAGAAATGACATCTTAAGCTTCTCTTGAGCCTTCCAGTCCAATGCCAGCCAGATTTCTCATGTGGCTGAGAAAGCTGTGGAGAGGGGCAGGAGCAGAGCCCTCAGTGTGTGCAGCAGCTGAGCACACACTGCAGCTGTGTGTACCTGCCATGTCTGTAGGAGGCAAGAAAGATGAGGGGGGAAATATGTGATGATGCCCCTTCTGCAGCATTGAAGTCTGAATAAGTAAATGTAGTAGAAACAGGACTATTTGTATTGGGTAAATCAGTTAGCAAAAAACCCCCAAAGCATTGAAGCATGTGAGCTATTTGCTGCATTTCTTTTTTCTAGGAAAAATAGCCATTGGTCTTATACTCTTTCATTGAACTAATTGAACTTAAGGAGTGTGTCCATATGTAGCTTTTTCATGACCACCTTTGATAGACAACATCATAAAATTTGTTGAAGACTTCATCTGGATGATTAACTTCTAAGACAGATCTAGGGACCATGTATGTTTTCTATTTTCTCTGCTAGAAGTTTTGACCAGTTAGAAAGTTTTCTTTAGCATTGCTTCTTTAAAGATTTCCTAATTGTTTCAGATTACTTCCAGTACTTTCTTTCCCACCTCCCCAACTAATTTGACACTATTTTTTCCATTTTTTGGTGATTGGGAGTAATATAGGGATATGATAGTTAAGAATGTCTATTTTGAAACTTTTTTTCTTAAAATAGGTTTTCTGAAAAGGTTTCCTTTAGTGCTTCAGGTAATAATTAGCAGAGATCTATTCTATTTCATTGTCTCAAGCATTCAACTAATAGTTTATTTACAAAGGATTGTAATTAATATGCAGCAACAACATTGTAATTGATTTATTAATTGCAAATGTTGCAATCAATGCACAGCATCAATTACAAGAAGCTCCTTGAATAGCAGGAAACAAAAAATTTCAACCAGATAAGAAAATTCAGCCAGAGAAAGAACAAGAAAAATAATCAAACATGGACATAAAGCTGATAATAGAGAAGATGCTGCAATTCTCTCCTTCCAGCTTCTTCCATAGGAGATTTTTCTGGGGAAGCAGAGATTCCTGCTCCTTCACTAATTCAGTAAATGAATTTGAATTACCATCTACAGAATGCCTTTTGCTTTTACTGGCATAGTATATTTTCACATTCTTGTTCAAGCTATTTTCATGAGAAGGGAAATTATTGCCATAAATGTTGATAAAAACCCTCCTTAAAAGCAGAGGAATTTTATATCAGTTATTTCTTGAATTAATACTTAATAACTTTCTACCTGTGGCCTTTTGAAGTGATTGCTGTATGTGATGTACCCACAGAATGGATATATCATAAAATAATAACAAGGCATAAAAGTGACAAAATATTAGTTAAAATCCCTTGGTAAACTTTTAAAGTATGCTTCAAAATTCTAAATACACCAGATTTTAAACTGAGTTTTTAAAATTTTATTTGTGTATTTAAATAAAGCTTTTTTTTTAAATCCTGATCTTACTAAGGAAAATTAAAATGCTGACATTTTTAGTAAGTTGGAAGTTTTAAATGCCAGCTAGCTCTATATATGAATACAGAAAAAATGTAAAGCAAAGCTGAATGATGAATAGATTTAAAGTTGTGAAAAGAGTTAATCAAAGAATTATGAGGGAAGTTAATGTGCATCGATCAAAATTCATGCTTACATAATTTTCAATCACAGCATTGGTTTAGTGGTGAGAGACAAATTCTAACTGCAATATCACTTGTCTTTCCAGAAATCTTAGATACTAAGTTAATTAGTAGAAAATCAGATTTGATTTATATTTGGTTTAGTTATTCATATCTTAAGGAAAGAAGCTTCATTAATGAAAAGGAATGTACTCCCAGATACCACGGGTTGCCATTTCATAATTGCCAGGGTTTATGTCACACAAGGTACATGAACACATGCCATTTATTGCATTTGAGATTTGGTATTTGGCTTATTATAACTTTGCAGAATTCCTGAACTACTCTTCATAGAACTGTAGGGCAAATTCTATTCATGATAAAATTTGCTACCCTGTGAAAACTGCTTAAATTGCTATGTGAGATTACGGCTGTAAAAGAATAGATTATAATTGTCATAGATAAAAACTTTATCTTAAATTTTCAAAATTTTCAAAGTATGATGGTTTGGCTGTCTTATCCTGTTTGAGTATTTGAGTACTATTTAGTTTGTGACAGCTGTATATTAATAGCATTTTGATTCAAGCAGACTAATTTAACACTTTGAAAATGCCAAACTAAGTATAAATAAGTTTTTGATTTGCTATGCTCATCTTACCATGGTATCCTGGAAAGTAGATCAACGATGGTTCAGCAGGTAACATAAAATATATAAAATATAATTAGGTAGTATGGAAAATACAACTTTGGAACAGAGTTACTGAGATGGAGTGAATTTTTGAAGTAATTTTATTCAGAGATGAACAGTGGGCAGGTGATCTTGATCTCAGTTCATTTTATGGCTGATTGAGAAAACAATGCTGTTAAAACCATTAAATAATTTTCTTAGAATGTGCTAGAAGATTTCTATATAAATATATTTTGACAATAATAATATAAAATGCTAGTGAAAGCTGTTTTCCCCTCAGACCCCGCTAGGGATTTTTCATATCTACATTGCTATACACATTGTCACCTGAAGGACAATAAGCACCTTTTAGGACCAATATTTCTGTATAATGTTTAAAATTATAGTTACAGCAAAATACTTTGCTCCTGTGTTTCATAATATAATTTTTTCCAATAAAATTGTACATAATCAAGAATGTTAATGACAGGTTAGGCACTTTGATTTTATTTTTTTATGTTGCAGGTCAAATCAAATATTTCTGATTTTGTTTATTGTTCCTACCTCTTTTTTGACATGAGAGAATTAAATTTGTATGAAACCATAGGCTTAGCTGTTACTGGGAAAGGTTAATGTGAATATCTGTTGTAATGAGGCAATACCAGCAAGTCCTGCTGGTGAATGCACTTCTATGCTGAAATCATTTATTTGCAATATAAATCATATTGCTGAGATCGTATCCCAAATGTAGCATGTGTTACAGAATCTTGATTTTTTTTTTTTCCTTTATAACTATATTCATACCAAGGCTTCTGGCAGCACATAAATTACTTCAGTTGAATTTGTTCCTAATGTAAATTTAACCAGTATGTTGTCTATACTGAAAGCAGTTTCTGGTACACTGAGTTTGTGATTTATTAATGTTGTTTCCTGTTTGCAGCACAGTATATTTTGCAAACGACATTAGCTTTATTTAAATTAAAATGTGTTTAGTTAAGACCAATGAAAGCAATCTGGTGATTTTTAGAAGTATGTATTGTTGTAATCTGTACTCAAATAGTCATAATGCCAAACAAAACCTTTTTATGTGTAGTATTCTGCTCTTAATGCAAGTGGTTACATCTGTGATGCTGCATTCTGGAACCCTTTGATATGAATTAATCTTCTGCTATTTTTTCATATACCTATGAAAAAATATACCTGCCATGAAATTTTTTTTTCCTTCCTAGTTATTTTGGTAATTTTAAAAATAATCATTGTTTATAAATTCTTTAGCTCGAGCCCACATTAAAAGATAACAGATCAATGTCCCTTCTCCATTAACAGCGCCTATCCAATGGCTCAATAGACTCTAATGATGAAGCCAGCCAAGTTGTTGAACTTCAGGAGCTCTTGGAAAAGCAAAACTATGAAATGGCACAGATGAAGGAGCGTTTGGCTGCACTGTCTTCTCGTGTGGGAGAGGTGGAGCAGGAAGCAGAGACTACAAGGAAGGAGCTCATTAAAACAGAGGAAATGAACAGTAAATATCAGAGAGACATTAGAGAGGTAAGGAATTCACCATGCTCACCTCATATTTCTCAATTGCTGTCCTGTGATACCACTACAAAGTGATAGATGCCAATGTATATGAGCAGCAAAAGTTGAGCACTGATGAAAGAAAGCCCTTAAACACAGGAGAGACAAAATTTAAATTAAGAACTAGTACTAGAAATTCATTCATTTCTCTCAATAAATGAAAGTAAAATTTAATTTTCCATCTCTCCTCCTCTTAAATTTGTGGTGTTTCTCAGTATATCTTCTCTTAGGCAGATGTTCTCAATATGTATGGATGGTTGGCTTCTAGAATCTATTTTACTATGCATTAGTTATCTTTCTATTACATTGGCTTTTAAGAAAAGACTGGGTATAGTATCAGTGCCATGGCTAAATTGACAAAATGGAGTTGTGTCATAGGTTGGACCTGATGATCTCAAAGCTGATCTTGTGATTCAGTATCACAGCTACCAGAAATCCCAAAGAATTCTCTTTAAAACTGAAGATTTACTGCAGAGCATCCCTTACACTCCTGTCTACTATTAGCACGAAAATGAAACTGATATAAAATTATATAGTATTTTAATTGCACGGTTCCTGCTGGGGTATTTTCTGTCACATTAGGCAATGGCACAAAAGGAGGATATGGAAGAAAGGATAACTACTCTGGAGAAGCGCTACCTCAGTGCTCAGCGGGAATCCACCTCCATACACGACATGAACGACAAGCTGGAAAACGAGCTGGCAAACAAGGAAGCCATCCTGCGCCAGGTGCTGTACCTGCAGTAGGCATGCACAATGAAAACTCACAGCAATTTGCTATAAGAGGTGTACATTAGGTTAATCTGTTCAGTTTTAATCAACAGATCAGTTAATCTAAAAAATCCTAAATTGTTCGGCATCTCTAAATTTTGTATCAGCTACTACAGCTGTGAACAGTAATTTCAATGTGTACATTCTATGTTGGAAAATAACTGTGTTTTCTCATAGAGTCTTGTATAAGTGCTCCAATGTTATTCCCTAAGTAGTGGAATATCTTGGCTTCTTATGTAACAATTTTGGAATTTTATTTTCTAAAAAATAGCTTGAGCTAAAAGAATTCCTTTCTGCTGGAAAGATCAAAATTTGCATACAGTATATTTGAATGATTTTGCAGGTGAATAGAGTGCAAATAAAATTTTTAAAAGCTAAATTAACTGTGCATATGTTTTAAGAAAGCTTATAACATGACTGTGCAGCTTTCTCTTATGGTACTTTGTTTCCATGGTGATTCCAAATCTGGAATGTAAACTGAACATAAAACACCAGTTTGTAATTTAAAGAATATGACATAAACTGAAAGCAAACATGAAATGACTATAATACATACTGTATCATTCAAACCCAGCCTCAGTATCAGACTTCTTTTTTTCCTAGCATGTGTTTAAAATGCTGTATGGGAAATTAGCCTGTGTGATGTGATAATCTCTGCTTCTGTAATTGTATGCGGATATATTTGCACACACATGCAGTCATCCCCCTGTATCTCTGTGTATATATGTATTTGACTACCTCTTCAGGGAAATTAAACCATCAGAACTCAAACTCTCCAGCTTTTGCCAGCTTCCTTAGACTATTTTAAGAGGTATCTTCAATTGTCAGGGGCAAAACCACCCAACAATGGAAAAAGTAAGGTACTTGTATCTGAGTTCTTGTTGTTGCCAATGTAAGTTGTGCTGTACTGCAGAGTTCTGCCTACTCAAAGCAGGAATCAAAACAACTAGGTTTAGAGTATATATGGTCAGATTTAAAGTTGATTTGCAGCATCAAGATGAGAAAAGTCTTTGCTTTTCATGCTTTTTGAAGGATTAAAAAAGAATCTACAATCACACTCCTTCTTCATTTTGTCTTGTATTACCTGGATTGAACAAGAAATCAGCAACCCTTAAAAAAATCTTAATTGTGTGGTGCATCTCAGTAGGCTAGAAAATGCTGCAGTTATATAAAGTCCCTCCTATTTCCCCTTAATAGTTATCACATCTTTCAATGTCACCTCTGTAAAATGAGATTTAATTGTAATTAATGAAACGTCAGTTTTAAACTTTTTTAGTATATGACTACCATTCATTCAGAAAATTATGTTTTGCAATTTATTCAGGGAACTCTATCCTTTCAGAATTACACTTCTTTCCCATTTTAGCTCATACGTAAATTTTTCTAAAAGATGGACTGTATTTCCATCTAGAAAATTCTCATTTTACTGGCACCAGTTATTTTGCTCAGATAAATACCACATCCATCAATGGAGCTTTTTCATCTTAATTAATGCCTTTTTACAAGTCCTTTTATTCACCTGCATGAGATCCTTGAGCCTCAAATCAGTAGTAAGCCTGGCAGCCTACACTCTTCCATGCTTGGGTTAATCCCACTCCAGGAATCTCTCCCACACTAAGGGGTGTCTTGCCCATTAGTGAGTTTTGCTATCATTTCACTGATACATTAGAAAGGACAATCCTTAATATTGATTTTATTTTTTATACTTGTTTGTCTATCTTTGGCTTTCAGTTGGAAGACAAAAACAGACAGCTGCAGGAGCGTCTCGAGCTGGCTGAGCAGAAGCTGCAGCAGACCATGAGGAAAGCTGAAACCTTACCTGAAGTGGAGGCTGAGCTGGCTCAGAGAATTGCAGCTTTGACTAAGGTACAGAGAAATAGGCTCACTTCAGAAGCCTCATTGTTTAACACTGATTTCCAGCCTGATTCCTCACCTCAAGGACAAAACAAAGGTAGCATCGAGCCGATTTGGAAGAAGAAAATGGTTCTTGATAAGCATGTACACAGGAATGGTTTCAGTGCCATGTTTGCAGTTCTTAGAGTTTTGATGACAGGAAAAGTAGTAATCTGTTAGTTAGCCTAGGCTATATTTACAAAGAAGTCATGTATTTCCAATACAATTGAGCATTACTTACTCTAGGAGGACTCATTTTACTGTGTAAGAGTTTCTAATTTAAGGGTAGGCTTTCTACCCTTTCCTACAGGTACTTAGTTTTTCTGGATGTTTTCATGTACCATGTATATATAAACAACACCTAGTTTTATTGCAAAAAGTGCTATAAAATCAAATCCTGGTGGCAGGTGGGGTCATTTGTGCAACACAAATGAAGACAACTTGCAGTGCGTGCTTGCAAGGTTTGCTTTGAATGATTCTTTGTATCATATGTGCAAAGAAAAATGTGAAATTTTGAGTGGATTGCAAACTTTTTTTTTCTGATAAATTTATTATATGGCTGCTATCTTACAGAGAAATAAGAAGATAAAGTTAAATTTTCAGTAGCATGCTTTTTATATTTGGCTCTAATGCTTTCAGGTGTGCATGTAGCTAATACTGTAGCTCAAGTATTACAGCTTCATAAAGACATATAATGAGGTTTATACATATATAAAGAGGCTCTTTGTCTCTTAAAATCAGACAAAGTAAAATGCATTTAAGAGACTTTATTATATACAATTCTGATTCACCTAAGTATTCCTTTCTCTATTGCCAAGGAATGCTTCTACTTATGTGCTCAGCTGTTTTTAAATTTGATGGACTTTTTGCAGTTCCTATGTTTTCCATTTTTAGTGAAGCCTTAAATGCTGAGCAGCTCATTAATAAATTCTGATTCTTAAGTAATTTAGTTAAGTAGAAGAAACAAAGAAAGCAAGGCTTTTTGGGGAATTTGTGTGAGTTATTTTTTATTAAGGCAAGATCATTATTCAGTAATCAAGGGTTTGTACTGTCACTTTAGGTTTGTATAAACGGGTGTGAATCTGAAAGAAAGACTGAAAATTGGGGGAGGTAGTGGGGAAAAGAAGGCAAGAAAAGTCAGCTAAAAGAGCTACATAAAATACCAAATAAATTTCATTCGATTTTAATAAAAACTCAGGTGCACGGAAGAGGAATCCCTTGCCATTTTAACTTTTTTTTCCCAATTGTTTCTGATTCAGCAAATAATCATATATTCTAATGCCCTCAGTAGCTTAAAAATACTGTTTTCTATTTTAAGAGGATTTTTCCTGAATAAGTTCTCCAGCAATTAGCCACCAGTAAGTATTTGCAGTCTCAAGCATGTCTTTTCTTGCAACTGCATTTTTCCTTGAACATATATTAATGACAAAAATTGTAAGAAGAAATCCCATTTCAACCATGCAGAACACTTAGGGACTTCCATGAGATACTGTTGTTATTGTGACCATAAAGCTGCAATATACATCTTTGTTTGTCTTCTCACATTATTTCATGGGATGTGATCAGAGAGCTGTGAACAGAGCTGATGCTCCACCCCATTTCACTTTGATGTACTTGATCAAAGTTTTTGCCAAGTGGGAAACTCTGCAAATAGGTTATAAGGCTGGTTTCTGTTCATTTCCCAGTGATTACATGAAAAACTGAAAACATGTGTTTTAGTTAAAATTGTGCTGCCTTGGAATATGTGACATGAAGAAAAATGTCATAATTTGGCCAATAGGCTAAATAGGCCTGTGGTCTGTGTGTCTTGTATACAATTTCTTTGCAAACTGCAGAGCTTATGAAAGTGCTGGTTTGACAGCTCTGAAGTTTAAAGCCCATTGCTTTTCATGGATCACATAAATGAGGCTCTGAACCAAGGACACTGTAATCACTGCAGCTTACTTAAGTATTTTTAAGTTAGCTAGCTGGTGTGCCCTAACATATGGCCAGCTATTCACTGGCAAATGCAAGTCCTGCCTGATGGGCTGAAAAATGCTTATTTTGCCTTGCTTGGACCTTATGCCACATACATGCTATCTATAGGACTCAAATTATCTGGCTGCAGAATCCCTGAAGCCTGTCTACCTGAGCTGTGTGATCACTGAAGTGTCTGTGTATACCAAGTAAGAGAGGAGCCACCAAATCAGCTACTGTTTCTGCACCAAAAAACAAAAAGTCAAAACTGATTCTCCTTCCTTTAGTACTATCTCAATGAGAGTGGCTTCTCTGAGATTAATGGGGTTACAATCATATGGAAGAGGTGAGTTAAGCCTAATATGGTTTATATGTATTCTAAAGTAAAGTAATGTGGGTTATCTGCTTCACTGTGGATAAAATACAAGACAAATTACTTAAACGTGGAGATAAACCAGAACAAATATGTTCTGGATTTGGCTGTGGTTATTCACCATCTCCACCCCACCTTCCATAGATTTAAAAGGTGCATGTTGCAGTTCTGCATTCAAATTTTAATATTCCGGGTTTGGATTCTGCAAATGAAGGATATAAATTGTGATCCTTCTATCATGTCAGTTTTTAAAATTAGTTGGTTTTCCTTTTTTTATGTATATAAGCTAGTGATATGTCTTTCTGCTACTTTTCCATGCCCAAACTATTTCATAAGGAGTGAACTTCCAAAAATTTGGACTATACAGTGAACTTGGATAAGTACCCATAAGTTTACCTGAATCATTTGAACTTTTCTTTGGCTTTGTTTTCACTGTGTTCTGCCCATTGGGTGAGCAACTGGAGGGTTAGTCAGCCTCTGGCAGACTAACCTGGAACAGCATGATCCCATATACTGTGCTGTCCTGCCTGGCCATCACACTGGTACCTTTCTGGTCATGACAAGTAGCACAGCTCTCAGCATGTATCCCAAGATTGAGATTCCCATGACTCATTGAGCCACTCACTCTCACAGTGTTGGTCTGTTTGCCTGCCTTGGACAAGAGGCAGTTCCTAGTAGAAAGAACCTCCCTGCTGTATTAACCTTTCTTTATCCCACAAAATGTTTATTTTCCTCAGAAGGGACAGACACTGGAGCATCGATAATCTTCGGATGGTTGGTCTGTCAAACACAGTTTCTCCTTGCATGTGTTCAAGGAGGGGTCTAGTAGGGCCAGCCAGCATCCACCTACTTCCATTCACTCACTCCCACGAGCAGTTCTTCACCCCCTGGGTGCTTGTGCAGAAGAGGTACCAAGTCATTTCTCTGATCACAAGACAGCAGTCAGCATTTTACACCATCCTTCCTGTATGCAGGTCACCAGAAATACCAGCCATGCTTTTCAGCTGCATTAGAGAAGCACTGAGATGGAGAAGAGGAAGCCATATCATAATAAACCACATTTAGCATAGTAACACCTTCAGCTAATTTTAAAAGTGATAAAAAATTACTTGAGAGTTGGAGGCAAGTGGGACATAATGTTAGTTTTGTGTCAGTGCGGGGATGTGGTTTGCTTTAAGCAGGGAAGAAGTTGCAAAACAAGTAAAAGGAGAATGTCTGCCATGAGAGGATGCAAACAGGGGAAAGAAGTTCCCCTGCAATAAGTGGATGTAATTAATACAGAAACGTCTTTGAGAACGAAAGAGAGAGGAAATATGATGTGTTAACAGGAGAAAGAAGTTGATAAATCCTTTTACAGGCTAAAAAAAATCTTTGAAGGGGAGGGAAGTCAAAGAAAATTTTTCATTTACAACACATTTTGTCTTCTCAAAGCACCCCTCTTATTTTGCTTCCCTTTTCTTGGGAGATTTTGCCCTGATAGAAGGAAGAAATGAAGGAAGCAAATTTGACAAAGCTCATTTGAACGAGATGCTTGCTAAACTTAGGAGGTGCAAAAGGTAGTGGGAATGCAAAGAAGGGGGAAAAAGGTGTGACTATCTAGTGACTGAAAGGTTAGGGGTTGGAAAAAGGGGACACCCGAGCCAATTTATTTTGTCACATTGGTAACAGGTTGGATGTGAGAAAGTAGATTATAACCTTGTGAGCTGTTGCAACTCTGTCACCATGATCACCTATTTTCACCTTCAACTTCATAGCTTAGTTCAATAAATCATTCTTTCTTCGTGATAATACCCTTATTCCAAGGATAGACTAAAGAATTATATGCCAATAGAAAATCTGGAGAGTGCAGGTGTTCAAAAGTCAAGGTCTCAAAACTGGGGAAATTTCTTGCACCACTGGAAAAGTTTTGATTTTTTTCCTGCCACTCAGCACAAAAAAAAAAAAAATTAATTCTGGCACCTATATTATACAAGTGATTTCTTCATCTGAATTTGGATTTCTATGTTTTCAGCTAAGATGCAAAGACCTAGAAAATGTGCAGTGCCATCAGTGAGAGATTGTGTGGAAGCAACATCTTTTTTTGTGAGCACATTAGCAGCAGGAGCACCAGCAGAGTTTTAACAGGGCTAGAGATCACACAAGCTGCTTTGGTATTTCCTCAATGCAGAGTTTTCCTGGTTGTTACTACCTTGTGCTGGCTATTCCATGGCATAGAGAGTGCAAAGTGAACATTAAGACTCATGCTGGTTTCTCAGAGGGGTCAGACATCATTTGGTTTTGTCCATATATATTTAATCCAGTTAAAGATGCATGATTTCCCAAATCTATTTATAACTGAATGTTCTGGCTAGTTGTTGAATACCACACAATGTCTTATTAATCCTGCTGTACAGAGTAGGAGCAAACAGGCATGCAAGTCTTAGACTGAAGAAAGAATGTAGGGTAAGGCCTGCCAAGCAAGTAGTCATGTGAGCTCTACTTTAAAGTTTTTAACTCAATAAATTCTTAGTAAAACATATTGCAAGAAGTCCAGCTTTTCCTTAGGAATCTCAGAGTCCACAGTTGTCCGTGCTGTCTCATGTGTGCCTAAAATTCTGCTACAGAAGCATGACAAGGAGTGGTGTCTCACTCTCTTCCTTGTGCCTCAAACTCCAGGGCTGAGATGGACGCATTCAGTATTTTTATGGTAGGCTGCCAAGTCTCTCAAAGAGCTTATTCCTTATAATCTCTGGGTCTGACTAAGGCACATGAACAACAAAAAAGTGTAACTGTCACAGGTATACCAATCCTAAGCACATGGCCTGGGGAAGTCCATAGGGAAGGATTTGAAAATCCCTTAGGGAGCAGCTGATTTGCTACAGAGTTTTTTTTGTTTGGAGAGGTCTCCTTGAGACCTGGATGGGGGTCTTCCTCAATGTAAAGGGTGGTGTTGAAACCCCCATTTTGGGAGTATGTTCCAGCTGGGGACACTGGTTACTGGAGCAGGTGGGTTTCTGCAAGTCAGAGAAGATGGGAGTATGTATATGTGTTTATGTCTGCCCTTTTGATTCCCATCCCTGCTGCAGGAGGCTGCACCTGCAGTTGGCATATAATAACCAGTGGTTAAAATCCATAAGCAGCTTTAGAGCCCAGAGTAGATACTAAGTCTGTGCACCTGTGCTTGCTCCCTGCCAGACAAGCACTTGAGCCTAATTATTGAATATCTTGGCTATAAAATAATTTGATCTTTTTAGAGTAATACAGAATAACACTTTCAGAAAAAAATGGACATAAAGGAAACATAAAATATTCTAATACATTTTCAGTGCCTAGAATAATGACATTTGTTTTGATCCTAAGGCATATTGATTTTTTAATTAATATTCCAGTTTCTCTGTTCTGTCAAAGAGATGTAAAGGTAGCATATACCTTGCTCAATTATTAAAGCAACAGGAAGTTATGAAATAACTTGTAGTTATAAGAATCTTAAGAGAACATCATGTTCTTTCAAGAATGTTGTCTGTAAGAATTCAGATAGCATACATAATTCTGACAATAATTCCATTCCTTCTCTTATTCCCCAAAAATTGTTAGACTTAGTATCATAGTTATTTTCTGCATTGAAATGATCTGCTATACAGATAAGATTTTATGGCATGGTTTGGACTGAAATATTTGCATTTTATTTTGAAAAAAAAAGTAAATTATACAGCTAACTAGACAGGCTGTCTTTTAAGGGACAGGTTATGACTGGCAGCACGACACTTCAGAGGATGTGAATGATATCCCTTTGAACTTAGAGCTGTTACTTTGGTTATCTTCATATTTTGCATTAAGCTGCCATTAAGTGTATGGAAGTGATGCCATAAATTGTAGCTTTCATATTTTCCAGATTCTGTGCTGCATTAGTATATAACTCTGAACTTCATATGAAGTGTTAGCAAGTTCTCTTCACAGTTTAGTTGGACAAAGCAATCCTTTTCCAGCCTGAGAACCAAGGACACCATTGCAGCTTCAGGCCCAAAAAGTATAAACAGCAAATTGAGGGGAGCAATCTGGGAGGATGGGACTTCATAACTTGAAGCTGTAATTGGACAATTAACCTCAATATGTAAATGGACCAAAACTTATAAAAGTGTGAAAACTCGTGGCTCAGGGACCCATCTTGGGTGGAGCCACAGCCAGGCTCTTGTACTGCCCAATGTGTGTCTTTTGAAGGTCTTTTTAATAAATACCTACTGTATTCCTAACATTGTCTAACCTCTGTTCTAGGTAGCCTCTCAAGGCAGCAGAAGCAGTGAAATTTAAGTAACTTGCTTTTAAGTTTTGCAGTCAGCTGATGACGTTTATAAGGAGATTAATTTTGTAGGAAGGTGCCCCGTGACCCTGGTGGGTTCTATATTTCCCTCTATGAAAATGGCTTCAAAAAAGGTAGAATTACTTAAGTCTTCTCAGAGCTTTGATGATTTCAAGTCATCTCATGACCCTTGGAAATGCATTAAGGGATGGCCTTGAACCAATGCTGCAGCCAGAACTCGAACCTGGGAAAATTTTATTCTCTACAGAGCAGGATAAGTCTTGGTGACTCTGTGGAAAAATGTCTGTTCTGCAGTCACAGGGGCTTAACTTTTTCAACATTATCTTTCTAATTACCCGGCTGGGACAGGAAGCAGTTCATTAGCACTGGTGCGCTGAAACTGACTAATATATAAGAGAGAGAGATAAGTTCAAGATCATAGAAGTATGCTGGTGCGGGTTGTACTAAACGGACAAAATAGTTTCAGCTAATACGTAAGTTCAAGTACATCTTAATAGGCCTACTTTATGATCAGAAACAAGAACTAAACTTCTAAATGAGTTTAATTACTAATAATTTCCTTTAAATTTTGCAAGAACCTGAGTTTTGTTAATATACTATGAAAAGAATACTAGTGATCTTCAAAGTTAAGTAATATTCTTGTATGTATATAAAGCAGAATTTTCTTTTATGTATGTTTTTAGATCAAAGGCTGCAGTTTATGTTTATAAGTTACTAGATCGCAGGATTGCTTTCTGTATGAACTTATGAACTTCTCCTCCTGATAATACTACTGAGTTTTAAGCTATGGGCAATTTTAAGTTATTACAAACACTGGCATTACTTTGTTACCTATTCATAATTAATTTGATGAGCCATTAGTAGATAAGCATGCAAAAAATATTCTCACAAAAATACAGCTGTAAAATTAGTATTTCTTGTGCATTTAAAAGTTTGTTCATCTAAAGATGGAGTTCAGATCTCTTAGAGAGAGGGTGAATCCGACAGAGTGAAAGAGCATTTGACAAGCGTGAGCTCCCAACTCAGTCATCAGTTGCACTCTCCATATGCCTTATGCACATTCCTGTTTCCATAGCAACAAAGCCAATATAGCATTTCCCTTTTTTAAAAGGGTTTTTTTAGTTTTTGAATAATGGCATAGACTTGTTTGATATGACAATAACATGAATATTCATTTTGCCACAAATAACCTAATTAAGGTCAGCTTCTGTCAGAAATAGTAATGAATCTTTGGTGGGATTACCATTTCCATACTCAGTAATAACTTTTCATTATTATTAATGAAATTGTGTTTATAGGTTCTTCTTTTATCTGATGACATTGATCTTCCAAAGAGATCCACCAGGGTGGATCTTTTCAAAGGGATGAAAACTCTATGGTTTATTTGGATGAAAAGCCTTATATAGTGTATTCTGAAATGGCATATGAAAGCTTGAGCCTTGTCTCTTTTGACATTCTTACTGTTTCCTAGAAATTAGGGAATGCACCATGACATTGCATAGTGGTGTAACTGTCCAACCCATTGTGTAGTATTTATGCATTGTAATCATTCCTAGAGAATGGTAGAGGAGTTATACAGGAATTTCTGATGTTGGCCTCTGAGAGTCCAGTTCTGGTGTTCAGTTTACCAAAATTTAAAAAAAAAAAAAAAAAAAAAAAAAAAAAAAAAAAAGAGAGAAACACCATTTGACTAGACAGTATCGCTTTGAATCCACTCTGTAGTAATGTGTCATCAGCCAGCCATCACTAACCTTGAACTTCCATGTGTAGGTTGATAGCTTCTTCAGCATTCCATTATTTTCAGTTTCTCCACATCAACTGCATCTTATTCACCAAGTATCAGTGTAGTTTATTCCATGTAAAAATCTGTCAGTTAAAAGTAGTAAATTTTCAGTCACACTTTTCTTTTAAGCATTCTGTGCTGTGTTCTGTTCAGTGTCAGTGTCTTTAGTTCTGATTTTTCAATTTTGTCCCTCTCCTTTTCCTTGACTTGTTAGTCTGATCCAACCTCTTCTACCTCATCTGATGATTATCAATATGTTATGGAAGCTAAACTACAAGAAATGATCTCCATACGTAGGAAGGTAGTCCTACTGGACTTTACTTTCTATTGCTGAATAGAATCCATCTGATTTGTTTTCATTTTTTAGCTTTTTTTTTAATTGATAATCAACCATCGTGCAGTTCAGTGCTTCAGGAGCTTACAATTTTACGATGGCAGGTTTGTGTTCAAACCATGCACAGTCTGCATGTTACATTTGGCTGATTTCATTGCTCATAAATAACTCCAATGTTTTGCTGATGCTTGGATGTAACAGGCCTTTGTAGCTGACACATTTCAAGCAATGCTGTTCAGCTGCCTGTTTAAATAAAGTTTATTTTCAGAAAACTAAGTTTGCAGTTAGTAGTAGCTTGCTTTATGTTTTGTTTAAACTTTACTGAGATAAAAAAATTCCAAAGACACCTAAATTACAGAAAGAGTCTTTGTATTTTTTTACAGGCAGAAGAAAGGCATGGAAACATTGAGGAACGTATGAGACACTTGGAAGCTCAACTTGAAGAGAAGAATCAGGAACTTCAAAGAGTATGTGTATTGCAAACAGCTTCTGTGCACTTTCCATTTGCTAGTATAGTGCTACACTGTATTCCAGCACCCAAAACTACCTAATTTAAATGTTTTGTTTGTAGCAGTGATGGCAGCATCTTCCTACTTTACTTCACCATCTTAATACACTAATTTACATCCAGTTGCAAAGTTGCAACATTCTGCTGTTACAAAAATGGATGTGCATTAACCAGTAGCTGTAATTACATTTCCCGTGGAATTCTTTTAGATGGTTACAGTTACATTTAGGGGTTTTTAAATTTTTTAATGATACAAATCTGTACTGGTTAATTTTGGACCCTACCAATCTGTCTCATCTATTCTACATTAAAGGCAAGGCAAAGAGAAAAAATGAATGAGGAGCACAACAAAAGATTGTCGGATACTGTAGACAGACTTTTGACAGAATCCAATGAGCGTCTGCAACTACACTTGAAAGAGAGAATGGCAGCACTTGAAGAGAAGGTACAGTACAAACAGCAGTATAAAGTTTAGCTTAATAAATATTTCCCATATGTGCTACTTTTATCGGGATGGAGGCATCATGCTGATTTTGCGTTACCAAATATTACACAAATGTGGTCCAACCTACACATTCAAGTTAATTCAAGAGTGGGCTCAAGTGTCTTCCCAGAAATGCTGCAAATATGCTGAATATTTTGAGTCACGTGCTTCTATATGTTTGAATTCTTGCAACATTTAAAATTTAGTATATAATCCAGTTGAAGCCTTGAAGAATTTTAATTTTGAAGTCCAGCATGTATGAACTTTGCAAACTTGTACATGTATATAATGATATCTGATTCATTACCATATCTCTTATTTCTTACTTGCTTATTTTTTATCTTCTTTTTATTTTTAGAATGTTTTGATTCAAGAATCTGAAAGTTTCAGGAAAAATCTGGAAGAGTCCCTACATGATAAGGTACTGTAATATACTGTGATTTTATCTGGTTTTATCAAAATATGTAGAATTATTGTTTGGAAATATGTATATGGAATATTAATTATCCATCTATCATGAAAAATCTTCCTAACACAAATGAGAATTCCTTTAATCACCTAGATGCAATAAATAGGCTTAGAAGGTCTCTGACAGTTGTTCTGAGCTAAGTTCATGGTTAATATCCTAGCCTCAGGAAGTCAATACCAAAATTCATATTGATTTTACTGGCTCTGAAGTTTTTCTTCTATCAGTTTTAATTCTGAAAAAGTCTTATTTAACAGAGATGTATGGATAACTGGTTGCACTTTCATAGTGAAGAATGTAATTTTTTGATTTGATGGAATTCTTCTTAACAAGTGCAGTGGCATTATGCTAAATATAGCTGAAAGTGACCTTTCTTCATTCCTTGCAAATTAACCCCTAATGCTGTTTAGTGAATCAGTCAAATTGATTATAAATATTTCTTCCAATCCCAGATACCAGGAATTTGTTTTGAAGTTATTCCTGCCTGGAGTGTAGTAGGATACACTCCTACTGTATTTGCATTCAGATTCACAGAAGTGTTTTTGCAATGTATTAAATCCCTGTAAAAGCAATTGTATAGAATTTTTTAAATATAGCTCCATTCTATACTAATATAAATGTATCGTATGGCATCAAAAATCAAGACCTTTGAGAAAAATAATAAAAGAGGTATCTGTTACAAAAAACCTGTTTTCATCTACATTTAGAGATGCTTTCATCTACACATAGAGAAAGGCAGCAAAATTAAAGTACCCCAAATGATAACCTGTTTCAGTGCCTCACCACCCTCACCATAAAGGGAAATTTTATTTTATGGGAAATTGTTGTATTTTGCCAGCAGCACCTCATGCTAGAGTTACATCAACTGAACAAGAGTGAGACACATAGCTGCAGTTTGAGTTCATCTAAAGTGCAGCTCTAAGTCTGTGTCTCTGTCAGTAAATATAAAGGCCAGTATGCAATCCCATAGTATCACAAACTCATGTAGGGTGGAAAAGATGATCTCAGAGATCATTGAGTCCAACTGTTAATCTTGGTCTCCATGGGGAAAGTGGTGAGTCACACAGTGAACTGTGCCTGGCTTTATAGTAGGAAAAAAATAAGTTTCAAGGACAAACTAGTCCTTCCAACACTTCCAGGCAGTGGTAAAGCAGCAGAGTGCTATACCACCTCCTTTTGATGAGTACATCTTGTTAGCAGTAGTGAGACTTACATGAGCTTCCTTCTCTTATAGTGTTACATTCAGTATATCTTTGCTTACTCGTTTAACTTTACGAGAGCAATATCTCATAAAATAAACTTATTTTGTATCACTAGTAAGTATATCTTGCTCTTCTTATTTCCAGGAACGACTTGCTGAAGAAATTGAGAAACTGAGGTCTGAACTGGATCAAATGAAACTGAGGACTGGTTCTTTAATCGAACCCACCTTGTCAAGGTAATATTTTAGGACAAAAGTTTTCTCACTTGAAGTTGAAATAAACATAAATGCAAATGGAAAGCATTTACATCAGGGATGTGTTCAAACCACACATAAATGTGATCACATATTTCTTTTAAAATGTAAAACCTGTGCAGTTATTATTACTGTTTCTTTTCACTTTTTCCATAGGTAAACAGGGCCTGATATCAGTGAGTATACACTGAAATACTAGAGATTAATAAAAGCCTTTTAAATTACGAAATGTTTAGAAAAGTATATTCAAATACACAACTTCTTTCTCAGACTTTAAAAATAAATTAGAAACAATACTCTTTAATGCTGAAATTGATCAGCATATTTATATTCTATAAATAATATATTTTCTTTATTAGAAAGGCATAACTCAGCTGTACTTAGTGTGTAGCAAATGACCACCAAACTTCAGCTTAATGTGAAAAAATTATTCAGAGAGACCTGAAAACATCATAATCAAAAATTAAACATTGTGCCTCTTTTTGATGGAAAATCGATATGGGAAGAATAGTGAGACAAATGCCATAAAAGTAAACACTAACAGCTGAAAAGAATTTATCACTCTAGAAAGTCCTTCTTGCTTGAAAGTGGCCCTTGAGATTAAATTGTTGCTTTATTGATGATTGTGTACCATGTGCTGTTTTCATAACAAGCAACATGTTAGTTTTTTAAAACATGCCAGCACACCTGCCAGACGAAGATCCAAGGCTGAATTGGGAGTACTGTATCCATCTTACTCTTGTTCAATAGGTTGATTTTTTTTACATCAGCTATTGTCTGCACATTGATGTCCTCAGACATCTTGCTCAATACCTGGACATGGTTTCTCCCTCAACCTTTTATTATTTCTTGGAATAATATTTTTCTATATGTAGAGGGTAAGTTGGTGAAATTCAGAATGTGATGCTTTTAACTTTTTGAGTTTTTGTTCCCTTGGGAATGTGACTACAGGCACACAACACGTTTTTCTTGAGAGTGCTTGCAGGGACACAGGCTACTGAGGTGCTGCAACAGCAGCTTTGGTTTTGGACCAGCCATCCTTGGTGAGCAGCAGCTTTCCTTGCTGGGTAGATGAATATCATTAGCTTGTGCTCCGTAAACAGGAGCTGATTAGCCCTTGTCAAAGGGCTGTTTGAACTTGATAAGCTATCTAAATATCTTGGGAATTCAGCAGGTTCTGCTAAGCAGTATACTCTCCCTTATGTAACCTCACCTCATGAAGCTCCCAGCTCTCTCAGGGACAGCAAGTTCTGAGCATTTAATACTTCCCATTCTCAGCCTGTATTCAATTCTGCATTGGCTGGAGTTTGTGCTTTCAGGAAAATAATGAAGCTGATCAGTAGATGAATTTCTACAGCTAGAGACTGGAACCTGAACTGTTTATTTTCTCCTGCTCACTTGCTTTACAACTGCCAAATATTATTGATTATGAGAACAAAGTTCTATTGAGATAATTACTGTATACAGAAGAAAAAAGTCACTGCCCTATGGGTTTTTTTTGTTGCATTTCATTTTTTTTACTGTGATCATGCTATTAATACATTTTTATGTGGAGATTGCTGGTGTGTTAAGAAAGAAATTGTTCAGGTCTCTACTTCTGTGGTTGAATTCTCAAATGATCCATGGAGCCTTTGCTCCTCCACCTTGGTTCCATAGCCCATGGTTAGGATGCTCTTTATTTCATCATGCAGTGAACTTTTGGTGCTGCTGTTTGGCTAAGGACAAAGAGGTCAGGGATCACTGTTTGTAAACAAGAAGTGATGTTAAAGTCATTCTGTATAAGCTTCACCGCAATATCCCAAGACTTAGCGGGGCTATAGGAAAAATTGGGATTTAAAGCACTGAAAGTGTTATCAAATAAAGATTAGTAATTCCTAAACAATGTTAAATATCACAGGTCAGTTCACTAATATGTTCATAATGTAGAGCAGAGATTTACAGCAGGAACACTTTAATCAATATGCTCACTCATGAACATGTAACATGCTGAGAGTAACCTCAGGCAGATTTATGAATATACAGGATAATACGTTCAGCTGCCAGTTCTAATTATCCTGAAATGTGCTTTCCTTGTTAAAGGTTTGGATGATAAGTTTTTCTATGCATAGCTTTCATTTTAAAAAATAAGAGATTTTATTATTTGGTTTCTCCCTAAATTTTCTCATACAATTATTTCAATTTTTCCCTTTTAAATTACATTCTGTGATGTGGTTTTCACATTAATTATGTGATACATAAAGGTTTGCTTGAAAAAATAAATCTGTTTTGCTGAACTGAAAGTCATTGGATTGTTGTTGTTATTCCTATTACTCTCTCAGCCTACTTATGTAATTCTGTTTATAGACCTCATCTGGACACATCAACAGAGCTGAGGTACTCAGTGGGCTCACTGGTTGATAGCCAGCCTGACTATCGGTCAACTAAAGTGATAAGGCGACCTAGGAGAGGCCGGATGGGAGTACGCAGAGATGAACCAAAGGTCAATCCCCAATTTCTTCTCATATATTCCCCGATAAAATAATGTATTTGAGGCTTATGTTAAGCTTACAGCTTGTGGAGTTTTCTTCCAGGAAGCAAACAACAGCAGTAAAAACAACCCGCCAAACAAGAAAACCCAGCCCAGAGAGCAAGGTTTTTTCCATACCTGAAACTGTTCTACAGAATAACAGCAGAAAATGCTGACATTTAGACATCAAACATACTTGATTATTTGTCTTTCCAGAGTGTCTTTTTGTATACATTTTCCTTGTAGTAAGTGTATACCTGAATTACAAGTGTGTGAAAATACTTTATGCTATTTGTGGTAATATTGTGAGCATTAATGGAGCACTAATAACCGAAGAAGTATTTTGAAGTGCTAGTTGCTTTCCTTTCCCGTATTTTTTGAAGCTTGGCTTTGCAGTTTCCTCTGACGTAAGCCATGTGTGTCCGAATTCCGGCTCAGGTGAAGTCACTTGGCGATCACGAGTGGAACAGGACGCAGCAGATGGGCGTTCTGAGCAGCCACCCGTTCGAGAGTGACACCGAGATGTCGGACATCGATGATGATGATAGAGAAACACTGTTCAGCTCCATGGACCTGCTGTCACCAAGCGGCCATTCCGATGCCCAGACTCTGGCCATGATGCTTCAGGAGCAGCTAGATGCAATCAACAAAGAAATCAGGTGTGTAGCCTGAACCAGCTGCGATGCACTTGCAGCTTCAATCTTCCTTTAGTGCTTGAGTTCAGGTACCATTCATGGCAGTTAGGAAACAACTTCTTCATTTAGAGGATTGATAATGTGTCTGCTTTCCAGACAAGAGTATTGATTGTGTAAAAATAACAGCTGAGCCTTTCTTTCCTCACCATAGAAATTTCTTTCAAGAAACATTCCAAGTGAAGAAATGTTGGCCAGTTGAAGTAGGTTGGAGGAGGCCAACACTTGGCAGATTCCACAGATCCTCTTTTCAAGGTCTTTTTCACTGTTACATATGCCTTTACCTGCTAGAGTCATACATAACAACCTCCTATCAGAAATATTTTATTTCATTGCTCTTCATGTTTTCTTCTGGCAATTATCCCTGTGTTAAATCTAATATAGCCCATGTTTTCTAAGACATGCTTTTGATTTTCTCTGTAGACACAGAATATGATTGTTCATGCTCCAAGTTGGATTATAGTGCTTGGAAATGGGTAATGAATAGAATACATCCTAATAATATCTGTGCAAATTTAATGGAGTGGTAGAGAATCAAACGACATGTTTTAATTAAGTGATGGTTATAAATGAAACCATATTTTAAGCTTAAAGCATTCTTACATGTTTTTCACTGAGGGCAGTTTTGGAAAAAACTTGGTGTATGAAAAATATGGTCTCATTTGTGACTGTTGTCCTAGAAGGAGATGAAGGAAACATTAGTAAATGTGTAAGGGACTTTCTGGTGATACTAGAAACAGAAATACTGTGGTTAGAAATGTAATCACAACAAGACTGACTGATTTGCCAAAAGATAATAATTCTCTGATCAAGATAACTTTAAAGGCAGAACTCTGTTGGGATATATTGCATTTGAATAATTTTTCTGTTCTGGGTAAAATCTTTTATTATAAATCTAGAGCTTTGCATATTTTTGCTGTCCCAGAATGTGTTTATTCAGATAGGATTACACTGTTTTCTCAAACCTTTTCCCACACCTGTCAAGATGCAGAATCAAAGAGATATTTTGGTGTTGGGATGGTAAATCTCCTTAAAACAGTGTACATAAAATAAATTTTCTTATCCATATTTTCTGTTATTACAAAGAAATCTGCACTATGGCCAGTTCAGGAAGCTATAGAAGCAACATTTATATTTGTTTTTAAACAATACTAGTCTTTTGTCAGTATAACAACTAATATAGTAAAGGGTTTCACAAGGAACAGTACTTGTAGGTGACATGTTTATTTGTGCCAACCTGAATCAGACTACTGTTACAGTTAACCCAGGGTCTTGACTCAGACGTTAGGTAAAGTTTTGCCTCAAAAGGGAAGCAAAGGTGTACTTTTTATACAGCCATTTTTACTGGAAGTCTACTGAGAGTCGTTTATTTCCTCAGCTTTAATCTTATACTAAAGTATAGACTTTTATTATCATAGCAACTATTATTAAAGGATAAGGTATGTAATTTTGTGATTTTTCTAATATGGTTCAGGAAAATCATTCTAGAAGAATAGTCTTATAAACTGTACTGCATTTCATGTTTTCATTTTTTTTCTAATTGACAAATACTATAAGGTTTTATCAAATTTTTGAAATATCAGAAGAGATTTAAAATATATTTTGCCTTATATTTATTTTATTATACAAGATGATTCAGGATTCAGATTACTAAAATGAAAAACATTGTTATAATTCTGTTTTGAAATATTATTGGTATTTAAGAATCTACCCTGCATTATTTATACCCCGCAAAAAGAACTGTAGATGTTTTATACAAATTCTGAAATGGATGTTAGGGAAGGAGATTTATCACAGCACAGGAGTTTTTAGTTTTCTATTTTCAGTATATTATGATTTTAATGAAACTCACTTAAAAACACAGGGCTTTAGAAACAGCCATCATTTTTGCATCAAATTGTAGGGGTAAAACAGACAATTTGTTTTGTGTGTTCTCTTGTTTTATTAATATGGATTATTTTAGCAATTCCCTTCTTAAAGGCCCAATTTCATTTGACTCTTAACTTTGTGATATAGCAAAAGATAATCAGATTAAGCCAACGTAAGCTTGGAATTAGTTATCTGTGGTAAATCGGATTGTTAACCCCCCTGTGTGATTCCAGCTCCTTGCAAAGGAACCAATATTCCTGAAATGTCATACATCAAGCCTTGCAGTTGGATGCATTCTTCAAACAGGCTTTGAGGATGGAGGAGTTGAGAAAAATATCTTGATAGCTGGTGATTAGGAAAATAATGTTGGAAAAGGATATTGT
Organism: Luscinia megarhynchos; assembly: GCA_034336665.1. Lineage (NCBI taxonomy): Eukaryota > Metazoa > Chordata > Aves > Passeriformes > Muscicapidae > Luscinia > Luscinia megarhynchos. Next base: position 32,821,654 of record CM067564.1, read on the forward strand.
TTAGCTGTCTGTGATATTCAGCTTTGTTTGCTCTTACTTTCAAATCTCATTTGAAATGAAATGGTTTCTAGTTTTGCTCCCTGAAGAGACAAATACAACAAGAGAATTCTCCTTTTACTTAATAAGGTTAATCCAAGAAGAGAAAGAGTCGACAGAATTGCGTGCTGAAGAGATAGAGAACAGAGTGGCCAGTGTGAGTCTGGAAGGCTTAAATCTAGCCAGAGTCCACCAAGGCACCTCCATTACTGGCTCAGTGACAGCATCATCCCTTGCAAGCTCATCTCCTCCCAGCGGACACTCCACTCCCAAACTCACCCCTCGCAGTCCAGCCAGGGAGATGGACAGAATGGGCGTCATGACACTGGTGAGAAACCTTATGATGACAGTGCTTGCTGTGGTATTTCTTGTATTAAGTACTTAATATTTTCACTGTATGATTGACTAATCTCTCTAATTCTTCATATCTTCGTCATCCATACAGATAGCAGATTCTCTAGAATATGGACATTTGGTGTCTTTGGGCTTTGTTATAGTGGTTTTGAGCATTGCATGATTCACTAGGGAGATAGTGATTGGATTACTGAAAGCCTTCAGCACATAGGCTATGGAATTAATAAGAAACAGAACTGATCAGTGGAAATACTTGTATGTAAAAAATGTTTACTAAGGGAAAGTTCTTAAGTGACACAGTTATTACACAATAGTCTGTGGAACTATTGCTGAGTTTAAACTTCCAGGGAATGTCTAGAAGACATTAAGACATTCTACCACTTCTTATATGTGATGATTTGGATATACTTTTATATTTGGTATACTCTTTTATACTTGTATAACTTTTATGCATTCTTCTTGACCATATATCATGCACAATGAAATAAGTTCTTTGGTTTCCAGTAATTCATTTAACTGATATATTTCAGTATTACAAGTGGCTCACACATAGACATCAAGCCAGCATGAAATTACTGTGCAAATAATTTCAAACCTTACTGTATCTTTCAGGACACATTTAAAAATGTCTGGTTCAATTTGTAAAAGTGATTTAATTTTGATCCTAGACAAAATGAAACAGTGCATCTGTCAAATATCTGAAGATCGTATGTGTCAACATATTTAGGATGTACAACTCTGACACTGATCTGAGTGCAGGGTTCAGTGTTCAGTGTGAGCTACAAACGAGTTTGGAGCTAGGGTGAATTAATCCCTTTAAACAGTAGGAGAGAATCAAAGCAACCCTCTCTGCTGATCTCATACAGGGAATTGTATAGAGTATGCATGAGCCCATTTTCTATTTGATTTTCTCTGATAATGTCTCCAATGTCCCCTTGTGGTCCATTCTTGGGAAGCAGTAGCACTGATTCTCTGTGGAGCCCTTCCTAAGAGAAAAGGTTGCTGGGAGCAGCTGGAAATGAAGCCTGGCTGCTCATTCTTCTCAGCTGGAATAGAGGCTTTTGTTAATGATCATCTAGTCAAGTATTCCATTTTCCTGGGAAGTGACAACTACTCATACCCACCTCTGCTCATCCCAGTTTAGTATGGTGTTGCTGCTGCCTTGGGATCTGAGGTCAGCAGGCAGTTGTAACTTTACTGCCCCAGTTCCCAATGCTAAACAGCAGAAACGAAAATACTGATTGCACAGGTCATTGTGGAGGAGGTGAGTGTGCAGGCTGCTGTGCTGCCACCTACTTCACCAAAGCAGCACCCTCCCAAGTGCACAGTCTGGTTCCCTTTCCCCAGCCATTCCAAGTACACAGTCTGGCTGCGGGTAAATGGCAATGGCTGAACTGCCCCAGTGCCAGCAGACACCTGCACTGCCTTGATTCCAAAACTCTAGCTTTGGGTCAGTGGGTTCATCAGACTCAAACACGAAATGACAGTATAGCCTCTGCAATTCAGGTTGCCATGGTCTCACTGGCATCCAGCTCTGACTGTGCTAAAAATCAGATGGATTTGTCTGTCTGACTTGCAGCTGAACTCTTGACTTGCCATAAGCAGTAGAAACATCCCCTCCATAGTGGGCTCAGCAGCACAGCCCACAGCTTTGCTCACCTTCATCAAACATTTCAGGACACTTCTGTCCTGCACTGTTTCAGCAGGAGTTCAGTGTTCAATATCACTTCCTTGCTGGCTGGGAACAGGCACAAGTCTGTCAGACATCCTCTAATTGGAACTTTGCACTGGGAAGAGGTTTGTAGAAGTCTGATCTCTGGAGCTCAAATTGCCAAATGACCCTGTGTTGGTTGGCTGGAGAAGCAGGGCTGCATGAGCTTCCACTCACAAGCCCAGGTCCATGCAGTAAATAAATTCTCGGAGTATCTACAGCTTTCCTTAAATGAATGAGACATCTACAAAAAATAAAAATGCAAAAGGGGTTGAAAAAGACCCATTCAAGCAGTCTGCTGCTGCCAAGTAATACTGCAGAAGAGAGGTGAATATGTATTCATTTCCTGAAAATGCCTGTCATTTTTTCAGGCATGGTATTTGGTGATGGTATTTTGCGGTATTACTCTGTGGGGTACCAATATATTTGTAATATTTGATAAGACTTCTAAAAAAATCTCTGTTGGGGATAATGAAAGTATTTATATGAAAACTCAAAAATTGAATGTGCTACTTAGGCTTGAAATGTCCAATTCGTTGCTAGGTTTATGAAATTGAAGGAGAGTGTAACTAGGAAAAATACCCACAACTACTTTCCCAGAATGACATCTTTTTCAGGGGTTATTTTATGTTATTACATCAAGTGTATAATTAGTATATAATAAGGACAGTGATAAATTAATCTCTGCTTCTCACTTCATAATTGTAAGAACAACAAATGGGCAGCATTTTTAATGCTTCAATAATATTTATTAATTGTTATTTTTTGTTGTTTCTGCCTTTATTACCAATCTAAGCCAAGCGACCTAAGGAAGCATCGGAGAAAGGTATGATACCAGAGTTTTTTAAAGTTTGGGAGAGCAGATTTATCATATCCCTCCGCTAGTTAGATAAATAAATATTTGCTGGGGTCTGTTGCCAGCAACTGCATCCCTTCCTCTCCTTTTCATTCAATGCCTGAACATAATCATTTAAATCCTATCTGGAACAGCTTCCAGGAGTCACAGCTAAGCCACAGAATCAAGGCCCACCACTGATATATTGGAGTAGCAGCCTCAACAGCACAAACTTAAAGGAATACTTAGTTTTAAAGAAGTATGGACACAAAAGAATTACCTTCAAACGTATTTCAGCCATTCTTCTTACTGGGGGTACCACAGACAGATTCCTTGAAACCTTCTGGGGCAATATAAAGTTGTTTACAGAACTGGCACTGATGATGAAATGTCATGACAGATGGCATTTAGGATAAACCATTATATGCTGTGACAAAATTCCATTTTGTCCATGTTTACTGTCAAGCATACTGCCTATTCTGTAACACACTGTGTAGAGAGTGGTCATTTTTATGCCAGTATTCAACTTCTCTCTTACATCCCTGAGAAACTTAGTTAACTTGAATAATCCTGTTTAATGCAAGGGACCCACTTACAGCTAAGATTGTCTTCATGTTTAGACCTTCCCCAACCTCTTTAGCATAAAAGGAATGAAGCTCTTCTACAAGCATAATCTCATTTCTTTTAAAGCTGCCATATTTAGGCAAATGATTTTACCAATAGCATATTTAAAAAAAAAAAAAAAAGAACTCTTGCAATTTGCTAAAAAAATTGCACTTGAAATCTTACATGCTTCTGTCCACTGAAAATTCCATGCAGCATGTGTTTAAACGTTCTTGAAAAGCTAATGTGCTCTCATTGGAGTCTCTCTCCCCCAGATTGCAGTAGTTGAAGAAGATGGGCGTGAAGATAAAGCCACAATCAAATGTGAAACTTCTCCTCCTCCAACACCCAGAGCCATCAGGATGACTCATACCCTTCCTTCTTCGTACCACAATGATGCCAGAAGGTAAGATGTCTGTAATGTGGAGCATTATTTCAGTTTACCAGATATTATTGTTTTCAAGTTGTATTGTTTAACTATTCCAAAATGACCTGATTTCTTCCCTTTTCAAGTCTTGAGAGAAAAAAATCTTACCCATGGTCTGTCTGTTGCAATGACCCTGAAAATGTTTATCAGTGCTAAAGTACATACTGGTTCCTTCTGTTTTGAGGTACAGTTTTGATGACTACTGGAAGTAGCAGGGCTACAAGTCCTAGAAATAAAATCAGAATGCTGACTACTGTATTTTTCATAAATTGATCTTAGCAAAGTAAAAATACTTATTTTCAGCTTTGCCTGACAGAGAAAGTGTGGTCTTCTGTTGCTCTATAGGGTGCCAAACAATATAAAGATGCGATTGTTTCACTTACTGGGAAATCATTACTAAATTATAATCAATTGATTTATTTGCGGAGTCAGCCAGAAGAAAATAAAAATGCTGACATGTTATCTATTCTATTTTTTTTATTATCATTCTGCAGTAGTTTGCCTGCTTCCCTGGAGCCTGAAAGCATTGGTCTTGGCAGTGTCAGCAGCAGTCAGGACTCCCTGCACAAAGCTCCCAAGAAGAAAGGAATCAAGTCTTCAATAGGACGGTTGTTTGGTAAAAAAGAGAAGGCTCGACTTGGACAGCTCAGTAAGGACTTAGTGATAACAAGCTAAGGTCGCCATTTCACTGCCATTTCCCCATTTTTAATTTTGCTTTTTTTTTCTTTTTTCAGTTTCTAATTCACTCATTTTTCTATTTTGCCTAGCACAACTTTCCCATTAAATTTCATTGTTTGGCACAACTTTCCCATTAAATTTCATTGTTATCATCAATTATATTTGTCAAGAGTTTGCCATGACTGTGATGTAAATGAGAGTTCAGGAACAAATTACCAGAGTCATCTTCTTCACTGAACCTGGTGCTTCAATAGTATGTTGAATTAGGGTAGAAATGGTAACACTGAATTTTGGAATAACCACATTAAGAGGAGGTGAGAAGTTAATAAGCAATAACTGGCTGTAAGTGGGGTACCTATGTCATACAGAAGATCCTTGCAACTAAGTGTAGTTACTTTTCAGATTTCAGTGTGTCAGTAGATGCCCTCTAGTGCCTGTAGCTGAATGTCCTCAGGATAACAATTTCTTTTTATGCTGCTCACAGCAGTGCTTAGCTTTCTGCCTATTCTTCTGCCCTTTTCCCTTTCTGAAACTATTTCATTCTATTTCATTCATGGAAAAAGTATTCTTCTGCCTATTTCTAGAGGATATGTCTATATGGACACATGCCAACACAAGTATCAAACTGCAATAAGAGTGTTAATAAAATTGAAATACTGGCTCTTTCCTAGTCATGCAGATGTAACATAATGCATATTTGTGTGGCACTAAATTTTACTGCCATGGTGATCATGTCACACTTGTAAAAGAATTTTAAGGCCTTGCAGTAAACACTTAAGCAGCAAGCATAAGCCTGAAATTAAAACTCTACACTTTTATTACAATGTGTTCTTATCACAACTAACAAACCCATTGTTAAAACAGTACAGAATTTTAAAAAAGATAGTACTATGGTCAAAGTATCAGAGTAAAACTGAAAAACTGAGTATTCTTCATTTGTACTCCAACCTTTCTCCTCTCTGCCTGTGAAAACCTACCTAATTTCTAGTTGTAATCTGAATTCCCCCCCCTCCTCTTTTTTCACTATGGAACGAATAAAACTGATTTATTCAGTCTTTTAAATAAGAATCTATAAATGACTCTTTGAAATACACCTGTATGCCACCGTCTGCATTGATGGCTAATTTTATAACTTCAGACTGCATCTAAAGTTAGACTTTATTAATTCACATTTGCATTCCATATAACCCTTTTTATTGAAACTGATGGTTTATGCACAAAGATCTGTAATTTCTCAGCAAGTAGGAACATAGAGGAAAAAGATGAAATAAATGTATTGAACTTCCCTGGAGATCTTTGGAATGTGAAACAAAAATTAAATAACAGTTTTAAAGACTATCTCAGGAGCAATGAAATCTGGCCAAGGACTAGTTTCCTTAAACCCACCTTGATTAATAATACATGCATAGAATTTTATAAAGTCCATTTGTAATTCCCCATACTAGGTCATGAAATTGCTAAAGAATATTAGTGATTTACAATTATATTAATTTTTTGTTACTTCCATTCCTTAATTCAAGAGCAAAATTTCGATATAATGCAGATTTTAATTAAGCAAACTAGGATTACTAGCATGTATAAAATGAAGGTAGGTAAGACTGTTACCTAATCAAAAGGTAGGAGCAAAATACTTTTCAAAAATTAAAAAATACATTAAGCAGCTGAATTACAGGTAGTTTTTTTCTAATCTTAATTTTTAATATATCAAAATAAAAGCATTTAATGAGTGGTCATTTTCATTCAATGGCAGTATTATGGAATCATAGAATATCTTGAGTTTCAAGGGACAATGAAATGCCATATAATTAGGTGTTTTATTCATGGTGAAATCCTACATCACAGAAATTGATATAGCAAGTCCTATCACTACAGGCCTGCAAAATATTTGTATGGCTTTCATAACCTAAATTTATATTGCAAAATCAATAAAAGAATGTAATTAATTTCCTTGCTAAAATTAAACACTCTAATTTAATATAGGCACATGCTTCTTATGTTTTTTTAATATTGAAAATTCCTTTTCTTCAAAAGCACATATTTATATACTCCTATTTAAGAGACAGTATTGAAACCTACAGACTTGTATTACTAAGTTCAACAGAGCTATGCTATTACCCAAAAATATTTCCTTGCTCTGTGTTCCTTGCACAACTCTGAAATTATTCCTTTCAACTCCTAAACTTGACAGAATTTTGCTATTTTATTATTTGATAATTTTACCTTCTCTGCTAAGCCCTTAGCATTATTGTTCCATGCCAAGTTCATGCCTTAGGAGATCTTTTCTTGAACCAAGATTCAAGATTTCTAGATTCTTCAAGTTTTCTCTGAGTTTTTGGAGAAGGAGACAGGAATGCTGAAGGGAGCTCAAGTGCATTTTTTCTTTCTTTCCTTCTATTCCAATCTTCTCTCGCTTGACAAACAGCACATTAGACAGTTTTGTATTCTTCTCATGTTACATTTTAAATATTCTAGACCTGAAAACAAATAATATATTCCAGGCATTTTAGGAGGTGCCCAAGCAAGCTGATCTGCATGGCAAATGGAGAGGTCAGCTTGTTAGGAAACATTTATTGTAGCCACATCCAATACAAGGTACCCTCAGTTATTCAAAAGCCAGATGTATTTGGAGAATGGAGAAATGCATTATTCCCAAACTACTCTCCAACCTGTAATAAAGCCTCATTGCACTGCACTCATCCCATCTCTATCCAACATACTGAGAGCTGCTCTCTCAAGAAAGGTGTGGCATTTTGATTGACTGCTGAATAAAAGTGTAATCCAGAGTGAGCAAGAAGCATTTCATGAGATTCTATAAGACCTGGACAGCCAGATGAAGTAAAGAAAAATATACATTTTTGTTTTCTGCATTTGTGAGATGCATTTGCATCATTCTCATTGTGAGACTTGCAGAAGTAGTGTACTCTTTTAATAAAGTAAAAATCTGTCTAGACAAGCAGGAGTGTTAGAATGTCATCTGCTTTAAAAGAACAGCTTAAACCCAAGCTCTTCTAAGTTTGTTATAGACATGATGCAGTAGAAGGTTTTGTTCTTGCTTGAGATGTGTGTAAATCTGACTTTGTAAAAGGCTGTGGTGCTATTTCAGTACATAACATATATGAATTATTTTACTATCAAAATCAACATAGCAGAATGGAAATAATTTATTTTTTTACTTTTTTATTATGCCAGTGTCCACTATACAATTGTTCACTCTCCATTAGGCGTGAAAGAAGAAATAGCTATGTTCAAATGGAGTCAAGCACCAGCATTTTACCACACTGTTGCCTCCTTTCATGTGCCAGTTCCCCTCGTGCTGAGCTGGAGCACAGGAGGCAGGCAGCCTTCAAAGAGTGCTGCAGTGCCTCTGTGTGCACACAGCAGTGGGAGTGAGGGGCTGGTGTGAGGCCAGAGCCAGCAGACTGCACTGAGCTCCCTCTTCTTGAGTCAGGGCAGTGATACAGACAGATCATTTTCCACTTCTGCACTAGGAAAGTCGTGTCAGTGGCCATGTGGCTCGTACCAGTCATGCCCTTAGTTTATAAAAATTATTTTATTTTGGTCCACATATCCTTGCTTGTTGTAAGCTTCCTTCATCACTCTGTGTAAGTTATTCAAGTTCCCTTGACTTTGACAGGATTTAGGTGCCTACCTCCAGGGAGATGTAGGAGGCTTTTTGCTTCTCTGACAGATTCTTTCTGTCGTCTCTGGGAGTTTGAAGGGATAATGACATCTAAGACTCTCTATGAAAGCAAAATGAAGACTTCAGCTCCTACTGCATTAGGTGATTCTGTATTGTGGCAACAGTAGAGAGGCAGTTCTAGAGAATGCAATTTCATTTGTACATTTCTCAACTAAGATTAAAAAGTGGTGAGAACATTGCTTACTTAGCACCATGAGACTGAGCCTTAGGAAGAAAATTAAAATAGGCAAAGGAGATAATGCTGCTCTTGTCATACATTTCTGCTAAACCCAAGGGGGGGAAAACATTTATTTTCTCTCTACTATTCTTTCTCATATTGTAAATTCTTGTCAGAATTTACTTCTGCAGGTGATAGATGTTCTCCACAAACACCAGATGCCACATCTTAAGAAGCAAATATAGATGATGATGGTGGGTGGGAGGGGAATTGAAGGGTTGAGGAGTGGAACAAAAGGAAGCAAGAGAAGGGAAAATATGGTGGGGGTTTTGTCTGTTTTGTTTTCCAGGAGGTTACATGGAAACAGAGGCAGCAGCTCAGGAATCTCTGGGATTAGGAAAACTTGGAACACAAGCAGAAAAGGACAGAAGACTAAAGAAAAAGTGAGTACATTTTTAATGTGACATTTTGGCTGAAACTTGATTCAAATATCAGCTTGTTGGTTTTTTTTTTTTGTTTTACTCAAATGTGGAATGAGAAGCAAGACTATCTACTGATGGCATTTTAGCAGTGATGTTTCTTTCCTGTGTAAAATTTTTTAAAGCTGCGTATAAAATACAGGGGAAAATATTCAGACTCTGTTGATTGTACAGTATTATTTAATTTGTGAAAGGACATAGGTTTATAAGAGACATTTTTCCATTTCAACTTGTCATTAAACCCATGCTTTTTGCCTTCTGTGCAATTCTTAAAAAACCCCACATATTTAATGACTCCCTATGTAGATTTTAAAAAGGGTGAAAAAGCTTTTATGTATTATCTAGTGAACAGAGTGTTATTTCTGTTTCTAGATGTCAAAGGTTCCCCATAAACCCTAGCAGCTTCACTTTCTTTTTGCCTGTCAGCAAATGCAGGCAAAAAGCTTTTTGTTTGCATCAATTATACAATAATTTAATGCTGTCTTTCATGCACCTCCTTGTAAAAACAGTACACTGACTCCTAGCACCTGCCAGGAGCTATGAAGAACTCATAAAATAAAGCTGCAAACACAAAAGAAACCTCTTGGCAGCATTGCACTTCCAGTGTAATTAGAGGGTGTCAGAGAAAAAGATGATACTTTAAAATTACTTTGAAAATTCATTCTGTAAATAAATAGGTTTATTTTTCATCCATGCCATTAACTTTGATGTTATTATTTGGCTTCTGAAAGCCTAATTTTTAAAATTTTCTGGGTTTTTAGGTGTTTTTCACGCTTTTAAGATTCCTATGCTAAGTTTCAAGAGAATTTTTGCAACTCTAGTCCAAAGAATCTAGGGATAAGGTTTGAGCTTCTCATTAAATTTTTATGTTGAATATTTTTAATCACTACTTTCCTGTCAAGTGCTTGATGAAATATGACTTTAAATGTACACATCCATGTAATATACAATTCAAGCATTCTGTTTCAATCAGCCTCAATTTAGCAATTAAAGATAGAGAAGTAGTCACTGTGCTAGCTGAAAGAAATGTTTTCAATTCAATTAAGAAATTCACAATAGCATTCACAGGGATGTTACAGTTGATAAAGTCTTGTCCCTGTATTTCTTGCCTACACATTTTTATCACTAGTCAGTATTTTTAGAAATATGTTGATGTAGATTATGTTACCAGGCTTTTTTAAACTAAATCTTTGAGACCACTATTACCATTTGTAAAGAATATCATTTAATTTTCAGCAGCCTTTTCCTTTTAAGTCCCAATGTACCTTACAGTTCTGAGGGCTGAATGTACCACAGTATTGAAATCACTTTGAAGGGATGAATTGTGTTAATTTTCTTACATGTTAGTTCTTTAAACTGGGTAAAATAACATAAGACTTGGCACACACAACTGCAAACACGACATGACTATTTCATCTATAGATTGCCTCCCAAGTTTTGGGTCTGTAAATAACAGGTGTGCAGATAATAGGTTATTAAATTTCTGTCTAATCTCACACAATCTCATGCTTTCTGCTTTTCAAATCTTTCCTTTTTTCCTCCTATGTCTGTCTGTCCTTGGTTCTTTGTGGATTAAATGTAATCAAAATGTGCTTCCTTCTGCTGGAAGGAAAGAAATCTTTGTGACTATGACAATTCTATTAGTCTGAACTGTATATTATTTATCCAAAGTATATGTTCTACAACTATCTCATGAAGAAATTCAATTTTTCCCCTGTTCCTTTTAGGGTTACCTGACTTCATAATTTCTCACCTTAGAATCCTCAGAATTGCAGAAATGTTAACATACATTTTAGTTTTCCTATATATATATGTATGTATGTATATGTTATATTGTTTTAGAGGACCTATAGTATAGGAAAAAATGTAAACTATAGTGTTAGAGATAGACAGGAGATTCTACTGAATTATGGTAGTCTTTAGGGTGCCAAGCTGTCAATAGAGTGTGAGAGAATTAGCACCTCCTTGTAAGAAATGCAGTCACAGCATCCCAGAATGGGTCAGGTTCAAAGGGATCACTGGGGATCATCTGGTCCAACCCCTCTGCTCAAACAGGATCATCCCAAAGCACATGGCACAGGGCTGGGTCCAGATGGTTCTTGAATATCAGTCATTTATTTGCATGTTTTACCTTAGAAAAATATTAAATTGAGACAGTACAGAAATTAATTTAAATGAAAAGATTGTTGCAGTAGGTCACATTCCTTTGTACCAGTTTTTAGCAATGCCAAATTCCCTCTGGAAGTGCCTTGCCATACACACAGTGGGTGCCAGATTGCTGAACTGTGTAGTGCAAATGAGGATACTATGCAGTGTGACATTAATGGTGATGGGGATGTGTGGGAGGTCTTTGTGAGACCTAATAAGAAAAGTCTGAGAGTAATTTCCTCGCTCGTGATGTAGCAGTAAGATCTACAGCAGCATGATCTCAGTCCCAGTGGTTGATTCTTCTTTTCCTACTAAACAAAACCACTCTCCAAACCCTGCAGAGACAGTGTGCACAGCCACTGGAACACAGAGCAGAGCACCTTGGAAGCATTTCTAACTGACTTGGATTAGGACATAAAGTGCTACTTTGTATTACATTTCAGGTCTGAGTTTTCTTATCCTGGCTTTGTCAGTCCCTTTAAGAAATAAAAACCAAAGCCAAAGCAGACAAAACAAAAACAACCTCCAAAAAAAACCCCCTTGCAACAAAACCCAACAACCCAAAAAATCTTGAAACAGTGATGCCAGAGACTATTCTCTTTTCTATGAAACAGGAATAACACAACATACTGAAAATGTGTTTCTCTTGGACGCATGAAAGTAAGGTGAAATGGCTTTCAGTCCTGTTTACAGCTCAGCAAATATCTGAGTTGTTGTGGTTCTGGTGCAGGAAAGCAAGGATTCTCTCTTGCTGTGAAGCAGAGTCAGGTTCATCACTGTGATCAACATCTGAGTACTGTGATAGTAGTCATGATCTTCACCAGACACTATTAGCTTTAATTTAGCTTGGATAGATGTCATTATAAAAGGACAGATTCCTGTTAAAATTATGTCCATGATACCTCTTAAATGAGAAATACTTATAATGCTGTATTTCTAATTCTAATATGGTAATTCTGGAGAGCAGTTCACTCTCTGGTGATTATAGTGTCATTAACCAAAATTTCAAGGTTTCCCTGCTTCTTGTTTAGAAGATTCTATTTAGATGTAAAATTTTATTCAGTTTCAATTGACTGCTTAGACATCATTAAAATATAATTAACAGTTTGTCTCAATGATATGGTAGACATTTATGAACTTCCAAAAAGAGTCTCTATTCATCCAAAATTTGGTTATTACAGCAGATCTATTAGGAACAAGTCTTACTCCTAAGGCATCAAAGAGAAATTAAGGAATCTGTGTAGAATGTTTAAATTATACCCAACATCTCTTATAAGCTGAAAAGGCGAATTTAAGTTGCCTGACTCATCCATAGATGTTTAATCTCAGATATTAAATAAATAAATTCTGGTTAATACTGAAACTTTTTAGGTCTTACTATTTATAAATTGAGCATGCAGTTCTAGGAAACAAAAGATGAGGGTAAGGGGTATTTAAAGCATTTAGGGTGTTAATCATTGTTTTGTGAAATTAAGTGATGTTGGGTTGCATATGTGCTTAATTTTTATTATTTAAACTAGACTTTGTATTTCACTTTTTCGATATAAAATGTGGTGATGTTTTGTCTATAGAAGCTTCTACCTTTTGCCTGAACTTTCAGAGCCTGTTTGCCTAAAGAGTAACTTGTTAAAGAAAACTCGGGGTTTAGAACTAGAATTATTAATGGCATAGATACTGTCTGCCACAGTTATATTCACTTGAACCCCTCAATGATTTAAATAGTTTGCACTCCTCTGAACCATAACTTTTGGTTAAGATACACTCTCCAGAAGATGCCCATCAGAAAATGAAGAATGGAGCTTTTCTCTTAGTATTTTTTTCCTAGTAATTGACCAGTCTCCCTCTGAAAACAGTTACCTAATTTCCAATTCTGAATTTTGCAGCCATTCTCTGTGACTGTGTAGACACTATCTCATATGTTCATCATGTCATCTTTGTGGGCATTGTGCAAACTGTGCACAATGACTTGGCCTTGGCATTTACACAGGGCTGTCATGACAGCCCAAACCAGGACCAGCACGGGAAGTTCAGGTCAGTCCAGTTTCTATTGCAACTTGTAAAGGTTCCTGAAAATTCACATAGAGTCACAGTGTCCTCTGGAACAGCAGAAGTTGATCAGTTGATCTTTTCTGTCCCACAAGACAATTCATGCATCACAAAAATAGTAGATAACACTGTGGCTTAAAAAACCACTGTATTCCCCTTAAAAAAGCATATCTTTTCTGACCTCATCTCAAGTAACAAATCAAGGCACTTCAGAGAAGCTGTGTAAATGTTTTACTGTCTTTTTCACTAAAATGCCATACGTGGAGCCCTTTATGAAAATGCTCATTAACAATGAACTCAGCCAAACTTGAAATATTATCAACAAATAGAGTTGTGTTTGCTTCCCTTTTTGCTATAATTATCCGAGTCAACATCAGTTGTTTTCTCCTTATCCACAGTTTTGCTCAGGAATGATGTCAAATTGCCCTTACCCAAAAGCTTCACTGGTGGCAAGTACAGCTCTGAAGAGTCTTGCTTTGTACAGTGTGGTATGGCTGCAAGGGCCAGGAACACTTCTCAAATGCAGTGTTTGACTTGATCTGCAGCAATATGCAAAGTAGCAGCACATAAGTGTCTCTCTGAAGAAATACAAGACCTATATATTTTATTTGTTGCTTGTAATAAGAGTGTGTGGCAATTGGTCATAGTCACTGACATTTCACAGGGTGTGCTGATCGTGTCCCCTGTAAGGCACTGCCATAAGGCAAGGTTTGGGAGACCTATAAGTGCTCTGTAGTCCTAGATTGCCACTTGGAGGTGGATTTGACCTTGTGCATGCTGCTAGTGCAGTGGGAGATTGGCTCCCTTCTGCAGCCATCCTTTCTGCAGCATTCCCAAAGACAAATTATTTTATAATTGTATATTTTGTACAAATTATTAACAAAAAATCCCTGAAAAAGAATTCACATGCAAGCCAGCTCTTCTGGATCATGATGGCAGGATCTGAGTCCAGTAGCTGATAAATCCCCCAGTTTATTAATATGAGTAAAGAGCAGCACTTTAGCCTCATTTTATTCTTCAGTTTTGTTTGATTTAACTCTGAACAAGAATTTATTAATTCCATATTTCCCAAAAAAACTTAAGATGTGAGGTTTATATTTTCCAAGGAAAATCAAAGTAAACCATTCTTTCCCAAGAACCTGTTTTTGGGAAGATTTACTCCACAGCTACAGGTTTTTGTTTGCTAGATACATCTTCCTGGCTTCAAGTGCATTGCAGGGGAGCCTTGATGTGCCAGGACACGTATGTGTGCTTACATACATGAATAAACACTTGTAAAATCAAGACTTAAGCAATTCTCATACATAAAATTATGGTGTAAAAAGAAATTCTTAGTATTCATAGGTTTATAATTAACTTTGCAGAGAGAATTGCAATGCTAAGTCTCAGCTGAGCACTGTGATGTACAAGTTAAACAGCAGGGACATCATATGAACAGAAGAGCATGTTGGATTGACTCTTCTTTCTTTCTACTTAGGGGAAAAAAGGAATGATAAATGTTGATAAGCTCGTTAGATAAACAGACTTTCATTTTTTAATGGGCAATTCCAAGTTTTAGACCTCTGTCAACAGGCAACTTGAAAAAATATTTAAGTAGACTATTTTGTGGAATTTTGTGGACTGTTTTGTTTGAAACACTGCAGTTATCATGGAATTGCTTTTGAATCCACATGATGCCCATTTAATTAGGTTAATTAATTAGGTTTCATGTGTGCAAGTGCAATTAGAATTTGATGTAGTGTATTTGTGACTACAAATAATTTTTGTCCTCTGTAAAATGCAAATAGCTGTTTCTAGTGATTTTTTTAATTGCACACATGTTAGAAAAATGAATCCAGTTGGATTAATTAGGGTGTTTTTCTGTGCCATCCACCTAATGTTCCTATATACTTAATGCTTATTAAACACCACTGTATCTTCAACATATACATTTTATTTTTTGATGTTGCTCTTAAGAATATGTCTGTTTTATCCCCAAATCTTTTATTTTCTGAATCTTTAAGAAAATTCAAGATTTGCATTTAATTTCATTCCTTCCTACCTCATCTATGAAAAACTCCCTAATGTTATTAGTAGCCTTTAGACTGATCTTTAGTTTTTCCTCCCTTTCTAGCAAAATGTGGTTTTGTTTTCTCATTCTGGTGAAGGAAGGAGAGCTGTTCAGTGTCCTGATTTGCAGTTTAGGATTGCCTGCTGTGTGCAGTGTGGTTTTCTTGGTTGGATCAGTGTCTAGTCTTTGAGACACATAAAGATGAACTTTATTTTTAGACTTAATTCCTTTAGCAAATATTTTAACTGGAACACTTTCAAATCATTAGTCAGTCAAAGCTTTTGCAGTATTAAAATATGTCTTGCTCTTACATTGATGCTTGCAGCCTTTTTAGAATTACAAATGTAAAGATAAATGAGTATTTATTTTGCAGAGGATTATTGAACATTACTTAGATTATTCTGATGATGGAAAAGAGGATACAACATATTTCATTATATATCTAACTAATATTTTGAAAATATTTTATTTTAAAAATAATATTTTTTTAAGTAATATATTTATCCTTTGCCGAGTTTTTTAAATCCTCTTCCTCATAAAAGATAAAAAATATTTGTATCAGAAAATTGCAAATTTTTAATCACACATAAGCCCCTAAGGCTCTAGCCCCTATCTTATCTACATATATAAATCTATCCATTGCAATTTGGAACTTCAGGATAAATATAAGCTTATACCCTGATGCATGCAGCTGGCTTTCTAAACAACTCTCTCCAGCAGATGCAAGTATCCTATCAGATTAACTGTAGAATTAGAATTTAAAGGAAGAATGGGTAAAACACAGCAGAATAAAACAATTCTACACAGCTTTTTTGTTAATATGTATCTAAGGAAAATGTAATAAAACGGTGATAAATTTGTTGTCTCATGACAAAAAAAACCCACCAAACCATAAAAATACCCTAAAGGTAAAACCTAGAATTAAAGGTCCATTTTTCCCTGTTGCATTTTATTATTCTCCAACAAGATGCTCAAGAAGTGATGGAATGTCCCTTGATCCTCTGCTCCTATCATGGCCTTCAGTCCCCTAAATTGTCTCCAAGTGACTGCAAACTGCCAGCTCATTTAAAAGTACAAGAAAATTACTGGCATTCCAATCAATCACCAGTTTCTCTCTACTCATACCCAAAGGAATACCCAGTGGAAAATGTAACAAATAGCAGTTCTGGTTCAATATACTCCAGAAAGCTCAAAATTAATTTTCAGCAAAGGTGAAATTAGGAGCAATTAGCTCAGTATACAGTGAGAATTAATCAGGAATGCATATTCAATTCTAGTGCTACTTCCATCAGATTGGTAGGTGTTTTAATAGTTCTCTAGTACTTTACTTATATTGCATAACTTTGTTGTCATTCCCTTCCTTAATATCCCTGTCTTAAACTTTCTGTGTATAAATTTGTCATTTGTTTCCATCTACTTTTCTGTGTTGCACTTTCCCTCCTCTCTCCCAGCTGTTCTGCTTGATCTTGCACACAAGAAAACAAAATTTAAGTCCTCAAAAAAAGTGCCTTTTTGAACTGACTGAAATGTCTGCAACCTCTTCTTAGTTAATCACAGCAAAGGTTTTTCATCTCATGTTTATTACAGCTATATCTATTAAGCATTTCTAGATCTCTGTAAGTAATTTGTTAATAGAAATGTAATATTTTGAGGTGTCTGAGCTTCATTCTGGCCTATAATTTTCTTTTTTTTTATGATGGTAATTAATGGATGACGTAGAAAGATTTTTATCAGCAATGACATCCTACTTTATCCTCCATATACTGTACCTATTTTATTGGCAATAATAGGTTACCTAGAGGGCAAATCATTCATACCAGTGTTGCTACTGATCCACTGTTAGTATGACTGCTGAAATTTAAATACTTCCAGGAATAAATAGCCATTGAAAATGTTAGTCACTTATGTGCATGAAATTTGCATGTTAAAAACAAACAAACAAAAAACAAACCAAATTTTGCAACCAATTCTAGGTCATTTATAATTACTATGAGATCTTTTGCTAAAATATTATTAAAGTCCACATATAAAAGTAAACCTTGGTATGCAGTCCACTCAGTTTTACTGTGAATCTCTGGTAATTTGGTTAAATCCACAGGTTTGGGATTTTCAATATTTTTGGGGTTACACAAAAACCCTTATAAAATTATTCAAATCTGAGGAAAAAGCTTTGATTTGAAAATGTGCTCCACATTCAGTGTGTTTGCATATCTTTGGCATGAGTATGTATTGTAGATGGAAGATGTGCTGTGCTGACTGGTACCTAATAGCCAACATGAGTTTAATGAAAATCTCATTTTGACAGTTTCATCTGTTCCTCACGAAAGCACTTAAGTTTCTAGAGCACTGAAAGACCAGTTACAGAGATTTCTGTAGTTATAATGGTGATATTATTTTATCTATCATACTATTTATTTTTTTATGAACTATTATATGTTCATTAACATTTATGTGCTTTTTTTCCATTCATCTCTCTTCATCTCATGAAAAGCATATCTGGGTAAGTTAAAATGCCATGGCTGCTGAACATATTAATCTTCAGCACCATGTTTATTTTCTATGTTTTATTCTTACTTTTTTTGTTTTTCCGTGAATCTTATGTCACAAATCCATGCAGAAAACTGAAACTGAATCCATGTAAAAAATTGAAAGCCTTCAAAGTATTCAGAATAACACTAAACTTTGAAAACATGCACAAATTTAGGTCAGGACTTGCTCCTGAAGTGCTTGACAGAATTAAGTTAACTACTTGGAGATAACTTCTGTCATTTTTTTAAAAATAAGCACATTTTGGGAGGTCTAAAGAATCACAAAGATATTTGAAAGTTTAAGTCAGTGGAAAAATTATGAGTTGGACAAATGCTGTTAAGGCATAAATTAATTAAATCACAAAAGACTTACAGGGGACAATTTTTTTTTCTGTTTGAACCCTCATGCTGTTTCAAAGCAAACATATATGCAAAAATATTTTATTTGTGCATATAAATTTTTTTATTATTTTTTATAATTTTTTTCACCAGTTCATTTTCTTGTTTGTTTTGGTTTTTGTAGTTGTTAACTGGATAATAAGTTTAAAATCTTCATCTCTTTGATGTATTGTGGAAATGCTATTTCTTCTTGAATGAGAATTTTCAGGCTTAAGGAGGAAATTTCAGGAGGTGAAAGGGTACAAAACCTAGAGAAGAAAGGTTACCACATTAATTTAGAATATGTGATTATGAAATTGCTTTTTAAAAATAGATTTGATCACATTTGATCAGCCCGGGAACATCAAGGGTCTCTAATGTAGTACAATACACACAAGATTGCAAGACTGTGTATTATACAAGTCTGCTTATTTCACAGCTCTTTTATTTGGCTTTAAACACTAGCCCTCTGAAGCTCTATTTATCAGGGTCTGTCTGAACCATTCCTGAATGTGCTTCACTTAGCTGAGCAAATATCTTCAGACAAAAAGAATGCTGCCCTTCAGTTTGCATACAGCTAAAGTGTACACCTAACATGGAATACCCACAGCACTGTCACTCTGTGTTATCTGGGATACTTTGGAATTTATACTTCCTTATTTTATAGATTTAAAAACATTCTGTTTATTAGTTGCATCTTCATTTCTGTATTCCAATCTTTTTTTTTTTCCTGCAAACTCCTTAAAGTTGAATACAAAACATTTTGTAAAACATTGGAAATTGAATTTTGTCCATCATTTCCAGCCTGACCTGATATTTGGTATCGGAAAGGAGAATGAGGGCTTCAAATCATTTAAAATCCAGATCACTTAAGTGTCAAAGTTCAAACAGGATCTAGCATAGCTTTTAATGAGTGCAGTCTTTAAGTCAGTTGGTTCCTTTCAGATTAAACTAAAGCTGCATTGTGTGGCAATATGAAGTCTTGAGTCTCTCCTCAACCTCCCACTCCACTTCCTACTTTAAATCCATTAATAGTCTTGCAGAACATACATTTATATAAAATGTAACTTGTTGTTTTTATTAGATATTATTAACTTATACAAATTCAACTCTTATTTTTTCATGCAAAAATAAGAGTTATAGGAGTTACAGGGTTCTGGCATGTCTTAAATATTTAACAAATAATAATAGAAAGGATAAAATCCAATTCCAGTTTAATTCATTAGAAATCCTCTCTTCTGGCTTTTTAATACTTTGAACATATATTAGATTTCAAGTGGCAGATGTGTTTAATCTTACCTTGAAATCATAGGATTACTCAGATAATTGTATATTTGCAGTATATTTGGTCTGTCTGTTCTGTCTGGTTCTCTTCTAGAAACCTATCACATGCAGTACTTTGTTGTAAATGAAACATTTTAATCCTGGTGATAATAATAATCATAATAATGTCAGTTCATAATCAGAGGATCTGCTAGGTAAAAACTTCAATCTGTTTTCTGTTTGAGAAAATGTCTGTGACTAAAGGCCATTTCACAATCCAAATTACCCATTAGCAAAATTGTTAAATCAATTCTGCTTGTGTTTTACAAACATGATCTAGCTCTTGACTTCACTGTGCCTTCTTTTCAATTCATCTCACATTTATGATTATGTTTTAATTAAGAGACATTTTATATTTTGTGCAATATAATATCCCTGAGGTCTTTTCATGTGAACCCTATTAGGTATCAGAGTAAATCCTATTACTTGCAGAATTATGAAGATCTGTGTTGAAATATTGTTTACGTTTCATCAAGGCAATGTCTGGGCGTCGTGTATTGCACAGTGTTTGCATTATGTGTGTCAGAAATCCTAAGCTGTCATTGCTTGTTTGCTTCATGGGGGGCAGCCTTGTCTTCATGAAGAAAATTAAATGCCACTGGATGACACACTTTAAGTCAAGATAGCATTAACTTCCTACACAAATTCTATTTAAAGATTATTAATATTTTTAATAAAGTTAATTGGGCTTTATGCAATGAATTGATGGCAGCTGCTGATACAGAGCTAGAATTTCCCTGGTGCAAGAGAAGAATACATATGAAGTAGATTTGCAGGAGAGTAAGATAATTTCACTCATTATTTCTGCCTTCAAATTGCTTCCATTGCTTACAGTCTTTGATAAAAATATGAAAAAATATTTATGGGGCACTCCCTAAAACACACAAATAAAAGTATTTCTCAAATTTGGATGGATGGTAAACAGTTGATGTTCATTAAATTTCCAGACCTTACAAAACCAGGCTCAAAGTAATGATATATTTTAAATAGAGTATTCCAGTTACTCCCATAATATCTCCAAGAAGAGGATTTTATTCTTTAGCAGTAATAATGTTATCTTTAAAGAAATGGCTTTAATTTGGAATTCATTCCTATGGTAGTAAGTGGTTTAAAGCCCTATCTGCAAAATAATGGAATTTCTAGTAATGCCTAATTAATGTCAATGTTTCCTTATCAGCTTGTTTTCATACGCTGCCAAAAACCTGAGAAGCATGGAAATAATTGCATTTTAATTCCCTTCCGCCTCCCCAATGCCACATGGACATATTGTAACATTTAGTATTCTTCTGACACAGTCTGAGGAGGGGAAAATCCCCAGTTTCCCTGCAAAGAACCTTCTAAATTAGACTGGCTGTATAATGCTTTTCATGATCCCCCAAACCCTGTATTTGTAGTGAAGGGAAGAGGGAGTGATAAGCTCTGGGGTATTTGTCTCTTCTTCCTCCTGTGATCAATTGTATGTTTTTGCAAGGAAAACTGAACTGTGGTTACCAATATTTTGCTTTGGAGTTCTGTTTTCAGGAAGCCAGTAACTATCCCATATGTAGGCATAACTGTAGACAACATCCTGTCCATTCTAAAATATTGTTTTCTATTCCAAAACAGGCAGGTCACTGGATTAGTTTTCCAGGTGATTTGCATAATTGGTCAAAACAGTGCATATTTTTTCCTAGATGATAATTTTAACTTAATGAAAGACTGGATTTTTTTTCTATTATGGTAGTTCATATTACCAAAGAAACCCCAAAACACACCATTCATTGGAGTTTTCACTGACTCCCTTCTAATAAATATATCTCTTAGACAAAAAAGAAATTCTGGGTTTAGTTTTGGCTTATAAATTGAAGGTACAGGTTTTACAGATCTCCCACTTTGTATTAAATAGTAGTCAAAGACTAATATTCCAAAAGTAAATTATAATTTCAATAAACTTTAATACTGGAGTGCTGTTTATAAGAATCATCTGAGGAAGGAATTATATGTTTTGAAGCATTAAATTCTTCTTAAGGGAACAAAATATTATAAAACTCCTTTCACTATTTTTCTGTATCAGTGAGTGAGGCACAACCCTTATGATGGCTATATTTCATGTGCATGTCCAAGTACAGGATTTTTAACTTTATGCTAGAAATATTTTAAACTCAGAGCAATTTCCTTCTACATGCAAAGAGCATTTGGATTACATTTATCACACTTAAGTTTTGGCTATAGTGCATATATATATATATATATATATATATATATATACACACACACACATATTTATGGCATCTCATTTCTGGCCTGGACACATTTTCTTCAGACTAAATCAATAACCACAGCTCTGTTTTCCTTTAGCTCTGTGAGCCAGAGTGTCTCTGAAGTAACAGAAGTGCTTTTCCACTCTGGGAGAATGCACTGGTTGGAGAATCACTGGAATAATTCTAAACCTCCACACCAAGCCTCAGTACAAAAGTTGCAGTGTCACAGAAGACTCCCTAGAAATATGTACTTTGTAATTCCAAAGAGACCCTAAAGTGCCAATGCTTCTTCTTCATACATCTCAGTTCCTGAAGCCACCTGGAGGTTTAACACCAAATCCAAGAGGACAAGGCTTCCTCCCCACCTCCTCATAGTCCAGGTGCTGCTGCTCTCCTGTTTGGAGCAGGAGACCAGCAGGAGACCAACAGGAGCAGGGAAGGCCAGAGACCATCAAAGCCATTACCTCCTTTTCTACTTAGCATGTTAGCCAGCCCTGCTCTTTCAGCTGGGATAATTGAAGAGAATAGCCCAGGTGAAGGAAACTCTGGGATCAGGTTCCTCCAGGGATGGTGTCTCCATAGGACTCCCAGCTGCAGAAGGGGCTGGTCCCAGGCTTGGGCAGGTTGTGAGGAAGGAGCACATTGTACAGGGCTTTTGCAGTCCATGCTCTGCCATGGGACACCAGAAGTGAACAGGTGAGGCAGGGGCATTCCTGAAATCTTGCCTCTCCCGAAGGAGGGCCATGCCAGCTCTCAGACCCAGTAGCACAGGAGTCCTGCAGCCCTATTGTAACATCTGAGGGAGGTACAGCACCACTGCAGCACCTGCAGAACCAGCCTTGAGGGAAGGCTGCAACCTAAATATGTCATCCACAGGTCGCTGGGATGTGGCCAAGTCTGGCCATGCCTTATTTCTGTTCTCCCAGGCAGACAGGTGAATAGCAGTCATTCACTGCTTGTCTCCCTGGGAATAAGGCTTTCCTGCATCCCCATCAGCTGCTGAAGGTAACTTGGTGTTCATGTACCCAGAAAGCAACTTCTTGTTTTACTGAGGGTTGTGCTTTCAAAGCAATCAAGGATAGCTCTACAGTGTCTTGGGATATCCAAGTGACAATGGAAAGGCATGCTGCAAAGGCTGTGTGGGAGGAGAAGCCAAGTATTTGTAACATTACATATAACTACAGTATAAACTCAGAAAATAAAGCAGCTTTCTTTCTATAAATATTCAGAGCCAGGGATTTAAACCTGTATGCAAAATCTTATTTGAGTTCCATTTCCTTCTAAAGCCACATTCTCTCAGTTTGGCCCCTTGGCAATGCAAAAATCCCCAAAGGACTGCTCCTTACAAGTAAGATCACTCCATTTCTTTTATCTGCTGTGATTTTGTAGTACATACATTTGAAAGGCTGCTAAGGCAGTGATGAATTGTCAAGGGATAACTGAACTACAAAGGCTGTAGTAATAAAGGAGGAGAGAAAAAACACTGAAGCCATAATTCTAATATTTTCTTGTTACTTGGGAATATAAGCAAATCTCATACTACATTAGCATAGTCCTTGTCTAATTTGTTTTTCACTATGGCTTGTTGCAGAAAGCTTTCTTTTGTGTTTCACTCAGTAGGAGGCAGCTGAAAACATGTTGCTAAATACCAGAAAAAACAGGCATTTGAAGGACTGCTTTTTGTATACCCTCACATTGGTGGAAATGTCTGGTGAAATAGCTGAATGTTTTTAATATAGAGAATTTTCCTGGTAGTCTAGCTGACTAATTTATATGTAACTATACCAAATATTTAATACAGCCATATTAAAAGTATGGATTAAACTTTGAGAATTATGTTTTACATATACACCAGTTGTAGTCCAGAAAAACTGCAGATACAGGAGCTGGGTTGGTATTTGATCAACTCAATAGAGAGACATCTGTGTATATGTATGAAATTGAGAAATCACATCAATTCTATAATTATAAAAATATATACATCAGTAAACCACATAGAATTCTTTTATATATAATCAATAATAATTATATTTTATATATATTTATATATATATAATATTTTATATATAATCAATAATAATCAAAAATAATTTTTAGAAATCCAAACATGGAACTACTTGAGATACAATTGAACTCTTAAGTAGCCCCAGATGGCATATTTAAGGTACAGAACAGCTGTACTCCACAGACCCTAGAACTGTGCACAACTAATGCAGCTGGTTTAGTGTTTCAAACACAGACACCTCTCAGATCCAGCTGCATTACATCCATGCTTAGTTCATGTCTAGAAGTTGCCACTTCTGGGCCTTAATGAGTCATTACCAGACCAGAGCTAAGTTAGTCTCAGGAGGAGTCCCTCAATTTTCTCTTCACCAATGTCTGTTTTGATACCCCTTTATTATAGAGCATGCTGACTTTTCATTGCTTTGGCAAAAGAAGAGACAGAAACCTCTCCTTTTGTATGTTAGATGCTTAAAAGGATGTCAGAAAAACTGAAGAATTGGGAATAGATTGTACACTAAACAGGAGAAAGAGCTGTATTGTTAACTGGTGTGTTCTGTGCTTTTTCTATGCCTGTCATTGTGCTTCACTGTTATTACCCTTCACAAAAATCAGAGTTGCATCTTTTGTCCCAACACATAGCTCCACACATTTACCATTTCTTGATCCTTTTTTAGGCATGAACTTCTGGAAGAGGCTCGGAGAAAAGGTTTGCCTTTTGCCCAGTGGGACGGACCAACTGTGGTTGCCTGGCTGGAGGTAAGCTTTGGCCATAGCTTGCAAAAGTGAGTCACATTTGTAGACTGCTTCTGTGTGCCTGTCCTTATAAATCTTAAAAGAGACTGCTACAGCCTCTTCCTTTCCCCCTGTGCACTGTGCTGTCAGCACTACGTAGGTTTTTACACTGGATGCTGCAAATTACAGACTAGAGCTGAATAAAGTAAGACAAAATTACACAGCGGGATGAGGAACAGAAATGCACTTGAATCCCGAAGTTTTTAAATCTTTGAATTACTCAGTGTTTAGAAACTCCACAGATATTTTATGTAGAATGATGTACTAATTTTAAGTAAATGAAAAGAATTTGTAGCTTTCTGCATTTTAAAAACATAACGGGAAAAAAAGTGTTCATCTCACCATTTTCACCTGCAGTGTGGGAGATCCAGGTTGAAATCTCTCTGATTTGACAGGCAGTTCCTTCACATCTGGAATACAATGTGCAGAGAGCTGTCCTTTATTTGGAGGACCTAAAGGAATGGGTTTTGGAAATCAAGAATAAAAACCATTGAGCAGAGCTGTCATCAATTTTGACAAAGCAATCAGTGAATGTTTTAGGTGAAGGAACTACTCAAAAACCACTTACATAGATGCTGAGGGGAGAAGGCAGAAAGTAAGAATGTTCTTATACAAATCCAAAGTCACTTTTACATAGCAAGGCTGTAGCACTTCAGTGCAGACACAAACTCTTTGTTGGCTCAAAGAACAAGTATCTATTCCTTACTATACCCAGCATCTCTACTTATTCATAACTTTTCTCCTGCCTACTGTGGCTATCATCCATTGATCAACAGTTAGACCTTGTAAAGCTTTTCTCTTCAATAAAAAAAAGAGATCCCCCTCCAAACCTTTGACAGAAATATGCTAGTGAATAAATGAAAGACAAGAAATGAAAGCAGCAAATATGCACAAAATTTTTGCTTCACATTGGAATTGCTAATTGCTAATGAAAAAGACAAAATGAAAACTGCAGAAAGTCAGTACAAGCATTTGTATATGACCTTGGAAAACAGGTTTATATCCTCATTCCCAAAAAATCTCTGTTAATATGGGAAAATCCTTAATACTTTACTTTTTCATATGACTTTAAGAGTTCTGTAAACAGATTTATATCAGTCAGGAATATTTAGTATTACAGCAAAGGGCATTTGCTGGAGACATGAATGTACAAAGTCTGTAATTTCTGAATACCAATACCAAAGGTGATCTGCAGTTTCAAGCAGTTTTTAGCAAGCCCTAATTTTATTTTTCCTCTTGATTCTTTTCTGAAAGATAGGCTATGCTTCCCACTGTCTAAGAGGGGGACTGTATAGAGAAATCAGGATCTATGAAGATCTTGGAGAATATGATGACAGTAGCACAGGAGAGATCAAAAGGAAGTTTATGTTGTAGTAGTAGTGCAGATTGAATACTGATGATGAAAAGGTATGAGGATAGGAGTAGTGTGTTTATTCAGTGAGCATCAGGGCATCCAGTCAGCAGATGGACATTGTGTGCACTTCATACTCTCCTAAAGAAAAATGTGTCACTTCAACTAAAGTAAATATTAAAGGAGAAAAAGACTCAAATTTAAGAAGTATATTGTGCAATTTTCAAACTTCATAGGGCTTTTCAGCATTAGCCTTTGTTGTTTGTATGTAGCTTAGATATAGTTGAGAAATATTTTACGAATTTTGTGTTTTCTTAAGTAATTCTGGAAAAGTATATTGATCTTGATATCTGAGATCTCTGTCTAGAATGATTTCTGTGTTCTCTTTTTAGAGACTGTTCATCTACCATAATTTTCCACTAGACAGCTATTTTGTTGAAGAATTTACTTATTTTATTAAAGAAATCATCAAACCTAATGAGCAGCAAACAGTCTAATCTATTTCTGCAGGGTGAATTTTCTGCTTTTCAAGTGCATGTGTAAAAAAATTAATGTCAAAATAAATGAGGTGATGAAATACATTTTAAAGTTATGCATGGCTTTCTCACGGCCATTTAAGTGCAGCTGCATGTTATCAACATAATTTTTTGTCTTCTTTCTTTTTTTTCTTTTCATGAAGCTTTCATTTTGTTACAGTTTGCTGGAATCAGATCATGTTTTTAAGGTTCAGTTTAGCATTGCATGGAGGGTAGTGTCTAATCCAATCAGTGGGAAGGATTTACTCAAACACAATGCAGTCATTTCTCAACCTCTGTGCAACTTCAGGACTCAAAGCCTGACTGAGCCTTTTGCAACCTGACAGTCAAGTCTGTTTTCCCTGTGACATAAAAGTGCCCTAACAGCTGTCTTTTATGGAAATATTTCCCAGATAAAGTATAAATCTCTTAATAACCACTTCTAGCCCCTACTGTGTCAAATGAAATGAAAATCCTTTCAATTTTGTTCCTGCTTTCCAAATTTTTTGGTGAATTTTCTTATTTCCTTGACCTTGTGTCCTCTTTTAGTAAGCCTTTATTAAGAGAAAATAAAAAAGACAACCAATGGAATCAGCTAATTTTGATGGCCTATTTGAGATGCACCTAGGTCTTTGTTTTCCATTGTTATCCCTAAAATCACAGTGATTATGGCATTCACTGCTTATGTTCTTCTAACAGTCTTTGTTAAGCACAATGTACTTCATACCATGATTAAAAATCTCACAAATATGTATCCCTGATATGAAATCACCTCCTTTGGGAAAAAAAGAGCTGTAGACACCGACAGTGGTATTAATGAGGCAGCATAAAATGAGAAAGCTGAGAAAAACAAGAATAATTCCCACTCAGTAAGTCCTCTTACAAGGAAAGAATAAGTGGTGAAGGAAGGGGCTGTTGCTGGCCTGGGCTAGTAAGACCAACATAAGGAGAGGAAAAGCATATAAGTACATATCTTTTAAATCCATAAGTGATGGAGCTGTGCTCATATTTTGCTGCACCTTGTAACTAGTATTCCTAGATGGAATGTGACACCATACTAGACTGTTCCCAAATTTACTGTAAAGTCTGTCCCTGATAGGTTGAGTATTTGAACTAGGCTTGGTTAATTTCTACTCAGAAAAAAAAAGCTGAGAAATGTAAGATTGTGCCTCTTGAGTACACCATGTTAAAATAGAGAAAGCCATTTTAGTACAAAAGTGAAAAAATTAATTCCTAGATGATTTTCTGTACATAAGATTATCAGACAGGCAGTAACACTGACTTGTGCCAGTACTTGGTCATTAAAAACCTGGGAAAGGAGTAGCCCAGGGAATGGAGACAGCTCTAAAAATAACTCAAAGCATACCTTGCTTTAAAGTTCTGATTACAGCAAAAGCAAAAAGAATTCACATGAAATCGTGGAAATTTCAAAGGTTCTGAAACAATATTGTTTTATTAAAGACTATGATGTTCATACTAATTTGTGTGTGTGCCATGCTTTTTCAGACTGATAGGTGTCCTGACAATTAATTATTTAATCTTGGCCATTAATTAATCGATTATTAGTGGTCATGTCACCAAGTCTGACAGAATTTAAGAAGCTTTTGGACAACGCTCTTGGCACATGATGTGATCTCTGAGGCTGCTCTGTGCAGAGCCAGGAGTGGGATTTAATTATGCCAGTGGGTCCCTTCCAACTCAGGCTTTTCTATGATTGTAATTTCATTTGAGAATGAAGGAGTGTTTTGGATGAAATGTCCTTTCTCTTGACAGCTCTGGCTAGGGATGCCAGCCTGGTATGTCGCTGCCTGCCGTGCCAACGTCAAGAGTGGAGCTATCATGTCTGCTTTGTCCGACACTGAGATTCAGAGAGAAATTGGAATCAGCAATCCTCTTCATCGCCTAAAACTGCGATTAGCAATCCAGGAGATGGTATCACTGACAAGTCCATCAGCACCTCCAACATCCAGAACAGTGAGTCCTGTTCAGCTAACTTTTTCTTGGCCTACAGGAGTCTGCAGAAAAACTTTGGTAGTACCAGAGTGGTTCTACGATAACACACACTTCACAATCAGTGAGAACTGTCTAATAAAGGCTCAGAACTCCCTGTTCATCTCTTGCTTGATTGTTGATTGCTGATGTTTATCTTTTATCAGATATTCATTTTTTTTTAAAGTCATTGTTTTGATTATCCTTGATGTTATCCAAATCAGTATGGAGCACACTATTTGTAATTTTGCCTTTATTTTTGCCTTTCTCTTCCTTCAAATCATCTGTACCAGCCTAATCAGATTGTGTTTCTCTTTTTGTTTGTTTGTTCTCTTTCTTTATTTCTTTTTTTGGGGTGGAGGGTGTTAGGAGAGGTTATGTAGGAACATGGCTCCTTTGAATCTTTTTCCCATTCCTCCTTTTTGCACCCTTTCAAATGTTATCTAATATAAGTCAGCTGCCTCTAGGTTCTTCATGCTTTTAGGAGAAGCAGTGATTGGAGGTGTGAGGGGAGTGTCTGCAAAGCAGAAATGGAGCCTGTGCTTTCAGTGAGGAAGGAAGAGAAGGTGGTGGCAGAAAAGAGGGAAGCAAGTAAAGATACACAGAGATACAAGTGTGAAAGGAAAGGGGAATATATCAAAAAGAGCAAGGAAATGGATCAGGGGAGAGTAAGAATGAATGTGCTATATATAAAAAGCAGGAAAAATAGGCCAAAGTGATGAGGACAAAAAGAAACAAGATAATAAAAGGAAAGTTTTTAATGCCAAGATATGCTGATGGTAATGGCAAAGAAAGAAGCAATGAAGACTAACATAGAAGAGGCTTGGTCAGATGGCAAACATGGCAGAGAAGTGAAGAACAAAGACTGCTACTCAAGTAGTGTAGCTCAGATTTCTACTAACAAGGCAATAATAATGATAATGTTAATAATATTTATATTTTGTAATATATTGTCTTCATTAAATGTATGGGGAATCTTTTGATTGAAATTAGAATTCAGATACCTTTGTGAGGTACTGGATCCACTGAGCTACATAAGCAACTGGGCAACAGCATTAATATTGCTATTGATTGCACTTTTATCTTCATGTTGCTCATGTTCTTTAAATATTGTAGTTCACTGTCTGATACTTTCTTCCCTGAAAACAGTTTTGTGTGTCATTGCCATGGTAATATTATGAATTGTAATGGATTTTACCAAAGTAAAGCAGTAAAGACTCAATATGATGTTTGAATTACTACACAAAATTAATTTTGATTTTGAAAGCACAAGAGGATATTGCAAAGCAAAAAAGCACTTACACTTATGAAGTGAGAGAATATTATGCTCAGGCTAAAAACATTGGGAATATTTTTGCCTTGTTTTTTTAACTCTGCCTGAGTAATTGCACGCAAAGCAGCCCTGCCCTGGAACGTGCATTTCTGAGTCCCCAGTCTTCCTGCTTCCCCTCTTTCTCAGGACAGTAGTTAATTTATCTCAGGTCTCCAGAAAACATAGCACACATCCAGGCTCCCTCCCTGACTTTCCTCACTGTCCTAGTAATCATTTGATGAAAAACAATAGGATGAGTGAATTATCTTGACATTTTTGATTTACAGAAACATAGTAGAAGTATTCATTATTTAAATTACAATATGAGCATGTGATTTGTGTAGAATATTTAGGCTGGAAAATCTTTGGGAATAGAAGCTGTGAGCCAAAGGTTGCATTTGCCAGTTGTTTATGAAATGCAGTTTTAATTATTATTCTTTCCTTTGTGGCAGTGCTCTGCCGGATTTCATCCATCAGTTCTAGCTGTAATCCTCCATCACATCTGTTCAGAAGCCACTAATGAAAGACACAAACCAAGTTGTCTAAAGTTGTCTCTAGTTGCAGCTCGGTAGAGGCGAGAACGTGGTTGTGCTGATGGTGATGCGCTGTTAACTTACAGTGGTGCTGCCTTTCTTCTTTACCACTGCTTACCTAATGTGGATCCCACCTGCCTCCCTGCGGGCCCTGGCGTAGCCCTCAGGCAACGTTTGGGTCACCCATGAAGAAATGGAAAATCTTGCTGCTCCAGCTAAAACGGTTAGTCATTCCACTTCCACTTCAAATGGTTTCAGTGCTCGGAAGAGAACAGGCCTGTTCCTGCTCTAACACAGATGCCATGTCTTCTGTAGGAGGCTTCCCAAAGCATGCCATTAGAAAGCTGCAGGGAGTAATGAAATTGAATTTAAAGAACAGTAATGTAATCTTTCAGCAAAATGATTTACAAATGGTATTGCCATCGCAAAAATTGTGTGACCCTAGAACCAGTATTGGACTTTTAGAATATATAATAGTTTCAGTGCCACTGTGAAACCTCATTTAATGAAATGAAATGGTTACAGGTGCAACATTTCCCCTGTAATCTCCTCCCTCTTAAATGGTGTTTTGTATTTGCTGACATAGAAAGAAATAAGAAAAGGCTTGAAAATTGTGCATTACACCATGCTTTCATTAATGCTGAGTCTTTCTTGTCCACACTTGGGTATTCATGATCTTTGATTTCAGGTGCATGGAGAGTGTCATTTATTTATTGATTTTTGTCAAACCTCTCCCTTAAGACTAAAGTAAGACTTTTTTTTTTTTAATTTGGAATATATGTTATTTTCGCTTTTGGTTGTTAAGACAATATCATAACAAGTCCACGAAAGCGCTTGTAAAACATGATACAATTTTCCAGTGAGATCTCTGAAAAAAATGATCGTCAGTTTGGCAGACTTTATAGACAGCCCAACCATAAATGATGGGAGAAGTACTGGAGCTAAATTTTGATGCAATAAGGAATTCCTTCTTCAAATTTTATGCTTGTTATAGTATTTAAAGTTTTTTCATCAGCAGTAAGGAAGACAATTCTCATCAATATTTTTTTAAACTGAGCTAATCTCCAGTTTTGTTATTGTTGGTAAAGATAAATGCAAATATAACAGCACTGAACTGACAAGAAGTAGAGTTGATCCTGTTTAACTGGTCAGCCAGAAAAATATAATTTTTCCATTGAAAATGTTATGCAAAAAGCTCTTTTACTATACATTCTGAAGAAGACAGCTTTTTATTGTGAAAGGTTCAAAATCAAACTAGAAACAAAAAACTACATCACTAATGCCCAAATTTTTAAGTAAATGTTTGTGTTTTAATTGTGAAACTGTAAATATTGTGTAAATAATGCTGTAAAATTTCACCGAGATATAATGATTTTCTGTCTTGAAAGCTCAGTTACATTTTATGGTTTTGGTCTTGTAATTTTTCAGATAGTTTAGCCCAGGACATTGCCACTGGACAGAGTTATTTTATTCATACATTATGTGTATATTTTCATTTTCATTAACATGTATGTGAAAATCACATCTCTTTATAACTAATTTTTATTGTCTTTTCACCTGCTTTACTAATTGCTTCCTGCTGATAATACAGAAAGAGTCTGAAGAAGGCAGTTGGGCTCAGGTATGTTCTTTCACATGACTTTTTTAAAGTAAAATTTAATAATAATGTGATTGAGTGCATCAATATGCATAGTGGAATATAATATTAGGACAGTATCTCAATGATTGAATTATGACTTAAATATTTTAGAGGTCTTTTCAAAGAATATATTCTCCAGAAAGTTTTCTTAGGTAAAGCAGAAAGAGGTACATATGCTGTGAATATTTTTCACAAAATAATTACTACATTCCAGAGACATATTCTATCTCCTATCTAAAACTGTATTAAGAGATTTAGAGAGTATTTTCCTCATTTTTCAGAATGGGACAATAAAATGAATGAATGCAATGAATTTGAGCACTAAAACTTTCCTAAAATTACACTGAATTTTTTTAGAACAATTACCCAAGTATCAGTCTACAAATAATACTGTATAATTTAGTCAGAACGGTCAAATAGCTAAATTTTTAAATTTCTCTCTCTAATATACGCACACTTACACGATCTCTCTATCTTTACTGATGACATTCCTTTTCTCTTCAGAATTTCATAAGAATGAGACATAAGGGGTGTATATTTTTCCCCACAGATAATATATTCATCTGGCCTTAATTGTGTTGCTCATTTTTTATGACATTAAAATGAAACCAAAGAGATAGGCTTGAAAATGATCCTGAGCATGATGTTTGTATTACCAGTTCACAGTTCAGGGTTTGCCTGGCATATTCTAGAAGGACAACTGAAATCACGTAAGATTATGAAGATTATTGCATATTTTGATTGTGTAACAAGATTGCTTGCATTTAAAACTCAAAATTGAAAAAAAAAATCCATGCAACATAAGAAAACAAGATACAACAGGGAAGACTACTATCTGCAACAAATATCTCACAGTGGCTCCCTCTTCCAATGTTAAAATAAAGCCAAACCAGAATTACTAAGTTTTTTTTTTTTTACATAGTTTTTTTCTTTTAAACATATTTTGTTTTCAGTCTGTGGTGCAGTCTTGAACAAACTCAAGAATGTGTTCCCCCTCTCTGTTTTCTTCTCTCTGTAGACTCTGGCTTATGGTGATATGAACCATGAATGGATAGGTAACGAATGGCTCCCCAGTCTGGGGTTACCTCAGTACCGAAGTTATTTTATGGAATGCCTGGTGGATGCAAGGATGTTGGACCACCTGACAAAGAAAGATCTGCGTGTGCACCTAAAAATGGTGGATAGCTTTCATAGGTATGTTGGCATAAAGACTACACCTATAAAAATGCTTAGGTCCTGCTCTAATGCTCGGTGGTGCACAGCATAAAAACCACTTTCTGTTGTTTTGGTTCAGAAAAACACAAAGAAAAGAGAGGGCTGACTGTCAGAAATCTGTCAGAAATCTGAATTGAGAGAGATTCCTTTAGTAATAGCAACCACATTGCAATTATGTCTCTCAAAAGCAAGATACTGGTACAGATAAATTTCGCAATGAACGGGGAACCATTAATATATCAACAGACTGTTGACAATACAGAAACAGTAATAATTTAAGTGGTGTGAAGTATCAGAAAGTGTTAGACTAAGCTTCAAAGCCCTGAGATCTCATAATAATGAAAAGCTATTGTGTGTAGCACATAAAAGCTGTTAACAGTACAAGCAATTTGACAGTTTTTGGGTTACCTAGGGATATAGCTAGGAAGCTAAATTGGAAATATGGAAATAAAGGCATTTAAACTTTAGGGAGAATGAGGTTTATGTGACAAGAAGTGGATTTCTTTTTAGTATACTGTCTGATTTGTCACTTTTTTTAAAGCCTGCTTTGACAAAACATTTCACGGCTCACAAGGGCTGACCTTTTCTGAATACTACTTTTAATGCTTTGAGTTTCTTATGCTAAAACAGTTATTCAAACATACTCATTTTGGTTTTTTTTCCATTTCATTCCTGACGTCTGTGGAGTTTTTTTACTGGTTTGCTCTCCTCTGTTCTCAACATTTCCTACATGGGCACTATGAAACACCTCATGTGAAGCGCAGGAAATACATCCTACATATGTTCCCATCTTCAAAATGATCTTATATTAACTCTGTAAATGTTTCTCTTTAAATAACAGAACAAGCTTGCAATATGGAATCATGTGTTTAAAGAGGTTGAATTATGATAGAAAAGAACTGGAAAAGCGAAGAGAAATGAGTCAGCATGAAATAAAAGGTGATAGTTCCTGGGAATGAATACTGGGAATGTTTCTTCTTTTGAAGCTTGACACTGTTAAACCCATTGTCATGCCATTTTAGCAAAGCATTTAAACATGTGCTTTAAGCAAAACTAACATAAGTCCATCTTTCTTTAGAACAAATCCCATGTCCTTAAATTAGGCACAGTTAAGTACTTTGCTAAACTGGGGGAGCAATTCTGAATGGTGGTTTGACACATACATTTTGTTAAACTGAATTTTGAGTATGGACCTTATCTGAACCTCCTTCAGGTTCAGAGGCAGAAGGCCAAACAGTGTGCAGCTCAGTGGGATGTGCTGGGAGCAACACTAAAAAGTGGGAGCACTCAGGACCTTAACACTATGCTGCAGCTTTTGAAAACCTTTGCCTCTGATTTCTTACGTCAGAATGTGTAATAGAAAATGCTGCTTGGAGGGATGACCACTGAGTCAGTTGATTGGTACATAAGAATAGTTCCTAATAACACTGGCCTTATTAGAAGATTTCACAGCTGATTCTGAAGATTTTTTTTCTGTGTAAAACTCTCTACAGCAGTTGCAGACTCACTGCATGATTCCTTTTATATATAACAATTAGGGTGGCTGGGGTTTTTTCAATTATAAGAAATGAATTCTTTGATTCCTTTGAGCTTTTCCAGCTCCAGTGATTACAGCAGTTAGCACTTCTCAAGCACTGATTAGAAGAGCTAAATAAAAAAGTTGAAGGGCTACAGTGACAGGGTGCATTTGCTCAAGGCAAACGATGGCATGCACTAATGCGAAGACTTTGCCTGGGATGTGCAGGCATCAGTGCCAGTCAGCCCAAGTGGGTCTAGCTGGAGACTGACATAGGGGAATGGGTATTGATCTCAAATTCTGGTGTGGCTTCAGTGCTGGTTCCTGCTAGGACAAGGGTAATAATTCATAGCCTCCTTCACCTTGTCATGCATGCGTCAGTTATTCATGGTCCCAGGTGGGATTTGTCTCTGCCTGCCACCATGTTTCAGCTGATCCTGACCCCAAAAGCAAGATGCTGTCAGCCAGGCAATGGAGAAATCCTGCTCCTAGAACAGCCACAGCAGCTGGACTGGTAAAGGTTCAGGAAAAAGTTTCATCACTTAGTAAAGAAAATTCAGTACTATGTCTCCCATTATAAAGATCAGTATAAGTGACTTCTTTTAAAATCTTACAGGCAGGGCAGAATACTTTTTCAGAATAGCCAAATCCTCAAAAAATGGTTTCTTAGCTCATTTTGTTGCCTCAGCTTTATAATTGGTATGGACCTCAACAACTCTACCAGCTTTCCGTACTAAGAATAATTTGTCTCTAAAATTGTGAACTAATCTTTTACTTTATGGCATGTTAGTATATAACAGATGCTGACACAACTCCCAAAATGTTTAATACAAAACTCCCAAGTGAAGCCTTGAGGAATTGATATTTTTCCTGTGCCTTTGCACTGTAAAATCTTGCCTACAAATTGAAAATGTATATATAGGAAGTGGGAGGAATTGCACTATGGAGATCCCCTCCGGAAGCACATTTCTGCTTTGGAAACCTTATTACTTGAAGACAGTTAATCACATAGAGTTTCTGAATAGGTGGTACTAAAGTTATATGAATAGTGCTGGCATTCCTCATGTATGAAATAGAGCAGTAAGACATCCACAGTGCATGCACAGCTACACACATGCATCGGTACAGTCTGGAAGTTACCAGGTACCAGGAGACTGACGTGGTGTTATGTCCTTACAGATGTGCTGGTATGGAGCAACGATCGAGTCATACGCTGGATACAAGCCATTGGCCTCCGAGAATATGCAAATAACATTCTAGAAAGTGGTGTACATGGTTCACTTATAGCACTGGATGAAAACTTTGACTACAGCAGTTTAGCTTTATTATTACAGATTCCAACACAAAACACACAGGCAAGTTTGCTTATGCTACTTCTGGTT
The DNA here is from genome assembly GCA_034336665.1 of Luscinia megarhynchos. NCBI lineage: Eukaryota > Metazoa > Chordata > Aves > Passeriformes > Muscicapidae > Luscinia > Luscinia megarhynchos. The sequence goes on from CM067564.1 coordinate 32,857,595, forward strand.
TATCTGTACCCATTATTACCTTTTATTCATCTTCAACCATTTTAATTGTTTACTTTGGTATCTCTAGGCACGGCAGATCCTTGAGAGAGAATACAACAACCTTTTAGCACTAGGAACTGAAAGACGACTTGAGGAAGTAATTAATTTTATTTTCAGTATTTATAAAATATCACAGTAAAACATTAAAATTAAATTGAATGCATGAAGACATGTTAATTTTCACATTGTTAAAAAGACTCAGTTACAACTTTTAAAAAAATAAAAATAGGGATACCCATCAAGGTTTTTAAAGTAACCTCAGTTTGGCTACATATTCGTGTCATCTTGGATGCTAAATTTGACTGCACTCTTACCTTAAGATTAGCACTTTCCAGAAAGGAAATATGTAGAGTGGAGTGGAAGTTTTGCTGGCCAGAGCAGGGGGCTGGGGAATGTGTGTGGGTGGGATGCCTGTGCAGTCTATTCTTTAGGACACTTACATGTTTTTTAAAAATGAAGAAGAAAAGTTTTGGTTTGTTCTTCATAGTTTTTTTTTCTTCTAAGTCCTTCAAAGTTAAAAAATATTTATAGAGTGTGATTTGGGACAGTTATCTGGGAAGAGCAGTCTCAAATCCAGCTAAAGAAATTATTTATCTTAACGTAAGAGTCCAGTGCAAAAGTGTTTAAGTCTTGGACTTCTGAACATAAGGAGAAATACAACTTTTAAGGACTTGCTGAAAATGTCAGATGCCTATGAATTCTATGCATGCACATGAGTGTTTAATCCTTTTTTAGGACTTTATGTAATGCAATAATAATGCATATTAACCTCCTAATGCAATAACAAACACTTTCTGTCACTGCGTAAGAAAGTTTTACTTTAGCTGATACTAAACCCCTTGACTGTAGAGAGCCAAAGATTTAAGAAGAGTTTCCCACCCTAGCATTTAATATTTCTAAGGCTTTTACTTTTACAAGCATGTCTCAAAGACCGGATGCAGTGCAAGAGAGCAGGGTAGTTGTTACGGAATACACGTGGCAGTGGTAGAGATAGCACGCGGCAGGACAGCTAATCAAGAAGCTTCTCTTTGCGTCATCGAGTACAACTGTGTGTTGGCAGAGCGACGACAAGAACTTCAGGCGCGGTCCCTCGTGGCGAAGGCAGTTCCCGCCGCGCGAGGTGCACGGGATCAGCATGATGCCAGGCGCCTCGGAGACGCTGCCCGCCGGCTTCCGCCTCACCACCACGTCGGGGCAGTCGCGCAAGATGGCCAGTGACGGTACGAGCCCCTTGTGCCCTGCCTCCCGCAAAGCGCGAGGCTCGTGCCAGCAGGCCGAGCTGGCGTCTAGTGCATGCCCGTCCCGCACCACGATGACCGTGTTCATTTAACTAGCACGAACCGAATCTGGGAGAGATGAATTAGGGAATGGAAAAGCACTGACTTGCCATAGTATGAATTGTTTCAGGTTTGGTTCAGACTGACAGTGTTTATTTAAATACAAAAAAAAAAAAAAATTGGTCATCACGCTTGTCCTGCAGCTGTAAAGGAAACGATGAGAAAGACAGGAATTTATTTACTAGCTTTCAACTGAGACTGAATATAATATCTAAGCAAATTTTTCATCCTATTAGCCTCTCTAGCAGGTGAAGTGTATTTTAGAGAATGCAATTAGAAAGGGCTATCACCTTTATTTTCCCATTTTACTTTCAAACTAAATAGCTGAGCCTTGACCATCAAATAACTGAAGTTGCTGACAGTCACCAGCAGATGAGTAGTTAGCAAATGCTGAAATTCAGGCACTAATTGAGTTACTATACACCAGTCTTAATTTTCTCTGGAAATATTTTGATTTCGAAAAGATGCACTAACTCAGAAATGAGTGGAAAAATAACAAGCAGATAATAATTTAAAAGTAAGTAAAATTTAAAAATCATTGTAAGAGAGCAGGGAGAGGAAAGAAATCACATCTATTCCTTCACATATATGGAAGATAAAGCCAAGTATACCTGCCTGAAGTTCTGAGAAATACTGGTACACAGACTGCCCCATTTAAAATACTGCCATTTATTTCATCATGACAGGATTTAGGTCTACAAATAGACTTATCTCAAAGTAATTGAATACAATGATCTGTAGAGATCCCATCCTGTAACTTGATAATGAACTTGGTATGACAGTATTGCCACCTAAATTCCATTAAAGTTTCTCACCTTTAAAAACAGTAGTTTATAATTGCAGTTACAGATGGAATAATTTATTGATTGCATCACTGAATTCCATTGACTCCTAGCTTCCATGGCATTTCCATAACCCACATTACTGCAGTATATAAGAACCTTATAAACATTACAAACAATGGATTTCATCTTCTAGTCATGGTATGATGTAGAAGATGATATTCCCATTTTACAGATGTGGAGCTAAGGCACAAGACAGATTTAGTGAATTTACTTGAGGTCTTCCAGACATTTAATTCTTGAGCTGGGTATACATAACTCAGTAGACTTAAAGGGAAGTAATTCTGAAGACCTAAATCTTCATCCAGGATTTGGGTTCCAATCTCCCAGCAGTAAGACTGCAATAGTATTTAAACAGCATGATAGGTAAGAGCATTAGGACTTACAACAAAATAAAGACAAAACTAAGTTTTAAACTGTATTCACTTTAGATTTCAACAGTACATCAGCAGTGAAGAAGTGCTGAGTTTTGAACTAGACCATGCCCTGATCACATTAGAGAAAGTCACAAAGCAAATTAACAGCCACCCTTCCAGAGTAAACAGACTGATACATTTTACTGATGATTCTAAAGAGGTTCTGGTTTGTTTCCTTTTTTTCCTTCCCAATTTGCAGTTGCTTCATCACGACTGCAGAGGTTAGACAGCTCAACAGTTCGCACATACTCATGCTGACAAGGCCTAGCAAAGAAGCCAGCACTGAATTGTTGTGAGTATTCTGTAGGAGCCGTCATGGAAGCTCTTTATAACTGTACACTGCACCCCACATTATCCAAGCACGAACTAGCTTGGAGCAGAGGACATAACTAAGGGCTTGCTAGGGTGGTCATTGGACATGACAACAGTCTTAAGCTCAGTCCAGAGAACACTAACAACCATATTTTGGGGAGGAGGCACAGGGAATGAACTTACTTTACGAGAACTTGAAAGAGTTCTACTAGGAGTTGGAATGGGGGGCAATGCTACTAAAGCAGAAGAGAATTACTATTTTTTTTTTTTAATTAAGGCTATGGCTCAATTTAGAACATCAGGTACCTGCATTAAGTTAGAAAAAGACTCACCCAGAAAATCATGAAAAATACAGAGACTCATACAGAAAATCTTGAAAATTTATCTATTACAGAGATTCCTGCACGTCTCAAATCATTCAGAATTGAGAAAGAAAAAGGATAATCTGAGCTGGATGCAACTTTGGATCAAATTAACTTTTGGAATTAATGTTAAATTTTTCACCATATATCTTTTGAGTGTAGTTATGAATATCACAGATTCACTGTTCTAGAGTTCTGTGGAAATACCGTTTTCTATTTTATCCCGGCTTTTGGAAAAAATACCCACATGATGAGTACTTACATCAATATGGCACCATTTTATTTTCTAGTATTTTCTAGCTAGTATTTTCTCTGTAAAACAGTTTCCATTTAATTACTTGGGGAATTGCAAGGCAAATGGAAAAAATATTTGAATATTGCCAAAACCTCATCAGGCATCAAACATGCTTCAATAGCTGTTGCATATTATAGACAAGATATGCAAGGATCTGCAAGCAAGTTGTTGGGTTGTTTTGATTCCCAAGGCTGGAACAGACTTGGGGTCACTGAGATTTTACTAACTATGTGCTTCAGAATCACAATGTTGGAAGCAATGAAGCAAGACCAAGAAGTCCAAACACAAAGCTATCTCTTAGGCCAACAGTAATGCGAGCAAGACACTTGAGGTGAGGCTTGATAGAGCACAACAAAGGCAGAAATGGAAAACTGATATGCTAACAAAAATTAATTTAAGATTATCCAAACCATTTATTTCCTACTATATTAAAATTATATAAAAAAATAGCAAAGCACAAACAAAAGTAAAGTAGCAGACTTTTCTGGTATTATGTATGTATGGAAGGCATGTATTTTGAGCAAAAAGATGTGTATATAAAGCTATGCAAGCTATACAATTTAACTTAAATTTCTATTGGAGTTTTATTAGTGTTTCAAGTACCAGTGGTATGTGTCAAATCAGTACTTGCTGCTTGCCCACTATTCTGCCAATTACATCCTAATCTTAAACGAGTGGTGTATAAGGATATCAAATTTGCATCTACATTGTAAAGGCTAATATATGAGGTTAACTGACAATAATATACTACTATTTCTCTTCTCACTTACCATATACTGCTTTTAGAGAAGGAAAAAGATGGTGTGAACTAGAACTTTAGTATATGCACTTTCTGTAAGGGCAATTTCAAAATGCCACGCATTTGGTTAGAAACCAAAAAGCAAGTTAAAGTAACTTTGGATTCCAGTACATTATACTGAAAATCAAAACAACACCCCACCTCTCCCCCTCCCAAAAAACCCTAAAAAATTGGAAAAAAAAACCAACAAAAATTAAAACAAAACAAGTAAAAAGAATACTAAAAAACACCCACCAAAACAAAAAAAAACCCATGCAGGGAAAATATTTCCTTTGCTATTATATCAAACTGGAAAATTTAAACTAATTGTCTGCAACTCAAGAATGAATGCATAAACAGAAACTGAACATAGAGGGAAATATCAGATTGAAGGGCAACAGAGAAGTTTTCAGAATTTTGTCAGCACAGTTCCTGAGTAACAGTTTCTTCATGGAAGGAGCTGATTGATACTTGGACAAAAGGGAACATCATTCATTACAACATGCCTCCTGAAATTTCCCTAGATCCAGCTTAGACTGAGATCCAGGCTTTTGTAACATAGACTACATCAGCAGCTGTGATACTCTGGTGAAGTGTCTGCATGCACAGAACCAGGAACTACGCAGCAGAGGGGAGGGACAGCTGGACAAGCTGCCACACAATAGCAAGATAAGGGAGTTTTTCATATAGTAAAGGACATGCCTACAAAGAGCAGGCCTAAAAGAAAGCAGCAAACAGCAAACGTGGAACAAATGCAGACAGCCTGTGATCATAGCAGGCTGCAGGTTCTTGCATTCTGCTACTCTTATGAGAGTAAGAGACATTCTCTTACAGAGATTGTCAAAGGCTTGTATTTCAAAAGAGTTTATGCTAACAACATCAGCTCAGTACAACCTTCCTATGTCTTTATAATGTTTCTTCATAGCAGCTGTGTCCCATTCATATGCTTTCAAATTGCATTTCAGGTGGGGTGTTTTTGAACATTTGTTGAAACCACAGTGAGCTGCCAGAAACCATGAGCAGACTTCCTCACAACATTTATATGAGCATACTCTGCACAGGCCTGTTTTAGTGCACTCGATATGATAAATTTAAGAACAATTAGGGCTGCTGGTGCTGGCCATTTAATGTTGCAAAGAAATTTACTACAGAGCACATGGTACCCATCAAGCTTTCTGCTGTGGTGGCTAGATGTGGTGGCCCAGCTGAGTAGCTGCAATGCCTTTACACAGCCAGCGGATTTGGCACTCACATTATCCAAGCTTTCTCAACCCTTTTAACTTCTAAAACATTGGTCATTGCCAAGTCAGAAGGGTCATTCAGGACAGATTTCTTGCCACAGGCTGGAGCAATAGAACATATTACTTTAACTTTTATTCTAATGAAATACTAAAGGAGATTTAAAGGCAAAATCAGTTATGTACTTTACCAGTATTTCCAAAGAGAATTTGTAAAGACAAATGGAGAAGCAGCATTCCAAAAAGATGTGAATGATAATACGGAAGCAGCTGGTCCATAGTAAAGAAACCATTAGGGTGAAAAAGGTAAATGCTGTCAAGCTGCAGTGAACTAGGAAGAAGAAGCACAAAGTACATCAACAAGGTCTGTACACTGAAAACATGTGTTTAGCATTGTGCCCAACAAACAAAGGTCGCCAGATGCAGGAAACTAACCCCAATGCTGAACCAAAGCAGGAAAACAACTGCAAAATTAACATAAGCAGCAGTCTGTGTTTACTGAGGACAATTAGTAAAATATTAAAATGAATTTATGTTGCAGATCTAAAATTAAACAAAGGCATGCCCCCCAGGAATATTCAAAACTCATGTTTTAGGAACTTGGTTACTAAACAACTTACTTAGTGCTATATTTTCTGTTGTCATTGCACTTTAGACTGAATTAGAATCACCGAATCTTGCTAATTAATGTTTATTTTTTCTCTTAGATGTCATCTCTTTCTTCTATTTTACCTGAAGTGCACTACCACTGCTTAGGAAAAGAGCATTAAAACTCTCTGCAAGAACAGGTTAATAGGGAAGAGAACACATAAGGTTTATCATACAAACAGATATGATGTTCCTTTCATGTATTGGTTAGTTTAAAACAAGAATAAAAAGTACCTAAATTACTAAAAAAAAGAACCAGAAAAACAAAACGATCTCCCCCTTTTCTCTCAGCATCTCTGTCATCAAAAATTTGACAGTAGTGCACATCCAAAGCTTTTATCAAATGAAGCCACTCATCTTTACATTGTTACATCTGTTTTATTGTAATATACTAGACATTTACGTATTTACTGTGTATGTATTTCTTTTAAAATGTGTAAGTCTTATGTAAATGGATATAAATATGATTTTTTAAAAATAAAATCTATCGTACATGGGGTCTCAGTGCAAACATTTGACAATACAGTGTCAATAATACTGTTTGTATCTTTCCATTCCACCATTTTTACAGTTTTTGGATTGTAACAGTCAAATGAATATGTCTAGCAGAGTTAGAAGCTTCAACATGTTCCTACTGAGAAAAATCTGTCAATATTTAAAGCTGAACACCTGCCTCTGATGATGTATAATAGAATGACATAACCTGGAACTGAAGCCAAAATGGACCTCTAAAGACAAAACGGAAATGTCAGATACCTACAGAGAAGCATCATGATGGCTCATCTCTTAAAAACAAACAAATAAACCCAGAAAAACTGTTTATAAAGAAATAAAATGCAATTTAATAAAACATGATTTATACAAAAAAACCAAAAACTTTCTTCTATGTTACCTGCGGACCAAGAAGAATCTTGCTTTACCAAGAGCCACCTTTTCGTTCCAGGATCTTCCAACACCAGCCAGCATTGGAAAAGTAAATCTAATATTTGCATAGAATCAGATTCTTGTTTCCAGATATATTCAGCAAAGAAAAAAAAGAAAAAAGAAGCCAACCCCCACCATTTCTTCATTCTAACAGGGCATTAGACAGGCTCTTGTCTAACGTTATGCTTTTAGCCAAGATGGCCTTGCTGAGACTTCACAGAAGTCAGTTTTATCAGAGGAAATAACTGAAAGACAGAGTGATAATATATAGTGTATAAAAGTTTAGAAGAGCAACTATTACCTGCTGTGGCTTTATTTGGTGGTGTTATTGTTGTTTATTCTTTGTTTAATGGGAAGTTTCGAAGTAAGACCTACTTAATAGTCATTTATCTATTTGCTATTTTTCTGCTGCTTGATCTTAGCTCAAGACCTGTCTTTTAGTTATTTCTTTTAGCAGTTTGATCTGCAATGTTTGCACGTACATAAACATTTGTTTTGTCTATTTTTATTTGGCAAACTTCGGTCAATCAGATGGTGAAAGATTTTTCTCCCCCGATGTCAATAAAAAAAAGAATTCAGTGCTATTTGTGTTCATATGTCTATTAAGTTTGGTACATAGTAGCATTAAGTTTGGAAACCAGAAGCTTCTCACAGCTAAGCAGAAGCACATTTTGGCACTGACTGGGATGAGTTACAGTGGAGTTACTGCCACGAGAGGGAGCACAGATCTTGCTGATGGGTGCAAAGTGCCGGCAGGGTTATAGCACACAACTGCAGAAAGTCAGGGCTCTGGTACGCAGTTCCTTGGACTTGACCAACATTTTCTCCTCCCTCAGTCTCCTTTTGGATTATTTTAGTGCAGAATGTCACAAAGTGAAGCAATGCAAACACTGCCACTAGCCCTGGCAATGGCAGCAATATCATATCAATACACGTTCCCTCATAAACACCACCTCTTGTTTCACAGAATTCCTTTTGCAGCCCACACTAAAACTTAGGGGGCAAAGAGGATTTAAATGTCTTGGGGGAAAGAATGAGCCAGATTTTATAACCATATGGAAGTTGTCCTGCCCCATAAATACTGCACACAAATTATATATTTCACAGTGGAAGAAACCAGACTAGAAGAATTTAAAATAGTATTATTTTGACTTCACTTTTGATTTAAGGATAACATATCAAGTCTCCTAATTCATCCCTGTCTTCCTCACACAAGTGAAGCTCTACCCTCTACACTTAGAAACTGTGGTTATGCTAAATGTTGCCTATTTGGTTCCAAACCTTTCAGTATACTGAGAATAACTACTACATCTGCCTCTTCCAGCCAAAATTCAGTAACTCACTAATCATTCAAATCTACCCACTTGCTGCTTCTCTCTAAAAACAAAAACTAGGAAAATTACTGCAAAAGGCTCCTCTAAATCTGAAATTACTCCTACCAAAATAGAGAGAAGAAAAAAAAATTTCACAAGATTTTTTGTTAAAAAGAGAACATTAAAAAAACCTAAACAGTTCAGGCTTCCTCCAAAAACAGAAGTTACTACAAATATTTTTGTCATGGAGACACCTTAATAATGTTGCCTAGTGAAGCTCTTCATAAACAGTTCAGAGGAAAGGTAATTGTTTTTTGCTAGTACTAATGTGAGCACATAGCCCTTCAGAAAGGTAAGTGCATGCCTAAATATCGACTATTAATGCTTTTGGGGGTTTTGTAGGGTTTTTTTTCACCTCCTTAAAAGAAGAGACCCAAACCAGAAAGCAGTATACTTTTCCTTACAATTGGAGAAACTGGTGTAGGAGCATGAGCTGTCATTGGGAAAATTATGCAAGATCTAGGAAATCAATTCTCTTCTCCTACATGCACTGCAGGATCTCTTCTACAGAGTTTTTGCTCTCACTAATTAGTTCCCCTCCCCTGCTCTTGCAATCACATGATGGCAGCAGCCAAGGTAACGATAGCAAACACACACAACAATACTTACCTTCAATTGTAAAAGTAACAGCACACACCTTGTGAATGTGCCACAGTTTCTCTGTGGCCAGACCCTTGTAGTGTCTCACTGATTAAAAAAACACACACCACTGACAACTCCCAAGAATTCCGTCTAGCTCTGTACTGTTCAGCACAGGTTGCTAAGTTGTAGCATTGTGAAAATGAAAAAGTCTCTGCTAGTCAGTCCATTATTGGTGTAAGCTTCCTGATAAGCCTATGTACTTGAATAATTCATCCAGAAGAAAATAGTACCTTAAACTAATGTCACTTCTGTAAGAAGTACTTCATGGAAGTTATAAGGACATCTCTGGAGAGCAAAATTATTCCCACTTTTAAGTCTCCAACCTGTATATTAAGCATATCTACCATAAAGCATCATTAGCCTTTACTCAGTCTTTGCAGGTTTTATTCCCTGTTCAGATTGTGATTTTCAACAGAAGTGAATAGCAAGAAACAAGGACAGGCTCAAACGGGGCTGTTTTAGCATGACTGCATGACCTGGTTCAACATGACAGGCCCAGCTGCCTGCAATCCCTACTGAAAAAACACATGGACATTTTATTTAGTTCTTATGTAACTGGGAGAGCTCACCACTCCACAAAAGTGTCACAGGCACAAGGCACCTCTAGGGTATGGTCATGTTAAGTGGAACCTATCACCTTTTAGTTCCTACAGAAATCTGTCAGTTTATTTCATCACTTTACAGGGATATCATCCTTACCTCTATCCACCACAACATAACAGTATTTCTGGATCTTTCGAGGATCTTTCTTATACAATATCATCATCTGAGTTTGTCTGTTACTTACTGTTTCTTTCTCTCTAAGCACTGCTGAGTTTGAGCAACTTCTCTGCTTTTACACTTTTCTGGGAGCATCTATTTTTAAAAGGGCTTTTGCATTTATTGTTCAAATACCTGCAGTTTGAGAAGTAATATATGTAAAAAGTGTATCGTCCATCCCCTGGCTTGTTGGGAACCCTGTAACGAGTCTGAACTGGCCTATAAAGTCCAGAATGGGCTGCTTAGTATCCATATTTGCTAAATTACCTGCTTATATGTATCTCAGCCAAAAAAAAAAGTTTAATTACAGCAGCAAAAGCACATTCTGGTTGTCCTTATCATAAGGCATACAAACCACAACAAAAAAAAAATTCCAGAAAATGCAAATGGAAATGAATGCTTTTATTTAATTTACATGGGGTTTTCTGAAAATTACTGTAGAAAAATCAAGATTTTCACAGATTTGAAAGCCAGAAATTATTTATCATTTTACAAAAAAGACTCTTCAGAAAATTATTGAGTAAAAAAGTTATAGAGATCTAATTTACATCAGAAAGATTTAGGAAAAAAAAAAGAAAATGGAATCGAGAACTAATCTTAAAATTTCTAATTTTAGAAAAAATCTAAAAGACAAGAGCTTACAATTTACAAGTAAGAACAATTTAAAACTGTCTGCAACAGTTTTCACAATCAAATTCCTTTTTTTGCTGTCCTTGGTTCATGTTTTACCTTTTGTAAGCTGCTTTAGCCAAACAAAAGTTACTAGTCACATTATAAAATAACAGATGGCACCATGCAAGATGGATAACCCAATGACTCCTTTTCTTAAGGACCACAGCAATTAATGAATTCTATTTGCAATTCTTAGCCATCTTAATAACCAGCATATATTGGCAGCATGCAGAGACTTTACTATGTGTCAGTGGCTGTGGCAAGATGGTAAAGAACTGTAATGTTTCTGCAGTAAAAATATTTAGCCCCAAATCATTACTTGTTTTTAAAATGTGGTATTCTTAACAAAAAAAAAAAGCTTCCTTGTATACTTGAAAAATTGAAATTCTTGTTATTATGTATCATCTCATTTAATTTTTCTTTAGCAATTCTTCAATGTGTTTAAACACACTAGCATCTTCAATGGTTGGTGTTATCTGAAAAGGAAGAATACCGTAGCATGTGATAGTAAATATCAGTAGAGATTCTTCTAAATTTATGCTTCAAAAGCAATCAAGAAAAAAGTAACTGTAAAGCACTGAAACACAAAAATCTTTTGGATAATCTGCAACAGAAATAAAACATAAAGTACTACCTGAAGTCATGAACAAGTTGCAGAACAGTCAAGAGGATCAAAATCACTATGTCGTGCCTTTGGATGCAAACGTGTGCCTAATTCATTGAAGCAAACACAGCAAACATCTCTAACTTACCTTGTATGGCTTTCCACTGATGAGTGCAGAAAGAGCAGAACGTGGGATCTTTGCCAGAGCGTGTTTTTGGCAGCTGTCTCACAAACATCCCCTTCTGGAAGGCTGCCACTGGACCAATGTTGGTCCGAACTCGCTCAACAATCTCTTTCAAAATCTTACTCTCTGGTGTCTTTACACCTAGTGAAGAAGGTGAAATGCTTTATCTTTTCTGAGACTTTTGCAAGTGTTAGTGACATCAGTTATCAGTGAGTTCTCACCTTCTCTCAGTACACACAGTGCAAATGGAACATGTCCTTTTAAAGGATCCTCCTGGCCCACAACAGCACAGTCTGCCACAGCGGGATGGAAGAGAATACACTGAGGGATGGAAAAGAATACACTGAGGGATGGAAAAGAAAACTAAACTGAACTAACAACAGATAACATTTCAGAGAAAAAATGGTATGGTATGGTATGGTATGAACAAAAAACATAGACTTTTTCTTATATCTTGATAGCGAAAAGTCAGTACACCTCAGGATTCCAATTACACATGAACATGCTGAACATGTACATGTGTATGTATTTTCATACATACACATGCTTTTCAAGCTCACAGAAGCAATAAAAACTTTAGCAGCATGAAATAGAAGTATTTAACAAACCACAGGCAGAACTTCGTGAGAGTATAATATCTTTGGTTTTGTTAGATCTCTGCTGGAATAAATAACATTTGTTTGACATTATGAGTAACGTGGGACTGAAATGCAGGGAATAACAACCAAAACCACAGAAGCACTCCTACTACAGACTTACGAAGTCGTATTGGTTCATTTTCTCTGACTCTTATTTTTTCATTCTTTGTTGCTGTAAAAGCATAGCTTCAACCAAGGCCAAATACATGCCCAGCCTCAGACTGCAGCCAGACTAGCTCCGCTCACTCTCTTGGAAATATTAGGTGTCAGCTGCCTGAGACAAAAAAGGGAATTAAACCAGGGCCTCCTTCCTTCCTACTACATGTTTACACATCACATTGATAAAATATATCAAACTCTTTTTTAGGTAAAAAAAAAGTAATCTTCCAATTAGCCAGCTGAGGTACTCACTTCCAGGGAAACAGTCACCAAGATGTCTCAGTACATACCAAGATGTACATCACCAAGTCTGGGACAAAGCTGACCTTAAGATGTCAGCAGTTGTGAATCCTCTTCCAAGGCATCTGGCTCTTTTCAATGCACTTTGGGACATTATGCTGCCAACAGTGCTTTCAGCACTTTTCAGTCCTCTGGACTCGACCACAAGGAGGACCTAACCTTACCCTTCACAGAAGCCACATAATGTGATTGTGCTTGTTAATTTATCTATGTATACAAGGGCTATGTGCTTGCTAATAACTGAACTTCACCTACTGTGTTGCCAAAATCAAAGGCAGTGGGTTTTAGGAATACACTTTTTGGTTGTTTTTATTAAGTAGGAATACCACATTTGCATTGGCTACTTATACAATCATGTGAGAATGAGAAAGACAAGAAAAGTACAGAGAAGACAGGAAAAAAACCCTGAAAGAACGGAAAGCTGAATCACTGTTGTTCTGATTAAAAAAAAGGAGGCTCTTGTATGACCTGTTTATGAAATTGATGGGGGAAGGAACAATTCAAAGGGTCTATGATAACCCATCTTCAAAACAGATTTCACCATCCTTAGCTTTTATAGTCAAAACAGGAAGGAGAAACTGTCTCCATGTATCATGGCCAATACAACACACACCAAGTAGTTTTTAGCAAAATAAAACAGCTCAATGTGTTTCTAGCACACTTTGTCAGAAAGCATTACTCATTTCACAAACTATGATCCTAGAAATGTCCCATGCCAGAAAAAAAGCAAATGCAAAACACTGACCTAACAGTAGATGCGTGCTCTATCAAAGTACAGAGGCATGACCATTTATGCACAGCTTTTGAAATTGGATTATTTTTCACAGGAATTAGATAGGATGTGCACAAGCTAAATATAGAAGAGTGCACTGGGCTTATACCAGAATTAGAAGAGCAGAAGAGCCTGCTTCAAAAAGCTGAATATACACAAATGCATTTGAATTCAGGTGCAGCCTTGTCCAAAAGTCATTGTATCCGCACTGAAAAATCATAGAGGAATTCATCTTATGCAAGTCCAAATCCCTTCAGGGTTTCAATGCATCACATACACTTAATGCACTTTGGTCACTTACAGGCCAGAGCCTCAGTAATGCATTCCCTTTCCTGCTATATATATCCATTTTTTCCTACTCTAACTTCCTGACCATGGCCACAGAAACCTGAGAGGCATATATAACCAGAAAAAACTCAACAAAAACAGGAAAGAAAAAGACAATGAATTATGGAAAAGTAGACTATTAAGTTTACAACCATAGTAAATATTGTTTTCCACAGGAACACAGAAAAAGATCTACAGTAAACTGGCATTACCATCAAATACAATTACCTACCAGGCATCAACAGGACTCCTAAGGTGGAGACTTAAATGTTTCGAGATTGTTTTGTTGTACCTTGTTTTTGTCATTCCATTTGTTATTCCTAACTCTTATGCTTAGCTGGAATAGTGTCGTTATGGTAGAATTTTTCTTCAGTCTTTTGAATGAAGAAATGCTTTTGACATGCCTTTGTCAAAAAGGCAGAAACATCATGATCAGGGGAAAGGGATTTCTCAAGATAAATTCCTCAGTTCTCAGTTTCAAGTCTGTTGCCTCAGAGTCAAGATGTGATTAAGCTTTTTTTTTTTCCAGGAAGGGGCAAGAAGGGACACCAAAGATTTACAGACCAAAGAGAGGGGTGGATCAAGATAAGGCTACCATTCACTGATTGGCCAGGTAAACTGTAACATCTGCTGCATTGCAGTAAACATGGAGCTCCAATAGTATTAACAAGACAAAGAAACTAATTGTGTGGAACATAATAGAGCTAAAACACTTAGTCAAAGCACTAAAGAAAAACCTGTGAAACTTGTAATGCAGCTATAATGTAAATGTAAATAACAGACTTGCTCAACAAGGTGACTGCCAATTACATAGTGATTCAATGGACCTCTAATTCTCTATTTACTGATCTTACTGAGGAGCTAATTGTGGTCCTCTTAACACTTTCCCATTTAACCAGCAATCTGCTGTGCATTCATTAACATTCACTCTTGGTTTTTAGCTTTGTTGTGAATAGAAAAGCTTCTAGAATGTCACAGTGATGACATGTTTGTAGGGGAAAGACCTAACTAGCAGGGAGAAAAACAGAGATGCTGATCTCAGTATGAGGGATCCAAAGGTAATACAGCAGAGGAGGTGATTCAATTCATAATTCATTACAGCAGTTTCAGACTCAGGCTGAAGCAAAGAAAGTGCCCAGCTTGGCCCATGAGTAGTAGAGCAGTAAGAGGTGGGGATGAGATTGCTGCTGTGCTTTAGTAAGGAAATACAAAAAACTACTTCTAAGTGGAAGAGGTTTAAGCAGACTGGAAGCGCCTTTATATCTCCACAGACCCGTCAGGGCAGCAGCTGTTTCAACTGCCTGGCTGACCGATCCTTGATGGATTAATGTTTATGTGAACTTGTTCACTTCTGTGTAATCAGAATTTCTTCTACTCTCTTCGAAGTTTTCTAGCCTTCAAAATAAAATAGTCACTAGACTAAGAGACATTATAAACCAAAAAATGACTCACAGATTAGTTTCTGATTCAATGAACAGTTAAATTCAGAGTTCTTAAAAGCGTATTTTTCTCTTGTACATGCCCAGCACAACTTCTCCTACACTCTCTGAATAAACAATTGATGTGTCATCAGGGAAATTTGTAACTGGCAATCAATCACAGTGATTCCAGAAAGGTGAGTGAACAATGATATGGAATTCAGACACTATTATGAACTTCACTATTTTCAACTTTTTTGAGTTGCATGGGTATTACATTAATGACTTTCAATTTAACAGCATGGTTTTTAACAGAAATTTTCATTGTTCATATAGCACTGCTCATACAATAAGAGACAAAACAGCTGTCAAAAAACTCTGAAATCTTCCAATCAAGAAAAAGCACTGAATGTGAATCTTTGGAAAAAATAAAAAAATCAGCCAACACCGAGCATTTTATTTTAGGAAAAAATCTTTCTACTCCTAAGTAACTATAGTAGCTGGTGAAACTACCTTTCACTCTGACACTACACTATCCTAATGTATTCCCAAATTAATACATTATTGGAGCTAAAAGATATGCTTCCCACTGTACCCCATAACTCCACCTTCAAATACCAAAATATGCCTGCCTTACCAATTTCCATGGTACAAATTGCTTATTATTGACTAAATTTGTTATGGTTCTGGAAAGCATCTTAAAAGGAAGAACCTCAAATGGGAAATGTTTTGGTTAGAAGTACCAAACAAAACAAGCAGAAAAAAAATGAGAGATCTTTCTGTGCAAGTTTTTGAGATGCAAGATGTGATGAAATGTGGGATTCTCAGTCTCAGCTTGCTGTATTAATCTTGCACTCTTCTATTTTGTTGTCAGGCAATGCTAACCTCTTCAATCGCACCTGCTGAAATTCTGTGTCCAGCAACATTGATCACATCATCAGCTCGAGACAGGACATATAGATATCCATCTTCATCCATATAACCAGCATCCATAGTATCATAATATCCCTAAATACAACACAACGAAAAATAAAGTCAGAATACTAGGAATATTCATTAGTTTACCATTAAACCCGAAAATTTAAAAAAAACCCCAGACCTGATTCAAATTATATATGCTTTTGGTGCTTGAAAGATTTAATTCTGTAATATTTGTCACCATTTTTATATCATATTATCCTATGCAGCTCCCTTTCCAGAAAGGTTTTGTTGTCTTTATTAATACAGAACAGAAAAAGATAAACCCTGACTTCTTTCCAACTCTGCTTACTTAGATCCCTGACAGCTTGGAGAAGGATGTTGTCTGGATTTACACAAAGAGAATGGAATTGCTGCAATATAATGACAGCTGTCAAATTGCTCCTAAGGATACTCCTGTTTACTGTATCCAAACATACACTGTCATCATGATGCAACTGCACACTAAAAATAATCTGTGTCACCAATTCACTCATTTACATTTATTGAGCCAAATCTTCCATTTTGAACACTTGTATAGGGCAAATCCACCAATTTCTACAAGGAAAGAAGTAGGCCAATCCTTGCATAGTTCAGCTGACACAGAAACATAACTAATGCAGCAAAGAGCCTCCAGATGCACAGTGGACAAGTGCATTTTGGAGTGATACCAAGTTAGCATGGCTGCATGCCAACACAGGAATGTATCTGAAGATGTGCTACTGTAAGGTTGCAATTTTATATCTTAGATTAAATGGCATGAAATTACTTTTTTGGCTCTGAAGTTTATGGTTTACTTCTTCTATTTCAGATCTTAAAAAAACCCAAAAGCATAGCCAAGAGCTGAAATTACGAGTGAAAAAGGATTTATCTTGAAATGATTTTAATTATATATACATATATCAAAGACCTCCAATGAAATTATGACAACTTATGATAAACTGTTTTCCAGGTTAAATCAATTTTCATTCAGTTCTAAAGCACCAGCAGAAGTTTAAATAATTGATTTCATAGTTCTTACTGGAAATTTTTGGAAATACAACTTCTGAAATGTTTCTTGATTTTCCCAAAGACCTGAGAATGCTCCAGGAGGCAAAGGCAACCTTAAATTGAAGAGAGCAGAGGGAAATAGTAAGAAAAATAGATATAACACATACAATTCATGCTCTCCATTCATACTTTGTTTTCTGATAAATAATGGTCTACACAATCAGAAAACAGTTCAGCTCAATAATATGCCAGTAACTGATAAAAAAGGCTATATATTATTGCCATCAAATGTATATAGCTCTGATTAGTATCCAGACTATACCTTTTATATAATATAAGCACCTCAGTAAAATAATGTCTGGTTTAGTAAACACTATATACTGTACTATAAATATGTTAACAGCATTTAGCTTTTAACATTTCTACAGATTAAGTATCTGTCTGAAATTTGTGTATATACACTATGATACAGGCAACTGCATTAATACAGGTCTCTCTCTTACACCCACACACACTCACACATGCATAGACAGATGAATTATCCGACACACAGATCTTCAGTTTCTGTAAAAAGATAAAAGTCAAAGGACTTCAATCATGAGAATCTGAATAAAAATGCTTTTCTGTTTAAATTATGCATAATACTATTGGAAATACTGGAGAAGTTTTGTGAAAGTATATGATACAATTCACTAATAGAACTTTCTAAAATAATTGTACTTAAAGCTGCAAAATTCTGGATTGCTTTTTTAGTTGAATTTTTATACATACTAACACCCCTTCTTCAGTCAATGATATCAGCATGAAAAAATATGGGACACTTCACATACATATCTGTCAGAAGAGAAGCTGCAGAAGCTTCAGCTAACAAAGTACTTGCTTCTTTCTTCAAAGCTCTGACAGGGTCAAACACAGATTCCTCTAATTGCCTGAGAGATATATATTCAGGCATATCAACATAAGTTTTACAAAGTTTACCCCTAATAACTGGGAGAGAATGATCAAACAAACATAGTTATTAAGATAAAATCATGAATACACCATACAGATTTTACTAGCATATGCCTGCACTGCTAACTAGCAAATATTTAGCCAGAGATATTTTATTTTCTACTGATAGTATCCCTGTAACACCAGAAGGCAACATCTCTAGCAGTGAAATAGTTCTCTGTAGCATAGCAATTCTGGCATCATTACAAGTCTCCTATGATGGTCAGTCACAAGAACAGGTGCCACCAGCTCTATGACATGGACATTTCTAATATTACATTTACAAAAATAATAGTTATAGTTTTTTATACATTCATATATATATACATATATATATATATACACATATATATTTATACAGAGAGAAAAACACACTTTAAAAAGATCCTAGCTATAGTAAAAATAGTACAAACTTCATTGAAAAGGTCGTATCATCCAATAATGATCTGAATTTTTCTGCAATCCTATTTTTTTTATATTAATTCAGGTCAGCTAGCATAATAGAATATACTGCTATAAATATTACTGCTTATGCTCTGAGGGTTCTGGCTCAACACATCCCATACATCACATTCCTTGAAAGTACAGTTAAGGTATGGCCAGAAATGCCAAGACACTTCCCAAGTAGTTACCCAGGGTTCAGGAGGGCAGGTTGGCTTCTGCCCATCTGGAAGAAACTCACTGCCCTATTTTAAGCCTTTCAAGCTTAGTAAGCATCTCTGTGCATAAAAACATGACTCATGGCGTGTTTGCCTTGGAAAAAAAGATTAGAAAAACAATATATTGATCCTGGTGTTTGTGTATGCATGCGTTTAAAAGGAAAGAAAATTCTCCTGTTTAGATTCAAGAAAAGCCACCAGAGAATGGCAGTTACTATGGCTGTTGCCTAGTTGCTAATAGTACAGCAATTCATAACAGCCTCAGTCATAGCAAATTTTGCACTTTCAATGTATTTAGCAGTCTGAAACATCATGGGAGAGAAAGAACAATTCATACTGATAAAGTCCTTAATTTCCCCATAGCTCTATTCAAGTACTTCACAGTTAGTCATTGAATAGAAAAAAACAGTTTTATTGTTGAAATTAGAAAAGCATTTTCCTTTTTTGTTTTTCTTTTTTTGTAATTGTTTAAAAATCTAAACAGAGAAGTGTGGAACACATCACCAAAAATATAACCCTCACTTTCACCATTTGGTTTCCTTGTACTTGTTTGTGGTTTTTTTTCCCAGATAGGGAGACCAGGGGTGTCTCATATTCTAGTTTGGTAGGGTTTTTTTGCTTGTTTGTTGGGGTTTTTTAGGAAATTTGTATTGATAAACACATCCACGAAGCATATTTTGTGAGTCTATGGAAACCAGACTGTTAAGTTAGTGGCTACCACAGGTATCTCTACAGCACATATCATAGCACAATACAGACAACATCTAAAAATGTGCTTCCATCTTTCTGTGAAAGATGACTTGCAGTTAGGACCCCATTCACCCAATAAGAAAAAAGTGAATGCCCTCTTCCATGTGTCAATCTTTCAGGCACAAAAATTCCGGAGCAATGGGCACATACAAGTCTTTGATGACAGCAGAGTTCTTGGCATCATGACTGAGAATTTCTAGATTCTATGCAAACACAAACTAATAAAGCTAGGATTCATCTTGCCAGAGTCTAATTATGTGTATTGAAATTTTGTCAGGACGTCAGAATTAAAATGTTCAGAGACAAATATAAGTCCAAACCACTGCTGTCAGTGGGAATGCTGCCATAAATTCCAAAGGGAGCAAAACTGGATCATAATTACATGCAAAGAGCCAGAAGACAGAAAATGAGACTGTCCAAAAATAACAGCAACCTGAAAACAGACATCTCATATCTCGTGTTTTTATCAACCCCTCCATTTAAAAAAAAAAAAGAAGACCATTTTGAGATATTTGATTTGGGTCTTTTTTTCTCTAGAAAATGCAACACACACCCACAATAACTCAGCATTTAAAAACTATTGCCTCTTTGTCTAAAACTGAGTTGATACTCAAGATCTTCTGTTGATATTTTTACTAAGAGATATATTGACCAAACATTCCAGGTATGTGTAAGTAAGCACAACTGCCCCTCAGATAGTCCTGCTTTCCTTTCACAAGGGACAGGGTCACAGAAGGCCAAGACAGGAGCAGGTAGGTTCCTTCATTATCATTTTCACAATAAACAAAGAAGTTGCTTTGCTTGGTTTCCCTTTGGGACATATTTACTGTCTATCTGTAGCTATCTGTTACCAGCAGAGTAACAGCAGTACGTAATTTGTATTCTCCATTTACTCCAGTCCAAGTAAGATTAAAATTGTTGAAGTACAAGAATACAGATCCAGGCCTATTTCTCATTTAAAGGTTGAATATATTTAAAGCAGCATCAGGGAAACTAGGCAAACTATGTAAATTAATGATTTAAATCATATGGGTTCATTTAACAAAGATTCATTCTGGCTACATTTTACAAAGATAAGCAGGTAATTTCGTTATAAATTGGAGAGACTAAGATGAATGAGCTTGACAGCATCACAAAAAAGCTCTGAAGTACTTTGACAGTAACTGTCTTCTGGTACGGAATTTTAAATCACAATCATTATTTGTTTTTTTAAGCATTGTTTCACAGTTAATTTATTTTTCATACAACAGTGGTAGACCTTACACAGAACAGTCTACCTTTAGCTTAGTCCAAGAAATCTGAATCCCACATAGCATATCCTTCCAGAATGCTTCTCATCAAAATGGTGTAAGATTCTTTGTTAATGGAACCAAGCAATTATAGACAGAGAACTTGAAAGAGAATTTGCACAGAAAAGCAGATTTCTGATATGAAATTAAAAAAAATACTGGAGAGTTGCTGGAATTTAGAAAAGACATCCTTTTATTTTAGGTAGGCAATGATACTCAGAGGCTGTTCAATACAGCCAGTCAAAGCAAATATAAGCCACTGTTAAATGAGTTTGGGCTTCTGAATGGAACAAAATAATCTTGACTGGCAGCTGTAATTATTACTCAGCATTTATGTACAGTTGTGCATAAACATCAATCTTACAAAAATCTTTGACTGCAAGTCTGAAAAGATCTGGAAGCTTTTTCAGGCTCTAGGAACAACAACACAGGAAAAAGAGTGGAGAAGAAATAGAAGATCTTGAATGTTTACCAGTGTGCATAAAATATTACTTTAGTTAGTTGAAAGGGGTCATAAAAATAGCTGATCTCAGTGTGGATTTTGTTTTAGTGGGAAAAGAGAAAAAGCCATCAAAAACTAGTGAAAATTCAAATGGTATTTACATGCACTCAGCCAGAGATCTGCTAGAAAAAACATCTTTGGACAAATTGCTCTCACATTGGAAGACCTACTTATTGTTTTATCTTTAAAGGGAAAAGACAAAGCTAATAAACATGTAGAAGGCTGTTAGGAAGATAAAACTTTGCACAGGTTCTATATTTAAACTGACCTTCCATATAACACAGGCTGAAAGATGCCATCTACTAAATCCTGCCTCAACCCCACAACTTTTGGTTAAAATAGACATCTAGATTAGACCTAAAAATATCAAAGTAAACCACCATACTCCCAAGAATTTACTCCAAAATCTAAATATTTTCACTGCTAAAACAGTGTTTTATTTCTCATCTGAATGCATCTAGCTTCAGCTTCCAATTTCTTTATGCTAGATTAAACAGCCATCTCTCAGAGATTATTTTGTTTTCTGAGTATTTCCTGGTATGAGTGTTACATACCACAGGTTTTCAGATGATGAGGATTCCAGCACTCAGGTCCCTCTCATCCATATTTTCCCCAAAATCCAGTCACTTTTTCAACGGTCTTTTAAAATACAGACATAAGAACCAAGTATAAAACATCAATGGGTGCTCTAACACACATCCACAGACAGTAATGTTGGCTCCTCTTCAGTTTCCCTACTGAATAACAAGGAATCATATTGCCTGCTTAACTACACTAGCAGATACTTTTCACTCCAAGATCCTGTGTATCCAGAAATTCACCCACTGTAACATAAAAAGCTCCTTTGAATGTCACTGTTTTCTGGGGCCCTTCATCTTATAGATCTAGCAAATTTTCACTTTGCCTAGCTGTAGAGCCCTTGCCTATAAGAACACATAGTCATTGCCTCATTTTCTTCCTGGGCAGTGGGAGAGCACAAAGAGACCTGTGATTTTTCCCATGGGTATATCCCAGTTGGAATGTCCAAATGTTGACTCATCAACCTTTACAAGATCTTACTTCAGTTTTTTTAATGGGTACTACAGAAAATTACATCTTTTTCTTTCCCTTTTCTTTCCCTTAAGCTATCTTGTATAGCATTCTATTAAATATTATAATGATTACAATCCTGGCTTCAGGTTGCTTCCT
Source organism: Luscinia megarhynchos (assembly GCA_034336665.1). Classification (NCBI taxonomy): domain Eukaryota; kingdom Metazoa; phylum Chordata; class Aves; order Passeriformes; family Muscicapidae; genus Luscinia; species Luscinia megarhynchos. Next base: position 32,879,959 of record CM067564.1, read on the forward strand.
CCTTCCACACAGATACTGACTTTCTTTGTAACACATTGTAAGAAATATTGAATGAGTAAGCTTTTTTTATTGAGCATTTATTTGCTCATTAAATACTGTATAAATATTGAACATATTACTACAAATAGGAAAACTGTCAATGGGTTGCTTACTTTGAGTATCACCTCTTCCACTAAAAGATATTCACTCTAAGGTATTTGCTTTGGAAGTATAGTCATGTTTCTCTGTGCCTAACTTTTAATGTATAATCATAAAAAGCTGTGAATTTATCATTACTCTTTCTTTATAAATACTGACTATTTAAAATATATCATGAATAAATATTTTTAATGTATTTTAGGTTTTGCACCATTGCACATAAAGTTTTGCATGACTGCACTCAATACAATGGACTTGGAACATTCTAACTCTTCTAAAATATTGTGATTTTTTTCCTTTTCCTTCATCAATTCTAAATCCACCAAAAAAATTCCACAACATTAGTAATTTACAGAGCCTCTCACACAGCCACTTTTCTTAAATGCAATTAAGCCAATGCAACTAAAGCATTTCAGAATCACTGTATGATGTAACTACATTGTCTCACCTCCTGCTGAATATGGAACATATTTATGTGATTCCATGCAGTGGAGACACTAAAGCAAACTTGTAAATACTTACCCTGGAAAACTCCATTATTATGATATGAAATTAACTATACAAACACTAGAGGAAGTGTAACTAGGGTCTGGCAGCAAATTTACTGGCAGTCACTACTCTCTGGGAAGAACAAGTACAAGGCAAATGTAGTCCCGTTGTGGGTGAATATAAAGAATAATGCTAGCTAATGAGACAATGCTGATGACTGCTTCAAAAAAATAAATGTAATGGGTTTGTGATATTTTCAACGTACAAAATGAAAACTAGAATTTACATGGGATTTCTCTTTGTAAATGCAACAGACAACCCAGAAAATTCTTATGGCTAATCAAACTTACATATATACATACACATTTTCAAGTGTGCATTAACTAGAGGCAGGTCAGAACAATGCAAGCAGATGTCTGTCACTAAACCAGACTGGTCTTGCTAATGGAAATGGAAATCACTGCTCCTATCATTTTCACTTCAGAATAAATTCTCAGAATCTTCCATGTCCAATAACTCTAGCTCAGAAAGAAATGCATATAAATTTAAAAACAATTCATACAAACCCACCCTCATGATCTGGAGCTACCTTTATTTTCCCTTATCCTTCTATCACAAATGTTGTGACATTCCTTTCAAATACTTTATCCTGAAAGACATGTGGAATCAGAAATACTATTACATTGTCCAGGTAAGCTATGTATGTATGGCAGTTTTTATCCAAGAACAATCTGTCTAAAGGGCAGAAATTATGGTTATATGGAAAAAAAAACCCCAAAACCAGAAGAGTATCAGTTGGCAAAAAAGTAAAGAACATACTTAGGGCAGCAAGTCGGAGTAATTAGATGTACAAACTACCTTTCTAGAGTATCTCATTCCTGCAGGACGAAATTAAAATTTAAAGCTCTGCTGTAAGAATAGATGTTTCAAATACTGTACTTAGGAAAATTGCAGGCATCAAGCAGCCCAAAAAGTCTTCACCAGGAGTTAGTGTGGGATAAAAACAACCAAGAGCAGCAATTTACCACTTCTGCACAGCTGGCATTGTAAGCAGTGTATGTCTCCTCTCCAAGAAATACTGAAAAGTATTTCTCAACTCACCTATGTTAGAGGTGATGCAAATCCCTGTGTTTTTCATATTTTACTGCTGAGTGTATGACAGAATAATAGTCAGAACTATCCTGAGTCTCTCATTTTCTTCCAGCTGTGGGGACACGCTCTGGGCTGACAAACACTCCTAGTAGCAAGGATCATCCCCATTATTTTAAAGGGTCTCTACATGTTGAATACTGCTGAAGAGAGAAATGGCTTCTTTGAAGGAGGACATTGTGAAAACTTGCTTTAATAAAAAAAAGAACAATACAATAAACACAGACATGATAAAATAGCAGTATCCCTGTGTGATTACTCTTTCTTGAGTGACACATTGCAAAAAAAAAAAAAACACACAAACAAAAAATCTCCCCCTTCCCATTATCAATTTATTTGCAGCAAAAGTCATGCTGCGCAAGACAAGACAAAACAAAACAAATTAAATATATTAACACATTTTTAATCCCTTGAGAAAACATCTAAATGTGGGGAAAAATTAAGGAAGATAAATTCTGGCTAGAAGAGTTAGACATTAACCCCAAACAGAAGCTTCTAATATGGCAGTATCACTCCTGACAGGCACTTAAAGACAGTAAAACTCAAAAATGTATGCACACATACCAATTGGAATACAAATGTATCCCAACACTACCTGTTAATCTATATTTCAACTTGTTTGGCAGAGCTCCTAAAGATGGAGTTCATTTCACTCCTCTTTTCGTAGATAAGATTAAGTATGTACCCTAAGCCAACTGTGCCACTCCTGCAGGCACTGGAGGGACATGAGCACATCTGGAAGGTGATTAATTCCATTCTAGTTGAATAACTAGGCATTAATAATATAAAGAATAATAATAACGAATCTGAATATCTAAGCAGCTAGGATAATTTTTTTTTACAAAATCCCTTTTCTCTCTCTGATGATTACAAGCCTGTGTTTCATTATGGCTCCAGGCACTACAGAGGTGAGAGCTTTGAAAGGCAATGTTCCACCCTGAGCTGGGTTACTGATACTGTGAACCAAAGTCTATAAAAGGTTGGAGCAATTTTAAGTATTTGTGCTTGGTGATGGAATGAATGCACAGAAAACTCAAGAATTGAGTGAATGCACAATCTTATACATGTCACAAGAAAACTCCACCTAAATCTGAGTCTGCTCAATTGGAGTAGTTAAACCTACACGTCTGTGTCCTGGTGGCTTAGCTGAAGATGCTGAGAATGAGGCAGGGTATAGACCTCATCCTGAAAACACACATCTGCATCACACAGCACAGTAAGTTCATGTGACACTACTTTAGTCTCCACAAGGTCTAGTTACATTAGATCAGTTGTGCAGCTGAGCAAGAAGCCTCCCCACCTCGGCAACTCCCCCCATGCAAGCTCTATGCCAGCCCACCCACACTGTTAACACTGCACATCTGCAGCTCCAGGGCTGCAGCTCCTGTCTCTCATCCCCAGATCATGTGTCTCAGCCAATCCTCAGCTAACTGCGCCAACAATTTATCAAAATCCATCCCAATGCTTCAGCTTTTGACAGATTTTCTGTTCACTGAAAGTTAATACGAACCTTTGCATTTCCTTTCACTCATCTAAGCAAGCAGTGAAGACTGAGCTACTACAACTCTCCAAAAATCTACCACAGAAGAAATGGATGAATACATTTCCTTTGGGACTTGCATTTGCTTGCAGTTAGAAAGTGTTCAGAGCTGAAGTTACTTTCTGTGACTGAAAAAAAGGTGGTTTCAGCTACTACATTCATCACAAAGCAGGTAGAGGACAAAAAACTGTTTGAGGAAAATGCCATTTGCCTGAAAGCCTGTAAAACATCCAGAATACAGAGCCAGCATGGGCTGCAAAGAGTAGTAGCCTATAAAATGTTACAGAGTAAGGAGAGGTCCTGGCAACAGTGAGAAGGCAGCAGGCAAGATAAATGTAACTGGTGTTCACAAGGTGATCTAAACAGAGGCCTTTTTATTTAAGGAAATGTGCTGAGAAAGGTATACTTTCAAAAAAAAAATATATTAGAGTTTATCTGTAAGGAGTCTGGTAAATGGTACTAAAATGGTACTAAAAAGCACATACATAATGCAGAGCAGGTTTTTTAGATTTTTTTTTTTTTCCCGAAGTCCTTTCCTGTATGTATTTTGTCCAAGTACTGGTACACTCTTTTATGCAAAGCACACACAGAGACATCTTGCTTTCTCTGCAGAGAACAGAAAATATATGTTCTCCCTCTAAGAAGGTGCATCAACTGGGACTAAGAGATAGTGAAAAAAGACCTAGCATCACACCTGTGAGCCAAAGCATGCCAATCTGTACTGCTGTATTATTTTACTAAACTGAAAGATAAAATAGTGAAGGGAATTATTCAGTATCTTGCTCATACATCACAAGAGGAAGGCATAATTCTGTGCCAACAATCTGATAATTAAGAAAATGGTAAATTTGCTGTAGTCTAAGAAAAAAACCCAGCAATCCACATTCATTCACTTACACAATTTCATCTGTATCTTTTCCACATTAATGAACATAAAACATTCTGGGAGTTTTGTATCAGTATCAGAGACAGACATGCTTTTCAATCCTCATTACTTCAATTATTCTGATTTTTATATAAACTTTAGTCAAAAGACAATCAACCCATGTAGGAAGTTTCTTTTAACTGTAAGACTCTTTCTATAAAAAATTTATTTTTCTTACTTTACCACAATATTTCCCAAAGTCTTTGCCTTCACTGGTTTCTTATTTTCATCCAGAATCATGACTGTAAAAAAATAATATAGGAAGGAAACCGAAGTTTAGTAGTGTATTTTTAGGTGGAGGAAAGTATCTTTCTTTACAGATATCAACTTATGTCACACTTTAGAATGGCTATGCACCAAGCAACAAAGGAATTAAGTAATTTGAGAGTGCCAAACTGGATAATCTCATGACTTTATTAACATTCTAGTGCTTTGAAAGCAGAAATAGCACAAAGACCCAAAAGGGAAAAACACGGAACTAAAAAGTAAAAGAATCTTTTATACTGGAAAATCTAAACTTCCACATAGCAAAAGACCATTAAGATACACGACAAATATAAATAAAAAATACATGGGTAACATGAGCAAGAAATATCAACCAAGATGACTGAAGTCTAACCCAGTTCACGTAAGAAACAGCAGTAAATAAGCATATCTGGTTTTCAAAGGTTCTCAGGAGCCTCAGAAAAATACCCTTCAGCTAACAAGGTTCATTGTAGTCTAGCAAGAAGAGATCAAGTAACTATTGAACTACCCAAATCTGCACAGCAGGGTAATGCTCATAGTACAAGACAGAATCCAGACTTCCCAAATGAAGTCTTTTCCCTGGACGACACTGCTCTACTACCTTCAGTGAAAGCATCATATCCTGATTCTGAGATTTCTGAGGAAATCATCTGAAATAGCCTCTTTTGTGCAGTTATCTGGGAAATAAAGCTAATACAACTATCCATTCCATCTCAAGGTGTGGGCATAAGAAAGGAATGACAGATAGATACCAGCTTGGCCTATAATAATGAAATTACATAGGTGAAGCAACTAAATGATAGAAAAACAGGGAGGGGAAATTTTGACAGACTGGGCTGGTAAGTATTACATGCTTTTTGAAGTCTGCCCAAGCAATGAAAGCCATGTTCAACTGTATCTAAATCTCTACAAATAATCTTAAATTCTGTAATACAAAGTTGCAGAGGAAATGGGGAAAAGTGGATGATAGACTTCTGACAAAAGCTCTGCTAAAACTTACATGAGTAATATCATATCCTATCTCTTTAAAGAACACCAACATCTGTAATTTACTACTTCTGGCTGAAGATACTCCTTTGAAGATGATGGTAATTTCAAAGTAACTGAAGAGCCTGCTGGAAGCAATGGCTCACCACACAGACACAAGCAAGTACACAAGGCCAGTTTTACAAAGATCCACTTATGTAGCTGTCAGTGTTTTCTCTCCTATTTTTATGAAACTAAGTAAAATCTAATCCGTTTACTGTAACTGTTACATCAAGGTAGCAATTTAGTCTTCTCCTTGCAAGCTGCGTATTTCAATGCAGAAAAAATTTGGGGAAGTGAGATACTATGGGGCTCACTGAATTGCTGAAGAACTGACTTGTTTCTTCAAAATATGAGACCTGCTTCAGTCTGAAAATGCACTAAAATTATCTTCAAAGATTCATATAGATCAGGGGAAAAGCACAGTATAATATCTGATTTAAGGCAACAGACCTAGAAATGAATACAGTATTTTGATTCACGTTTAAATGCAATTTGTGCCACTATACTTTGATTTCATAACTTTTGTTCCCTTTGTTCTTAAAAATCAGCAACAAATCAGTCTCTTTTAAGCAATATGTAATAGCAAATAATTTATATGTGTTTTAAAAAAAAAATAGATCTTGCAACTTTTTCTTTATACTGCAGCATGGCTTTACCAGCCATTAAGAGCTGCATGTATAAACTACAACCACAGTATCTTCTAACTGGCATAAGGATTTCCTCTAATAAATATAGTAACAGCAGGAAAACAACATCCAACAGAAGTGGATGACAGCAAGACAGCAGCCAATATAGAGTAATTTTCAAAAATTACAATTACATTCTTTCACTCTCTCCTACTTATTAGGGCTCTGGAGAAACTTCACAGATTTGTTTTAATGTGTTTTTTTTGTAAGCTACTGCTCATCTTCATGCCATAACTGTAAATGCCAAAACCAAGAGCTGCTAAAAATATTTGGGATGCTTTTTTAATGCACACCACAACTTGCATGTATTAACAGAAAATAACAGCTTAGATCTTTCTGACCAATGATGTGAGAACTTTTCCTGAAGACAACTTGATCTTTAACATTTAATTATTATTCTTTATTTTTATTCTTTATAATTATTCTTTAATTATTTTTCAGATTTCAAATACTTTTGAAAACTGTGTTAAAATCAGGGTTCCCAGGTATTAAAATACTTCTGCATTCTGAATCCTGTAGCTGCACTCCTACATGCAAAAACCTTCCAGACAACGAGTGCCCATCCTTTTCATGCTAGTCCATAGTCTACCATTTCTCCTGGCTGGAAATAAAAATCCCAGTTCCACAGGTACTGAAAGACAGTTTGCTTAATAATTCTCTCAACTTGTGTAGAAGTGTCGAAGTGCATGAAGAAGTATAGATGAGTAATGTGTCAAAGTGTGTGCTAGCCTTTTCATATAGTAAAGGCAGAAGTAGTTGATCAATTTTCTTGACGATAACTCTGAATTTTTATTCACAATCACATTCCACAATACACAAGAAAGTAGGAAGGAGGAAAATACCTTAATAAGACTGTACTTTTCTTTTGCTACAAGATATGACAATTAAGGAGCACTTACTCAGGAACATAAGCAATGTCCTTTCCTAGTAACATTTTTAACACAGTCTTACCATTATATCCTGGCACGGGTTTCCCTGCCTGTCCGGGTGGAGGTGTGGTCGAGTTTCCTAAACCAATGCAGGAAGCTGTAATTGCAGAACCGGATTCTATCAAAAGAACACACATATTGTCAGTTAAGGTTGGTTTTAATTCCATTCAGTATTTACTATTTCTAAATTTTTTATACTCAGCACATCAAAAGTTAAAAAAATTTAAATAAATTCCTAGACAAACAATGGAAGATTTAGAATTCGCAGAATCATAGAATATGCTGAGTTAGAAGTGACTCCCAGATATCATTGAAGTCCAATTCCTGGCCCTGCACAGGACACCCCAGGAATCACACCATGTGCCTGAGCACTGTCCAAACACTTACTGAATTCTGTCAGGCTTGGTGCTGTGACCACTACCCTGGGGAGGCTGTTCCAGTGCCCAACCACTCTTTGGGTGAAGAGCTTTCTTCTAATATCCAATCTGAACCTCCCTTGGCTTAGTTTCATGCCATTCCCTTGAATCCTGCCACTAGTCATGACAGTGAAGAGATCAGTACCTGCCCCTTGTGAGAAAATTGAAGGCCACAGTGCCATCTCACCTCAGTCTCCTCCAGCTGAACAGACCAAGTGACCTCAGCTGCTCCTCAAGGCCCTTCACCATCTTTGTAGCCCTTTTGGGGACACTTTTCTATAGCTTTATCTTTTTTATATTGTGGCACCCAAAACTGCCCCCAGCACTCCAGGTGAGGCTGCCCCAGCTCAGAGCAGAGTAGGACAATCCCCTCCCTTGCCTGGCTGGTGATGCTGTCTCTGATGCCCCCCAGGACAGGGCTGTCCCTCCTGGCTGCCAGGGCACTGCTGACCCATGCTCAACTCGCCATTCACCAGGACCCCCAAGTCCCTTTCCATGGCACTGATTTCCAGCCTCTTATTCCCCAGCCTGTACACCCAGAGTTGCCCCATCCCAGGTGCAGAAACCAGCACTTGTCTTTGTTTAACTTTCTCATCTCATTTCTATTTACTCTGATAACTCGATATTCATTCCAAGTGGCCTGATCCTGCTTCCATCTCCTGTGTATTTCCTGGTCACATCTGAGTTCTTAATTCATTTTCATAGACCTCTTCTGCTCATCAGGATGCATAATTGTTGAGCCTGGAGGAAGTGAACCTTGAATATCAATCAGCTCCCTTGGAACCCTCTTCACTGCAGGATCTGTCCCTACAGGATTCTTTCAAGACCTTTAGAGGTTAACATTAGCTCTCCTGAAGTCCATTACTACAGTCTTGCTGCCCTGTTTCCTCCTTTGCCCACTACTGAACTCCACAGTGGTCACTATAGCCAAGGCTGCCATCAACCTTCACATCTTCAACAAGGCATTACCTGTTTGTTATTAAGGCTGAGGAGCACACCACTCCTCATGGGATCCTCCCCTACTGTGTCAGAAAGTTTTCATCAATGATTTCCAGTAATGCTGACTGACATCCTTCTAATTACCCCCATAGTTAGGACAGCTAGAAATCCTTCTCACCTTCCTCTCTCTCTTAAAATACTTAATTTCACATAACATTTTTATACTACTAGAGTTGTTATAGAGGAAGAATAAATACTATCAAGTCATATAATAGAGTCTGAGTGAAAAAAGCCCCAGTCTTCACTCTTCCCCTCTAAGAAAACATCTACAGAAATTACTTTGAAATGTTGCTCTAACTCTGAGCCACAGAAAACGAAGTATAAGTGTTTTAGATATTAGCAGGAACACGGAGTGAGACTATTTTAAAAACACAGCTTTATTATTCTGATGATGTCTCAGGTCACTCAGCCAGGATTCACAGTCTATGTCACCCAGCAAACAAAGCAGGTTTGTCTCCAGCTGTATATGTGTATGTATATCTGATCAGAATGTTCAAACTTATTTTCAGTATTGCTTGCATCAGGAAATTAAAGTAATTTTTGCTGTGAATTTTTTCAACCTCCATAGCATTCATCTGTCACTTCAGAAGTTGTTATGTGACTATTCAAGTGCTTAAAGTAGCAAGAACAAGAACAAGAACAAACATAAAAATTCTTGTAGTGTTTTTACAGTACGTGTTAGTAAGTAGCATTTACAGCACAGCTAAACTAGGGCCTAAATACAACCGTGGGACACAGAATAAAAATTATCAACCCTCCATGCTAATAAAGACAGGCTAAAAAGTTTGCTTTGCTGTTTCCTAATCTTTCTGCATTCCACCTTCTACTTAATGCAAATTCCCTGCACAACCGTGGGGGAATATTTTCTTCTAGCACACAGAATACCCAGGCTATAGTTACAGTGGTTACACAATATCAAAATGATCTACCATACCAGATCCATGATCACACTGAGAAGTTGTAGAAAAATATAATGCATTCAACAGTTTTGAAGCTTTGTTTTCTGCACAGCATCTATACTGAAGAATTTTCCTCTATTGCTTGGAACAGAAAGAACAGTGAATTGGAAAAGAAAGTAGAACGGACAGTTTCTTTCTCACCTGTGTTAGGAGAAGTGGTAGCACAGTGTACATGTTGCTTTACATATTGCACAGCAAGAGCTACAAAACTTACTGCAACAGATCAGGCAAGAACAATAGTCTCCTATCACCAAAATACAGGAATTAGGTTTGCTACTGAGAGACAGGGAATACAGCACCACTGTTAGCCTGATGTACCAGTAATATTGGTGTGGACTGGGAATTGACAAGCATTTCTCATCAAGATCTCAATTCAAAGACCCTAAGGGGAGAGGAAGAATTCCTGGAAACTAGTTTGGGTTTTCCTGAGTCTTTGATACACTCCTAAACAAATCAACAAAAACTTGAAAGGAAACTTCATTGTACTAACCTGTCTGGTTTTTTGCTTGCTTTTTGGACAACAGAGACTAAGCCTGAAGGAAAGTCCATTTATTCTGGAGAATCACAAGTTCTAAAACTTTGTGAAAAAGTTTACAATTGTTGCTCTTTCTTCTGTGGACTTTTCAACTATCAATGCATATGTAATTTCTGTATTTACCCAGTGTTCTAATCTCTAAGCCATGCATTCAGTTCCCACATGCCAATAAGACTTTTTATATACATGAAAAAAATACAGGGTTTTTGGTACTTGTATCAGATAATAATGCAGAGAGGGAATCCCAAAAGCATCTGCTCTTCATGTTAGGTTAACCATTCCTGAATGCTAAAGACTCCCTTTCAATGCAGAATCACAAAGGAGTACTGCCAAAGAACAGCATGAAGCTTTGTGCTGTACATTTCTTGGGAAATCAGCATACATCTTTAAAAGAGTATGCTGGATTGAAATATCAATTTCCCAAACCTATTAGGAAACAACAGCCTCTTTCTAGGACAGCTTTTTTTTATTACCAAGAAAATAGTCTGAGTTGAAAGGGGAATTCAATTCAAAATTCTTCTGAAAAAAATCATCGCTATTCAGAAGAACACAGGATTTTAAGTACAAAAGAGAGATTTTTTTTCTTAACAATTATGTGTAATACAAACACTGTGTGGCCCTTTACTATAGATTTCCAATAAATAAAGTTGCTTATGAATCGTTGGTTTCAATTAAGGTTTGTTTTGTCACAATATAAACCAGGATCTATGTGCAGGTTACAAGATTCAGGTCTGAAAAGTTGAAACAGTAACAGGCTGAAGAAGGATAACACCTGTCAAACATACATTGTATTCCACCTATCCCTTAAATCAGGTTTCTGCATATGCAACCATAATCCCTTACCTGACACTCATTTGTTTATAACTGAAGATTCTCTCAAATTCATGCTCAGCACCTGGACATTTCCAATGCTGAAGACTCTAGGAACTTCCATATTTTTAATGCAAGGAACAGAACAGTATGTCTGTCTTACAGACTCTTTATCAAACATTTGCACATTAACTGTCCACTCACTAAGCTACCAAATTAGCTCGCCCTCCAGCTGTGGAAGGCTTTTCAGGGACAACCAGACCATAAAAACCAATTTCCTTTCAGCATAACACCTTATGTGCATAGCATCGATGTGACAATGAAACAGCTATTTAGAAGAGCAATGTTTTATACTGGAAGAACATTGTTTCACAACTAGTCTGGTAAATGTACTCAACATCTGCTCTGAGTTAAAATGAAAACAATATGATGTACCTCTGCAAATAATGAAAAGCACTTCACTGAGAGAGAGAAGACAGTTACTGAGAGATGGCCTTAAAATCAAGGCTGTTCAAGTGTCTCGAGTCCCTCCTTATGTTGCTTCTTTTCAAGATAAGGGCTAATGTAAAGAGATAGTCCTCAGTATTCACAGATGTGACCTTCTTTGTTTTGTCCCACTCTACCAGTAAGTGAGTGATACTATTATAAAGCTATTTCAGTATTATTGAAATATCCAGTATAAATTGGACAACTAATGAGTAATCTGATACATGCACTTTTTTCATTTGCACCTTGGAAAACAATTCTTATGCCAGAGAAGGTGCTGCTGATCCAGAACTAAAAAGTGCACTCTCCCATGAGTAGCTAGGGGAGTCTGTAAATGTATGCCTGACTTTATTAATCAGAAAGCTTCCACCTACACGTGCCTGACTTACAGAAGCTGTGTTCTGTCAAATTATGCAAAACAAGAGCTAGTAGCTTTTGAGCTCGAAACTCACTCTCTCATTCACAGTCAAGTTCAATCAAAATAAACAGTTTTGAAATAACTGAGGACTTTCAAGATGAAAATCTACCACTTGCTTACTCTGTGCCACTTACATTCCTGATACATTATAATTTCTAGACTGTGTCTCAAATGTTGCCGAAATAGTGGCTTTTCTGGTAAGAAATACTTAGGAAAAACACATTTCATTTTGACATTAATATTTGAGCTTGGGCAGTGTTAAGTGGTTAATGTAAAGCTGTCAGCTTTGAATTTTTTAGGATGCATTGGAGAGACACTAAAAGCATACAAAAGAGGTAGGAAGTTGTTATGTAGCAAGAGAAGGAAAAAAGAAAAAGGAGCAACTGTCATACATTAATGTATTAATGAATGCAATAAATATAATACACAAAATTCTCACTGTGGCTGTGCTGTTTTGAGCCATTCTTCTGGTAAGGCTGTCACTTTTGTTGTGGGAATTAAATGAATTACTACAGCAGAAGACTGCACTGATAAAACAGAAAGGAGGGTCCATGAAGCAGGAAAGCTTAGGCAGCAACTCATTACAAATCCATTCACATCACAAGAATGTACCTCTGAAGAGACTCCTTCCATATGCTCCCTCCACACAGTGGTCATTTTAATTATGCCAGAAAGGGTGAACAAAGAATTCAATAAAGTTACAGCAAAATGCTTTCTAGTATGACAACAACTACTGGGCATTCTGGAACAGAACACCACAGTACCAGATGAATTACAGGACTCAAAATCTGCATGCCATACTGCTTCCTTAAGATAAAACCAAATCTAACACATCACAGAAATAGTATGCACTGGCAGTGTCCTGAAGATTCAGGGGCCAGATCATTAAGTATTCATACAGACCTCATTTCCTTCATCCTTCAACATACAACGGTACAGAGCAAAGTCAGCTTCCCAGTGAGTCCTTTATCACTAAAACCCAAGCAAGCTTCTAAGTCTGTAACTGCAGTAGCAGTAAGTAGCCTCACTCACAGCTTGGATTTAGCACTGTAAACCATGACAAATTGTGTCCAGACAGTCATGCTGCAGGCTGGTAGCCCATGCACCAGTTCAGTCTTATGCTGGCCAAGGTTGGATGAAAATTTCAGGTAATTACTCTAGCCTCTGTACAGTACCTTGCCTTCAGCAAGGCCTCAAAAGTATCCATTGTCTAAATTTGCCAAGCTGCTTTTTTCGCTGCTTCCCTGGGAGATCTACACCAGGACAATGCATGACACGTCATTAATGTATAAAAAGACCAAGCACACATGGCTGACACGGGGTATTTAAGTACAAACAATCTGATGCTAATTATACATCAGCACTAAAACAAGATGATACCTGGCCACTATTATCTCAGAGCACTAAAAGGCACAGATAAGCACAGTTTGGACACAATGTGATGTGTGATGCTGCCACAAAAATCCACAGCACTGCTTCACCCATGCTGCACCACGCATGGTGTATCATGCACCAAAAATCCACATGCTCTGCATTGTTAGTATATATTGCTATGCCACGATTTTTACCACATGCTAAGAGTAAAGGCTAGTGAAAAATTACTTTCAGAGCTATGACAATTATATTCTGAACTTCCCCATCCATTTTACTCATATTCTCTTCATTTTATTTAAGCTTGTCATCAAACAAAGTAAAATTTAATGAAACAGCTTATATTTACTAAAATTCTCATTCAGTAATATATTCAGCATGGTACTACAGCAAATTATAACAAAAAAGTAAGAGGAGCCACAAGAAGACAGCAAAGACTGAAGAATCTGAAGAACTGTAAATTCTTAAGGATATCCAGATTCAGTTTTATCAAGTGTCAGAAAGAAGTATGAAATTAAATCCAGTTCAAAAGTAATACACAATTAGATTAGATCACAGACAGTCTGTCATCCTAAATGATAGAAGGTTTTGCTGGCCAGTAGTGAAACTTCAAAAACTCTTTCATGCATTGTTTGGTATTTCATTTCACTCCTTGCTTCTGAGGACTGTGACATGCAGCAGGAAAATTCTTGAACACTGACTGTAATTATAATTTCTTTTTCCTCCATCTGACTGCATTCTTAATTATTCCTCTTGTGAATTAAGTACATACAGCATCAACACAACAAATATCAGGGGTATATAGAATAACAAAATATGATGAGTAAGTAGCAGGGGTCTACCTTAGCCAAAACCTCAAGAAATATCAATTTTTAGGAGAGCTATGCCAATTTGGTGATTTGTAGTCAAGATTTTCACACTTGCCTTACAAGGAGTTTTTCAGCTCCTTACGAACTTAACTAAAGCAAGCGTAAAGAATACACAGTAAACAAATGGAAAGAATTTCAGTTAAAACTTTCTTGCTCAAATGTTATTTAAAGAGACTCTTACATCTAAAGCATGACCTTGTCCATCAAGGCTGCTTACAATTTAGGTTACATTCACTTGGCAGAAGAATTTGTTATCTTGAGGTGGCTTCAAAATATGTTTTTTCACCCCCCTAGCACTATAAAACAGAACATAAAACCTCTAAAAGTTTACTGTTAACTTAATGGAAAAACAACAGTGCTTTTCACCTATTCTTCACACCCAAGTAAAATTAAATTCAACCTTTCTCACTTGGTTAAATTGTACACAAAACCTTAAAAAAGCTCTGCCTAATTCCTCTACTCAGAAACTGTAAAGTAGAAACTTCACTCAAAAAACATGAAAAAGAGATATTAATAGAAAATGAAGCAATCATTTTTTCAAATGTGACTAAGATTCACGGACTTATGAGGAAAAAAAGGTGACAAAATAAGCTAAAGATATTTGAAAACCTAAAGTCCACTTCTCAAAACAGAAATCCATTTTGTTTATAAAGCAATGTATTTTCTGAAAGTGCCTGCATTTCCATGCTTATTCTTAGAATTGAAGGTCAGAAGAGAAACCAAGAACTCTTTTAGTATTTTCTAAATGCTTTAAAGCACTTGTAATCATAATGCATCTATTACCATGAATACATATTACACTTGTGAAGGCCAAATACTTCTAATATACCAGTTCTATTCCTGTATTCAGTTCACTTACTTTAAACACAATCAACCCCCAAAACCATTAAAATTCATCCAAGGCTCACTTTCATGATTATTCAACCACAGAATGTACTTATGAACTGTGGGGGTTGGCATTATACATATAAACAAGGTCTCTGAAGATTTCAAAGCACATTTAAATGAAATCTCCAAAATAAATACACAAAATATAACTGCAAGGAAGGTCCAGCTTGTTTAGTTAAGGGTTTATGGGCCATGACAAATATTAAAACCAAAGCAGAAAATAATTGATTATCACTAACTAGCAAGCCAGTAATAAAGCACCAGAAGTTTAGGCATTCATTTTGTAAGTACACCATGGTCATTTGCCTCCAAATATTATATATGCTATCATAACGTACATCTTATAAGTTGCCTATAGCAAAATGACAGCCAAGATTAGAGAACAGAAAGCTTTTTGTTGGTATTTGGAAGATGTCAGATGACATGTTTAAAGATGCATTAAGTCAGGCAATGCATTGAATTATATTTTCAGACACAATAAATTTCAAGTTATCTTCATCCTACTGTGACATCATAACTGATACATGATTAAATACCAAGAGATAAATGGAGAATTTAAAAAGTAATTACACATCTCAGTGCTAACTGTTTACTGTTTAACTGTTTTAAGGAATCTTACATTGCATGCATAGTAATACCAACAAGATGGAAAAGACAGGTAAAATTAATACTGTGCAATTCAAGCATCTTTATCAAGATCTGATATCTTAGATGCACTCTTTCTACCCTCACTCTGAGCAACATAAAAAAGCAGTTGCCATGTGCCAATAAAGAGACCAACAACCTCTAAAACATCTCCATACTCATACAAACTGGAGGTGCTGTCACAGCTCATCCCCTTCAGAGATGAGACTGCACTGTTCTATTTTAACATATTCATTCCTAAGCGTGTCCCCTTGTCTTCTTCATTTGCCCAAATGCAAACTGAATAGTCAGTGCACACTATATATTGCCCACAGCTCAACTTCATAACTTAAGACTGCTTTGCAGCTCTTTTATTTTCAATCATCTAAATCACATCAATCAAATTTGAAGGAGGAAAACATTTATACTTCATCCATATTAACATATGTCCCTGACTGCATGTGGAAAGACAATCAAAAAAGATTAACATTAGTAAGCAGTGAGAAATTGAAGTCAAATGGGAACAGAAAAGCTTAATACACACTTTTTATCAGTTCTAAATTAGAAAATGTCAGCACAAATGAGCCAGAGTAGCAGTGGCACAGCTAATAATGAATTTGTATCAACACAGAGGAAGAGCTGACAATGGGGAAAAAAGAGTATAGCCACGAGGAAAAGAGAACCTTCACAAAAATGTGAAGTACAGAGATGCATGGGGGTTTTTTGTTTTGGTTTTTTTTGTTGTTGCTGTTTTTTCGGGGTTTTTTGGGGTTTTGTTTTTTTTTTTTTTTAAACTAGAAGGACGTAGTACGTTTACTGACTTAACCATGTCCAAATTGCAATAAATTAAAATTTTTTTTTCCCGAGCCATTGCACTCCTGGCCCTGGGAACATTTCCCAAAATGCACTGGACAACTTAAAGCCATGTGAAATGCACATCTGAAACAACCCTCGAATGAAAAACGTTTTTGAGAAAAGACATTTTGTGTCTTTTGAAATGTGAAAGACAATGAACAGCACTGAATACCACAATAAGCCTACAAAGCTGCAATGATCCATTCAAACCAAAAACATTCTAGAGAAAATGCATATAATCCAGACATACTTTCTTTGATGTCCAAGAATGAGAACACCATACAGAACTGAAAGGTCAGTCTCTGTCTCGGCAATGCTCATGGCCACTAAAAAAAAGACTTTTCTTCTCTCTCCTTCAATAAGGGCAACCAAAAACATTTTGGAGTGTCCTTAGATGACATTGAGGGAATGATGAGCTACTGTTATTAATGGTGCACAGCCCATATGTTTCATGGCTGAAACTATCCATACATACCCTTAAAGGACAGAATGCAAATGTCCAGGGGGAGACATGAAAAATGTCATGAAAGCCTGTTATAAAATCAGTTATCCAGTAAATAATGCTCAGGTGACTCAGTAAATCAGGGCTGTGAAGCAGCAGAAGTCTCTGGCAAGGAATTCCCACTTCTGTACAAACTGTTTGCAGGTTATCAGCTTTCACTAAAAAAATATGATGCAAGCTTGACAGGATGCACACATCTTTAAAAAGCATGAACTATATCTACACTGAGGCCCCTGATAAGCTAGACCAGTCACCTGGACTTTGGAAGAAATTTGTTTCATCTCTCTCATTTTAACTCCAGATTCCTGATCCCTGTAACAGAACTGAATTTCTGTCACTCCAAAATAAATGTCAAAAATTTTGTTGCAAATTAAACAGCCATCTTTTCTTTAGTTTACCTCTCTCACTGCTGTTGAGTCTGAGAATTTCCTTACATTGAACAAAATCACTGGATTGGTCTTTAGTTTTGAATGGAGCAAAGTGGAAGGTGACTGAAGAACAAAATGTGGAATCCAACTGACAAAAGGGAGATGGAGGTTAGCCTGACAAAGTAATTCACCTAAAGAACAGTTCTTTAGTGCAAAAACCTGAAAAGATTAGCTAACAATTCAGTTGCAAAATCCATCTTTCCAGACACTCATATGAAGGAGATTCTGCACAATGTTGCCAAGGCAACACAATGGAAACTGAAGTCTGGGGACCACGTCATGCTGCTTGAAGATCACATTAATAAACTCTTTCCCATACATGAGTGTCTCAGAGGTAGTCGACTGAAATATATTCATCTGAGTACACTTACCCATGATTCATATTTTTTACACTGAATTCAAAGATACATTTGTGTTGTCCATACAGTCCTCATAAAAGGTCTGTATAACCATTATTAAAAAACTACATTTAATTACCTAACAACAACCTAATAAAAATATTACCAACATAGCATTTGCATGTTTTAGAGATAAGACACAGATAAATAAAAATAATAATTTTAAAAGTGATAGAGTACATTATTAATTATATTACAGAACTTGGAGAATTCCTACCAGAAAATTTTATCACACTGTTTCAGAATACCCAATACAATCTGCATATACTGTAACCTGATTTGTCAGCAGCCATAATGTATCAAGCACTGCTAAAACTATGCTTTGTCTTTTCCTAATTACTTAAGATAAGACAATGTATCTTTTAGCATGGATGGAAAAGGATTACAAAAGAGGCTCTTTCTGTTCTCAGCTTTATTCTATGGCGATGGCATGGCCCGATGAATGAAGGAGGAAAGAGGAAGATCCCTCCTGGGACCTCCGTCTTCAGGAGAGGGAATCGGGAGTGGCTTTGGCTAGCAGCCAATGGGATAAGGATACAGGGGGATAGGGTCAGGATACAGGAACTCCCGGTAGGGTGCAATGTCACAGGGAAAGGTCACAGGAAGGGGGACATGAACCGGGAGCTGGCCGGAAGATGGCCAGGTTTGTTGATTCCTTCCTTCTACCTCATTTATTGAATTACAACAAAGCACCATTTGACTTTTGCTCTAATGCCTCTTGCAGACACCTACTCCTTACTGGATAAGGCAGCCTATTCCCATGAAAACAGAAAATGTATACAATTGTTTCATAGTTTTGCCTGCTAGTGAGCTGATACTCAGGAAATGGCAGATATCTCCTATCTGAAACTACTACACTTGCACACTCTGTAACTTCCATTTCCATAGTACACAACCAAAAAAGTTCTATGAAAACATGTCTCTTGACTGAGATTTTATGCAAGTCGTATTTTATCACCGAATTTTCAGCTTCAGCTGTTTCAACAGAATTTTCCCATACATCCTCAGTCTCAAGATGTTTTTTTTAAATATATCAAGAGAAAAAAAACCCTCTTTATATCCTATACTTATTATGAAGAATTGGAAATCTGACCTACCATTTTCTCAAAATGTCAAAAGTGATGTGGTAGAGTTTCATTTTTTTAGCTAACATGAAAGCAGCTGAAGATGTTTAACAGAAACTTTCAGAGCCTTCTGCTTCCACAGCTCATCACAACCCCCTGGCTATTTCCTTTTTTTTTTTATTCTAGAACTCAAAGCTAGCTCCAAAATCAAAGTAAGCAAATTCTTTGTCTATTGAGGCCGCTCCCTCAGAATGATACAGCAGATACAACCCAAACACTGTTTAGGCTACTTCAAATAAATTTGGCAATGCTCCTTATAATATAATTACCTGGAATACTAAAACAGAGCAACTGTATCATTGCCTTAAAACACAACTATATAGAGAGAGCAAAAACAAGGTCCAAAATGTGCATTCCAGTTCCCATTCAGAAAAAACGTCACAAAACATATGTAAATAAGACCAAAAATTATCTCTCTGGGGAAAAAACAAACTAACAAACAAAAAAGAAAAAACAACCCTGTTTTCTGACACTGAATTTAAGTCTTATTGGATAGCTTGGGGCAGGATACTTGTCTTCTCTATTTAATGCCTGCAAGACTGGAATAACTCTACTTACTTCACAGGGGTCTCAAACATATTAATTGCTTGTGTTTACACAACAACTTTGAAGATGAAAATTGTTATTGAAGTGCTAAGTGTCAATTTGTATAAATAAGCAAAAACTTAACACCTGCACAAACCCAAACAAAACTCTCCTCTCTCCAGGTACAGCTGAGCATAGAATCAGAGGATCGGAAAATAACATTCTTTCATCCATTGCTGTATCTCCAAAGAAAACAGCAAGTTCTTCCCAGTTCTCACTGCCTGAAATCCTTCTTGCCACTCATTGATCCTGTGACTTACACTTCACACTTTGCAAGATGTGACTACAATACTTGTAACACAAACACTAACATTTTAAATGAGTGTTATTGATGAAGATGTACTGACACAAAGCAGTTTTAAGCAATCAGCTTTTCCAGGTGTAGCTGCTTTGAAGTCCCTTAATTGGAAGCTTTTTTCTGTTTCAAAGTCCTGTTTCAATTCACAGTGATTTCAAATACACTCCATAAATCCATGAAAAACAAATGAAAGAAATACATGTTTCTTTCACCATACTAATTTATTTCTAGCTGTATATATGGCAAAGAGGCAAAGAGCTTTGAAGACATCTTACTAAACCTGAAGAAGGAAGTGGTTAACACTCCTATTTTGTAGTAATACTTTTGTCAGCATTTTGTTTCACTTAACTCATACTCATTTCCATCTCCAAATGATGACTCAGTTCTAATCTCTACAAAATTCATCTTTTCCTTACCTTTCTCGTCATTAACAAAGGAATAGAAATCATTCAATTATGCAAGAAACACTATTTACCCAGATACTTCTCCTCCTCCTCCTCCATCTTGTGCTTTAGCCTCAGCTGAAAGAGCCAACATAACTACCTAAGATCTACAGTTTTCAGACAAAATTAAGATGCCAGAATTTCTCAGAGTTTTGCAACGTTCTTGATTTGGAAGAATGCAGATAAATATCAGCTTAAGGAATAAGTACCAATTTGTCAGACTAGCAAAGGTCAAAAGCATTTTCATATGTGTAAGTAAGTAAGAAACTTTCAATTTGAGGCATAACAAAACAGTAATTTATAACTTCAGCTGCAACTAAATGGAAAAAAAAAGATAATTTGTTTTGTTATAAAAAAGATGCATGTTAAATACTTACTAGTTCTACATAACACAGCTAATAGTCTCAACTTCCTCCTGATAGAAGTGATCAGGTTTTTTATTGTGTTTTTTAGTATGCCACTTTTTTTTATTTTGGAGATAGTTCAGAAAATTGCTATTTCTGAATCTGTGGGTCCTTATTCTGTCATCAGTCACTAACCTTGCATATTTCTAATGAAGTAAACAGCCAGTTATCTACTCTGTAAAATATTTCACATTCAGTACACACACCTTTAACCTCATGTACTGAAATCCAATACTGTTTGGTTGAAATGGCTTTTCCAGCACAGTGATCCACTTTCAACATTTTGACAAGTGACAGACAAGGATGAATGTGACAGAAGTGCTTGTTTTTTCACAGTTAATGGGATACATTTTGTATTCTGCTAAAGAAGAGATGAGTGAAGAGCAGAAGGGAAGACTGCTTTCACCTGCAGCAATGGCTGCTGTGCTCCAGGACATGGGAGTCCTGGTGGATGACAAGGTGACCACAAGCACACAGTGTCCTTATGGCCAGGAGGGCCAGTGGCACTCTCAGGTGCATAGGGAAGAATGTGACCAGAAGGCTGAGCGAGGTGATCTTCCCCCTCTGCTCAGCCCTAGCGAGGCCAAATCTGGACTCTTGTGTTCAATTCTCCACAGGTCAAGAAAAACAAGAAGCTGCTGGAAAGAGTCCAAGTAGCAAGTCCAACTAGGAAACCTGCTCCAGCTTTGGCTCCTCTCTCCATGGATCTACAGGCCCCTGCCAGGAGCCTGATCCAGCATGGGCCTCCCACAGGATCAAAACTTGCTCTCAGGCATTCACTTGCTATGGCATGGGTCTCCTCCATGGGCTGCAGGTGGATCTCTGCTTCCCCATATCCCTCCATGGGCTGCAGGGGAATCTCAGCTCTGTCACCTGGAGCACTCCTGCCCCTCTGCACTGACCTTGGTGTCAGCAGAGCTGCTCCTCTCGTGCTCTCACACCGCTCTTCTCGGCCGCAATTAAAACTACACAGTAACTTTATTCCTTTTTTTTCCCTTTTGAATATGTTATATATTTCCATGTTATCACCATTTCTAATTGGCCCAGCCTTGACCAACAGCACTTCCATCTTTGGAGCTGTCAGGGATTTGCCCTGCCAGTCATGAAGGAAGCTTCTGGCAGCTTCTCACAGAAGGCACCCCTATAGGCATTCTTGGGAGGCATCCAGTTTTTATATACATTGAAGAAGTGTTGGCCAGACTTCTCAGTGGTGCCCACTGACAGGACACGAGACAACAGGCACAAACTAAAACCAGGATATTCCATCTGAGCACAAAAAATATACATTTACTGTGAGGACAGTCAAACACTGGAGCAGGCTGCCCAGAGAATCCCTATTCATGGAGATACTCAAAACTGGACAGGATCCTGGGCAACTCTCTCTCTGACCCTGCTTGAGAAGGGAGATTGAACTAAATGAGCTCAGGAGGTCCTCATCAACCTAATGACTCTGTGATTCTTACTTCCTTATACATTGAAATTCAGTTCTTTGAGAGGAACTGACTTAGTAAATTTTTTTCTTCAGACTGAAGGCCTCGTTTTCATTTAACTGCTCACATTTTCACACAAATCATTTGGGTCTTCACTCTAATCAAATTATTAAATGCTCTCAAACAATGTATTTGAAATGACCTTAGTTCAATAAGTCACGGTACAATTTAATATAAGAACATGCCATGAATATACAAATCAAGAAACACCACTGTACTCTGAGTCTTGGTAGTCTCTGAAAAATGTCTAAACACACTCTTACCTGTATACAGTGTAAGTTCCATTATATCCATATGCTTAAGATCTCTCATGGATATTTACATACTTGAGATACATCTGAAAGAACACTGTAACATGAAACTTCTGCACTAAACATATGCAAAAGCTACAGCAATTTTATATGCAATATATATCTATATATCTGCACAGACAGACAAAAACGTGCAAAATTACATACAGTAACATTCATTATTGACAGCTCAGCAATTCATCAAAGACATTATTTGATCAGGACTTTTTCAGTATTTATCTAAGATCGTATTCTGGGGGGTTTTTTTAATAAAACAATGCATTTTAAGCCTCCTCAACTGATTTAATTGCATAATACAGAGATGAACTAAACAGTTTCTCACTTTCACTCTAATCTTCTATAGCTTCTATTTGATCTATCATAGGAGAACCTCAGAAGGCTTTTCTTTATAGAGGAAGAGACCACACATCTCAAATCAATGATCCACAGAAAACACAAGAGATATTTCTTGTGGGAAGGGAGAAAAGAAGGGAGCTTTCCTAATACATTTCCATTTTTTAATCAGCAATAATGTATATAAGAAGCAAAATCCAAATTTAATCTTCTAATAGTGAAATTTAAAGATATGTGAACCACAGTTACAAGGAAATACATTTGATCAAATCTTAATTCAGGATTCAACTAGGATTTCTGCAGTTACCCAAAGATTGATAGTCTGATTCCTTCACTGCAGTGAAACAAATGGGAAACACTCTAAGATAATCACTAGAAGTTGGATGACGTCCATATAGAACAGTATTAAAGACCAAGGAGTCTACTCTATGCAGCAGATTGTTTGTTTTTAATTACACAAATCATATATGCAAAAAACTTTGGTTTAAACCTTAAATAGCAAACATTCTATCACACAACAGTCACACATGCAAACAACAAAAAACATCTGGAAAAATAGCGATACAAACTTTTTTTTTTAATATGGGTACCAGAAAATACCTTCTTTTTTTAATAGAGCTTTTACAAATCTCTTGTTGTTCTAAAACTACCCTGAAGTCACTTTTCAGACCACTTCCAAAAATCATTCTTCCTGATTAATTTATTTTTTACATTTAAATGTGCATGGAAAGAGAAAAAAAATTACCTTCAGGCTCAAGAAACAAGTCTGAAAATATTCTCCTCACTGTATTTTATATAAAGCTATTTTACACCACTCACCAGTTTGCCACCAGTGGTCCAAGACAGGCACCTTGAAGACTCTTTTTGACCATTCTAGTGTGTCCACATCACAGTGCTCACCAGCTACAAACATCGTTCTGAACCTTTAAATAAAAATAAAGTCTGTATCTTGATCTGGATGTGGAAAGGAAAACAAGACAATGAATACAATAAATGTCTCTGGCCACTGTCCCAGATCAAGGGAAAAGACAAAGGAGGACTTTCACTTTTTGTATTCTCTTTCCTACTAAGTAACAACTAGAATATCTGCAGTATTAATTTAAGCTACTTAATACTTCATCATGTAAAAGAAACTTTAATTGTTGAATGCAAAGACCTTGGGACACCAGAGGCAAGCAACTACAAGTTGAAGTAAAAAATAACTAAATGCTCTGTACCCAGTAACTAGGTAGATATCTTCGTTAGCATTGCAGTACAATCTCCCACAGCCAGATGCTGTCATTGACATTTTGTTTCACTTTTTTCGTCAGTACATTTTCAATGAAGACAACTGCTGAACTCAGGACTTCACTCTTGTCCTTCAAAAGTGGACACAAACTGCACTGATTTTGTAAAACCAGTAGACTTGTGACCACAAAAGGAGAGAATTTTTAGATAATGTAGGTATGATACAAATTTCACTTCAGACAGATGTCATTTAGAAAGACTACGAGTTTAATCTTTCCATGGAAATGGAATCCAGAAAGCAAATTAAACAAACACCAAGAACATATAAGACTTAGGGAAAAGTTATCTCGTTATCCCCTGAGTCAAAAGCAAAGCTTCCTCACTTTTGAATTGCCAGCTTTAATTATCAGATTTCATAACCTGCAGACTCAAGCTAAATTTTATGCTGTGAGAAGAAGAAAAATTAGCTCTTAGGAAAACTTATAGCACAAAACCACCAAAAAGAGAATCAGAGCAAAGTGCCACAAGCCTAAGCATAAGAACTATAGAATTATTTTCTCCTCTCAAACAGTATAGCACAACCATGGCTATGAAATGCCCCACTGAATGA
The DNA here is from genome assembly GCA_034336665.1 of Luscinia megarhynchos. Lineage (NCBI taxonomy): Eukaryota > Metazoa > Chordata > Aves > Passeriformes > Muscicapidae > Luscinia > Luscinia megarhynchos. The sequence goes on from CM067564.1 coordinate 32,904,473, forward strand.
TTTTTTTTAAAAGCCCACTCAAAACTTCAAAACATATGAGTCCACCTGTTAATGCAAACATCTATCCCTGTAATTCAGTTAATTGAGAAGAAAGGGCTTAAAGCCTCTCTGTTAAATAAATGTCCTCGGCTGTTCTGAAAACATTCCTAACATGAAATTCAGCACAATCAAACTTTTAGGCCCTATACAGGAGTCCACCAGAATGGACTTCAAATATCACCTGACATATAGGGGACAGATCAATGTTCCTAATGGTCCTGAAGCAATAAATATTGTTCAACATTTTGGTGCCACTCCAAGCACAGAAGAAACTACATAGTCAAACTATTTCCCAAATGCTTAAATGTTCATATGGGTAATAATCTGAGCTTCACTTTTCCAAATTAAAAGATTTTGGAGGATTTTTTTTTTTTAAAATTCTGGAATGCACACATCGGTTTGGGCAGTGGGGTTCTGGCAAAGAAAAACCTTAATCTGCATGATTTTAAATAAGCTTTTTCTTCTAAAAATACAGCAATGAAGATTCATTTGCACCTCTTAATATTAACTGAAAATAAAGAATTCTTACTAATTTTTAATGCACCTGGAGACTACCTACATACATACATACATATATACACACACGCATACATATATTTATTTATTTATGTAAACATTTGCAATTAAAAAAATATTTTCAGATGTTCTGATTTTTCTCCATTGATGTGTTTATTCATTTCCCTCCCTGAACAGATTTTATACAAGAATCCAAGTATTGGAGGTTTTGGTGACAGAGTCATGAGAGACACAGAACACAACTGCAGCTCAGCTCCCAAAAGGCTCTTCACGAGCACAGCTCAGGACTCCATCACAAAGTGTTGATCACCATGTGTCAACAGCAGCACAGAGGGGGAAGCAGGCAGAACTGCATTACGTACTTTGACTGTCATAAATTCTGGGTCTTAATCACATATCCTCTTAGCAGCATGTGTGAAATGTCAATTCTATGAGAAAGTATTTCCTTCTAACAGTTTTGAATTTGCTGCTTTAATTTCACATTCCCTTGTTCCTGCATTAAGACAGATAATGGAGGTTTCTCATCTACTTTATATTCATTATTTCTGCACAGTTTTTATTCAGTCTCGTATTTCTTTCTAAAGTCCATAATTATCCAGTAGCAGATGAACAACATAGAATCTCTAAATGGTCTTGATATAAAATTGCAGAATATTCTTAACTGACCAAAAGTCAAGCAAGCAAAGTAGACTATGGGGCACAAATGGCAAATCATTACTTGTACGTTAATCTTAACTGCTGACCTGTTGCCCCATTTCATGCAAAACCATCACTTGTCAATCGTTTGGAAATTAGAACAATCCAGTTCACAACAATTATGCCAATTATAGGATGAAGTGGGATTCCAAATATGGGAAGAGTTAATGGCTTGGTATTATGGAGCTGCCTTCTGAAGAGAAGAATGAATTCAAAGAACTGAATGGAATGTGCTCACGGAATGTGGATGTTACTTGTTTATCAAACACAACAGGCAGCAATGCTCAGCAGTGCTGGATGTTATCAAAAGCTATGTCTTTAGATCTTTATAAATATGTTGTTTAACACTGCTTTTGACCAACAGTATTAAAAACTAAACATCTGTTTTACTGTTGTGTTTAAGACATAGGTGACACTTTTTATCAAAAGCAAAAAAATTTCAAAGAGCAAAGATTTTTTGGATCTTTACTGGACCAAAGATTTGGCTCCAGTAGACAGAAGGAATTTAAAGCATACACACTAGAACCTTTGGAAACCTCATATATAATTTTTTACAGAGGCCAGTGATACCACAAACATCAGTTCTTAACAGAAATTTATTTAACTTACGTCATTTCAAAAGAACACAAGTTTGTTTATTATTCAATTTACTCACATAAATCAAATACTCCCTTAGGTATGGAAGCTGCCATTGCCGACCACCTCTTTATCAGTAACTGTCTCTTTTAAAGTGACATTGACCTTTACCATTTATTGGTGGAAACCTCTTTCAGGACTGCATTCCTGGATGCAGTCTCTAAAGTAAGGATCCATTTTAGTGTATGTAGCAGAAAGACAATTCAAAGATTCTTCACCATGTAACAAAGAAGAAAACATAGATCAAGTAAATGAACTAAAAGTAAGACTGCTTTTAAACTGAATCAGACAGAATTCACTTTACCTTGAATAGAAAAGTCTATCCAAGTAAAACTCAAATCCAAGTATTTTCCTAGAATGGAAATTTTAATCACTTGATAGACTTTCTTAACAACTGGACCTACTAGACATTAAATGCTGCATTAGAGGGTTTAGTAAAGAGACAGCACATCTCAGTGAATGACATGGTCCAAAGCTGAGTGAATTATGAGACAACTAAAGCTGCAGACAAGTAGAGAAGCTCATTTGATATGACTCAATAGGAATGATTAAATACCTCTTTACATCTGTGGCAACTGACACTGCAAGGAGTCAGTTATCTAGAATTCTCATTTGGATAGAGAATATGACAACTTACAAAGCAGGTTAGCAGATTTCTCACCAAATGTATACTCCAATGACAATGTAATTGCCCAAGAAGTGCCAAGGAACAGCAATTAAATTTTCTAGCATTTGAATCGCCTTCTTGTCAATAAACATCACAGGACAATAGCACATTAGTGTCTCAAATGAGCTTGTTTCCTGTTTCAAGGAGGAGTAAGGATTGATGATAGCAGTCAAAACAGATGGAAGAAATTAATGATAAGCTTATAATGAATACCTCAGGAATAAATCCAGCTTACTACTAATAAACTTGAGCAATTAAGAATGCAGCTTCTAATGTAGCTACATGGCTTTGCATCTTCCCCTTCTCTTTGAACAAGGGAGATAATAGATGTACTTGTGAGTGAATACTGCCTATACAGTCTGACATAGTCACTGTGTGATGCTGAACAAATCATTCAACTTCAAGATTAGATGTGGTCCAAACCCACGTTATTTTTTCCTTTTAGAATCTTTACCATAAGATATAGAAACTTGGTCTGTAGAAGTATCAAACACTCACAGACAGAAGTTACTCTGAGAAGCATTTCATAAATATAATGCTCATGCAATACTACAATATTTGAAACAGTGGTATTTCAGTGGCTCAGACTAGATATTCAAAACCAACAGAAGACTTTATACTGAATCTCTGTGTCTCAGCTTCCCATGTACAAAATACAGATAATACCACTCTCACCTCACAGGGGATTTATGAGGATGAACTTAGTCAAGACTTTGAAGCATGCTGATAGTATAGTGATAAACTCCTTAAAAGCAGTACAAGACAGCAAATAGCTCTTTGGACACACACATAATCATAAACAATAAAGTTTTGGGGGAGCAACCAAAACATTGACTAGTTCTGATTAAACAAACACTAAAGATACTGCGCACTTAACAAAATGAGAGGTTATGTGGAAAAACAGTATGGGATGACATAATCCAACACTGTATCACCAAGTATAAGCATAAGGGAGTAAAGTAAAAGATGGGAGAGGAATCACTCAGTAAAAGTTCTTAACATTAGAGTCATAGACTTCCTTAACAGCTCTCATCTCCTCAAAACTATCAGTAGAAATTTACAAGCAAATATGTGTACACCTAGATTTTCAAGAAAAAGATTAAAATTACACTCTACAGAGGTGGGGAAAACCCCAGATACTCTGTTATTCTTAGTTCATGCAGCTTGTTTCTGGAAAAAACTGCTTCCAGTGTATCCTTACTTCACCTTTTCAGTGAGTACTGCTTTCCCAGGGCTGCCTCAGGGTCCTGCTGACGGATTGCTCTAATTGCAGTTGGTGAAGTAAAGAAGGCAGCTACTTCATGCTCTGCTAGCACACGGAAATAGGCACCAGCATCTGGCGTTCCCACAGGCTTCCCCTATGGAGAGAATAATTTAAAATGTCACAGGATAAAAATACCTCATAATTCCTTGACAGTTCAAGGCTTGAGCATGTAACGGTAGTGGTAGCACAGCAACAGAAGTAATTTCAAGTAAGACTTCAAAGGAGGCTTTGTTAAAAATAATAATACTGTGAGTGTATTCACTTGTAGAAATAAATTCACGAGCTTTGGGAACCATCCCTTACATGAACACAGCACATACTAGTTACTACTTAGAAAATTAGGACAAATGGACATCCAAATGAAAAGGGACACACAAAGATACTCTATTGCTGTGCAACTGCACTAGCAGCAGAGAAAGTAATGTCTGTATCCACCCTGAGATGCAGTTCAGAAAACAGCTACACTTCCTCTGAACAAGGAGCCTCTGGACACAGTGGCACTACAGCTATATCTCCATGCATAGATAGCTTTTTCTTATCTAGAAATTTTTTCAAATCTGGAAAAATTCCTACTTAGCTGAGTAAAACTGGCTTTTATGAACCTTTATGCTACCCCACGTGAAGTCTGGAGAGATCCTGAAGGGCCCATATTCTGTTTTAGTCTGCTACCAGACTGTGGTCTGGTTTGGGGTTGGGTTTTTCTTGAGCTAAAGGGCATAGTCAAGAGAACTGTAAACAGAAGTAATCATATAAGACAAATTTTTCAATGCTAAGTAATCCTAATAAAAAATAATCAAGAATATTTTTCTGTGATGTTGAAAATATGAAAAGCAGTCAGCACAGAATCATATAGCCACAATCTTACTGTATGCATAATTACCACAGTGCACGAACTGCTCCATACATATTCTGAAATTAAAAGGTGATGCTAAGGTAGAATGAGTTTTAGTTCCACTCGTATCACCGTAACCTTTTCACAAGAAAGGCCACATTTAGAAGATGAACTTTGACAGAGTACACAAGTCAAGAGAAACACTTTTTCTACTGCATCCAGCTGGGTCTGAACACTGGCAAGAGCACTGGTGAACCATTAATCAGATTCAAAGAACACAGGACAGGCAAGGCTGGATATGTACCAGAGGTTTTACAGCCCTGTGGTGAGATACTGCTCCTGGTGAGAGACATTTAAAAAGAGGAACACCAGGAAAGATCTTTAAATAAAAGACAAAACAGAATGCACAACTGAAAAGTCACTTTTTTAAAAGGATTAAGCAGGCAGTGAGAAACAAATGGAGAAAAATAAGTGAAAAAAGAACAGCTCCCAGCCCAAGTAGCAGAGTAGTATAACCAACACCAAAACCCTTCTTTTTGCAATTAGCCTATCCTTAATTACCAAAAAGAAATGCAAAATTATGCTTGCTGAAAAAGTGAGTTACATCAGTTACATCCTTTTGCCTGTCAGATAACACACAGTACCCAAAGAAAAATCTTTTATCAGACTATCTTGAAGCATCACCCTTGCAGACTTCTCCATCACAGCTTTCATGTGCTCATCAGTATTTGTTCACCAAACTTCTCATTAAGTAATTGAACTAGTACCAATCATCTTGGACACCAAAACACCTAGCTGTGAAGCAAGTTGAAATTGGTCGGTCTGCCAGTAATAAAGTAGACTGTTACTTGTAACCAAATGTAAATATTCAGACCCCTTAAAAGGGCTATGTCTGGCCCTGAGCACAGCCACTCCCTCCCAGATCCCACTTCATACCTGATCTCTGTCTGAGCTATGTCACAGACCTGCCTGTGCCTCAAACTTCCAGCAAGGCTGAGCCTGAGCGTATCTTCCACACAAACTGTTAAACCTTCAGGAATGCTCGGGTAAACATGCAGGACTCTGACAGGTGGGCATTTATGTCACAGGTAAGCTTAAAGCGGTTTAGGTTTGGAATTACCAGTCCCAGATACAGGAGAAAGCCAAATAAAACACAAACAGTAGAAAGCAGAGAAAATTCCCCTGACAGGTGATAATTACTAATACTAATTCAGGAAAAAAATACTGGCACAGGTGGAAAATATTCTTACTGGCTCTGCAGAAAAACTTCCCAAGTGTCTAGGAAGCTGTTCAGAGTTTAGCAAATGCATAGACAAAAAGGGACAAAATGTGTGAGACTGAAATGGTTAATGGCTCAAACATTTTTAACATCACTGAAGGACTTTGCCCACTGTAGCAAAGTGTGCAAAGAAGCTCCTCTGTGACCATCAAAGTCCATCCCTTTGAATATGCCTCCTAATGGGAATTCAGACTGTGAGTTAAGTCACCTGACAGGGAACTTGAGATAAAATAAAGGTGGCACTCCTACCCAATTACCTCAGGTCTAAGGAGAAGTAAACAGGGCTGGGAAAGAAGAAAGCGTCCAAGAGGAAGGAGGTGGGATTTTTGGGAGTGTGATGGCTAAATCTCTGGTCCACACCAGACAGGAGGCTCTCATGTCTTAGAAGGGGTCATAAACCATCCAAGACCCCCAGATGTCCCCAGCCTCATTCCTCAGGCCTTCTACCACAGAACTGCAAGTGATTCAAAGTTTTGCAACAGATTCAGATTCTGTATAGGACCTCCCTCATAAATGTAAACCTCCCTCATAGGAGAGGTGCTTGGGCATACCCATGTACACCTGAATGCATATTAACACCCACTGAATACTACGTTTCATGGGTCACCCACCACAGAGAAGACCAAAAGAGGAGGACCAACAGGACGCCACTGGATCCACAGGAGTGGTCACTAACTTTCCCCTAATCTGTTTCCCTTTTTTCCCCCCTCCTCTTTTCTTTATTTCTATCTCTCTCTCTACTGCACATGTACCAATAAATAAAATCCATACTATTGACTTTGACATACGGTCTTGTTTGCATCTTAATTAATTTCCCCAATAATCAGATTGTAACACATAAGCAAAACATATCTGAGACAGTGCAAATTAATTTTGGAGCCCAAAAGCTACAAATAAAATTGCCAGAGAGGGTAGTCATTTATTATACAAAAATTTTAAGAAGTACTACCATATTCCATGAAGGCTTATTACCACATGCAATTTTTATTTTTAAAAGTTAACAATATGAACAGTAAACCACAGGGTTAATTGAATTCAGGATATGTTGACAGACTGCTGAGTCAACTGGGGACTGAGCAAATGAGATACTTTGACTGGATTTCAGCAAGGATCAGTTCGAGAGCCGTTGCTATTCAGTAATCATATCAATGCTGGAAATGAAAATTATTTTGTAAAAGTTACTGGCAATAATACCTATGGTTGACAGGAAATTAGAACACAGAAAACGAGAACAGGGCAGTAGAAAGAGTGTGATCTGTCTCACCTAACTTAAAAGAGTAAAGTAAAAACAGACACTTCTTGTATCAGCTAGGAAGATTCCCACAGAGAAGTCCTACCAAGAGGCTGAGACAGACAGACAGAAGCACCTTTCTGGAAGCACTTAGATTTAGCATGCAATTTATGAGATGTCGAAGACCTGAGCAGACACCCTGAGGCAAAACGTGCTGATGATTTATGATTTGAAACATGATTACCAAAAAAGATTCAGACACCAAGAATTATCAAGGGGATAGGAAAGTTCTTGTATGGAGAAAGTAAGAAGCCACCAGGATACATTATTTGAGGAAAGAGACACAGAAGAAGAGCTATAATAAAATGTCCAACAATGCAGGAGCAAGAGTGCATCAATTCCCTTTCTTTCTGACCCCTAGCAACAATGGGTTCCTCTATTACCACTACATCCAAAATTATGAGGAAATTCTCTCTGTATAAAAAATGTAGTGGATGGAACTCATTGCCACCAAAACCTGCTGATGCCAAAGCACACACAAAATCCCTATGTATCAGGATTCAAAAGAATATGAATTCATTCCACAATCAGTATGGATGATGGCAAAGTGATCCCTGCCAGACTTCAGAGACAGTGTTTGCTTTGTAAACTGATGATACCGGCTTACGAAAACAGCAAGATAAGCTGGATGTCTCCAAGAACTGTGCCAAAGAAGAGTAATTTCAAACCTCTTTCCTCACATATCCTGCAAAACTGCTGCAGTTACAGGACTCCAGAGAGCCTTGTGAGAGACTCCAGAACACAGATGTCTTGCTACAGCTCTGTGTGGGACAGTAGCTCCTTCTCTGACCTAGGCCACTTAATGCCTGGTTCTTGACAAGTGTGGGTATCCTATTCCTTACCTTAGCTCCAGTTCAAAGTCCCAAACACTGGAACTACAATGCTGCCTTTTTCTGATATCACAGGACCACAAGTAACTAGGCTTCCTCTTTATACTGCCCTGTTACTTACAGCTTGAAACTCTATTAGCAAGAGCAACCCTATTAGGAAGAGCAACCCTATTAGGAAGAGCAACAGAGTGGGTTGTGAGACTTCAGGTAGTTTATTTGTTGCTGACATTTGTCATGTTTTGGAGAAAAAAAATACAGGATAGATTATTTAAAACAAACAAACCAAAACAGAAAATACACTTGCTTTTGTAGTCAAAATAATTAATCATAATTTTCGCATTCCTGACAATGGTGTAACAGCAGGTGAAAACTAAAAGCATAGTTTCCATAGCAATTGTTAAAATGACAAGTTGTCACCTAAGTAATTTAAAAATAAACAAAACACTTGAAGTAGTAAGGGTATGAAGTCAGCACAGTTTACATTCAATAGTGGTTGCCCACAAGCAAAAGGAATGTGATGTTCTTCCCCCATGGCTAAACAGCACACTGATACTTCCCTAAGCCAAAATATATAATTAGGCCACCATTTAGGAGATTTGACTAAAAACTTCTGAATATTTACTATTAATACAGTATGCTGAACAGAGGAAAAATGAAGCACCATTCCCTTTGCAAATATTACTTTTATTCCTTTGTGCACAGACCTTCCTTCTCTTTCCATTATTAATCCTCAAAAAGATGACACTTACGTCATTACAACTGTCTGAAGCCTTGATTAGTGGCATCTTGGAGAAGAAAAATGGGAAATGCACTTTTTCTGTTTAATAATGATCTCATCAAGAGCAAAAAATCACAAAGTAGATATGTAGGTCAACCTGATATTAACTCTAATTTTTCTTTACATTCACTGTTAAAAAAGTAGGATTTTTACTTCTTTTGTTTTACAATTTAAATGCATAGGTACCTTTACAATGACAACAATCACATTGATCCCAATGCATTCACTTCTGAAAATTCATGAAACAATTTTAATGTGGCCTAGCACATCATCAGTGTTTAAAAACAGTCACTATAAAACCACCAAAATCTTTTTATTATCTGCAAGCACTTGCCAATTTTCTTACACTGCTTTCCTCTTCTGCTTAACTATTGTGGTGGTGTCGAGTTTTAATCCCCTTAGTATGAAGAATCTAATTAACATCTATTAGGCACTTAAACATTAATTAGACTATAGTAATTTAATACTCCAGCTAATATAATATTTGAGTCTACAAATGTGCATTTCTGCTACTGGGGGAAGTTTTTGCTCTTTCTTGTTCAGTAAAATCAACAATAAATTCTTACAACAATGTAAGGCAGCATGGTCACTTTTTCGAGCAGCAAACTAAGGATGCTGCAGGCCACTCTAATTGGACTAGTCTCCATCCCCATTAGGTTTCATCCCCTGAAGGAAAGGACTAAGCCCCAAATGTCATGAGTCTTGGATTCAGTTTCCTTGAATGGTAGAGAGAAAAGAAGTTCTAGTTCCAACCATACTGCCCTCAATTGCATCCAGCTAAGATCCAGTAAGTATTTCTCATCACAAGATATACAAAACTACAACACGCTCTCCTAATTCCAAAATAAAGTTAGTCTAATCAATAGCACAGGTAAACTCCACCATTTGCCATTTCTAGTTCTGTTGTTTAGGAGTTCCTTACACCACTAACCATAACCCCTCACACAAATGTAGACAAGCTTGAAGGACAGTGAAGTAAGTATCTGTGGCATAAAGAATAGACAGGCATAAACAGGATCATCTGGATTATCAGCTGGGAGGAGATGCTGTTATTTCCAAGGGGTTTTTTTTAGACTGGATCATACCTCATACAGAACTGTAGTATTACCATGAAGGAGAGGTCCATAGCAAATGTAGGAATGACCAACAACCCAGCCTAAATCAGAAGCTGCCCACCATACCTAAAATGAAATATAAACAAAATTACAGTTAGAAGTTATAAGAGGCATTCATGAACGTTTACAGGACATTTAAATAGAATTACCTCACCAGGTTTGAGGCCATATACAGCTGACATGGTCCAGTTAAGCATAACTGCATAGCCTCCAGTTGGTCTCACAACACCCTAAATGAGAAAATTTGAGTATTTCAAATACTTAAGATCAAGATCTGATGTATACGATCATATTTCTGTCTTCAATTAAATGTTAAGGTTTTAGCAGCAATGGAATTAAAATTGTCCAACTCCAATACTTCTTGCTTAAGAAATTATCTATTCCAAGAACATAGTAACACTTCCACTAAAGAAGTAATTTTGCAAAAGAGAAACCAAACATACAATAAAGCAAACACTCAGAAGATAACTAAGTAAGTTAAAATTCTCTCATAGAAGTTGGATATAAAAACACTCAGTAAATATATGCTAACAAAAAATAAGAGATTAAGTATTTACCTCACTTAAACTGTACCATCTAAATGCCAGGCATATTTTAAATTCATTGCCTACTCTATCTGCATCATCTTCGCACCTGCAAAGTAGATGATGCCTGAAAAAACTGAGGTGAATTACCTCCTGAAATGTCCCTTTCTGCCCTGACACTTTTCAAAGATGTCAGAAAATTGGCTTAAACCAATGTATATTCTTTAAACTTTACTATCCAGCCTGAAGCTCACGTATGAATGCTAAATGAATACCACCCCAGTCTTCAGCTAAAAGAGGGGTTTGAAAATTAGAATGAGAGATTATCAACAGCACCATGTGCCTTGGTAGACCAAAAACAAGCACTGGAACATCATTAACAGGAAACTTTTGGACATATTTTGCAATATTACAATGGTCAATATACATTTCATCACCTTCTAGCACATTATTCCTAAAAGAAAGAATTAAGTAAACTACGTCCTGGTGTCCTGAACTAAAATTTAGATGAAATTCACTGGACCAAACAAATATGCACTGCATAGACATTACAATGCAGCTGTCTGTCTGTGCAAGGCATTGTACATTCTCTTGATGTACTTAATAGAATGAAATAGGCACTTTCAGGCCTCATCCAAGAAATGAGGGACTGCAGAGATACACTAACTCATTAAAATGGAGACTGCTAAAGCAGAGAATGGTCCACAAACACTTGATCAATTTCAGACAGCAGATTGCCTTTGTTCAACTCCAGCTTCTAACTTAGCCTCTGCTCTGAAACCAACAAGCTTTTTAGGAAGGTTGTAACCAAGTAGTTTTACCTCCATGACCATTTAAATTAAGTTTCTTAAATAAATATAAAAGTCACCTTATTCACTGAGAGTTACTTATTGTAGCTTACTGCTAGCTGAAAATCTCTCTCTTGTAAGGGTGATTGATTCAAGGTATTTGTATTTTTCTCTGTACAAACAATACAGTGAAATAACTTCTGAGAATTATTGCCTCTGAGATACTCTATTGATACTCAGTCAAGGATAACACCTATTGTAACAAAGGATCTTATCTTGGGTTTTTTTACAATATAACTGTATGACTGAGGATACACATGTTGCTTTCAAGGTAAAAGCGGAAGAAATTTTTCTCAGCAAAACTGCTGTTTGTTTTCCCTTACATCCTAAGAGATTCTGAACTTTACAGGCAACACCATTAAATAATTTTTTAGCAGTAGAATTTTTCTCTCCAGAGTGTATGATACTGTCTGAATCAGTGGTGGTAAGACTATCACCAGAAAATCATATTCAGCTTGTCTTCCACATTATAAAAGAGCATTGTAAGTACCAAGCAAACACTCAAAGAGTTCACTTTTAAAATACAATTCCTTAAAAATACATAATTAAAACTAATTTACATTCAAAAGCAAACATTTCCAAAGAATAACATTTGTTAATTTTCACTTAATCTAAACTTCTATTTTTAGGATATTATGTACTCAGAATTGTGCAGTAACACAAGCATTCAGACCATGCTTTATTTCATTTAATCTGAAATGCCATTCACCATGTCTTATCTACAAGAAAATTAGCTAATATGTAAATAATGAACAAGATTAGTCAGCAGTAAATACTATCACACAAGTGATATATTAACCGGTCTTGTCATTAAGTAACTATGCTATGCAATCTAAGAAAGCTAAAACACAGAAGATAGTACTGAATAAAAGATATTCTGATATCCTCAGAAGTTTATTTTCTACAAATATTTGAAGAAAATGTATCTTGTCTTTATATTACTATTACTTAATTTTTAAAAACATTATTTATTCCTAGACACTGCCTTTAAAATAGTGAAATGTGAATAAAAGAGATTAAACCATTTGTAGCAATGCTTATAATTTATAGCACTGTATTCTGGCAAGCATTTTCAACCCTTTCAAGTAATTCTTTTTTCAATGGGAACTGCAAACAGCTGGTCATAGACACTTAAGACTACTGACAGTCCTTTACCTTGGGCAAACCTGTTGTTCCAGATGTATACAAAATATAAAGTGGATGGTCTGAAGCAACAGAGACACATTTTGAATACTGTGCTTTTGCAAGCTCTTCTTCCCAGTCAAGATCACGACCTTTGGTAAGAGGAACATGGCCCTGCCCATTGAAAAATAAGAAAATTGTCAAAAGAAAACCACATGGAATAAATTGAATTAATTAAAAAAAAATGTACTATTCAAAACTTTTATATGGTACTACTAAATTTTCTGTAATCTTTCTACTGCATTAGTTCTATTTAGTATTTAAATGTTATTAATACAATGCTCACCCTTAAAATTAAAAACTACAACAGATACAGTAAAATATTTCTTGCAAAAACAGTATACAGGCACATGCACTAAACAAACATGTGTAAGTTAACATAAAGACACTACAACTGTACACCCACCAAATTAAGTCGCTGGTAAACGAGAACTTTATCAGGTTTGCTCTGCACCCTTGCCAATGCTGCTTCTAGGAGAGATATGTATTCCACTTTCCTTTTCGGTTCTACTCCAAAACTTGCTGTTACAATAAGTTTGGGCTAAAAATAAGAAGATAGTTAATATGTACATTTGCAATGCATTTTAGACACATAATCTAATAACATTTTCCATTGAATTCAATGTACACAATTTATCTTTACATATTTAGACACAGGGATTTAGATCAGTTTTCTAGAGTACATCAAGCTTGTGTGATCTCACTGTCCATGCATCTGCTTTTCTGTTTGGAAGAATATTAATACCTTCCTGACACTTCACTATTTTCAAATGCATTTGAGTAAGAAATCAACATACTAACTTTTTCCTAGCTGCATAAATATTACTGAAAACATAGAGAAACCCCTGATCAGCTTAGCTCCTCCACTAAGGAAGAGTGGTGCAGTGATGTCAACAGTTAGCTGTACTGTTTGCCTTCTACATAAATGCTTCCAATTTCATATTTCAATACTAGCTGAAGAACTTTGCTGGCTTTTTTCACAGCCTGCATAAAAGTCACAGGATAGAAAACAGAAGAAAGAGGAAAAAGAAGGCAAACAAGAGATGGCAGGAAACTAGAAATACAGGAAGAGAATAACCTAAAGTCATAAGGCACATGAGGGAAGTAAGGCTAGAGTTTTCCAAGAGATGGTTGAAAGATTGGGGATATAAAATTACAAAAAAATCAGATTTGTATAGTTTAATAGGAGCTTTTTTAGTATAGGAGCTTTTTAGACTATTTCCTATTAATACCTATTTCCAAATGTGGATTTCACATCTTTATCAAATTAACCACAGCTTTTATGTAAGACTTTTATAAGTGAAGAAATCTGCATACAAGCTATTTTGACTCAGGTCCGAAGATCAGTATTTTTATTTTTTGTTTTTAAGGGGAGAAAAGGCAGCACCAAAGCAACTATGTGTTACAACATATTTCACTTGGAAAAGAATGAGTCTTCAATCTCCGTTGTTTTGAAGTTTTACAAGTTTATTTATCAAATGGTGCTCAGTTTGATCAAGCTAGTTTACTAAGTGTATTCATTAGCATAAATCTCATTAAGTAGGCATAAACCACAATGTCACAGTTAAGGCTAAAATAAATTCAGCAGAGAAAGCACAGACTAAATATTTTTCTTGTGCCATTACAAAATGTTTCCTGTCCAAATCTGCCATTCAGAAAGGATCCCTAATTGGTGTGTATTCAATATAAAGATTTTGGATGAGCTTTAAAATTTCAGCATTCATTGGTTTTCCTTTTTGGAATGCACTGATATAATAGAAGAAGATACAATACAATGCAAATAAGGTGAAAATTCATTGGGAGACCACCCTGAAGTCAGACTGTAATAAATACGAGATACACAGTTCTATTCAAGTGTTAAGATGAAAGACTCTTGTTCTCACTACCTTTATAGTAATTTGTAAATTATGTCACCTGTGCTCATCAACTTCTTTGTATGTAGTAAGGACACCTAAAAATAACCAACAGTAAATTAGCCAAGGTGATGTACTACCAAAGTGAAGAAGAATCATGGATCACCCTGGGCAAATCAAAGGCCCACTACTGGTTTTAACTGCTCATTTCTTCTCCCTGCCTAATGACATTATTTCCCCTGCACCTCTGACTCCCATATTGCTTTCATACATCCACTTCCCAGCTCTATATGATAAGATTAGATAGAAATATTACTAGTTTGGAGAAAAACCAGGGAGAGTTGAAGGGTCTGCTAGGGAAGAAATGACAGAGATAGTGAGCATAGTGACAAAACCAGCACAGTAAGCTATAGAAAAAAACAATATTATGAAGTAGAAATGAGATAAAGCAAGACCCAGTAGTAAAGATGTTGGTAAAAGATCAACACTTTTATTCTGCTACAAAGACTCCTCCTACAAATTCTTCTATACTCTCTAATACTCCTCAAGTGATGCAGCCAACACTCCTGACATGGCATGGGATGGCATCCAGAGGGGCACAGACAAGCTCAAAGAGTAGGTCCATGACAACTTAATGAGCTTAAAAAGGGTCAAGTGCAAGGTCCTACACCCGTGCCAGGCCAAAATCAATGCCCACAAAAACCTTTGCCCCCAAAAATCAATGCTCTCTGGGGAGTAAAGGGATTTAGAGTAGCCCTGCCAAGAAGGACTTGGGGATACTGGTAGATGAAAAAGCTGGACATGAGCAATGCCTACTAGGACAAAGAGGTAATGGTATTAAACTGTAAGAGTGTATATTTAAACCCAGATATAAGGAAGAAATTTCTTGCAATGAAGATGGTGAAATACTGGCACAGGTTGCTCAGAGAGATGATACATGCTCTCCCCCGGGAACATTCAAAATCAGGTTTGACAGGGCTGACCTGATCTAACTGAAGATGTCCTGCTCATTGCAGGGAAGTTGGACTAGATGACCTTTAAAGGTCCCTTCCAACTGTTCCATGACTTTATGAATCTACCTATTGTCTTGATATTTGCAAATTATATATTCCCAGACTCAAGTAAAAGGAAAGATGACAAAAAAATCCTGTTCTCATGCTCTCTATCACTTCATCGCAATTCACTGCAGAGTGCCTGTAACTGCCAACACCTGACACAAGCAGAAATTACCAGCTGCAGGACTTTGCAGCATTCCCAGACCTCTTTAAAATTCAAGAAAAATTAAGGTAAGATGGCCACGTGCACCTTTTCATAGTCACTAGAAAGTGCTTGTTATTTCTTTCACTCAGACTTTCCAACAGAGTATGAAGTTTGATCTTTCTTCCACAAGAATATTTTACAGCCAGCTTTCCACTGCACATCTTTAATACTTTCTATTTAATTTTAGCAACATCAGGTCTTGTACTGCAGCATCTAAACCAATTCACATAAAAGCCTAATAAAAAGCTTAGTTTATTTTAGTTTATTGTGCAACTACTTTATTTATTCAGCATTTTACTGTCTATTACAGGTACTTACAGGTAGCTTCAAGAGTGTGCAATTCACCCATCATGAAAGCTTTACCATGCTGAAAATTGGGGCACGTTTTGAAATTTAGATTAAGGATGTACCTCTCCTTACTCACATTTTCATTATACATCAGACAGACCAAAAATCATCCATAACACTGCCTTTTAAAGAAATCAAAAGGCAATGTAAATTAGTCCATGGTTTGCAGCTAATAATTATATAGCTAACCCTTCAAAAGAGTTGCTATGTGACCTTGGGTAGAACTTAAACTTCCTCTCTTTTAATTTTAATGAATGAAGCAAGGATTACAATTATTGTGCTCTCTCCCCTTTTTCCTGGGGAATAACCATTGGGATTAATTAGTTAATAATTGCAAAATACTCTAAAAGTAAACATGCTAGATGATTTATATTGTAGCCACCTCCATTTTATTAAACCTTATATTCTTTTCTTCTACATTATTTTTACCTAATTATAGCTTGTTAAAAAATGGGGAAGTGGGAAGAAAGACAAGGAAAACTAGAGAGCTGTTGTTAGCCTTTTTTCATCATCCCAACAAACCATTTTGGTCATTTTATTAACATCTTTGTTAAAGCATCCAGGAGAGGAGGGGAAATGAATTCAACTCTCTCTTTACAGATATTTATAAAACCGAAACTTCAGTAATCTGAAAAGCACTTCTGCACACAGAAATCTAAATGAAATCCAAATGAAAGCCCCACAAAATCTGGAGACTTGAACTCTACACAAAATTCTGTTTTGGTTTATACAACATGATTCAATGATAAGACAGCACCCACAGGGAGTCTGAATGCTCTAGGTGACTTGTCAGGTTGACAAAGACTTTACCTTGCTCACTAGTAAAACAGAGAAGCCTTTAAAACATTCACCTCTATTAATAATGGAATCTGCACAGTCACTTATTTAGGGAAACTGTTTCCATAACTGTCCTGCTTTGCCTAGAAATTAAATGAAGCAGAATTGTAACTTAAATTGTTCTAGGTCCAGCCAGGACAGGGTTCATTTTCGTAACAGCCAGGAGGGGAATGGCCAGGACCCAGGGGTCATTCTATACCACCTCAAGCCATACACAGGTGGGAAGGGGGATGGGTCCTTTCCAGAGGGTGTGGTGAAGTAGTGCAAGCTCTGCATGGTGTGAATCATTCACCTCACTTGGACACTCTACTATGAATATTGTTGATGTTACTGTTAATTTATTTAATTTCTATTTCTAGCACATTGTTCTTTTCTCAATCTGATCTTTACCTTTTAGGCCTCCAATTCTCCTCTTCATCCCACCACAGGGAGGAGGAGAGAAAGGGTGGAGCAAGCAACATAAGGTTTGGAGTGTTTCAATGAGAACAAGAAATTGGGTAATATCATTCTTAAATCACAACATATCTGAAAAAAGGTACTACCTAATATGTCTACACATCAGATAAGCCAATGAAAACGTTTAGGGTTGACAGAATTTTCCCCATACACTTGATGAAAATGCTGAACCAAAAGCAAATACTAAGGAGATGCTTTGTAGAAAAAGATTGAGAAACATGATAAGAAAGTGCACTCTATACGGACAACAGTGTGTTAAACTCCTGGTTTTGTAGAAGGGATCAAAACTTCTCATTTGGTGTCTGCTATACAAGTATCAACCTCAGCACAGATATAGTACTTTGTTCATATTGCAATAATAGGCATTATAAACAAATTGAGATTGTGTGCCACACAAAGAGAAATGTTATCCTGTCTGGGAAAAAATCCAAACAACAGGTTTTTGACATCTACTGATAGGAGTAACTAATGCTATGATGTTTTTTGTTGCTCCGAACAGGTTTTATTTATTTATTTATTACCTTTGCATGATCAATGCGAACCGAAAGCTCTTTAGATGCAAATCCACCAAAAATCAGGCTATGGATGGCTCCAATTCTTGCACAAGCCAGCATACAGTACACTGTCTGTGGAATCATGGGCATGTAGATGACCACACGATCTCCTTTCTTCACACCATGTTTGACCATTACATCAGCTAACCTGGAGACCTGTACTGACAAAACATTCACATTTGAAGTTTCTCCAGATCTGCTGTTGCCCCATAAAAAAAAAAATCAACTTTCATACAGTCAACAGATGTACATCATCAAAGAGACAAGCCAGTATGATAAAGAAAGTTGATGTAATGTAATCAAGGTTCAATAAATTTAAGATCATTTCCTTTATGCAAAAAACCCATTAATATATTTTTCTTTTGTAAAATAAAAATGGAAGGAGACTAATTATTGCAGTCAGTATATAAAAAAAAATCAATAGCAATGTCTAGCAATTTTTTAAATTACAGTCTACCAGTCATTCTTTTATTCAGGTAACAGTTTATATTTCTCAATTTTAGCTCTTAAGAATGAATGTAAACAGGCCACTTCATAATATAAGTTCTGTCCTAACTAGTTAACTTTGAAACACAAATCAATATGTAATGTATTTTCTTTACTGCAGTATCATAAACTTCTCATCATCTGAGACAAGAGACCTTTTACCCCTGAACCAAAGGTGAACACAAATTCAGAGAAATATCTAGATTTAAAATTAATTTTTGCTCTCATTGTCAGATTTTCATTTTTGCTATGAAGAAACCTGAGAGACTGTGTATAGCAGCAAAGGACTAGAAATCAAGAAATACAAATAGACTGATCAGAAGCAATGCCTCCATAACACCATGAGAAAATATTTATTACTTTGGCAGCACACAATATTCAGTCACAAAAGTAGTACTGCATATTTCATTAGTATTTACCACATATTAAGTTGGATCATAGTGAGCATAGGAGCCTATGATAAGCACTGTGAAGTTGTCCCAACCTGCTTGCTGAAGCATGGAAATGTGGCGTCTTCTGAAAGAAATGCTTTCATTTATAGTATTTAAAAAATCGAGTTTTATCTTTTTAAAGAGTAACTAATTCAGTCCTAGAATCCTCACAAATATATTGAGAACATATATCAACTGCTTTGTATGCAGTAAGGACATGGAAAAATAATCAGTACTAAATCAGATACAGTGATATACTTACCCAAGTGAAGAAGCATCATGGATCACTGTGCAAATCTGGTTTTAACTGCTCTTTTCACTTATTTTACTCTCTGCCTAATGACATTATTTCCTGCACTTCTGCTCCCATATTGCTGTTATATATCCACTTCCCACCTCACTGTTTCTCTCTTCAGTGGAAATACAGGTTCAGACTTCAAGTAACCTGAGATAGTAACATCCAGAAGCTCCAGGAGCATCTGCTCTGTCTTTGCATTAAATTCACAACTCATCCACAATGAAACAGCACATATCTACATTCTCCCCAAGGATTTAAGAAAATAGAAACACAGAAGTCCCAAGCAGGCACTCTTGCATCAGAAGATATTGCATAAGTTCCATTTTCTGTAAGCATTGCATAAATCTGTGCTGTTATTTTCAACCACAAGAAAGAATAAGTAAAGCAAAGTCATCGCCACACCAAGCTGAAAACTCACACAAACTAAGGTGTCTGTATGATTTGTATGGAAAAGATCTCTTATCTTAAATATGATGATTTTCAAGAGAAAGTATCTTTAATGCTAGACTTACTAACACCTATCAAGATCATCTAAAACTGATATACACTATCAAAACTCAACAAAAGCCAAAGACTGGACATGTACAAAGCCAGTATTTATTGCAATAGCACCAGCATTTACAGTCTCGTCTAGGTATAATTAGTGAAAGTAATTGTAAATAAAGATAAAAACTCTAATTCCAAAGGTAAATTACTTTTCTATACTTCCTAGTGTGAAAACATTAAAATCTGCAAACACAGAGCTAACACCACCTTCACTCAAAGAAACAAGAAAGCTAATCACTATCTTCCCTGCTTGTGACTCTCAAGCAGTGTGTTGATGAAAAGGCCAGAGGCAATGAAAATAACATTTAATGAGTATTTTTATAGTCACCGTAAGTGTGGATAGTGGGCAATAAACAGTTAAATACAATGGACAAGTATTGTTATTCTTCATTATCATTATTTCATAAATAATTATTAATAATTATGAAAA
Organism: Luscinia megarhynchos; assembly: GCA_034336665.1. NCBI lineage: Eukaryota > Metazoa > Chordata > Aves > Passeriformes > Muscicapidae > Luscinia > Luscinia megarhynchos. The sequence goes on from CM067564.1 coordinate 32,924,469, forward strand.
AGAAATGTTTGCCTGCTGACTGTTTAATGATCATAATTAGTAATTTTGTAATAGAAGACTTCCAGTGCCTGTAAAAAGCTATATAACTGGTTCCTGGGTGTAGGAGGGAGACAGCAAAGACATCTGCACGTATTTAAATAAGTTTTATTGAAATCTATCATAGCTAAATTGTATTTAAAGCAGAACATGTGTACAGCATACTGCAGACAGGAACTACATGTGCAAACCCAGTAATCGCTTGTCTGTACCTAATTTCCCCACCATAAAGACTGTAAGGTCAGTGAAGAGAACAATCCAATACTATACACAGGTATCTATTATTCTCCTTGTGCCCTATCCTTTTGACAGACAGAGACCATTTGGACCACACAATAAAACACTGTCTCTATCTGTAACTACTGGAAGACAGGGGAACATTGAAAGCAGGTTTACACTGCCCTTCAGATTGATGTGGCATCCAAGCAATCACTCTTCCTAAAAAAAATAGGGAGGGCAGAAAAGTGAATACTGACAACTCATGGAACTGTTAAAAGCCATGAAACCTTCCACTTTGTTACAATGTGTTGTCATTTACGATTTACATTAATAAAGTGTAGTGTACTTTATCACTCAAAAACTAACATGCTATTTCTCCACTTTTTTCAAGTTTAAGACTGCTCACTCACTTTAATATATTTGACATTTCAGTAATAAAATCACTTGAGACTAAGTGATATAATAAGAAACTCAAGTAGGCTTTCAGCTTGGACCAGAGCATAAATTACACTTCTATCAAATACATGGACCCAGTGAGCATGGTTTTACTTTCATCCAGCAACTAAATACTATAGCTGTATTAGCAGCTAAGGTTTCTAAGTCATTCATTCAGAGGTAGGCTCCTAGCAGTTACCAAAAGCAGTTTTGGTCCATGCCAAAAGATTTCATTTTAAAAGAAACAAAACCAGAAATTAACTTGAAATGCTCAAAAGAGAAGTTCCAAATCTTCCTGGGTTAAACAGTGACTGTAACACACAATCAGAATCCTTCAATGCAAGCTAGACTCTCCTAGACCTACAAGATCCACGAAAAAAAAAATGCAACAGCCTATGTCCCTCCCATTTTCAGCAGATCTCTTGTTACTTTTGTTTTCAGGAGTCCAGTAGCTAGCAGATAAACCAAATCAAATTTATTGTACAAGAGGGGACCAGAAAGCTTCGACAGACAATCTATTAACATCAAATATTGCCTTTCACATTTATTTGCTTTTCATTAAGAGCAAACAGTAGAGAATTCAGAAATAGTATTTAGATAGGACTCAGCCCCCAGCAAGATTATAATGAACTTCTCAGTGAGTACTGCTACATTTCTCAGAAAACTTAAACCAGTTCTTCCACCTGGTTTAGCAATGCTCTGTAACAAGAAATGTAGATGAAAGAATGTGTTTGTCAACTAGCAAAATTTTCTCACTTTGCTCAAATTCACCATGTCTTATGACAATACACTGAAAAAGACATAAACTTAGGAGACTTAATATAATATCAAGCTTTAAAAAGCAGAAAAAGAGGAAATTTCTACCAAGAAAGTTAACTTAAGATAATTTACATTAAAATGTTGTATTTCTGCATTAAAATAAACCAAGTGTTATATGCAACATAGATTTCATATATACACATATATTTGCATATCTATGTATATATCATAGTTATTAAAGGCAAATGACACTAAAACTGTATATATAAAATTTTAATTGTACTTATTATATATTAGTATAAATAAAATTAGGTAAGGAGCTGGATCCTTTCAAAGTCTTCTGACTCCTTAAAGCACAGAAGCTAGTTGTTCCAGATCCAGCATACCATATGGCATGTTGCTTTTTGGACTTGGTAAATAAATAGAAAACTGGTAAGGAGTACATGTTTTCTATATTTTCCTTACAAGGCAGAATGCATAACAGCTTCATCATTTCTTTGTAGCTGCATGACTTCTCTTTTCTTGCAACAGTGGAACAAACCCCACACAAATTGAATTACTGTTTTCTGAACCCCATTTCCCATTTTCAACTACAGGTTCACACTACTCCAGACACTACATGCATATCTTAAGTACAGTGAGTGTGTTGCATTCAAAGCAATCCATCTTGCACATTGAAACACGCTAAGAATAGGAGCCCAACTCCACATTTCTTGGCATTGAGTGCTAAGTTCAACTGCTACATGTAACTGGAAGAAAAAATGCAGCTGAACAAGAGTAGCAGCATGAGGGCAAACCTCCAGCAGACAGCCCTGAGAGCCAAGAACCTTCAGTGGAGCAGGCTGCAAACACCATGGTGGCAACAACCCATGGTGAAGCACCGAGCTAATCTGAACGGGCTGATGCAGAACTGGATATTCACAATCTTATCAGGTGTAAGCTACCTCAGCCAACAGGGAAGTGGAAGCCTACAGACCTTCCAGACACAAGGGCCACCAGCCCTCTAATGACAGCCTACATAGGGGCAGGCGACACAGCTTCCTTTGGAGTTCCCCCCGTTAAATTTCATTTAGGGTTACACTCAATTATGTGCAGCAGCAGCCAAGGTACACATTTCATTTCTATGGAACTGTACTTTCATCACAGCAACTGTCAAAAGACTTAACTAATTCAATGTCCAACCCGTTAATTAAGATCTGTTAGGGGAAAATAAAATGAATCAAATACAGACAAGTTAAAAATTTAACCAATCAGGAAAAAAGCTATTACACTGTAGAATAAAAAGAGGAAATAGAGAAATTTCAAAAGCTGTTCGATTCAGCATAATTTGGCAGAGGTAGTAAAGCTTATAAATCAATACTGAGCATAGCAAAAGGAGTAAACTAGTGAAGTAGAAAATTTCTTCCTCTCTGGTATCTACCTACTGTTCGATATTTACTGCCCTTTCTCATTAACAAGGTTATTCTGAAACATACCTGTTCCAGAAGTTCCTTATATGTTATTTTCTCTTTGGTATTTGTTACAGGACTGTCATAAATAATGGCAACTTGGTCTCCTCGTCCATTGTCAACATGACGATCGACAGCATTGTAACAGATATTCAGCTCTCCTCCTACAAACCTAAAAAAAAGTTTGAAGTATGTATGTATCAGCTAGCCTTCCAAATTAAGATAACTTTTTCTTTTTTTTGGCATTTTGTGTTTTTAGGGAATGAGAGCATTCAATTAAAACATAGCTCTTGAAACATTATACTCACTTCAGGAAGTTGTTTTGTTCGTTTTTGATTCTGTAACCTCATGATTGACTCAACAAGCTAAATATGACTACAGGTGAAAATAGAAAAGTTAAAAGTACTGTACCTTAACTGACTAAACTAAGAATCTGCTACAGATGGTCTTGGTTTAACTTACTTTGCATTAATCACCCTGATTTTTATATGTGTGGTATCACAGAAAAAGCATATATTCACATAAAATAAATTGACATTATGAAAATTGACATTCGACATTATGCTATTATCCTACTTTGTACTGGCACACACACATACCCTTTACAAGAAGAACAGGTTCAGGACTCAGAATAGTCTTATTCATCTCTTGGCAATAACAGTTAAACAAACAAGCATCTGTAGCTAAATGAAAGGGATCCCAAGCTCTAAGATCATATGATTATAATGCATTGGACAACTGTTTTATATCAGTGACTCAAAATTGTCTGTAAAGTGATATGAGTCACAGCTTCTTCAATAGCTAGACACTTACAGAAAATTCTTATCTTAAAGTTAAAGAAAAAGAAAGTTAAAGAAAAAACATATCATAAATTTATGTTTCATTTTTATAGTCACTTTACACAGCAAAAGAAAATTCAAGTGCAGTATAATCCTCAAAGTACAAAAACACAGAAGGTACCAGATAGGAAGACAATTCTATTTACTGGAAGATGACATAGTACCTAAAAGTTAAAGTTCACACTACCTGATGCCCTTTCATTTGTTTTTCTATCTGCATGTATCTCTGTGCAGCAAAAATATCAATACATGGAAAATACACAGTTGAGAGTTTCCAAAAGGTTCTATGGGGACAACTGTACAGTGGTGACATATTATTACAATGCAACTAGAAATAACAGATGGCCTAAAGTAACCCACTACTAGTGTAAAAAAAGTATTTTCTTCACTTTTCCTGTGTAGTAAAGGACCGCTCTAAATCAGGATATTTTATTTATTGCTCTTATATCCATACACACAGATACTATGAGATAGTCTTTATTTTCCAAAAACAGCAATCATGAAATTAAAACCAGTTAGGATGTTTAGGATGTAGTTATCTTACTGCAACTCCTTTACAATGCCATTAATAAGGAGAAAGCAGGGGGACCATGAAAGTCACAGTTTTCTGTACAAAAGTCTACAAAATCCTTCCCCTAAAAGGAAAACCATATGAACAATAAAGGTTCCAGAATTGTTTCAGATAATAGAGAGTAACTCTGTATTACTGTCATAAAAGCTGTGAAAGATTCATATTTTTACATCAAATCAGTGTAGGATGATATTAACAAGGGAACACAGCACCTGGGCTATGCATACTATGCATATTCACTTAGAAATGGTCACAACATGAGCAGGCACAAGAGTTTTGGTTCTTCTAAAGACACATAGCAACATCAACATGAATTTTTAGCAATCATTTACAAACAAGTGTGTGAAAGACTTGGCTCAAAAACCAAGACTACCTGGTAGGTGTGATGAGAGCTTTGTTCCCCTGTCGAGAAGGAAAGATGTTCCAAAAGGATCAGAAAAGCAGATGCACTTTTTTACATGAAATGAGAGTAGAAGTTGAATAAAAATGTTGGACAATATTAGATAATTTGAGATATTATTATGTAAATTGACCCTGTCAGTTTTAAAAGTGTAACATTTGAATAGTAATCTGGGCAGCATGTCCAAAATTCAAAGGAGATTATATATTGCACTTACATTTTAGCATCAGAGGAAAAACATATGTTGCAAAATTGCCCTCTGCCTGCACATGTTAGAGAAAACTGTTTCCACATTCCTAAATAAATAGTTGTTTTAACCCTTTTAACTGGCATTCCACAAGATTACAAAATAAGCTGTTCATGTTTCACTAACTTCAGCATTAAAAAGATTTTTCTCTCTAACATCTAAATACTATGTTTCCCATGTGGCAACTGAAGACTGTTTAGACCTGTTCAAAGCCAACTCAAAAAGTTTTTCCTTCAACTTCTTTGCCAAATTCTATGTGGTTTAAAACCCAGGTCTCCTTTTTGGCTTATACATCAAACAATTTCAATTCCTTAATCTTTTTCTTGAGCACCCAAGCTTCATAGCTCTTATTATTTTCCATGTAAAAACAGATATTTTGTTCCTGTATCAGCCACTGCTGCAGTTTAGAACAGTACTGGGATTACTGCTTCAAAAAAACAAGTCAGGGGATGGTGACACTGATCACTTGTTTTTTGGAAATCATTTTGCATTCCACTGACATAATACTTGTACTTCCAATGGCAGAGAGTGAAGAAAACACACTGGGGTATGTTGCAAGTTTCTTTCATGCTCTTATAGTATTTAGAGAGGAAGAATTGCCTTATGCCTACATTTTAGATACAGAACAGCCTCCTTCAACTTCTTCAATTGAAGCAGATTACATTGGAAAATATGTGAAAAGTGTCTGTTTCTGTAAGTCCCAGGTTTTGCAACCAAAAGCAAAGATATAAAAAAAAAAATGGTACTTTCAATTGATCTAATAAAATGCCCCCAAAAGAGGAAACAAATTCTAACTCAAGAAACACATACATTAACTTCTTAATACTATTTTTCAGGTCCCCATAAAGAGCTTCCAAGGTAAACCTCTGATCCAGAACTCCATCTTTACCCTGGTATGCCAGCAAGCTATGTTTTTGCTTGGAAGTCTGGCCTCTTTTTCAGCTGAGTCTGTTTTCTCCTCAGCCTGTCCTCTGAAAGACCTTCTTCTATGTTCCCTCTCTCTTAAATTCAAAGAACTTGCCCATCTGTCACCCTGCTGAGCACACTGACTGCTGTTAACCATTTGGGAGTTCAGAGGCATTGAAGTACAACACTCTATCATATACAGCCTGTTATTATTTACAGTGAACTTAAAAAAATAAATAAAACTGCATGTTGCATATTAAGACATTTGTTTATGCAAATTTGAATTGCTTCAAGTTTTATTATCCACAGAACAACAAGTACCTGGCATACAAACAATTACAGCCTGATGCTGAGTTTTCAGACTTGCATCTTTGTACAATCCCAGAGAATCACATAGTGGCTTGAGATTGGAAGGGATCTCTGGAGGGCACCTGCTCAGATACGTCTGTGGCATCCTACTCTTAAGGGAAAGGCGGAGCCTAAGATTCATAAATGCTCATGGTCAAAAATGACAAAAGTCAGTAGGTCTGTAAAAACTTACAAAGTTCTTATAAGCAAATTCCACACACTTTGTATGGAAAGCTATATAAGTTAGTTCCTGATACTCTAGTATAAGCACATGGCAGTGGGTTTTGGATAAAGGCAGGGTGCAAGATAAAAGAGAGATGAAAAAAAGAGGGGAGAGAGAAAAAAAACAAGAAAAAAAGAGAAAGAGACCATCAGTCCTGGCTTCAGTGTTGATCCAGCTGATGGGCTGTCCAGAGACATGAGACACACAGGCACCTGAGCTTTGTGGGGGTACCATGCTATAGACAAGTTCCTTGCATTCTATGCAAATTATTTATCATGCATGATCCATTCCTCAAGATCTTTCTGAAAATGGGTCAGAGGGCTTCAGCAGTCTCCAGTGGTCCTGATGCCCCTACAGCCCATGCCCATTTCTCAACCTTCCTCCTGCCCTCTACCGTTGATGCTTTAAATTTTAGTTCTTGTATTTTCCAGATTCTGTATTGCATTAGTATATATTAGTATATAACACTGAACTTCATATGAAGTGTTAGCAAGTTCTCTTCACAGTTTAGTTGGACAAAGCAATCCTTTTCCAGCCTGAGAACCAAGGACACCATTGCAGCTTCAGGCCCAAACAGTATAAACAGTGAACTGAGAAAAGTAATCTGGGAGGATGGGGTTTCATAACCTGAAGTTGTAATTTGGCAATTAACCCCAATATGTAAATGGACCAAAACTTATAAAAGTGTGAAAACTCGGAACTCAGGGATCCATCTTGGTTGGAGCCATGGCTGGGCTCTTGTACTGCCCAGGGTGTGTCCTTTGAAGGTCTTTTTAATAAATACCTACTGTATTCTTAAACTGTCTAGCCTCTGTTCTAGGTAGCCTCTTAAGGCAACAGCATGTTGTGCTTATCTCCAGGACCTAGAACAATGACATTTATCCCAGAAAAGCGCTGCCCTACCTCTGCCCTTCTCCAGCCACAGCCTATTCTTTTTCAGTGTTATTATCACCAACAATCCTTGGGTGGCTCCACAGTTCTCTGGCTATGGGTGTTTGAGACATACACATTACCTCTCTCATGTTCTAGGCTTCTACAAGGTCAGCCTGGAGTCAGTAGATCAGGACCATGTCCAGATGGCATTTTAGTATCTCCCAGGATGGAGATTCCACAACCAGTTCTGTGCCAGTGCTTGGCCACCCTCACATTAAAAGTGTTTCCTGAAGCTTAAAGGGAACATGACTGCTTCAGTCTGTGCTCATTGCTTCTGGTCCTGTCACTGGACATGACTGAAAAGTCTGGCTCTGTCCTCTGTACAACCTCCCTTTAGGTATTTGCCCACATTAACATGGCAATTTCAGTTTCTGCATCCATAGAGGAGGAAAGGCGCAAGTTAAAAAGTGAGCCTAGAAAAGAGCTTGGAAGACAAGTCTGACTTCAGACAATGAAACATCCATTTTTCCCTCTCATAAGGTGAAATAACTTCTACCTGAGAAGTAATGCTTTACAAACACCTAAGTCTGTTATCTTAAACAAGCAAGTTTATTCTGCTCAGCAAATCAAACCACACTTGTTTGACAGAATCTGATAGCAAAACTATGTTCATTTCCATGTACAATATTCTCATTCCTTAGTCCTTCAAAAGTTACTATTGTACTGATTTCATTATACCATTTGGGAATGCCACAGTCAATGAGCTTTACTGGTGTTTAATCACAGAATCACAGAACCTATTAGGTTGGAAAAGACCTTAAGATAATCAAGTCCAACCACAGCACTGCCAAGTCCACCATTACACCTTGTCCATAAGTGCCACATCTACACATCTTTTAAATACTTCCAGGTTTGGCTGTAGTTCCTTCACTTCCCAGGGCAGCTTGTTCTAATGCTTGACAACCTTTTCAGTGAAGTTTTTCCTGATATGAAGTATTCCTAATATCCTTAGTATCAGAGATTAAACAATCCCGAAAGCCAGTTTTTATACACCTGTGTTTCCCTACGCCTGCCTTTCCTGCCATCTGAAGCCGGGTATCCCATGCCCAGGGCAGCCTGTTGCTAATTCAGAACCAAAAGGTGTTGGATGGGGAGCATCAGGCGCACTCATCCACATCATTCAGTCACACGTGCACTCGCACATGTCACACCTGCCAGAGTGCACGCTAACACGTCCTCACCCCAACACGCTCATCCATGCTGCTTTTAATCATAACTTTTAACCAAGTGCAATCATTTAACTCCTTCAAACTCCGCAGCCGTCTCCTCCAACAGGGACGGCACACCGACCATGCCAGAAAGATGCTGGGACGGTTCTGCGGTGAGAGCCCCAGGCCAGCACAGCCGCAGCCCCGGGGCAGGCAGCCCGCTCTCCCCGCTACAGCCGAGCCGAGCCGAGCCGAGCCGAGCCGAGCCGCCCCGGCCCCGGCCGTGCCCCGACCTCCGCTCCGCTCCGCTCCGCTCACCAGGAGGCGCTCCCCAGGCTGCCCCTCTCCAAGGTCCGGACCCAGGGCTTGTACCACTGGATCTGCTCGGCGACTTCCCCCCAGACCTTCTCGGGCTCCGCCAGGCAGGACCGAAAAACTTGCTCGTAGTTGTCCCGCGGCCGGGAGGAGGCGGCGCGGCCGTCGGGCGGCGGGCGGGGGACGGCGGCGGCCCGGGCCGGCAGCGGGACGGCCGCGCAGGACGGGCCCGGCCGCCGCCAGGCACCCCCGCCCCGGCCCGCCACCGCCGCGCCAAGCTTCGGCAGCGCCGCCAGCCTGCCCGGGAGCCCCATCTTCCGCTGCCTTCAAGGGAGAGGGGCCGCTCCGGCTCCGCTCGGACTCCAAAACGCCCTCGGACGGCGCAGGACGGAACGGCAGCGGCTGCCGGGGGTCGGCGGGGCACGGCGGAGCTGCCCCGCCCGCGGCCCGGCCCTGCCCCCGGGGGCCGCCGCCCCCCGGAGCTCCGGGAGCTGCTGGAGCGGAGTCAGGGTGGTCCCTTCACTGCGGCCGCAGTGTCGCCGGGCGAGCCCTGGACGGGACCGGGGCCGGCGCCGTGACGGGGCGTCCGGAGCCGCCCGCGCTTGGCAGCGACCGAAGGCGGCGGAGAGACTGGAGGAGGACGCCGACACCTCCAAGGGTCTGTACTTACAGCTCTGCGTGACACCTAGCCAGAGTACGCCTCGAGTCTGTATTGTGAAAGACCTTCTTGCTTTGAGGAACTTCCCAGTGATGAAACTTCGAGCCAGAAAAAAAAAAAAAAAAAAGTTCATTCTTTCCAGAAAGCCTGTAACATCTGTAATAGATCTTCTGTTTTGCTCATGATGGCATATATCTAGAAATCCTTCTTGAGTTTCAGTGGCCGTGATTCAGACTACTATAATGCACAAGTTAGCTAAGATATGCACCAGCTTCAAATGTTATTTTATCACATAAGAAATTATTTTAGTGCTTTAATTTGCCTATCCATTGCAGGTTTCTCAGCATATTCTTCCTGTAATCACATTATTAAAATGTCATATAGTATAGAGGAGCTCTCTAATGTGTTTTATATTCATTACTAATTTGAGGATCCTGTTTCCTGATTGTTGGTGAATTAGTGGAATAAGAACATAACAATTTATCACATTACAGGTAAAGGAATAAGGAATGAGAAGAAATAGACTGTTTACCCACAGCAGTAGGTTTAATACATGAAATCAGTGTATTAAAATACAAAATACATGAGGGATGGAGTTCAAGTTCATCAGAAGTTTTAGATCAAAAATCCCTAATGGTCTTTCAGCATAAAGACTGGTTGCTGCTTCTGTTTCTGCTGCCTATATAATTATCTCACAGACTTCCCTCTGGTCCAGTGCTGTATGAAATACCTCACCTCACTCTCGCCCTTATCTGTGTCACAGTGGCATAAAGTAGCATAATGGGATTTCCAAAAATGCTCAAGTTAAGAGTCGAAGACTTATTTTTTAAAAAGAAAAGCTAAAACCCCAAAAAACTCAAACACCTCAAGGACTAAGAGGACATTTTATGAAAAGTTCCCTACTGCTACAGCACACCAACAAAGCAAGAAAATTAAAAATGCATTTTAAAAAAAGAAAAAGTACTTGTTCTCAAATGTAATAATTTTATTATTTTCCCCACACTTTCATCACTTTGACAGGACTTTTGCTGTCAACAGAGTTCGGTAGTCAAAGTTTTGAAATAAATAAAGAAAAATAAAGACAAGCTTGCAGATACTGAAAACAATGTTGACACCATGACAGCCCTGAACTCAGATATCGCTGCTGGATGCTTGGTAGTGCATGCATTGTACAAATATGCTCAAAGAACACAACTTCTCAGTCAGGTCACACATAGTTGATCTTAGCATTTAAAAAATATCCCCAGAATTATATTTTATATTTCCTACCTTTATAATGGGTAGGCTAATTTTGACTTTAAAGAACAATTCAGATTTAAAGTTATTACAGAATCACTGTCAATTTTTTTTTTTTTTTTTTTTTGTGGTGTGCCTGCTCAGAAATCATCACACACAGTCTCAGACTGATCAGTTTGTGGCTGAGTCCAGTGCAGTGACTGTCTATCAGAGGTGTGCAACTGGTGGACTTAACAAGAGGTATGAGTTGCCTCAGCCCAATTGGTGAACCCCACTTCCCCAGTTCTAATTCCTAGAGGTACATTGTCCACTCCTAAAAAGTAACCCTTCATGCTATTTGCCTTACAATCCTTTGGATCACCAACACTATGATCAATGCCCATCTAGTTAGGAAAAGCCCTATAGCTATTGCATGCAGCTGGCCTCTGGGTGCTTTCTAAGCAACATCTCCCTTTTCCCTGAAGAGGAGAAAACTCTGGAGGCCAGATGAGCTAAAATATTTAAGTATATGTAACAGGCTACTTGTACACTCTAACACTGAGAAAAGGAACCTGAGCTTTAAACATGTAATGTGTCTGGTGATGCTTAATACTTCTTGTGGTCCTGAAGAGCAATGCTAAATGTTTTTCCACTCTGTCCATAGTGTGTTCAATGTGAAGGTATAAGTAATAAGCAAAGGAATTTGCACTGGAACAGTAAACACTGGTATTAATTTTGAATAAATGACTTACTAGAAATGCTATGCTAGAGGTGTAGGAGGTACAAGTGAACTTCATAGGAGCAAAAAAGTGCATTAAATTCTTATTTTAGATAGCATACTACTGATGGAGTGTTGTGTGAAGGAATATTTCTAACGAGTATCTGTGGAACACACCTCATTAATTAAACTCATGACACCTCATACAGATTGCTAAGAAGGTAAAGAAGGGATTGCTCACTCTTCCAAATGCATGCTATTAATTTGAGCTTCACTTACAAATACCATTGTAGCAGATTTCTGAACTGACGAATTTTCCCTCTAAGGACTTTTTTTTGCAAAACTTGTTCCTGAAATTCACACTCTACAAAGAATTCTGAAGTGATGTGTGTAGCTGTAGACTTTCTTGAAGGACATATGTATGTCTCTAGGCATATATCTAGCAAAGAACAAATTATGAAATATGGCCTGGTACTTCTGCAATTGCAAAAAAAATATCTTAGCTGAAGTCTTTATTTTGTTAAAAAATGATTTTTTTTCCCCACAGCTGCATCCTCTAGTGTAAGCTATGCGTACTTGAAGATACATGTATCTTGAAAACAAATTAGCGAAAGAGAAGTATTAAAAATATCATCTCCTGTATACAAAATGCTCTGAATGTCCCAGTACACAAGACTGGTAATTCAGATTTCAGTTATAGACATTTTGTAAGCACAAAGTTAAACTGTAGTTAAACAATTAGTGTGTATGTTAAATTACTTTGCTATGGTTCTGTACCACTTTTTGTCCAACTTTCAGACTGTATCTGGCTCAAAACACTGCTAGTCTTCTATGAATAAGTTTCAGAGTCCTCTATATCACTTATATCCAAAAAGTAAAGGCAGTCACAGTTTACTAAAATATGCAGTAGTGTGCATAGTTATGTTCTAGCCAAAATAAACTTTTCTGTTTTCATGAAAGGAGATGGAAGTAGTATCAGTAACCATCAGTTTCTAAGACACATAAGTAGATACAGTTATTATTCCATTTTTATATCCAGTCTTAGAATATAAAATGTATCATAGTGTTTTTGAAATCTATTAAAACTTTTGTACAAAATTCTAAATAATTAAATTATTGACTGAAAAAAAAAAAAAGTCCATGTTCAATCACCCCTCTGTCCACCAAGGTGCTGGGAATTCATGCCCTTTGTTTATTTCTGTGTCTGCCACTGAGTGTTTGTGTGCTGGGAGATAAATTATGAGGACTTAGAAAAACACTAGAATATCTGTCCTTGCAGGCAGAAGCCACTTTTTACAGACTTCTGGAAAGTGCTGAAATCAAAGTCTGACTCAGTCCATGTGAAAATGAGTTAGAGATCCTCTGGGGTGAAAATGTGATTCTAGTTTCAATTATTACAGATGTTATCATTTGGTTACACCCCGAGGAGGTCTTACAGTTCAGGACAGTTGGTATTTCATTCTTTCTTTTTCCAGATCTAAGTTCTTTTTCCAAAAGTATCTTGGGCTTTGAAAATGTGAGAAACAAAACCAGATAGATAATTTAAAGATTTCTTAATTTAAAAACAAACCAAAATCAAACAAACCATCTAAAAACAAACTAAAAGCAAAACCAAGCAAACCAGATAAAATAAACAATTCCACATTATGTCACCTAACAAATCAAGGCCATCAAAACAAAATATTTCATGCAAAAGCAAAATTTATGGTAAGTTCTTCAGTATAGATACATGCTAGAGGGAAGAGTCCATGGTAAATTCCTTGTAGGATTTTAACTTCTGCTTTGCATTTCTGCTGTTGGGGATTTAAATTGCAAATCTGATATAATTTTTATGAAGACTGTTGAACTTTGGTTTTTAGATAATCCTTATCCCTGAGCTGCTAAGCTTCCTGCAAGTGCCAATTATTGATTATTTGTCTCTTCAAGAATAAAATCTGCTGTTTTATCCAATGCTATTCCCATTTCTTTTATATGTCTCTACCACTGTTTTCCAGATGACTATACCAGAACCATCACAAGCAAAAGGACTGTTACTACAAAACTTTCAAAATTAAATATATATTCTTTGAAGGGAACTAAAGGACTTCAGGCACTGACATTTTTATTGATGTTTCTTTTGAACTTGGTAACAAAAATTACTGCGAATTTCAGAATTTTTTACTCAGAAAATTGTCTTTTTCAGAGAACTGTGAAAAATTCCATTAACCCTCAATCTAAATGTTAGTGTTAATGTCAGTATTGTCATAAAAATAATTTTAAAATTACCTGTTATATAAGTATTTCTTATCAGCAGCACTGATAATACAGACCAAGGAATATGAAGAAGTTAGGCAGTACTGGAAGAACTCTATGATTAAAAATTACAATGACTATAAGTCCTATTTTCAATCTTCAATGACTAATATAAAACAGGAAAGCTGATTTTTCCCAGAATATCTAGGCTTGACTAGACCAAAGGTACTCTGATTCTGTTTTCTGCCTTGGAGGGATGAGGAGATTGAGGGGAGATATATCTTGCATGCAGGTAAATATGAAAATTTTAAAAAATCAAAAACACAAATGCTTAAGATTTTCAAAACAATACCTAAAACATAGTACTGCACTGCTTTCACACTCAAAGCTCTGCATTTCACGAGAGCTCTGGGCGCACAAAGAGAGAGAACTTGCATTATTGGCTGGCCCAAAGACTCATTGGACACTCTGAGGAGCACAGAGTGAAGCTGGCACAGCTTTAGTATTTATCTCATTTTTTGTCCCATCCCTTTGCAAGAAGCTGTCAGCCACACTGCCAGGGCAGCAGACTTGGCTAGGAGCCTGGCCCATAGCCAATTATCATATCAGCATGTACTAGAAGGCCTCTTTTTGTGTAACTGACATCAACCTAATCTGCTCCATTTCTGGTCATGTCCCGATGTTTCATTCTTGCAATCCCATTCTCAACAGTTGCTGGATTTTGTTCATGTGACACATTTCAATATCCTTATTCCACTACATAACTATTCACTGTATGACAAGAAGAGTTAATGTTCAAACATCACTGTAGTGATGTGCTGGTTTAGTTCATCTGCAGAATTGTCTTGCAAACAAACAAGAAAGAAATTGACACCTAGATTCACTAAGTGCAATTTTAATAACATATTTCATTGCAACTGTCTTTTATTACCATGTGCTATATTTTTAAGCATGCAGGATCATCCAGAGCAGTACAGCAAACAATTCTGTGAACTTTTTGAATGATCCCACTTTTGAGTGGCTCTGCCGGGTAAAGAACGGATGAAATTTCACAGCAGCTTAGAGAAGTAATAGTAGCTGTCATTCAGTTTGCCCCAAATAACATCAGTAATAATCTCTGAAAATAGCTTTTTCTATAGCTCATCTTGCAAATTAGCATGTCACAGGATTCCTGAAGAATCTAAATAAGAAAAATAGGCATGAATTCAGGCCCAAGAATATTGTATAAAGCAGAAAAACTCTTAGTGGTAAGCCAGCAGCAAAACTGTGTGCCCAAGTACATTTAGTTAAACATTCAAGTCCACATTTTCTCATGGCCTCGTTCTTTTATGGTGCTGAAATGGGCTGCCAGATGTTCACATTTGCACCCTTAGAAATCCAATTCTAGAATTAAATTCCTGTGGTAATTTTAGACTGCAAGGTAAAATTTTAGACTCACTAAATTTGGCCAAAAGTCATTGATTATAACAGGGCAGAGGCTACATGACCACCCCCAAGATACTATTTTTAAAATTAATTTAGAGTCTTAAGAGTTATTTTTACCAGTGTAAAATGAGTACAGCAGATTCATGGAGACTAACCCAACTTTTCACAAATCAAGGAGAAATTCAATGTCAAAGGCAGTGAAGAACTTTCTGCCATTATGATAACCCCTGGAAGCTCTATGGAACTGAAAAAAGACAGGAAAACCAATTTCTCTGTTAAAGCAGTGTCATTAAGTGGACGTCAATGAGGCAGACATACCAAATTGAAACCTGGTCATTTGCCTTATCATTGCTGTCCTATTTTTTTCTTCTCCAAGCATTCTTACTCAAAGTAGATATGTGGTCCTGATTTTAAGGGTCAAAGGAAGGAATTTGAACATGCACACTGCATGTTCAAATATTTGCTCACTTCTGTTATGGGAAAGCAGTGAATGACTTCAGTGGATGTGTTTAGTGTACAAAATTGGATTTTCAGGTTTTATTTTTCCATAATAACTTTAGGGGGCTTATACTCAATAATTCTGCTCACTGGGGTCGCTGGGTTATTTATAAACCAATAGAACATTCATCTGGTTCTTCCTCGGTTATCCAGTGTGTTTATTTGAAATTATCTAACAAATTATATTTTACTGTGTCATTTAATAGAAGAGGCTAAATTTCCCCTTTATTTTGAAGATATATATCTCTAGTGAGAGAGCCATGTAGTTGTTGCCACAGCCTTTCAGAAGACCGAATTAATGAATATTTGTGTGAAATGTTTGGATATTCATTATAGAGGATAGCTTAATCATCCAATATGAGCCTGGGAATTTGTTATGGTTTTAGAACCAAGTCTTACAGGCTACACCCAAACATTGTTTTATTGGGTATCAAACCCCAAAGAGCCCATTTAAATTGTTGTATCTATGTATAATGATCTCTAGAAACTAGACTCCAAAGTCTGATTTGTTTGCCTCTGGGAATATTATGCTAGTAAAACCAATGTCCAGGCTCTACATCTCATGGTGAATATAAACAAATTCTCAAGTAAAAGCTGAGTCTTTACTTTTCAAATAGACTTGGGTTTCATCTCATAAAAATTTTACATGCCCTCATTAACAGCAGAAAATTATTTTTATATGCAGTTAATGCTTTGATATTTTAAAAAAGTCTCTTGTAAAAAGCCACCCTGAAGGATGCCTCTGCCTCTGTGGAACACGATGGTATTTCATATGAAAAAAAATTAAAAGCATCCTTCCATGTAACAATTGGAAAAGCCAGATGGAATCTTCTGTAAAATTCAATTCTCAAAAAGCTGACCTATTTTTTTGACAGATAACATATTTAATGAAAGAAATAAATTCACAGGATTCTGTTTTCCCTGTAACAATATTTGCTCACTCTGTACACCATTTATGGGTTGTTTTTTGTCTTCTTTCCTTTTAGTTAGGTAATAGATAAATGTAGAAATAAGAAGCTAAGACCCTCTCATTCTGGCACTAACAGACCAAACAATAGATTAAAGACCATGAATAAAATAGAAAATTTTGCTGCTTCTGCTTACTAACTGCACAATAGCCAAATATCAAATGGTTCATTATTAATAACTATACAAATCTAGACCCCAAATCTAGGTTGTGAGCTACAAAATCTCTGACCAACCTGAATCAGTTTGCAAATTGTATAAAAGATCTTGCTATAAAGAGTATGAAACTATTGTGGATATTTTCCAAGTCTTATTTGATCAGCCATTAGTTTCTATTTCTGGTAATCAAGAATTCTGAACACTAGGAAAAATGATGAATTACCAATTCAAGTCTCTTTCCAAAGCTAACAGCATGGCTTAATAGGTTATCTTAACTTTTTTAGGACGACTATCATTCTGTTCCATCACAACCTAGTTTGTTATGGGGTATTACCAATCTTAAAAATCTTCACATCCAAGAATCCTCATGTATAAGAAAACATTCCAATCATATACATTCCTTTACATTCTAGTAATGTAACAGCCTGACTAAATACAAAGGATAGTAAAAGATATGGAAAAATTTATATAACTAAATTAATTTAAAATAAATTCTTTAGAGAAAAAAATGCTTCTCCAGAAAGTTATTCTGATAATTTTTGGCAGTAAGTCTTATTTTCTTAGGCCCTCCAAACATAAGAACAAAATGTTTCAATATCAACCAGTAGATTTATTTCCTGCTGTCTGATCAGGATGTGTTAGGATTAAGACCAATTCTCTCTGATTTCTGCCTCAATACCTGTAGTGGCAATTCAAGCAACAGAGCTGTCTAGATTAAACAGCTGAAAAACAATCATTATCCTCAGCCTTAGTCCTCAGCAAAAAGGCTAATGATAATTCCATTTTAACTTCATATGCTGAATATTTTCTTCATACACTTTTAAGGCTTTTAGAATTTTTTCAATGCTACCTCTAGAACTATAAACATTTTGCAAATGAATGTTTTAATGAGGAAAAGCAAGGTGTTGTAATAGAGCAAGTAAAACCAAGAGGCAGAATCACAAGTACTAATTTTCTTGCTAACTTGTTTGCATCTAACCAAAGGAAGAATTCCTTCATTATTATCTTCACACATATTTTCAATCTAATTTTGGTTTCTTTCTGTACTTTTATACCAAAAGGATCAGAGAGTTTAACTTTAAAAAAAAAAAAAAAAGAAAAAGAAAAGCAAACTATAGTATAACTTCAAGCTATCCTAACTCAAGTTTTCATCCTTTGTCACAAACTTTAGAAAGAAGCTGTCCTTCGTCAGCCTCAAGCAGCTCCAGCCCACTCTTCCTCTCTCTTAGCTGCCACTCCTAACCTGTGCAGTACAAGAGGGAGTCGAGACAGGAGGAAGAAGCCTCATCTTGTTGTCCAGAGGTAGGACAATGATGTTGAGATAGGAGCTGAGTTTGCACTCCAGGCTTAACTCTCAGGATTATTTCACATAATTGAAAAATTATTGCGTTTAGAAGGGACCTGTGTAGGGGAACTAGTCCAAACCTCCTGCACAGGCTGGGCCACCTCGAGTCCAGATTACTTCTGAATATCTTCAATCATGTGCTACTGTTCAGTCACCTTCACAGTAGAGAAAGGTTTTGTGATGTTTGAAACCACCTGTGTTACAGTTTGTGCCCACTGCCCTGGGCACCACTGAAAAAAACATGGCTCCCTCCTTCCCTGAGGTGGAGGTGAGACTGATCATGATGCCTTGAAAGGCTACCTAGAACAGAGGCTAGACAGTTTAAGAATACAGTAGGTATTTATTAAAAAGACCTTCAAAGGACACACCCTGGGCAGTACAAGAGCCCAGCCATGGCTCCAACCAAGATGGATCCCTGAGTTCCGAGTTTTCACACTTTTATAAGTTTTGGTCCATTTACATATTGGGGTTAATTGTCCAATTATAGTTTCAGATTATGAAGTCCCATCCTCCCAGATTGCTCCCCTCAATTTGCTGTTTATACTGTTTGGGCCTGAAGCTGCAATGGTGTCCTTGGTTCTCAGGCTGGAAAAGGATTGCTTTGTCCAACTAAACTGTGAAGAGAACTTGCTAACACTTCATATGAAGTTCAGAGTTATATACTAATGCAGCACAGAATATGGAAAATATGAAAGCTAAACTTAAGGCTTGTAGTTTTCTGGATACCCTTCCACTTTTTGAAGATACAAGTGACATTTGCTTTCTGGGAGTCCTTGGGTATTTCTCCCAATTGCCATGACTGATCAAACATTATCAAGAATGGCCTCATGATGAGATTAGCAATCTCCCTCAGGACTTGTGGGTGCATCCCCATCAGGTCCCATGTATTTATGTATGTCAAGTTTGCTTAAGGATTCTCTGACCTGATCCTTCTTCCACTAAGGATACATCTTCCGTGCACCAGGCTTTTTCGATGGTGTCTGAAACCTGGAATTGCTGAGGGACAGTCTTGCTAGTAAAGACTGAGACAAATAGGACATTTAGTACCTTTGCCTCTCCTTGCCCTGTGTAACCAGGTTCCCTGTCTCATTGAGCAACAGATCCATACTTTCCCTACTTCTCCTTTCCTCACTTGAAGTCCTTCTTGTTGTTTTAGACATCCCTAGCCAGATTCAATTACATTTGGGCTTTAGCTTTCCAAACTTCATCCCTTGGCTGCTTGGATAATGTTTCTGCATTCCCCCCATGTTACCTGTCCTTCCTTCTACCTTCTCTGTGCTTCCTTTTTGTTTTTTGAGTTTGGCTTTATTCATCCACACAGGACTCCTGGTATTTTTGTATGCCTTGATATACTTTGGGATAGAACTCTATTGAGCTTGAAAGATGAGGTTTTTGGGTTTTGCTAATGGAAAACTCACAAAAGAGAAAAGGGGAAAAAACATTCCTCACCTACAAAAAACATTCACGTGTGTGAGACTCAGTCCTAGAGATACTTAGCACACTTTGCAAATTACACCACCTGCAGCATTCCTCCAGCCTTCAAAAAGACAAAGTTCAGAGGGCAGGCTTAATGTTAAGTGTCTCATCTGCCTAAAAATTGATTCTGACAATTTTTAATATTTTAAAATATTTTTAAACCCATATATCCCTTAGGTAAGGAGCCCTATAGCACTTCAATCAGTTAAGCTTGAGGGCTTTTAATAGAGGGATGAATGCTTAGATATTCTGTGGAAGTAGAGCTCACAAAAACCTTATAAAAAGGTGAACAACACCTCTTAAAATTTGTCCTCATTTATACAGAGTACAGCATTTTTATACCTTTTTTACATGGCCTCATGCATTTTGAGTCTTATAATTAAATAAGGCACAAAGAAATAACAAATTCTCTTTTTTGTTTTTGAACTTGTGATCTAGAGATGATTCATGGTAGCTCATTAATCAGGCTGAGTTATTTATTTCACTCATTTCTAAGACTCATGTTGTAATGAATCCTTCACCAGAAAAACACATACTTCTTATGTTATAGCTGTATGTGCTTAAGAGGATGTTTGTGCTTTGCTGTTGCTTTTTAATTATCTTTAAATTTACTACTTCTTGTAATGGACACTTGTGTATTTATAATAGTATTCTGTTTACTCCTTAGATTATTCATGCCTGAGTGCCCTTACTGCAGAAAAAGATTTAATGAGCTTCAAGAGGATAGCACTGTAAAAACAGGAAAAATATAAAACAAGTGCCTGCATACTAATATAAGCCTCTAGCTAAAACACATCATCCAAACCTGTGATGACAGTCCTCCCACGATGTGCCTCATTTTTAATAGGATACATTTATTCCTAATTGTAGAGTATCTCCTTACCTGGTATCTTTCTAAATGAACCAACACTGTAGCTAAGCATTTCAACAAAGCACACTCTAACGTGAATCTTTTATATGTAATAACTCCATGTATTAGCAGGCTCTTCTATTTCACATTCTGGCTTTCAGAAAATACAGCTGTTTTGTCATGGTGACAATGGACAACTGCCACAATGAAATTCAGTCTTGCCACATTCATGTTTGAATTGGATGCATAATCCTATAATTTGCTTCAATTGCTTTTATTCAGGAAAACACAGATTTCACTTAATTGTGTCTTTTTGGTAAAATACATTATTGTTCCTACCAGTGCTAACTTTATAATTAATCTTCACAACATTTTATTTAATTGTGTTGTCACAGAACTCAATAGCTTTTTTTGCTAAAAAATGTGAAATCAGAATGTCCAATTTGCCACAGAACTGAAATCTAATTATTTGCATTCATGTTTTATATTTCCTATTTAATTCCTTCTTTCACTCACCTGCAAGGATTTTGAAAATTCTTGATATTTTTTCTGTTTTCTATTTCTGATCTACAGGATTCCTGATTCTTTGCTCTCAGTAGTGCTGCACACAGTTTCCTGCAATTGGTTTCTAAAGTACCTTAAATATGTTATCACAGCAAATCCTTTGATCTTGCATTATTGAAGGCCCAAAAAAATTTTTTTTCACTTCCTGCTGTATTAATCAGGCCTCTCATCCTGCTGTCTTTGAAATGTAAAGTTTGTCTCCACTGACTGCTAAACAAAAAGCTTCACAGTGCATGCTGTATCTTCACCACTTCTTAAATTCCTTTAACTTTCTCCTATTTCTTTTTGACTCAAAATTTTGGAAACAAAAAAAAGGAACAGAATAAAATCACATATACAGTATTCTCATTCACCATCTGTTGATGTCATTGCCTGACTCTTCTTATTTCCAAAGGCTCTTTTTAATTGTCTAATCTTGTGGTAAAACACACTGAGATTAAGGCTACCCTATCCCTTGCCTTGGGTTACCAAATACTTCTTCCTCTCTTGCAGAGATAGGCTGGCATTGTGCATCTCACAAAACAATGCCATGAAATTCCTGCAAATAAAAATGGGAGTTTGGCTATTACTTGGTTCTGATACAAGATATAGTGTGTTACTTTTCACCTTTAAAGGTTTGTGTATTCATCTAGAGGCTGCAAAGAAAGGCCTTTACTCCACATCATCATTATACTGGTCCAACAAAAATAACTTACACTAACGAATATAAAGGTAATCAGTTTAAGTAATGACACTTCTTGTACAATCCTTCACCTTCCATTTTAAGTAGATCTGGAACAGCTCATGCTGGTCCATGGGTAAATATATCCCAGAGATACCAAAGTCCAAGTTTAGCCACAGAAAAACACAACATTGAGAGTCTTATCCTCTACCCCATGTGCTGGAGACCTTGTTAGAGTTTTGTGTAATTTACAGCCTGAATGTAAGCATTTGTACAGTGAAGCATTCATGGTCCTCTGAAAAAGGTCAATACCTCTGTGAAGAGATTCTTTCAGAAAAAAGAAATTCTAGGAGGAAAGCTGACAGTGTGGGGCACTGCTTCCATGTAATGCCACTGCAGGATTGCTTTATATGGCCATGCAAAATGAGTCCAGGGCCACAGAATCCACAAGATGAAATAGTCTCATCATTGCTCTCAAGCCAATAACCATCGACAGAAGAATGTCATGCATCTACTTTACTCTTGAGTTTCTGATACTTCTCTTCCATAGGCAAAAAAGAGTTTGATCTCCAGAGTCCCTTAGCATCGTTGAAAGTGGTTATGAAAAGAACTGTGAAAAGGTGTGAGAGGAACACCTGAAAAGGGTTTTTCATTACCAGGCTTATATCTAATGACTTTATCATGGATTCCTACACTTTGCTAAGCCTCTGGAGAACTCTAGAAGAGACATGGCAATATCAGCAGTATAATGAACAGGCAATTGATAGGACTCAAGGGACCAAGGTTTACTGTTGACCTTCTAGCAAGAAATTTAAACTCTGTGCTTTAGCCTTTTCCTCTATAAAATGCAGTCTTGACAGTTATCTCTCTTTGAAGTGTTTCCAGATCAATTGGTAAAACCTGAGTTATTAACAATTGCTTCTGTGCAGCAGTGTGGGGATCAATGTGCCCTATACGTGCAAGTTTCAACATCCTGAGTTTCTTTGCCTTTTCCATTAGTCACCATGGGCCATTGACATGAAAACTATTAGAAAAAAATTGTGCTAAAAGTAAGGACACCCCTGGCTGCTTTGCTTCCTATCTTTGTGTTTTCTGATACACAATTTTCCTCTTTCTACACTACTCACAACAATGCAGCCAGACTTGGAGATAACTGTAATGACAAATGACTTCTCAGTTGCCATTTTAACTGGCTTGGGCTTCTACATACATTTCATGCATTCAACAAAAAAATCTGAGTAAGAAGATTCAGTCACAAGCTAGATGGCAAATTGTTTTCCTCAGAAAGAGCTGTATTATCAGCAAGGAAAAAACAGAATATTATGAGTATCACAAGAACATAGCCTTCTCCTTAATTTCAAAGTTTCATTCCAAAATTCTTTCCTATTTCTCATCTGGGAATCAGGGAGTTTTAACAATGAGGAATGATTATTTATAAGCCACATAATAAATTTTAAATATAACCTACTATCATAAGTGCTTTAATTATAGGGGAAACCAACCATAAGATTTGTGCAGAGCTATACATATAGATATTCCTAAGAGAAATGCATTATTGTACTGGTTTCTAGGACAACCTGTCTTGGGCGATAGAGACTATATTTAAATTATTAAATCATGGGGCAAAATGGGAATAGTTATATAGAATGAAAAAATTGGTGCTGAGACCCTTAATGGCTAAGATACACTTTCTATTTTAAAGAAAATAAAATCATTTGGGGTTCCTTTTAATCTGATCCCAAACATCACTTTGGTAGCATGTTGAATGCATTGAGTGCATCTTGGAGCATTTCTTCTGCTTTATCATCATCTGAAGGGAATTCCAACTGTCTGACCAATGTCTGGTCTGTCATGTGAAATTCCAGAAATTGTCACAGAACGCAGCATACTCAATCTCTTTGTGAACATGTTATAGAAGTTTTGAACTTCAGACAGTGGCTTTGCATAAAATACTAAAATAAAGTCTGTAAAGTCTGGTTTTGTGGTAGCAGCTCTCTAGCACAACAGAAGTGCTGCCCAAGACCATGACCTGCAGCTAAATCCATCCCTAGCCAACTTGGTGCTCAGTCACTGCTCAAATGCACAACATAGGAGGGCACACTGTATTGAGTTGTTTTCTAATTGCTTAAGAAATACTTTTCTGGTTGACAAATAAAATAAAATCCAGCTGTTAATTTTAAAGTGTGCATTTTCTCCTGTTTGTTTGTTTGTTTTTTTAAACATGAGTCACAACACTAGTAAATAAAAGTCATATTTCAGTGCAGTTCTTTAGAAGAACGTTTTTATAACAAAAGGCAGTTTCTTCCTGTAATTTTAACTTACTACCTACATTCCTCTTGCTTGCTAATATTAGCCTGTTTTTATATCAACTAGTGCTCTTTTCAGTATCAGAGGATTTGATAGCTTATATTCATAATGATGTAACAAGCAGGTATGATACCACCTAGTTCTTATGGGAGAAAAAAAAAG
The DNA here is from genome assembly GCA_034336665.1 of Luscinia megarhynchos. Classification (NCBI taxonomy): domain Eukaryota; kingdom Metazoa; phylum Chordata; class Aves; order Passeriformes; family Muscicapidae; genus Luscinia; species Luscinia megarhynchos. The sequence goes on from CM067564.1 coordinate 32,948,532, forward strand.
TGTCAAAGAAGTGAGAAACAGATTTTTTTTCTGAAAAATCGGGCAGCTAATGCTAAAGAAGCCAATAATTAAAAGAACAGATAATTGAATATGTTGAGTTGGACTGGTACAGAAGAGAAACTCAATGAAACCTATGCAGAAATGAATGAAAGGCAGAGGCAGCACGTCTGACCATCATTCCTATGTGCAAAGAACACAGAAGAAATTTAGTCATTCTTCAGCATGCATCACAAAGATCTGTCCAACCACAATGAAAATTGCCACAATCAGAAATATCTTTTTACTGAAACACATTTTGAAATAGAAAGAAAACTTCAAAATGCTCTTTTGTAGAAGCAATTTTTTGTTGCAATCTATGATTTTAGTATCTAAGCTGGTGCAATTTGATTTCTATTTGTGAGGAAAATGCTTAACTGCAAAATTGAATGTTATATTAAGATAGTTTTATAGCCAATCATGGCAATAATTTCACTAACATTAAATCATCTGCTGCTGCTGGGTTTTTTTCTACATGACATTTTTGTAGGCTATCTTTGAAACATTTATTATTCCTAAAAAAAAGCTCTGATGAAGTGATATGGCCAGGAGAGTATTTTTGTAATCAAGCTTGCTTTTGGCTAGTATCTGCAAGATTTCATTTAATCCAAGTGCAAGAAATGTAAAACCCATCTACAAAAAGGTAATATCTTTTTCTACTTTGAACATGATACATAAATATAAGGTGAATCCTGGTTATAAACACAGAACTTCTTTGGAGCCCATAGCTGAAGAAATCTTTTTCCATAACATGAGCCAGAGGTCCTAATCTTTTTGTCTCTTGGACCTAAGTTAGAGGCTGAGTACTTTTTAAAGCAGTAAATCACTTCTCCAACAATTCTAAAGGTACACTGTGCTAACCATGAGAGCTCCACTTTCTACCTCCCATTACTAATGGTCAAAACTGCTAATGCATTCCAGCTGGATCACTTTTATGGCAAAAGCACTATCAGTATAAAGGATACTGCTTCATAGAGATCTGCCAGTGTGGAAGTGAAATATTATCATGATTTTCGCACCAAATTAGATCTCCTCTTGTTTTTTTCCTTTGAGCATCCTGCATAATTTCAGAGCAAAACATTGCATTGTCTCAGTTAAAAATTACCAATTCCCATGATAATTTTAATATGAACACTTTTAATGAATGATGGACCTTTTCTGAACCACAAACCAAAGAAATTGTGGTCAATTAATCTTTAAATGCGCATTCCATGTGTTGAAAATCTGAGGAAAGCTGAGTTGCACATGAGTGAGTACCACAGAGCTCATCACTCTACCAAGGGCTGGAACAGAACTGAGCAGTGGGGTCTTAGGGCAACCAATATCAGCTGTTGCTGCTCACCTGGGAGTTCAAAGTATTCAGCAGTTTCCCAGTTACCACAGTGCCACTTCCAATTATAGGAGCTGAACTTGATCTACTTGTAGACGCATATAGGACACACAAGTGGGTCATCCATGATTTTGGTCTTGCCCATTGGTATCAAGGAGAGTCTTTCCTACAAAAGACGTATGGGATCATCCTACACCAGTAATGATGCGTGGAGTTTATTTTCAAACCTGTGAAATAAATATCTCAGATTTGGCTCAGCCCAAGAATAGGATGCATGCTCAGCAGACAGAGGGGAATAGAAACACTATAACATCCGTGCTGGCAGAAGCCCTTCAAATCCTTGCTATGCAGGGTAATCAGGATACAGGGAGGCATCTGGAGTAGCTCCTTTGAAAAGTAAATGTTGTGCGGATATAGATAGTTTTTTAAAAAATTGTCATATACAAGCTTCTATGAAAATTAGTTTACAACGTTTTAACTATAGAAACAATGCACCATTCCATTCCAATTACACTAGCATTATATATACCAAATTAGTACAAGTATAATCAGCATTCTCCTTACTAAAAAATTATGTTATTGCTAAGACCAGGCATTATTTAAGATTTTCATTTAGATACCATAAACCCTAAATTTGAAATAAGAAGTGTCAACAAACTACACATCTTTAATTATATTTTAATTTACTTGAATTTAAAAATAATTTAAAATGTTGAGATGCAGATTTTTTCATTTGGAATTCTTGAAGTGTTTCTAACGATGGAGTGGTTTGCTGTTTTGATATTGCTGCCACTTATACACAGAATTATCAAAACTCAAGCCTTAATAATGTAGTTATTTTTCTCTAAAGTTAACAGTATAATCACTTTTTAAAAAATATTGCCATTTTAATGTAATTCAGTGGATATTTTTAATATGATGCACCATTAAAAAAGAAACCAAAATTTTTAAAATAGCCTTGGCTTGTTTCTAAAATATACTCCATTATCCAGAAAGACTTGGAAGGAAAGTAGTATTGAAATTATATGATATTATTTTCTCAAATAATTAATAAAAGTAAAAGCCATGCAAACTGACTTCACAATACTGTACTTAATTTCTATTCAATCATAAAAAAATCTTTTTTTTTCTAATTCTTCTATATTATGTTTTGCTGGTGACTTATTTGTCTGTATTATAAACTCCTATCCTGCACTTGGTCCATGTTCTTTCTTGCAGAAGTGGGTGTGTGAGAGGTTTTATTTAAAGTCATCAGAAAAAAACAGCAAGAGCCCTATTTGAATTTCTCATTTTCTAGTTATTTATGCTTTTTGCCTTATTTTATGAGAACAGCATAGTAGAAATATTTTTCAGGTTCAAACAATATCTTTTAAAAACTTCTCTGGAATAGAGCTGCAGTGGTTCATTTCTTCTGAGTCACTCATGACTTCTAAACGCTCATCGGCAAAAATTGATCCTCTTGATTTCTGTTAGTCTCATTTTCAAGTTTCCCAACAATCCCATTGCACTGAAATATAGGTGGTGGTGGGTTTTGGCAGAAGTAGGGAGTTGGAGTTTATTCTGGTTTGGTTGGCTCTTTCTGTTACAGTAGTAGCAACACAAGGAACCATTTCATCCAGCTCTGTAGAGCAGAATGAGGAAATTATAGTTAGCTGGAGAATCAGGCATTTCATTGTTCACCTTGCTTCACATAGCTCTCAATTGTAATACTCCTTAGGTGAGTATGTCCAGTTTTGTTAAAGAACCCCAAGTGAAAGCTTATGTCTGTATTTTAAAATCTTATATAGTTATCAGACTCACACTGTGACAGGACTTTAGCCTCCCCCCAGCAGCATCTGTTGAAAACTAAAGTACTTTTATATTTTGGGACCATATTTTATTGTACATGTTCTTCACTCAAAAAATAATTGAGCTGCTTCAACCCAGACTGACAAAATTCTTATTTGCTTAGAAATCAGAAATAGAAAATTACAACTCAAGAGCTAATGAGTCACGAAATCATTATGTGAAATCAGGCTTTAAAGCACAAAACATTATGCATCCTCAGTATCACTGTTGCCCAGGCAGGAACACAAGTTAGTAAAAACAAAATTATAAGGCAGAAAAGCAGGAAAAGCAAGATAGGCTGTTTTGAACCCAGACATCTGTAATAGCAACAACAAGTATTGCTTGTAGATCTTCTCAGCTGGAAAAAGAAAAAATGGAACTGTAACAGGTTTTCTCCTTCAAAATCTATTCATGTTTCATCGTGGAGGCTTTTCCGTGAACAGCTTTAGTTTGTTTCAGCATGAAGGGATCAAGTACAGAGTGAATGAAGGGAATGTTTAGACAGAAGCAGTAGCACAAACTCAAAAAAGAATTTTAGTAGCTAATGTGGCGTGGAGGCTGAAATGCATTTATTATTATCACTGTTCTGTGGGATTTATGCAAAAGTGGCAGACTCATACATATGGGTATATGGCCAGAATAGTATATTATCTCAAAAACACTTTACTTCATTCTGCTGTTTCTATAGTCCATTTATTTTACCAATACTCAAACAACGGAATATGTTTGCAGTGCTAAGATAACCCTTAGGTGATCTCTGGCATCATGCTAGAGGATGATCAGAAAAGCAAGTTTCTGCAAAATAAACAAACAAGAAAGTACTGAATTTTCATTTCCTGGCTGAAAGAAAAGAATTTCAAACATGACAATACAAATCAAAAAGAATTTCAGTCTTTTCACAGAAGATTTATATGATGTAGTAATGATATAAGGAGTGTTGAAAGGAAACTGACTAAATGACATTCATTTATTTTGAAGTTAAAAGAAAATGAAACAATTGGTATTTCCACTTCAAGCACCTCAAGCTGACATTATCTTTTAAAGCCCTCAAGCCCTGCCACACAGATGTAGAGCTGCAAGGTTTTATAACTCAATCAAGACCCTTCTGTTCTCTCACTGAAACAAGAGAGGGAAACAAAACTCTGTAGGTGATGAGAAGGCCATCAGCAAAGTGCCTACTAGGTTCCTAAAATTTTCCTTGCAGAGGATACCCATAGAAAGACTCCCATTAAGCTCAATTGTCACCCTCCTCAGCCTGCTTGTGGAAGAGAAACATTTTAAGCAGTGCCATTCAGGGCAGCAAATCTCCCTTTCTTTGGTTGTTCAGGGAATTATTTTCAATCTAAGGTACTATATACCATCAACCTAGATAGGAAATACAACCACGAGCAACAAAACATGGTATTCCTTGATAATGTACTAAAGGGAGAAGCTGCACTGCTGCTAAGTGTCAGATAGCCCACTACCATGCAATAAATGTTTATTCATCCATTTTTCTAGACAAATGTACAATGATACAAGCACATTTTTTCAGCTCTCAAATGGTTGGGTGCTTCTATCCCAACCAGAAGTCTTTTTAATACCTGGACCCATCAATTTATTTAATATCAAGGACTTCTGAAGATTATTACAGAGTGAAAAGCTCCAAAAGAATGATAATGTTACACAGATTCCTGAAATAATAGAAGTTGCTTTGTTCAGAGATAGCATTTCCTTACTTCTTGGTCTGGCAGCTCCTAAGAAAGGAACACCATGGATCATAAATTCGATACAAGGCTATATAAATGGAGGAAATTTAAAATTTTGCATTAAATTTCTTGTCCCATTGCAATAACATTAACGACTTTAGACTCAAATTGTAAGAATCTTTATTCATACAGATTAAAGGGCACAAAGGGGTGTCGTATGCCAGTGTTTGCCTCAGACAATGATAATATATCTTTTTCTTGTGCTTCAAATATCTGACTATTTTGGACCATTTTCAAGGACAGTAATTACCACTTTAATTCAGTTTCTACTAGTAGTGCTGTGAGTTCAGAAGGGCTCAAATTACTATCAGAAAATACCCTCCATCTAATTTTTGACTTCTTCTGACAACCAGATTTAATGGCTTTCACTTGATTTCTGTGCCTGCAAATATGGAGCTCACTTAAAAATTCTGTCTCTACAAAGTTATCTGCATGTCAACCTATCAGTCTTCCAAACTGTTTAATGAATTCTGTTGCAGAGATGTCCAGTAAGCACAAAATTGCTGCATTCCTTTAGTCAAAACTGAGATTTCTCAGATACAGGATTTCTTCTCTGGTTTTAGATCTTAGATTGAACTTCAAAAAGAATTTTGTTTCACAGATTTCCCCAGTTTGCATTATCACAAATCAAACACATTGTTAGTCTTAGTAACCTCAAGTCCTTTTTCCTTTTTATTTTTGTGCTTTTCCATTTAACTGAGTTCTGTTTTGAGTCTCATAACCTAAGGTCTTGGGTGCAACATATCTGCGAGCAGTTTCAGATGATGTAGCCAGTACTATGTAAGTGATCACATACATTACAAGGGGAGTATCTCTATTCACTGAGAAACCCGTGTAAGCCAGTGTTGTTACATTTTTATTCAAGAAGCATCAGCACCAAAACGGCTACTGCAGAATAGCAAGTGATGAAAACACCTTTATCTCAGAATAAGGTCTTCACTGAGATGAGATATTCTCTTCACTTTCACAGTTTTAGGGAGTTGAGCTCTATTCTAGGCATGGCATATGAAGAGAACACTGCAGGTAGCAAAAGACCAACTTTGCCTACCCTCAGCATCATACTCATCACCTATCCTCCCTGTGTCTTTCCCACCACTTTCTGTGAACCAAGAAAGGTCAAACATAGCATCTGGGAAAGCAACTCTTACAAACTTATTACAAATAGCATAGTACTGCTATATCTGACTACTGCATAGACTACTGCTATGTCTACGTAGCATCACCAGGATGCACTTCTAGTACAGAAATAGAAGCCTTTGGTCTCCCATTAACTGAGGATGTAAGGGAGAGAGAGAAAGGTTTAAGGAAACAGCATGAACACATCATATAATAACTTTCATCATTCTTACCAGTTCTGTGCTGATATGAACACAGTTAGGTCTTGAATTCAGTGAACAAAAAATAAGCTTCAGAAAATATCAAGCAAAAGCATAAGGGATACTCTGAAAAAAGAAGAGACAAGAAATATATTATGGCTGTTGAATTTTAAGAAAAAATAAAAAGTAAACAAAATTATTTAGTCTGGGGTTTTTTTACTATGATGAGGATTTTTAAATCATCGGCTATATTTTTAAAATATTGTGCTTGTGAAGTAGGAACCCATAAAAAGAAAGGATGAATATAAGCAATATGGGAATTGAAAACCAGAAGAATCTCTGAGCAAGCTGTAGGAAACTCCTCTGTCTCTCCTGGAGGACTAGAAAACCAGGCTGCTTTCCTGCTCCCTTTTATTTAGTTTGGCAGCACACGTCTAGAGTCTTATCATTAAGCCCTGTCCACCTGACACATCTACTGTTAAAAGATCATTCCAGCCTCTCAAACAGGAAGATTAAGGTGCTCTAAGTGGGAGTATATGTCACTCCTTTTTGCCTGTGTGTTTCATTTTTTTCTTCTCCCTTGGCTATCAACCAGGACTGCCATTTTCCTATTGCAATCACCCAACACGAATGCATAACATGATGGCTCACATCACTGCTCATGTTAGACCACAGCCCCAACTTCCTGACCACACAGGTCAGCAAAGACAATTTGAATAAAGAATTACAGCATCAAAAGCAGCTAACCTGTACTGGACTACCACCTCCATGTGATTTTTATCTAGTTTTTGCTTTGGAATAAGTCACTCACTACATAAGAAAACTTGACTAACCTGAATTCAAAGGCATTGTGTGTCAAAACAGCACTTTTAGTGAACTCTTCCTTGCTAAAAAATTCTTCCACAGTGTGCAATTGAAATTTCCACAGCTCGAAGGTTCTCAGTTAAATTGTTTCAGCTATCCATCTTAAGAGCCACCCACTCATGAGTAAAAATGATTACTACAAAAATAAAATCCTGTCAGGAAATTAATTAAATCCATAACTCCCAGCACAAAACTAGTGCCTTATTTTCAAGAGTAGCTTTTTTTTTATTTACTACTTTACCCTTCCTCCATTAAATAAATATTAATTATGCTGTTTAACTATAGACTTGTTTCATTCTCTGTTGCTCAGAACTAGCAGTTGTCCTTGGATTTGCAATGAAGAGCAGTGGTTTTAAGCAGAAATGCATTTTTCCATATGATTTAAAAGTTGCATAGAAAGTAATGAAGCAGGCAGGAATCTGCCTGTATTTAATTACATCTGCCAATCTTTCAGTCATACAGCATTCACCTTTAATGGTGTTCATTATATTATTTTATTGTGTTTGATGCTGTTTGGTTTCTAAACACTATGTGCCATAAATAGTGTTGCCCATGGCACAAGTCTGCTGTGCAGTATTCAGGTCTCCCAACACTAATCAGGTCAGCAGATTTGAAGTTGTCCTATACCACAAATGGAAAAAATATAGATGTTGAAAACTAACCTTTCTAGTGCTGACCAGATAGAGAAAAATAGTTCTGTTCCATAAGAAATTATCCCCATCAAACAACTGATTCTGTGTACAAAATGTCTTGCTATGCTAAATCCTTATACGGATAAAAAAAAAGTGACAAAAAATCTGAAGGAAGGATTTATTCCAAAGCTTGCTAGTGATACGTGCAAAGAGCTTTTATGAGTCAGAATGCAAAGTTTGCTACATGGTGGCTTAATTTGCCAGCCAAGAGGTGCTTTCAAGCTCTGCTAATCAAAAGATTGAAATGGAGCTTTTGGGATCAGACTGAGCCTATTTCTCAGAAGTTGAGAGAATTTAATTGAGTTGCCAGACCAACTTTAAAACCTTTCTTCTAGAACACAGTTAGTTTTGACCCTTTACCACTCCAGCAGAGTGAAATCTCAGCACAATGCAAGACAAATTAGACATGCAAATGGCTGTTAATCAGACAGACAGGTAGGTGTGTCTCTTTCACAGTTGAGGAAAATTACCATGGTTTCCAATGGACTTCAGAAGCCTATTGCTGAAAATACCATTTTGTAGTTATTTAAAGGTTAGATGACAAATCAGTGAGACAGTTTGCTGTATGAAGAGTATTTTTTTCAAACAGATGTCTTCTAACGCAATGATTTTATTATTGTCTAATATAATTTTTTGATTTGCCTTGTTTAGAAAGTTAAAAATATCACACATCTCTCCTCTTACTTGCTCTCCCATGTAATCACATGTAAATGTCCTTCAAAACTCTCCTAGTGTATGCATTAAATTACACTTAATCCACTTCTTAATTCATGACTAGCAGTTGTGATTTCTTCCCTAGAGCTCTCTTTGTGTCCTCAGCAGTGCAAAACTAGTCAAACTAGCATTAGCAGTTCTAACAACATAGTCTACAGGAGAATATATGCAAAACAGATATGCACCTATACCTTAACTAGTAGAATCACAGGCTGGTTGAAGTTGGAAGGGGGAAACTTTGAGGAGGAAAGCAAATCCAGCACCCTGCCATCAGGGCCACCCAGAGCTGGTTGCCCAGGACCATCTCCAGGTGGATTTTGAATATCTCTAATGATGCAGACTACACAACCCCTCTGTGCAGCCTGTTCCAGTGCTCAGTCATCCTCACAGTAAAGGACTGTTTCCTGGTGTTCAGAGGGAACCTTTTGTGTTTCAGTTTCCTCTGATCTTGTCACCAGAAATCAATGAAAAAACCTCTCGTTTCACCTATTTACATCCTTCCATTGTGAACAGTTTCCCTCTAACTGCCTTTTCTTCAAGCTAAACAGCCTCAGCCTTTCCCTTTTAGGAGAGATGCTCCAGTCCTTTAATCATAGTGACCCTCCACTGGACTCTCTCCAGTGTATATACCCATATCTCTTTCTTACTGTGAAGCCCAGATCTGGACACAACAGTCCAATCTGTATCCTCATCATTGCTGAATAGAGGAGAAACATGCCCACATCAAATATATACCATCATTTTCTGAAGGTGTTTTGCTACTTACACATTTCAGGACCAGCATTTCCAAATTTCTTTTTCAATTACTGTACTAAATATAGTAACAACAATTAATTTAATAAACATACTGTATGTATTCAGCTATTCCATGCAACTGTGTTTATGTACACATCTATGTTTCCTACTGGAAAGAGATATTCAGTAGGCCCCAGTTATGTTACCTTTAGTATTGTTTCATGCAGAGTCTCAGCTTGCTCTGTGTCACCATAGTTTTTGTAAATAATTCAAGACTGTACTTTTCACTGTTTGAACTTTCATTTACGCTATTAGGTTCTCATCTGACAGACAGCTATGGTCCTTATAAATCTCTTTGTATCTGGAGAAGTAATTTTATTTTCTTACCCAGCAGTCATGCCAACCATGCATATAATTTCCCTTGTCTCCTCTCTCCTTCTCTAAATACATTTTTCCTGACATGCACCTCTTGCACTTCCTAATTTCAGAGAAGATTCATGCTAGTAACTACTTAAATCATCTGCAGATACATCCATTCTCCAGCACCTGTTTCTATTTAACCATGCTTCTTAAACTTCAAGGAATGGTCTTCAAGAGACCTGCAAGATTTTTTTCTGCTGATCTATAAAATTGTGTACTAACTTGAGTTTGAATATCTTTCCTTTTTCACTTGCATTACTCTTAGTAATTCTTAAACACATTTTTTAAAGGGTAGCAAGATTAGCATGTAAAAAAACTGAGTAAAATAATATATATATTGTGTAAAAGGAAAGCTTAACACTTCCCACAAACAACTACCAAACATGTGAGCTTCAGGTAATTCTCAGGAAGAAAATTATCTGAAAAAAAAACAAAACTGGGGCTTTTTTCCTTTGAGGATCATTGTCAGGAACCTATGTCATTTAATAAATGCCCAGGAAAATGGTCATATGTACTTGAATGAAACCATCCTAAAATGATGAGTCAGGGTTTCAAGATCTTCCTGCCATCTACAAACATCTAACTGAGAGGTACCTTTGGAACCCTCAAAAATGCTTTGCTGGTTCTTATCACTTATTGTTTAGATCAATAAGATAAAATTTCATTGGCAACGTGTCAGTAAATATAGCAATGGGTAAAATTGGATTTTTATATATTTCAGAATATTTTTATATATTTCAGAATAATTTCATCAGCTAATATTTTCTTTTTATACACATACTTCTTCAGTCTCTCAGTGGTGAACTGATGTTCTTTATTACATTAGTTTTAAAAATGATAAATGTCTGATGGAACACAAAATTTGGATGCATTCAAGAGAAGACAATCTTACAAGTAATTTATTCAGGGCCTTGTAAGTATACATAGCACTCATCCTCTTATCAAAAAATTCCCTCAGAATCAGAATGTTTCTATTCAAATGTTCGTTACTTTGCTTTGATTATATTAATAAAATAACTTTTCAAAAGCCACTTACTTTTACTATTATAAAAAATTCTGCCAGGAAATGATCAGGCAGGATCTGAATGTTAAATAGAGGCAACATACAGAGGTTTTATATTACTACTCACTTTACTTTTAAAAATTAAATACTTTGGTAATGGAATAGTTCAATGAAGCATTCATTTGAAATACAAAATATTAAAACCACCAGAATAATTAATACAGCTACTTGTTATGAGAAAATAATGGAAATAGGACCAATGAAGAGATGATGTTTTGCTCCTTCATAACAAGAACTGAATTGCCAGTCAGGACTTAGAAGGATGCAATGAATATAGAAAAGGTAAAGCTACCAAACTTCCAGAACTGACTAAAAAAGGAAAAGCAGTAACTTTGATCCTAAAAGTAAGTCATATTGAAAGCTAAGGTAAAGTTAGCAAGCAGTAAAATGAAATACAGGATTAGTTTTAATAAATTAAATGTGATAAAATATTCTCATATATTTTTCATATGTTTCTGTAACAATATAGATGATAGTAATAAATAGTTACTGTAGGGGATGAACTACCTTTTGTATTAAAATAATGTAGAGTGTAGGAGCACAAGCATGAGGTGACAGCAGAGACATTGAAAGTTTGGGCAGAGGACGATGCTGGTGGCCCCAGGGCTATAAAAACTCTCCAGCAGTCAGCTACTAATTATTGAATGAATGTAACTTTGGGAGCTGGACAAAACCTGCATTAAGCTTCACAAAACTGAGGCATATCCAGAATATGTGGACCACAACATGTATTGCAAGCCCAGGTGCCACATTGCAGATTAATGAAGAAAAAGCAAGGTGTAGCCAGCACATGAAAATGAGCCCTGGAGTGAGAAAAAAGCCACTAACATCAGTATCATGGTCATCCTATGAAAAGACCTGGGAGGCTGATACCTTGCTAAAACAGTTGATGCTGATACCAGATAAAACAGTTAAGACTTCAATTATGTAAACAGTTAAGTTCTTCATGACTTCATCTATCTTTTTTTCCACAGGAAGATTAGGAGTATAATAATTTGGTGGGACTTTGAGCACCTGCTCAGTAAATGAGATGCAGTGAATTGGGATCAGATCCAGACAGTTTGAGGTTGCAAAGGGGTGAATGACTGGAAGAAAGAAAAATTGCAGCAATAAACTGTCACATGTTAAAAGGAAGAAAAGTAATAAGTTTTTCAATAAATAACTGCATTACTTATATAAATATATTTCAAATAATTTTTATCATCTCCCTGTATTAAGGGAGAAGACATTATTATATAGTGAGTCAAAATAAAAAAAATTCTTTTCTTCAAGATCTAGAAGAACATCAGGCCTAATAACAACATTCAAAACTAAGATACAAATTATGAAGCAGTGTACAAGAAAGGGAGAGGTTTTAATATAATTCATGTCATTTTGCTGACACTCAGCTTCACAGACTGCTCTGTCAATCACCAAGAATAGCAACAGTCACTCACCTAGCAAGGAGAAATGATTACAGGCAATGAAAGATAAGGACAAAGTTTGTTCCTTTGCTGGGATTCCTGATTCAAATGCTGAATATTTATGTTAGCTTATCACTGAAGTTCATATACTTCAAATGCAATGTATAAATTATGTTGTGTGTTACTGAAAAATAAATTGTATTTTCTATGAAGTTAGCTATTCTGGACACAATAATGTAAATTTTGATTTAATAACTGATGTCTTTGTTGCTGTCTTTTCTAATCCTGTAAGTGGTTAAAGGGAGCAATGACTAAAATTTCTGATTTTGATTAATATTTCCTGCCTGTGGAAAAAACATTATAGCATGAGAGAAAACACACCAATTCAGGTAGCTGCTATTGTAAGCTGCATGTTAGAAGACGTCATCCAGTGTTAAAAGGCTACCAACACCAAATATGCTTTAAAGGTGTATGTCAGTCTGCTATTGTCCAGGATTGTGAATACATGTATTGCTAACAGGCACTCCCAAGATAATTAGAGAAAGACCCACAAGCATTTCCTTGCATTTTTTGCTGTTGCAGGTCATAAGATACTTCTCTTTATTCCTCTGGGAAGATCAGAAATTACTCACACACTTTCAGAATAAACCCTGAGCAATCCCTTCACTTCCAAAGATTCTTAAGCCTTTGCTCAACTTTTCCCCGAGCAATCCCAAATTTGCAGAACCTTGTCAGAGTGCTGACAGGATGAAACACATAGCAGTTCACATAGACATTCCTTGTTTCCCATAAGCTATGTGAAGACAGCAGTATAATTCATGTTTTTTGATGTATCCCAAAGTCTGACAGCCTGAAATGTTGCAGCAGTTGATTAAGCTGAAGCTTCACTGTGTCTGGAGAGGACTAAAAGGAAAGGAGGTAGCTCTGAAGAATTTGCTTCCATTGAAACATCCTCCACTATTGATCTCTCCTGACATATTTTAAGTCTGTCTCCACCCAAAATTTTAAAAAACCCTTTTGGATTCACTCAGTGTTTCTTGATCCTTAAATATTTTTCAGGGGGAAAAAAAGATTAATCAGAAAGTTGCAATCAAGCATGATCTATCATTGACACAGTGATGCCAAGATAACCAATAGAAACAAAGGCCCAAAGCAAGCAAAACTCATCTTGGTACAGCTGTCTCATTCCTTTGCTAGTCATGTGCTGGAGCCCTGTGCAGTAGTTTTTTCTGGTAACCAGATAGCCATGGTACCCCACTGGATTGCTGACTGACCAAGGGTGGATCCTTATAGGAAGCCCAGAGAGGCTGAAGAGTCCTGCTACATTCATAAATTGCAAAAAAGCTCAGAGCAGCCTGAATGTGACCTCTAGGCGTAACACCAGCCAGTCCAAAGCAGAAAGCTGGTATTTATCAGTTCTGAAATCTCTGGCCATCTGTTCTCTAAAGCTTTACAATAATTATATTCTACCCAAATCTAAGCAACAAGGCCAGTTTTCTAGCTGACTTATAATCTCATTCCCTGAAATTACTACACTATATTAGAAAAGTTGTCTTCATAAAAATGGGGGTGGGAACATTTTCTCTTTTAAATCACTACATATAAAATCTAGAATGTGCCCATCTTTGTTTATGTTGTTTGATATGAATGAAACCAAATCCCTATTGAATATCATTTACTGCCTGAAGTTTCCTGATATTGCACTGGTAGAAATATTTAAATTCAAATTTTTTTGATAATTGAAGCTTGTCTTAAACACACTCCACAACATTCATTTTGGTCTGAAGAAAACAATCATTTTTCTCTTTTTTGAATTCTCAGTGATGCAAAGCTAGAAAGCCTTCCTGTGCCAGCCACAATTTGTTTTGTGGTTAGTGGAAAATGAAGTAATGCCTTTAAAATGCCTAGCAGCTGGTGATGGAAGCTTTATCCAGGAAATTCTCAACACTTGCAGTTTTGCTTTGCCCTAGAGTATTGACCATGTCTGTACTGAAATATTTATCAACCCACTGATGGGCAAAGCACATCTTTGTTTTGCCTAGTTTCTTGGATTTCTTTAGTTCTTCTGTGATTGTGGATGATAATCTAATCCATGAATAATAACATTGACCCTGGAAACTAATTAATGCAATTGATAAATTATGTCTCAAATAGTTCTTGCTCTGCTCAGCATAAAGGCTAACTGTTCCTCTTCACTTGTCCACAATGCTGTTTTGTTTAGCAAGCCTGGAAAATAATGGCTGTTGTATTTTCTTTTGCTGCACTCTATGAATTTGTATTTTATGTGGGAACAGGAGAAGTAGCTTGGAATAATGCAAGTCAAAAGCCCAGTAGTTCTCCACAGAGGCATTCCCCTACTCAACTTTCCAGAGAATTAACACAGTTCAGTATCTGGCAACACTGGATCCTAAAATACCCTTCATGGATCACTGCAATTAAATTGTTGTACATGAAGATTCAATTCTGGCATGTATCTGGCATGAAAGTAGTTTTAGACTTAATTTCTCAGGGGTTGAATTCCATAGAAACACAGTTAAAAAGCATTTTCTGCACTTAATATTAAGAAAGTCCCTTAGCAGGCCAGTCTCACAGCACAAAAGTCACTTAAATACTCAACTGAATATGTGGTAGTAGATTTATGGATGTAAATGGCCTTTACCTTTTATCACAAATACCAACACAGGCATTAAGTAGAGTAGCATTGGGTCCTCTAGGTGTATCAAACATGATATTTTAACTGAAGTGAAGGAAGCAAGGAATAATAGCTTGATCATGAAAGAAGCTAGAGAGAGGAAATCAAACTTTCACGTGGGTCTCTAGAGAGACCATCATAGAGGGTCAAGAATCATTCAGGTTGAAAAAGACCTTCAAGATTATTGAGTCCAACCATAAATCTGGGTGTTGTTTACATGGGATTTTGTTCGCTGAGCCATCTGCATCCTGGAGTCTTGACCAACTTCATCATTCTCCCTTAACTTAACTTGTTCCATCTGTCAAATCAACATGGACACATTAAATTGCTCCATCAGGAAGCAAGAACACGCTGTCTTCTCCCGAAAAATTGCCTGGTCTTCACCTGACTGTAAATGGAAGAAATGGCACTAATCTTCCTATTGAGACCTGGACAAGTCCAGCGAGGTCCCGAATCAATCCAGTGCAAGATAGAGATTGGAAACCCAAACCCTGTACCCAACAAAGTTTCAGTAAGCTTTCCAGAAAAGCAAATACGGAAGGATCTACCCTGCCAGCAGACAGCATTTTCCCATACAGCACAGATAGGAGGTGTCAGAGCCCTGTCAGAACTCCTGTCTCTCATTGCATGACAGTGTTCCCCACAGGCAGGCTCACCTTCAGCATGACCACGGAGTTCAGGCAGCCATACAGACATGCTATGTTCTCCTTTCTTTGTTGCCTAAGTTGGGTGAGCTTAAAGCCAGCTGTCTTGCATGAGCACTAAGAATCCACAGCTATCCACAGGAGGGGGAAAAACAAATGTGTTTTAAAACACTCATTGGCCCATCTATGAGAAAGAGTTTCCCTTCTTGCTGCGGAGAACTCAAGTTCAAAATAGTCTGTTTAGTTTCACTTCAGAAGGAAAAAAATTAGTTAACTGCAACATTGAGACCTTTTGCAGAAAGAGAGCAAAAGAAAAAAAATGACAAGTCAAGCAAATTCCTATACCACAGTCTGCTGGTATCATGCCCTTTTCTTGCTATTGTCCTTCCTGAGTTTCTGAGCTGTTTGGTGTTCCAATAACCAGTTCTCCCCATCTGAAATCCATTGACATTTTCTTAGTGATGCATAATCAAGTCAAAGCTTGACTGCCCACACAGGTTTCACACACAGCACTGCAGAATGTGACACAGCAATGTTCAGCCTTATGGAGTCCTCTTGGCTTCAGCAAAGCTAATTTACTTCAGTCTTTATAATGACAGACATTGTACAGGTCTCATGCTCCATCCTGGTTAGTAACTCAGAGCAGTGGGGAAAATCAGGGATCATTCTCTACCTAGCACAGCCAAACTGGATGTGGAGACATGAGGCAAAGTTGCTGGACTCAAACTTATTCTGATCACTCAGACTTATCAAGTCCTTCTGTTACTCCTAGAACAGAAGATAGCAACTGATAAAAAGAGCAGCTATCATGAAAATAAGAGGAACTGTAGTGATAGGCCTTAGCATTAATACTATTAATAATAGTATTAGGCTGGTCCAGGATTCTTGTAGCTCTATGTCATTGTATATGGGACCTTATCCTGACATGATTTCAACAGGGCACCTCCAGCATCCACCAGCAGTTACCAGAAAATTCAGTGGGTATATCTAGTGGAGAGGGTCCTGGATATGAAAACTAAACGTATTGCAGTAGTGAAGATAAGTGAAATGCAGGTGCAATTGCAGGAAAGGTGCTTGACAAGAGCAGGATTTGAACGGCTTGCTCACAGTGTATGAAATTTTCCCTGTAAAGAAAGTTGACAATAAAGATCAGCAGTACTTCTGCTTTTCCTCAGGTTAATTCTGTTGAGGATTGTGAGGATCCATTCCCCTACCACAAAATCAGTGCTGTATCCTCACTGACTTTTTAGCTAAGTTTATTACCTTAGCATAATATATATGCAATCAACCCCTTAGTGCAGATCCTCAGTGCATCTAGGGCAATTCAGTACATGAAGTGCATATACTGTCCAGAGTACAGGTAGGCATTGTTAAAAAAAAAAAAAAAAAAAAAAAAAAGCCAAGACAAAAAAACCCACAAAAAACCGAAACAAACAAAAAACCAACCAAACAAACAAATAGCAAAAAAGTCTTACTGAAAAGAAAGGACAAAACTGGACTCAAAAAAATAAGCTGGATAGAATCAAGCCAGGACATGGTTTTTCTCTAGTGATTTCTCCCCCTTACCCTACCACCTCATTCTCTGGTAAAGCATGCCTTGGTTGGGGATACTCTTACATTACTGTGCCTCTGCAGGGAACACATCACAAGGTAAAAACCTGAGCTGGCTGCTATGTCCCACACCCTCACATCAATTATCAGGAGCAAACTGGCAACTACCCAGTGGTCACTATGCTCAGAGCCACTGCCTCTACAGGCTGCTTGTCAAGCACAATTAACCATCCATCCTTGAAGAGAATTTGCTTGAAGAGAATAGGCAAAGCCATGCAACAAAAGATATTTTCTTGTACCAGTGCAGAGAGATGGGACCATAAAAGAGCTTCAATATGAAGCATTTACAGGCTCATTGCAGCACTGCCTAGGTGAGATAGTTTAGACCATCAGGGCAGGCACTAAAACAGAGCTGGAGAAAAAGTGGAGGTTTATTGTTCGATGACAGATGCTGATGTGACAAAAGCACTGCTAAGATGAGCCTTGTTCATCATCAGTGGCTGTGGAGAAACCAATGCTGAAGTACCCTATGACCTGGTGTTAAGCCCAACAGAATTGTCTATTTCTTCAAATAGTTTTTCTTTAAAAAGTTAGATATAAATGTTTGACAGTGCTGCAGTCATTACAGTGTAAAAATTTGAGAATTTAGTCTCTGGCCTGGAAAAGAACATGGGTCAACTTGAAAACAAAGTTGATGGCTTTGAATGTGAATGAAGAGCAAATTTACCAGAATGATGTCATCTGAGGGCTATGAGCAGATGAACAACAGCATGTGTTGGATAACACTGTTAGTATACAATCATAGAATTATGGAATGCTATGGGCTGGAAAGGACCTCTATCTCATCTGGTTCCACCCCACGCAGCCCCCTGCCATGGGCAGAGACACCTCCCACTAGATCAGATTGCTCAAAGCCCCTTCCAGCCTGGCCTTGAACACTCCCAGGGATGGGGCAGCCACAGCTTTTCTGGGCAACCACTGTCAGTGGCTCACCACCTTCACAGTAAATAAATTCTTCCATATATCTTATCTAAACTTGCCTTCTTTCAGGTTGAAGCCATTCTCCCTTGTCCTATCACGACACGCCCTTGTGAAAAATCCCTCTTCAAGACTGTAGTATACCGTCAAGAGGAAGTGTTCTGAATATCAAAAGTAAGTTGTCAAAAAAATTAGTCAAGAACCTTAAATCTGTACATACTTTCCTGAAGGCCTTCCAGGAAGAAAATATTGTATGTGTCATTTAATTAGATTCTGAACTGACTCAGACACATGTTCTCACATTAATTAACTGCAATGACAGCAAAGATAGAGTACACCCTGGTGTTTGCCAGACTAGTCTTGCAGACTCTCCAGCTCAGGAACTAAGACTTCAAACTGCTTCTATCAAGCAAGTTTACTGGGACTACACATAGTCTTATCAGCATCTGTATGCATCTAAAACCCACACAGGTCCTGGAGCTGTTTTTGCCTCTGGGATGCAGATGAAGCAAATAGAGTAACTTGGCAAGTGAGCATGACTGCATTGCAATGAGCAAGGAGATCACAGTGTCACACAGATCAGCTCTGAAGTGATGCTGATTGGAGGTGCATCAAACTACTTCTCAGACCAAGGAAACTTAACCATATTTCCCCTTGTTGCTCCTTCCTTCTGAAGAAAAAGTTATATTCTCAACAGGAATAATCAATCACCCTGACATTCCAGTCCCCAGATGTACTTAAGTAGAATCATAGAATATGCTGGGTTGGAAGGGATCCCTGAGGACCACCAAGTCCAACTCTGGCCCGGCACAGGACATCCCAAGAGTCACACATGTACCCCAGAGCATTGTCCAAACACTTCTTGAACTCTGTCAGGCTTGGTGCTGTGACCACTGGCCTGGGGAGCCTGTTCCAGTGCCTGTTCCTGCTCTCTGGGTGAAAATCTTTTCCCTGATATTCAACCTAAACCTCTCCTGACTCATAGGGCTGTACACACATCATCTGTACAAGCAGCTTGCTTTCCTACACTTCCCAATTAAAATGTGAAAATGCACTCTAGATCCCAAAAGGGCTTCTTAATCATATTTTAATTTTTATGACTTCAAAAAGGTACTTACAGAGTATACTAAAATCAGTGTTAATTACAATAACTCCTTGCAATCAAGGTCCCACCCATTTTCATATGCATATTATAATGTCACTGATCTCCTATGAAAATTAACGCAGGACTAAGTTTCAGGAAATACAGACAGATATGATTTATGATAGATAATATCTAGGATACATAATGTTATCTGTTGCACTGTTCATGCTCCAGAATTAATTAGCTGTGGCAATTTTATGCAAGTGTGGTTTTTCCTTGCACTTACATTTTTTTCTTACGCCTCCATAGTTGACAATCACTATTAGTTCATAACTGATAACTCTAAAACTTTTTAAAATTGCATGTTCTTCAATTTTACATTTTTTAAAGGTAAGTGTCTATTTCACAACCACATATTCTTTCTCTGTCGTTCCATATATAGGGAGGTTTTGAGGAAAATAGTGAGAAACCCAGTGAAGCAGAATCAGCAAACATATTTCTTTGGACAAGTCTACTTATTTGTAGGGTTGGGGATTTTCCCATTCAAAAGCTTCTTGTTAAGAAATCACACTGGTCCAAAAATTCTATTCCAATGTATATTAATAGACTGGACAAAGACCATAGGTGGATAATTCATTATGCTGGTCCCTGAAGACAGCAAATCAATACTTTTGTTCAGTTGTTCAAATAACTAAAAACCCTACGTGAATTCATTCATTATGGGCATGTTTCCACTATAAGTAGAGTGCTTGCAGGTGAAGACTTTACTGACATTAAACTAACTGAAGATGCCTCTGGTTGCACAAAGGATAATTTCCACTTTTCTCAAAGGTCCTCAGTACTGACAAAGTTGTAATCTCATTCTTAAAACAGACAAAATGGGTAAAGTCAAAGTAAAAAAGGGATTCAAAGGTAATAACAGACTGAAGGTCTGATTTATAACTGCTTTTAAACTGCTTCCCTTCCTAAAAGAAAGGGGGGAACCGTGCCCACCAAGGCACAACCCACGTTTCCCAACAGCAAATTTAGGCCTACCAGCAACAGGTTTCTTTTCTTAGCTTTTGCAGTAATTATTTTTAAAGAGCCTACATCTACTAACAGGATTCTACAGATTATAGGTGGAAACTCATTGGACAGAGCAGACCCTCCACCTGAATTTCAATATAGCCCAAGGAGAATTTTGGCAAAGCTTGACCCTGCTCTCCCTGTTGTCAACTTCAATTAAATCTTTAGCAAAACTGGAAAGAAAAAAGGCCAAATTGATTTCAATGTTTGGGGAAAACCAGTAATTGGACAATCTACAAAAAGTAATCCATTACACAATATTAGAATGTAAAATGAGTCTTGTAGGGAAATGCAGTTCTGTGGTACAGGGTAGTATAGTGGAAAAATACTGAACTAAACACAGCTGTGCATCCATGGTAGCTGTGCATCCACCTCACCTGAATATTATTTGAGATGACATGGCTCTCCTGGGACAAAATGAACTGTACTTGTGAGAAACGCATATAATTCTCAGAAAGCACTAAATCACATTTTTTATGAGTACCAGTGCAGCTCTTTGCCCAATGAACAAACTGCTGTTAAACCTTCGAATTTCTCAAATAGCAAATTCTGCCATGGAAACTGCATGGAAAATAACCTGTGGATTTTTTTTTTTTAATTGAAGGTTTCTTTCCCCTTTAGATGAAAAATGCTACTCAAAAAGCAAATCTGAATGATGACAAAAATCCTCAGTCTTCTGAGCACTCACGACACATTACAACACCCCTGCAATCTTTGCTTTCAGTTGTGCTGAAGTGCAAGGCACAAAGTGAAAGAGGGAAGGTTTAGACTAGATATTAGAAAAATTTTCTTCACTGTGGGGATTTTAAGACACTGGGAAAAAAATCGCCCAGAAACGTGAATGCTCCATCCCTGGAAATGTTCCAGACTAGAGTGGATGGGGCTTTAAGCAATCTGTTTTACTGGAAGATGATCCACACCACGGCAGGGCAGAGGGGGTGGAGTGGAAACTAGATTAGTTTTTAAGGTCCTTTACAACACAAAATCATTTCTTGATTCTATGAATTATCCCATGCAAAGCTTAGATGTGCTACTCTGGCAGCCACTGAGTGCATTCAGAGGTGCTGGGTTTTTCCACACTGCATTGCACTGTGCTGCATAGAAATAATTTCTTGAGGGAAGACAAAGGGTCATAAAAGTCGTGAGAGTAACAGATCATTATCTCATCTAACCTCCTGAATACTGCCACCATTGTATTTTTTTTAGAAGTTAGATCAAACCAAGCCATTTACAAAGACCTCTGATTTTTGGTAAGATTTCAAGCAATCACAAGTAATTGATCCCTATATTACCCTAAAACCTAGAACAGCACATCTTACTCAAGGTTGTGTTTGTTAAAATTTCAGTCATGGGATCTACCTTATGTCATAAGACTATAAATTTAATGACTTTAAATCCCTCCAATATTATGCCTCTTCCTACATACAGTGATTCATTTCCTTCTTATCCCTTTTCTTTGATAAACTTTGTTTAAGGTCCTTCAACTTCATGTGAAAACTGATTTTCTGTCTTGAAAGGCAAACATCATATCTGGATACAGAATTCCAGTCAGTTGCTTTATGGATGCTACATACAGAAGAAATTTCCCTATTTGGGTTTGCTATTCTTCATTTATGTATTCAAGGATTGTGTTGTCCTTCTGGCAACATCCCAAAAAGAACTTACACTGAATGGGCTACATAAGAACATCTCTACCAAAAACAATCTCCAGTCCTGAAGTAACCATTGCGTTCTTCATCACTTGCTTGAAGCAGCATTAAAACACACTATTTTTAAAAATCTAACAATTAAATACAGCTATTCAGATAATTCTTACTAGTGACTTAGAGGCCTTTTTTAGAGAACCACAGAATAATTTATGTTAAAAAGGATCTGAAAAATATTCAGTCTAATCTCTTGCTTAAAGCTGGGCTAGCATCACAGCAAGAACAGGTTGCCCAGGTCCCTTCTCAGCCTCTCTGGAAACCATCTTTCACAGTTTACCCATTTTCAGGTAATTTTTTATTTTATATAATAAAATCTGTATTACCTAAAAGCAAAGCCATGGAAGACTTTATGATCACATTTTAGGTATTTGGAAAAAAATTGCTAAATTTAGTTTAAAGATTTAGCCACAAAGTCTGCAGGCACCTTATTAGCAAAAGCCTTGTTGTTCACTGGCACCTGACCACTATCTGTTAGAGAAGTGTTAGTTTATGGTCCACGTAGCAGATACAAAATCTGTTATTTCAGTCTAATTTCACTGGTTCAGTAAACAGCATGTGCTAATGAATTAAAAGCTCCAATACAGCCCAAGAAAACAACAAGAAGACTGAGAGTCAGACCAGTTGTTTCTGTCCAAAAAAATATACCATCTCAGACAGCAGGCTGGCTGGGACTCATTTTTTTTGACTGCTAACTATGCTATTCGTGTCCTCCATTGCTCCTGGGAGTTAGTAAAGCAAGAGCTACTGCCTCATTCCACCTCCTTTCTCCAGTTTCTAATTTCAGCTGCATGACTTCTGCAATTTTCTGCAAAAGTTCAGCTGCTTAAAGTGTTCCTCATCTAGGTCTTTAACATTCTTGGGAACTAACTATGCAGCTATGCTGATTAGAAAAAGTTTAATTTCAGCAAATGCTGCTTTTCATCTTCTTTGTGTGCCTCTCAGACTTCTATTCAAGTCTCTTATCCAAGTGCCAATTAGTTCTTGAAGCACACAAAATCTGACCAGCGGTAGATAAAAGATAAACCCAGAAGGACCTTACTGTTTTCCACAGGCACCTTGCTCTTGGCATTAATGCTACAAATTTATTGGTAGAGAAGTTATTGTTATGACAGCATTTTGCTTCAAAATGTCTGTTTGCAAGACAGTAAGAAAGCAGGTCTGAGGATTATATGAAGTCCTATATGGAAAGCAACTTCGTGGCAAATTTACTTGGCATCTTGCTCTTAATTTTATTTGAACACACTTCTTCATCTTTAATAAAGATTTTCTAAATGTCGTAATTGCATGAATGTTGTCACATTAGGTTGTTATAGCTCCAAATGTTTATTTCTTCTCCATTTGGGACTATGAATCTAATATACAGTAACGTGACTACTTAAGAGGAGCTATTACACTTTATGTCAACCCAGCTGCTATGCGAGTACATAAAATTTGCATAATAACAATCCTGATGTTAATTTTGATTTTAAAAACTGTTTACCAGGAACTATTTCTCAACTTTTGATATTTTAGCTAATTGAAACATTTTCTTGCCAAATAACCAAATATGCTAATGTTTACTGTTAATTAGATGAATTTGCACTGAATTCAGTTTATCAGAAGTGGGTGGTTCATATATACATTATTTAACTCCTCTAATTTTAAAACAGCAAAATGTATTTTTAATCTGCTCTGAAAACTTTTAATGGCAATTTTTCCACAGCTTCCCTAATTCTCTATACTAGCTTGCAGCTGAAAACTTTTATTCATGTGCAAACTTGAACTGCTGCACTTTCAAGTCCTCTGTGGTACAGAGGACAGTACAAATAGTGGATGAGAAGAATGCTCCTTTATCCCAGCATTCCAAATGAGCCTCAGGTGCACAGGTGCCACATAGGGGAAGTTAAATAGGACACTATTCTTCACTCAATCATTTATTCCTCAACACCATCTTCCTCCAAAGAGAAGGCAGCAGAAACTCAGTGGAACTCTGCCACACTGTCACACCTTTCTCGGATGGCAGCTGACCACCTCCTTTCTCTTCTTGAGGACGACAAGGGTAGAAAAACCAGAAAGCTGCCGGCAAAAGCAGAACTCCAGTGAAATTCCACCTTCGTGGATGGTCTTTAGCAGAGGCCTCCCTGCTCACACAAGCAGCAGTGACCAGCCCTGCGGTGGAGAGCCGGTGTGCGCTGGGTTTCCCAAGGATGGCCGGCCGCTCACAGCACTCACCAGGTGA
The DNA here is from genome assembly GCA_034336665.1 of Luscinia megarhynchos. NCBI lineage: Eukaryota > Metazoa > Chordata > Aves > Passeriformes > Muscicapidae > Luscinia > Luscinia megarhynchos. The sequence goes on from CM067564.1 coordinate 32,972,618, forward strand.
CGGCTGGGCTGATGCGGCCGACGCCTCGGTCCATCCAAAGGGTGGACATCCTATGTCCCTTTACCCAAAGCCCCGCACAATGCCAGGAGCCGCCCGTCCCGGCTCCGCGCGTGGATTTTCCTTCCCCGCAGGCAGCCTTCGGGGCCGGGCCTCCTCACCCAGGCACGGCGCTCCCCGCAGCGCTGCCAGGCGCGGCCCGGCCCACCGCCCCCGGCCGGGCCGCCGGAGCCGGCCCCGCCGTGCTCCCCGCCCCGCGGCGCTGCGCAGCTCCCGCCCTCGCCCCTCTCTCTTCCTCCGCCGGCGGCTGCGGCATCCCCGGGGCGGCGGGACCGGCGAGCCGCCCCCCGAGCAAGCGCGGCTGCTGCGATCTCCGCGGGGCCCGCTCCCTGTCCGAGGCCAGCGCGGTGCGGCGGGGCCGCGGGCCGGGCCCAGCTCCGCAGCGCAGCGGCGATGCCCGCAGCCCGCGCCGGGCCGCGCCGGGCCGCTCTGCGCCCGCAGCATCGCGGCGGCCCGTGCGCGATGAGCCGCCCACCCCTGGGCACCTTCTCCGCCCCGCTCGCCTCCTCCTCCCACGGAGCCACCCTCCTCCTCCGCCCCCTCTCCCTGCCAGCCTCCTCCCCGCCCTTCCCCGCACTCCACGCCGGTGCCGGAGCCGCGCGTCACTCGGGCTCCAGCCCCGCCGCAGACATGGCGACACTGACCGCGGTCCAGCCGCTCACGCTGGACAGAGGTAAGCGCGGCTGCCGCCGCTCCCCGGCCGCGCCTCCCCGGCCGCCTGCTCGGGGCCGCCGCGGCGAGCGCCGGCTCTGCCCCCGCAGCCCCAGCGCGGCGGCAGCGCTCCGGCCCCGCAGTGCCCGGGCCGGCTGCAGCAGCGGGGACGCGCCTCCCCGCGGGGCTCAGGTGGGCGGCGGGAGACGGTCTGAAACGGAGGAGATAAACTTTGTGCGGGCAGGGGCCGGGACGGGGCAGGTACCCGCCGCCGGCAGCGCAGCGCCGCCGCAGGCGCGGGACGCGGCTCCGCGGTCAGCGCTCCGCTCCGCGGTCAGCGCTCCGCTCCGCCGTCCCCGCCCTGCGGGGCTCTCCCGCGGCCGCCCCCCGCCTGCCTCGGCGCCGAGGCCCGCGTCGCCGCCCCCGCAGGTGCTTCGGCGGGGGATGCTCGAGTGGATGTTCAGGCAGCGAGTCGGGAGCCCGAACCTCCCGGCGAGAGCGGCGTTTGCCGGCAAAATGCGGCTTTTTGGAGGCTTGCGCGGGGGTGTGCGGGCAGGGATTCGTGACTGCAACTTGTCCATTCGCACGCAAAAGAATGGTTCTGCGTATTCCCCTAGACAGCTTCTCGGTCCGGCTGGGGAGAGCGTTGGTGTTTGGGTAGCTTTGAGACTGCGTCGGTAACCTTATAGCGTAAGAGGGTGCTGAAATCTTGAAGTTTACATTTCAACTTTTGCCTCTAGGCTGTAAAAATTGAGCCTCTCTCCCTTGCAGTGCAGCTGTTCCCGTAACACGGTTCACCAGAAACCTCAATAGATTTCTCTGGGTTACTAGGGAGAGCAACTTTGCTCCTATGGCTCCATCAGCTCCCAGTACGGCATTCTGAATTGTCGAGGTGTCCTTCTTCCTCATTTGCATGCAGAGGCTCCCAGTCCCTACAAATCTTGTACTCTTGAAAGCGTAATTGAGGCCAGTGCCTTGGTGTTTTAAATGTTTGGGGTTTTTTTCCAAAGGATTAAGTTGGGTTGTTGAAGTAAGATGGAGATTTTTTTTTCTGTGAATCCTATGCAAATGAAACACAAACTCAGTTTGAAAATTGTAAAGAAGTGGTAGGCACCTTTTCTAGAACCCAACTGAGAACAAATCAGCCTACAAAGTACTCCAAATACATTTTACTGGGCTTAGATTCCAGCATTAGTAGAAAGGGAGAAGCTAAAGTTATTTTTACTGAAATAGCAAAGTGTTAGCCTGCACTTTAAATTAAACTGCTCAGAAATCCACTGTGTAATCTACAGTTTCACCCTAATACTGTTTTCAGTAAGCAGGACAAATCTACTTTCTGGCAAAGGGTTGAACAGATGGCAATCCATTAGCAAACCTGACTTTTCAAAGGAAATATTACTATTTCAGAATTATACATCCTTTTTTGTAGAACTATGCTTTAAAAATTCCATAATACACGAAATGCAAATTAGTCCTAATTTAAATATAAGCATCTGTTGTCTGTGTCCAGAATATGCCTAACCACTTGGCAGGCGTGCCAATGTTACAGTCTCCCTGGTTGTCTGCCATGGCTGGTATTAGTGCGAGTGAGAGAAAACATCACAGAATTATAGGATGTGGTGTGCAAAACAAAAACACAGGCGAGAGGAAATAGATTTAAACAGCACACCTGGCTTGCAGAAGGCCATTTCGTTAGAGGGATACACTTCATCACTTGTAACATGCTGCTGCATCAACTGTAGAGGATGGGCTGAAGCAACGCCAGAAGCAGCTAGACCAAGCCAGTGCTTCCTACAGTGCTGTGTAGTCTTTCTTTCACAGTCATGGGAGAGGGAAAGTTGTACAAGTGAGATTTTAGAGATTCCTGTTGTTTTGGTTAAAGCAGATGAGCCATGTTTACTGTTACTATGCCTTGCACTTCTCTGCTGTGGTCTAGGCATAGCCCTGAAAAGTCTTGTACCTTCATATCCATTTCACCATGTCCCACAGGGAGCTCAGCACAGCAAGAAAATAGGGGCCATTTCAGAAGAGGTGATATTGTTAGCTTTGTGTTTGTGGGGGAATTGCTGCTTGATCTCTGCTCAGGAAGTGTTCTGCAATCCTCCTTGTTATGGGCTACTGACATGGTAAAACATCTTAAGGATATATATATATATATATATATATATATATATATATATGTATGTATGTATGTATGTATGTATATATTAGAAATCTGAATTATGCTCTGATGTGGACAAAATATATTGACTGTATTCTAATACAAAGATGGGAGCTTTCTTAAAGCCTGATGTAAATGGCATTCAAAACCTGTATGGTACAATGAATTACCATTTAAAGGTGAAGGGCATGGTGTGTGTGAATGATTGAAAGCCAATTATATTCTGGAAGATTACTTCAGTCCAAAGCACAAGAATTAATTTCCTTAATTCCTATCATCATGTGCCTTTCTACCTGCACAAATGTGTGCAAGTTCCATTAGGGCTTTTTAATATGTAGAGCAAGTTCACAAAATAATGGAAATTTTAATCACTGACAATTTAATCTCTAAGGCTTTTGCCTGACCTTTGCGTGGTTCTCTGTTGGGAGGAGGGGAAGAAATCAGCAACTGTTTCAGGAAGTAAACCGAAGGCACTGTAGCAAGGAGTGGTACCACTTAGGGGAAGGTGGCCCCAGCATTTGGAAGCTTTGGGAGAGGAAGGTGCCTGCTTGATATCTTCCAACAGCCAAGTGAGTTTTCTGCTTTTGTAGTAAATATCTTACACCCTGAATCAATAGCATCCCATCCGTAATCTCTGGTGTCCATCAGAGCTAACTGGTGGAATTTTCCAGGCAGGTTCAAAGCTTAGACCTTCAAGATATAGGGAGCTATACCTTGTTTCAGGTTAAGACAAAGCTACAGTAATGCCTTCAATGAAATGACAAGCAAAAAAAAAAAAAAAAAAAAAAAACTTGGGATTTTTTTTTTTATTATTTTGCATTCAAGGTTATGGATTTTTAAGTACATTCCCAGCTTAATTTACCTCCATTAAAAATCCCCAAAATGATCACTTCAGCCCAAAAGAGAAATGTTTAAAAACACCTTTACAGTTACTTTCCACTTCTTTCACAGGTATGTTTTCAATAAGAGCTTTGTTGACACTGACAGACTGCTCTGGTTGCAGTTAGTTGGCATTTTCCAATGTTTATTTGTATTGGCAAACCTCTCATCACATCTTACTGCCTTTGCCTCTCCTCTCAATGTCCTTTGTCTTCTGCAGAGCCATTGCTTCACCCTACCCCATGACCAACAATAGCTGCCTTTCCCTTTATTGTCCAGAGCCCCAGGTCTCCCTCACACACTGCCTTCTGTTGCCTTGCTCTTCTCAAAGCCCTGGTGCAGTTAACTCCATTGCTCTGTGCGTTGCACTTAATCTTTATCCATTTTCACTGGAAACCCAATTTCCTCCTCTAATCCTCAGTTCTTCTGCTGTCCGGTGACTCTCGGCACCTCACCAGGCTGCATTGTCTCAAATGCTGCATCCAGATCCAGCAGCAATGTTCTGCTGTTCTCCAAGGGCAGTGTCATCTCCCCCAACCAGTTTAGCCTCCTCTTGGTTATATGAAGACATCCTGTGAGTTCCCATGTGCTGCAGGTACACGTTCTAAGCAATGAGAAATTAAAGCAAGCCTATTGTGGGTGGGATCACTTAGACTGTTTTAGCACAGTCTGATGAAAGCATTTTCTACAAGAACCATTACCCTCCTGGAAATATGTTAGAAGGGAATAGATAGATTTCTGTGCTTCCCTTGGCGCACATTTAAGGAGTGGTCATATGGAGGCCTGTACATTGAAAGAGGCATCTTTCTAGCTATGCATTATAGATGCTTCTCTCTATCTGAACTTTTTTATTTGACTAAATGTCTGACATATTTTTCAAAAAGCTTATTGTAATTCAAATTTTGCTTGTATTCTTCCTTACAAGATGAAAATCTGCTTCAAAAGAAAACTGACCATGTATTTTCTCAAGCTGCTGCAAAATTTCTGTTCCAGTTCCTCTGAATAGGATAGTGAAAATGGCAGCTTTAAAAGGGCACATTCTTGTTTTTGAAGATACACAATTAGCCTATACAAAGACCACCTCCTGATCAAGAACAAGGGAATATCTTTTTATATGAAGGGGGACTTTCAACTGCCTTTTGTTAATAATCCATATCCTACCATGTTTTTCCCTTTATAGTTGCTGTTCATGTCACTGATGGTTTCACTTCTTTATGTGACTGAGGGTAAAAGAAGAAATTTGAATAGACTGAATATACAGTTCTGATATTTTAAACGCTGTGAAGTTTCATAACAAGATCATAGCTATTGGCTATTGACAAACAAATTTCTCTTGATTTCAAAGACATCCTTGGAAATTGAAAGATTTCTTGCTATTTGGCTGGAATGCGTAACTGAGTTCTGTTGTTTTTTACGAATTCAAGCAAATATTTTTCCAGTGGAGTGGGTGTCCCAAAACTTCCTGAAAATCGATTATAAAGCACCATGTTCAGTGACAATAAATAAGAATATCCGTGGGCTTAGAAACAGCCGTTAGCAGTTAGATGAACTTCAGATGTGGTAGTAGATGGTACCTGACCATTAATATACATGGGTACTTGCTAGAGTACTCCTTCTTCCTTTCTCTTCATCTCCTCTTGTTATTTTTCTTCTCACTGCATCTACATAGCCTACATAACTGGGGATTTTTTCCCCATCTGTCCCCATATATATGTATAAAACAGAAATTGTATTGAACATAAGTTACTTTAGATTGTGCACATATTATCATAATGTATATTATCCTGGGAAAAAAATAAAACATACTCATCAGGAAGAGAAAATCAGATTCATAAAGTGTGAAATACAGTCCTTGACAGGGGAGCAGCATAAAGCCAGATCTCTTTTGCACAGGGTGAAGCCCTGTGGAGCAGTGCTAAGTGATGTGCTGTTCCCTGCCTGACTGCCTGTCTGTCATGGGGATGTCTTCTCTTGCTCTTCAGCCTAGCATGCTAAAATTTAAAAATCCTTCTGCAAGTGCCACACAATTCAAGTCTAACATTTCTCTTCTTGATGTGCCAGCTGAGGACATACAAATAACCAAATTCATTCTTCCAAGAAAAGAAAAAGTCTATTGTTTGTAGGGACAGAAAAATAAGTGACAATTCTAGTTTCAGGCCAAAATGTTTGTGGTTTTTTACATCAGTATGTTGCAATTTAGTTGATATTTTTAAAATGCTTTTTTCTGAAAGGATGGATTAAGGTAAGTGGATTGAGACAGTGGTTTGTGGGTGTTGACTGGGGCGCTTTATGAAGATCTGTGCAGTTGAAGCATTGGTTAGTTCAATGTGTAGTTCAGCTGTGCCACCTGGAACTCTAGAGCTGGAGTGGAAGCAAATATCCTCTGTCATGTCATGGAAGCAAATAGATGTGTGATGTTCATGACTAGTGTAAAAAACCATGGGTTTAAAATTTAATACATATGTCCAGTTTAAATGTCTCTACAGAGTCCTCACCTGAAGAGGTGCTGAGGCACATGGCATCTCTGTGCAAGGTGAGATATGGCTGAGACAGCTGGGCACCCATAGAAACACTTATTTTAGGTTGGGCTATGCCTTGTAGGTAGGGCCTTGTCCTTCAGCCCAGAGTGATGCATGGTGACATGGAAATTGGGAGCTGCACCTGTATGCAGACAGATGGAAACATCTACAAAACTCATGGCAGCTTTTAAGTCACCTTTGTGAAGTGTATAGGGGAAAACCCTAAATTCTCAGTTGCATTTCCGTCAGAAACATGTAACTAATAAGAAGGCAGAATATGCAGAAGATGGATGTGCTGTCAGGACAGATTTGTGACGCACCTTTGAAATCAATGGCAGTGCAGGGACCTTGAATTCTTCCTGCTCTCCCTGGATGAAAATGTTCTTTAGACATGGTAGCAGTGAATGAATCATTTTAGTTTATCTGAATTTATCCTGCATAAAGGAAAACAGTATGGTGAACTTGTGTGTATCCTGCTTTTGCCCCCTCCAAGAGCACCTGCTATGACAAGAGCCTGCAGGGTTGCAGGATTCACCATTTGCAACACGTTGCAAGAGTATTAGTGATTAGAAGGCATGAGGGATACTATTTTCTATGATGTAAATGTGTACTGTCTATTTACAGATAATGTTGAAGAATTTATTTTCTAAATAGCATCTCTATGCTAGGTCATACATATTTCAGTTTCACAATGATGTTTGAGAGACAACTTTCATAACTTCAGAAAACATATTAATCTTTTGTAATTGTAAATAAACAATTTTCTTAATTCCATCCTATTGCTTGAATTGAACTTCTGATGATGTTACCAGAAAGAAAGTTTTTTGAAAAATGTAGTAAGTGAAGTCATCAGCTTTTTGCAGAGGATTATTTGTCCTTTGAGTTCACGCATATGTGCCCATTTCTCCTTAACATAGATAACCCTCATGCAAGTGCAAAAAATATAAGTAGATATTTTTTTTGTCTGACCTGTGTTATTTGAATACAAAATACTGTTCTTGAAGATAATGCAATAGAATTTGAAATATGAATTAAGTAAAACTAATAATTCCAGTTACTCATTAGAAGCGCAAATAATGAAATGGAAGGATTTAGGAGGAGACCAAGCTAAGTCAGATAGTGTTTTGAAGCACATAACTCTAAATTTGTTAGTCTGCCTTCCATCACATGGAAGGCAGACTCACAAAACATTTGTTTTACATGATGCATTTTTGACATTTTTAAAAATAATATTTACTAATGTGCTGTGAGCTGTACATGTATGTATAAATCCAGGCATTTTCAAAGTTAATCTCAGTCAGCTTAATCTTCTTTTGAGACATTTGCTGAAGAGCCAGCCTCTGAATGAGAAACATTCAACTGTTAATTCTCTATTCAGATGAGAAGATTTGATTGATAGTTTTTACATATACACACATTTACATTTAATAACAATATTTTCCTGAGTGTATAAACCACAAGCTTGGCTCTTAGAGATGTTATATAAAGAGGGAGATGTATGTACATATTTGAGAACTTGTTTTACCAGGGTCCAAAAGGGAGTGGTTAAAATAAACCTAAAATTTCTCAAATGCAACTTGGCTAAGCTACCAGGAAGTGCACATGGCTTCTTATATTGTGCTATTGCCCCACTGCTACTTTACTAATAATTATAAGAAAAAAGATATTAAAACATCTTGATTAGAAAACAGAAATAAAAAAAATCTTGATTGGAATACCATATCTTAAGAAGAGACCAGAGGATGACTTTTCTTTATTTTTTAGAAGATGGATCAATGAAGTATCCATGAATACACACAGCATCAAAGCATTGATTTTGTTTCCGTTCAAACAGGGGTAATTACAGAAGAAAGAGTTTTGCAGAAAATAGGCTCTTAATTTATTTTTCCTGAACCAAAGTTACATTTTTATTGGTTCTTTCCGATAAAAGCCCATGTTTAATCACTAATCCTTCACATCCAGTAACTCTTTTATTTTCTATTTCAAGCATGTCTTCTGAAAAAGCAAATCTCCTGGACCTTAAGGAATCAATTCCTCTACAATCAGTTAAGCATTGGGGAAGAATGTACTTGAAACAGATTAGGTGGATAACTGTGGCCATCAGCAGCAGTCCTAGCCCTCAGAAATGGATATATCATCATCTCTTCACTTTTCCTAGACTTGGCAGCTGTGTTTTTGTGAAACAGTACTTACTGAATCAGCACAGTAGCAAAAAGATAATGTAGCTGTTCTTTGTTACACAGAGACAGACCAGAGAAACTTGAGAGGGCATGGTGGCTTTCAAATCTATGAAGCAGTCATTGGAAAAATAGGTGGTTGCATGCCTGATCCCTCTGTAGCCTGACAGTCTTGTAACGTGATAGTAATAGCTGTGGAGTTCCTATACATCACCTTTTGCATCCTGCTGGTGCAACTATGTGCAAGTGTGTGCCCCTCATGTCTTAGGTAGGCACCTTGGAAAATCAAGCTGCAACCTGAGAGGAGTTCTAGTGCTCCTGTTTCAGTTCTTGGTATTATTCAACATGTAGGACACCAAGCAACAGAGCTGCAAAGGTGACAGTGAGCTCTCTGTTTCACACGGGTTTTCTGTTCCAAGGTTTTGTTTGTAACTTGCTGCAGCAATTCAACAGTCACAGCTCTCTTCGAAGATCATATTTGTTTCAAAGTTGAAAGCTAACAGTGGTCGGTTGTTGAAATCTGCCAGCGGCTAATCTGCACTGCCTCATTTTGCAGGGATTTATTAACAAAGGATTTTATTTATATCACTTTCTTCTTGCTGTTGTTGGTTTTCACCTACACACTTTGAAAGAACAGGGTTCTTTTTTCTTTCCTGAGAAATGACTAGAACATAACCAAGTACCAGAGAGATTCAGTCTGCAAAAAGTAGTATTGTTAAATCCACAAAAATTTAAGACAGAATATTTAACTCTCTTCTCATTACCTAAACCTACAAATAAAGTGTCAAACATGTGTGTGTAATTATTGTGTTGCACCCATTGTTTTGGAAAAATTACATATTTTCACTGTTGTCTCATTAGACTCTCATACCATGTAGAAAAATAGAAGATAAAATTCTGATTCTAGACTTCAAGTGACAATTTGTATTGTCACTATATACACTTGCCAGTAGCCCACAGCCATCTTTCTCATCTTTCTGGTAATCACATGAAGAGATTTAAGGCTAAGATTAGCTGGAGAGATAAGAACTGAGGGGAGGCAGCGGGAGACTCTGGTAATGACATACAAGCAGGAAAAAAGTGAGAGTTACTGCTTTGGCTCAACACACAGTGCCTGTTGTGAAGCAGAATTAGCATCCCTAAGTTAACCCTACCTCCCTTTGTGAGACACCTGTTGGGTCCTTTTTTTCTCCTCTTCCTGTCTTCTTTGCTGCCAACAAAAATCTCTGTGATGCAGACTAAAAACACACGCTGGAAGTAGCTGTGTGGGAAAGGCATGAGGTTGCCCATATGGCCAATAGTTTTGTTTCGTGATGCTCACATATTGTGTATAAATACTTGATTTTGCTTGGGCAGGGGAGCAAGAGAATGGATTTTAGCTAAGAGAAAGGTGTGTTGTTTTTCCTTCTATTTTGCTTTGTTCAGGCTAGCTTATTCCTTGTAATAATTTGTTTTCTGCTTCTAGGTTAGTCAAATTTTCAATTCCTTCACTGATTTGAATTTTTTTCCTCTATATATTTGAGGTTTAAAGCACAAAAGTAAATATTATGTCCAAGTCCTAAGGTTATGTTAATGTATCAACCCTTTATTTTTCTTTTAATCTGGGATCAGAACCTCTAAAGTGATTACATTTGCCATTCCAGTGAAGTGTCCAGAGTGGTTTTGTTTAGTTTTTAAAGGAGCTTCGTGCCAGCATTGTGAGCAGTGTCTGTTGACGCAGAACTCATCCTACAAGATCAAGTGATGTGATCAAGAGACAGAGAGGCTGGTGAAGTTACCAAGGCATTACTTTAGCTGATGTTTGTCACTGCAGAAGGCATCAGGCAGTTTTCTTGCTTTCACATAGTTCAAGTTGTAGGAATTTAATGAATTAAAGCCAGCGGTATTCACCGTACTGAATTTCTCAGCAAGTTACAGCTTTCCTTCAAAGGATTTTTTTTTGGTTATTTCACAGTTTCAAGAAGTCAGACAGTACATCATTTCACATGTTCTATGTAGGTAAATAATGGCTTTTAACATCTGTGATCTCTATTTTTTGAGTAAATGCTTTCAGAAAGATTGAGAATTTAAATAATACAAAGCCAAAAACTACAGAATACCCTGCTTCCTGCAAGAAACAATAAATAATAAATGCTTGTATATTTCTTATATAAATAATACATACTTGTTTGAATACAAAATAAACTTTTAAAAAACTGTTGTCTTTTTGTAACATATTTGTAGCCAACTGTGTCTAGTCAAAAAGAAAGGATCCAAATCATGTCTTACCTGTTGTATTCATCAGTGAGTGACTAACTATAAATCGTAATTATGATCACAAAGAGCAAGTATGATGAAACATTATGAAGTCAAAATGCCATACAAAGGGAAGAAATTTTATCTTTTAAAAAGGAATTTTGCCTTCCTTTCCCTCTTCTCTACAGCTAATTTAGGGAAAAATACCAAGATTTTGTTATAAGTATTGCATTAGAGAATACCATAGTTTTCAGTGCCCTTCTGTTCTTTGCATTTTCAGCTTTATGTTTTGATCTTTTCTCTTAAAGGATAATTTGGTATCTTGTTTTTACAGTAATGCTATGTTCAGTGTCTTCTATAAAAGCAATGAATGCTGTCAAATATAAAGGGTTGTTGTAGCTGTAATTTATCTTTCTTACAGATGGCAAAATCTTCTGGTGAAAATTTTCAAACTCATATTTATGCACCTCCTCATCTTGATTGCTTTACAAATTGCAATGAAACTAATAATTTGGAAGAAGAAAAATTATATCAGTGTTTAAAAATTATTAGGATTTAAGGTTAATTTTAAATGTTCATCTTTGAAAACTCTAATTGCGTTATTGCACTTCAGACCTTAAATTAAGTCAGTGAAACTTATCTTATTGAAATGATCCATTAATTTTTTGCTTTACTCTTCTATGATTCATTATTATTTCTTTAAAAATCAACACTGGAAATGTGACAGTACCATGACACTTTTTCTAAGTAACTGTTGAACCCTTAATAGCTCTAGGTACTCTACAGATCAATCTCACACATGCACAAGCAAATCAAATCTCAAATTGCTGGCAAAGATGCTCCTGTGGCTTACAGTAGTTACGTGAAGGCTTCAAGAAAAAAATTTGACTAGTTCTGTCTATGTACAGTAATGAATATGCTTAGAAGATTGACCAAAGTAAAGCAAATACAGTACCCACAGCTGGCCTTCATGCTAGGTTAAGGCTACAAAATTCCCTTGCTGAGGATAAGAACAGAAATCACCAGTCAAAACTCAGCAGAGTAAGAAGCAGGGCAAGATTACTTAAGAATTTGTAGACATTGTAAGGTTCAGAGAACACAGCATATTTTTTCAGTTTAGGGAACCTTTTGAATGTTGTGTTTGAATGAGCTAAGTAGAGTATTCAGGAGCTGTTTGCCTGAAATGTCATCATTTTAGTGTTTGCCAGTGTTTGCAGCCAGAGTGACTGAAGTATCTGAAGAAAGCACCGAATGGCTTTTGTGGTGTTGAGGATACTGGGTTGAGGGGTCTCAAGAAAGTTTGCTCTCTGTGATCACAGATGGCACTGCTCCCCCTGCAAATAAACTGTGTCCTTTCTCTAAGTTATTTTGCAAAACATCTCAGACATCTCAAACCAGCCTATCTTGTTTAGGTGTTGCTGCCAAAACTGCTGGAAAAACTTGTGGTATATAACAGTGCCTTAGGCTGTGCAACAGTTGGGTCACAGGCTCTATGTCTCAGATATGGACTGAAGCAGAGAACTTGGGTGCCTGTGGTGTGCCTGAGAAGCTAGAGCCAGCAGAATCTGTGCTTGGCTCAAACATAGACTAAAACAAGGTCTGATGAGAAAATGAGCTTGCCCCAGGCATTGGGGGAATGTAGAAACTCACCAGGATATGCCATTAATGTTTTGAGGGCTGTCATCTCCCATCAGGCAAAATGAGACAGACATATATTCAATTATAGCTCATGATTTTCTGATATTTTTCTCATACATTAAGAATAAAAAAATTAATTTATTCCATAAAATAATTAGTTAAGACATTTTAAAAAGCTTTAAATCAAAACCACATTGGCCTGCCTTGTAATGACACTTCTCTTGTCAAATGTAACTCTTCTGAGGTATGATGTCTCCTGGACTGCACAGAGATAAATTTGCATGAGTCTTTCTCTATATATCTGGACAGATATCTATATCTACTGATGTATCTATATCTGCTGATGTATCTATATCTGCTGATGTAGGTGTCTGATGTGTAGGATGCAGGCATTCACATCTGAGGTAATCATCTAGTCTTCATTTATAGTCAACAAAGGGACAAGGCACAGCAGAGTATGATTCATTTCATGTAAAGTAGGTCATATGAATTGTAGCCTCAAAGTGTCTGTTCTTCCTCATTGGCTGTGATAAGAGTTGAGGGTGAGTCGCTGAGCTGTCCAAGTCTACGTCAAAGTGTGGCAGCTGAAATCCTCACCACAAGATGAGTCATGAGAGCTCTGTAGAGCTGTTCTTTGTTATTTTTATTTATGTATTCATAGTAATGTTTAACCACAGGACTGTAAAGTGACAATGCATTAAACCTGTAACTGTTACCCATATAACCAAAACCGCAGTGTGAAAGCACTGGTAGTATTATTCTTGCTTTAATCTTGCTTCTTCTTATTAATTTGAATAGACCTTACAGATGCATACTATGAAGTGTTAAATAATATTCCTGTTTTCTAGCTTTTTTTTTTTTAGTTTATTGCTCCCTGTACATTGAATGTGACTTACCATGGTGAAGTACATCTTTACGCTTACTGATTAGCATGAAATTTGGAGCAAGATAAACATATCAATTTAAATGAGAAAAAAGGCTGCTTTTTCCCCTCAACATTTCTCAGCTATCCAGATTAGACTAAATAAATATATTAAGTCAATGGAAGGACCTCTGAATTTAGGCGTGCACTGTGCTGATAGTGAGGCACCAGAGAGGTGAATGGAAGCATATTGGAAAGTCTGGTACTGTAAGAGTAAGGCTTACCATGTTGTATAAACCAGTGGCTGACAGCAGAACTCTAGTAATACTGAGCTTTTTCCAGAGATAGACACTGAAATTTTTCCAAAGCTGGTGTTTAAAGCATGAAGTCGCATAAATACTTTGATAGAATGTGCTATTGCTGTTGGCTATGAATTATGAATGAACTTTGCTAATCACCACTGAATTTTGATTTTCCAACCATTGCTTACCTGCTGTCACTTGATAGTGTTTGGAGAAGATTGCTAAATATAATAAAACATCCTGTGTAGGCCTGTGGAATTATGATAAAAAGTTGACAGAAGAACATTAAGAATTCTGGAATGTATTCTCATGAGCTTAAAGGAATAACTAAACCTGAATACAAGTATTAGAGGAATAAAAACTACTGGCAGTTATAAGGACCTGTTATGTCATGCAAATTCTTCACCTTCAGCCTGATTAAAGGTCTTCAGGCACAACAGAACAGAGCTTGCAGATTTCCAGGATTATTATTCTGTAATGCCGTGGTGAATATTTTAGATACTTACTGAGTATCCTTCTGTCAATTTGTAGTGATGTTTTACCTCATTGAGGCATCAAGGGCTGGTGTTTATACAGCACATTTACTTTTCCTAGTAACCAGCATACTAATGCAGTGAAAGTCTCCAGAATTAACGGGAATGAGGCATAGAAATACCTCAAGAAGATGAGAAACCTGTCCTCTAATACCTTGATAATACAAGATATTTTGCGTTTGGGAGCAACCCAACAACTTAATTCTAGAGTACTTACCAGAATAAAGCAACACTGTGTTTCTGTGTGATTGCTGATTTAACCCAAACTGATATTACATAGCATTGCAGCTACTGTTTAACTGCCTAATATTCTCTTAAGTCAGAGGATAATATATTTATTTTAAAGATGGCAGACCAATTCTCTCATGGATTAGCACAAAAAAGGAAACTTGGTTAGACACATCTCGGTAGATAATTTTGCAGTATAAAACATGCACATACCTTCTTTTTCAAGAGTCACACAGGTATTAAATGGGATGCATTTAGCATGCTAAAATAATTTGCTACATTTTTCCCAATAATTTTCAACTTGACTAAACTGAAACAAACACAAACCCTGCACAAAATCTACCAAAGCAAAACCTCAGCCTCGACAGTTTGCAGTGTGCTGAAGCCTGGTCTACTCAATTTTAGTGGAAATATGAAAGAGCACCAAGTTCAGACCAGCCAGGATTCATTCTGTGGATTCATAATTTGCTTTCAAGTTGTAAAAGCTGTATTAGAAAAAGCATTTGCTTTTTAAACATCTACCAAATAAAATAGATCAGTCTACAGTGTTCACTTGAACAAAAGCCAGCAAGTGAAAACCATAAATAACAGAACAGAGAGATAATGACAAAGGCCAGATGGATGACCTTTTTATAACTGCACTCAGCTGTATATATATGTGTACATGATGTATGCAGTGTTCCACAGCAGTACTGTATCCTGCCACTAATATGTCCTAGTGGTTTCTCCAAGAGTTTGTATCGTAATCTTCTGCTTGTGTCCTGCTAGCAGTGCAAGTGGAACATCATTCAAATGAAAATACAGAAAGAACACTTGAAATGCAAGATTTTTTTTTCTGAGTCATGCTTTTCTTCTGATGAGTGCACTTGATAAAATACATTCCACCTACCCTCAGCCCCCTGCTTTCTCTGTGTTCTACTGATAAACATGACCCACCACACTGAAAGAGTATAGTTCCTGAAAGGCTGTAGGCAAGCATGATGATGAAAAGAAAAAAGAGGAATGAATGTTAAACAGAATGGAGAGAGAGGAATTGTGCATATGTATGGGAAAAAAAATTAAAAATGTGCTAAGATAAGGGGAGCAGATAAGTGCATTTTCCTTTTAAGACATACATATTACAGATTACAAAGGAATGATTCTACCTACATCATAAATCAATTCCTACCAATCTGTGGGATAGGAATGGGGGAAATGATAACCACATCAGCACGAGTTTCATGTTGATGGAGTTCATATTCTGGAAAATGTTTGAGAGTAGGCGAAACAATCCTCTTTCAAAAATAAGTATCTTTGCTTCAAGAGAGGACAAAGGAAATATACAGAGATAAAAAGTAAGGGTATTTCATTTAAAATAGATCTTAACTAACTTTAACACAATTCTAGTAATTTTTGTAACATATTTCTAGGTAAATACACATTCTTTTTCATCCATTTGGCCTTTTCACAAGTATATAAGAAAATGGTATTTAAGAACAAATCCTTGATGATAGCATTTACAAGCAAAACTAGTTAGATTTTATAATCAAGGGTGGCTTGGAGACAAGGAAATTATCCTAGCAGTATTTGTCAAACATGACAGTGCCTTCTAATTGTCTTCAACAGGGACAGATTCTCTGCTATATGCTTTATTTAATGTAACTTTAAAGTCTTACTCCTTGCTAGTCATAATATCACTTCTCTGAGCACGCACTTACTCCAGTTCTAGCTGGAGCCCACCTTGAGAGAACCATCAGGAAGAAGCCTGTGCAACACTTAAGCTCTTGTGCACTGCTAAATCTCACTTTTTAACCTGTGCTGAAGTTTCCCCTTCAAAGTTATTAATAGGAAGGAAATACAGCCTGTTTCATGAGGTCATATTTTATACAGTCACATTTTTTACATTTTAAGCCTGCTCAAATTAGTCTTTTTTGTGCAAAGTGTTGTATTTTGCTCCTGACAAAGCATCAGCTCATAACCAACAGCTTTGGCCCTGAACATGCACCTGATTTTCTTTCTGTAATTTATATACTGTTCTCTCTTCTGTGAGCAATATCCCACAAGTCACTGCCAAATTGAGTGAGCTATGGGCCTAGTGGTGACAAGAGAAAGAAGACTGCTTATTGTTACTGGATAGGATAGATGAATAATAAATCAAAGCAAGAACTTGGGCATTGGCATTCATGAATTTTAGCATGATGGACGAATTTAGAGGTGTGAAAAATCAGAATACTGTGGGGATATTCTGCTTTTTTTTTTACCTCCAGTCACTTCTGAATCAAAAAGTTAAGTAATCTAGTATTGACAAATGACAGTTTTGCCTATGAGGCTCTGTAGTAAGCACCTATGCTAGACTTTTCAACCAGTAGATGAATTTATCATTTGCATTGTAACACTCATCACTTTAAGAGTGATTAATTATCATCTAGAGTCTGACCTATGCCCTAGGGAAATGTTTAGACCTGTACTTAACTCTTTTAGATTGATTAATGTACCTAAAGCTTTTTATGTTTCCTTCCAATCAGTACAAATTTTTCATTTAATATGGTTTATTTCAGGACTATAGAAATGTGGGCTGTTTCCCAGAACTTCAGGTGCAGTGATGACACTTCAAAATACCTACAAAATTGCAATCAATCTGCTATCTGTGGCATTAGCTTTTACAGCTCTAGCTGTAAAGTGAGAGGCAAAGTTCAAAACTTACCTGAACTGGACTGGATAAGACTTCAGTCTGGTTTAGATTATGTCAATAGCTATTGTGTATAACATGAATTACTGAGGCTTTATCTGATCTATTATGGTAGGCTGTTGAAGCTTCTTCAGAATAAAACATATAATTGCTTTGTGCTGTCTGAAATATCAGTTTGCTCTAACTAGTAGTAATAACTAGGGAGTGTGGATTCAGTACTTAACTTGCTACAAGTCTTGTGTGGAAGATAAAGAAAAATTCCATTGCAAATAATTTACTAGCTTTGTTTAAAATCATTGTAACATTATTATTACTGAGAACATAAAAAATTATGTTAGGTTTTCATATTAGGTTTCCAACCTTAATGATTCTGGGATTCCATGATACTTAATGTTTTGTCATTCTTTTGCACTCTACTGAAGTGGTTCTTGCTAAAAGTGTATTTACTTCTACTTAAAACCATTTTCTTTGATGTATGAGCTCTTATCAGTCATATTCTTCTCTCTAGAATCTATTTTTTTCTTGATTTCCATTGCCTTATTATCCCAGATCTCCTTTTAGCTTTCTGATCATCACTTTAGTGAGTGTTTTAGAGGGATTTTGCCTGATATAGCTGTGATCTGGTAACATGGACTGGGCGGCCAGTAGCAGCTAAAGCACTGCTTGGGGCAAAAGCTCAGGTGCAGTTGTTGAATGCAGAGTCAGGTTACTTTCATCTGAAAAACCTATGAGCTCCAAGACTGATCTGCCATTCAAGCTATAGCTCACTAAGTGGAACCATCTTCCTGAAAGAAGCACTTTCTGCCATGCATCCTCTCATGATTTGAACTAGCTTTTGGCAGATGTCTCTAAAAAAGCTTGAGAGTTGTTTAGGTGTTTATTAATCTACTAAGGCAGAAACTACCATGCTGAATAGCTGCCTGCCTCTTTTAATTAAATGGTAAATTTTTTGAGATGTCATCTTCTCTTTCCCTAACATTGATGCAGTTTTTCTTACATTGATAATGTTTTTCTTATAAACACAAATTGATTATTATGATTTTTTTTCCTATTGCAGCTCATCCACTGTCATGTCTTTTTCTATTTCCTGAAGATTTCTCATGTCTTTGTTGCATCAGACAGTATAGCTCAGTATAGCTCAGTTACAAGCCAAGGATTGTAAGAACTGTTTCAATTAACATAATCTCCCAGTCACAAACAGTACAATCTTTGTCATGGGAAAAGAGAATTACATAAAGTTGCTTCTAGACATTGTAATAATTCTGCAGTTGTGTGGTTGAAAGGAGAGATGGGGGGATGGTCTTTATTTGAAACACAGAGTTAAAATGCCTCAAATACTGTTTTATTATTTAATACTATGTGTTCTTTTCTTCACTGGGATATAGACCTATGTTTGGCAGGGTGGTGTAACTGCCAGCAGTGGCTCTGGTGGCTGTGCAAAAGACAAGAAAATGTGAGAATGTCCATACAGCCAAGATGGTAGCATTGCCAGGTTCAACTCTACCAGCAAACTTAAGGGAAAAGCTGGAAGGCAGCCTTTTAAGTGGCAGAGAAGAAAATCCCCTCTGTTTAAGCTCTGTCATCCCGAAGAGTGACCAGGATGTTTTGCTCAGTTCACTCCTAATGTAAGACAGTGTGTCCTTGACTAGGCTACTCTCTATAAGATCAGCCACTATTTCTTGTTCCTCTATGTCCTCAGCCATAAAGGATTGTTGGGCATCTTATGGTTTGGTTTGAGCTTTTTTTGATGCATTTTAGTAATAGCTGTGTAAATTAGGAACTAGTGTTAAAGAGGAAAAATTTGAGTTAAGATACTGGTACTGTTCAGCCAGACCAGAATCCCCTCACCATTCAGTATGGCTTAAGCCCTCTGGACTGCTTAAAATATAGATTAAATACAGAAATATTTTAATTCTAATACAAATTAGCCACTTTGAACTTGTACCTTTGTTCCAAAGAATGTTTTCCCACTAAGATGGAGCCTCTGTCAGTTGTACGTGTATGTGCATGGTTTGTCGGTACGTTGGAGTTTGGATCTCTCAGCAGCAGTGTTGTTGCCTAGCAAAGTCTGGTATGACACAAGGCTAATACAGTATGTGTTGGTAAAGCTGATTTTAAATTTAAAATGACAGTCAGTGTGCCCTTTTTAGTAATTTATTAGTCACTGTTTATACTGATCCGTATCCCTTTTGTTTTCCCCACTCAGATGTTGCAAGAGCAATTGAGTTACTGGAGAAACTGCAGGAATCTGGAGAAGTACCAGTGCACAAGCTACAGTCTCTAAAGAAGGTGCTGCAGAGTGAGTTTTGTACAGCTATCAGAGAGGTATGAATTTGAGACTTATAGTTATTTCTCAGACTAACATTCCTCACCTGTAAAGAAAAGCATATTTGCCTTTCAGTGCTTCAGTTGTATGAAGGATGATGGATGTGAGATGTGTCTGTAGCTGCCTGCTGCTGTGCAGAATGTTGAAGTTACTGCAAAGCAGACACAGAACAGTTGCATCAGCAGGACATCAAGGCTGAGTCAATTAGCCTTGCTGAGGAGAAATGGTGATTAATTAGTAATTTAGTATTCTGTTCCTGCTATTTGAGGGTCTGTGGTAACCTGTACAGCACTGTGCTGGAATATGGGTGCATGCCAGTTGGGTCAGTGAAAGCTTGAATGCCTCTCCTGTGAGCTCAGGTGTGTGATAGGGAGGTGCTGATAAAATCAGAATGCAGTGACAGCAAAAGGGGCAAGGCTGAAATTAACTGAGCTGACAGAATCTTACCTTGGAAGTCAGTGGTGGGGTCCCAGTGGGCTTTGCTCCTCATGTCAGAAATCTGTCATGATGCAAAGAACTGTGATCATTCCACTACCAGCTGTGGTCAGGGCCTTCCTAAGCTCTGCCCAGCAGTAGATAAATAGTAATTGTTTTCTTCGAGTCAAGCTAGAGAAGATGCACCACTGCTCTGCATGCACACAAGCAGTATCTTTAAAGCAGTTAAATGACAAACTTTCCTGTTAGAAGTTTCTTAGAAGGAAAACATGATTTAATACAACATTGCATCAGATATTTTACCTAGTAAACCAAGGACTCAGCCTGCTGAACAGAAGCAGCTCTAACCTAATGAGGGCAACATCTTTTTAGTAGAAAATCTGTAAGAACTTCTGTTTTAGTTTATCTGTCCTCTGCCTGGAACTAATCCTCCATTGCTGAAATCAGTGGGGAATCTAATGTTCCCTCAATGGTAGCAAAATTGAGCTCCTGATAACTAGGCAACAGCAGCAGATTGATTGAGTGGATTGCTGAGTGTCTGGAAGGAAAAAAGAGATGAACACACATTAGTTTAATAAGCAAAATGAAACACACTCTTTGTTTTATGGCATATATTCTTCAATATGAGAATCAGAGAGAGGCTTCCACCTAATTAAATTGAAGTTTATAAGGCTTTTTAAGGGGAATAGTGTTCCCTGACAGTAAATAATAGTGTTTCCTGACAATAAATAATGGCACTGTGTACCCTTAAAAGCTGATATTCTGACTAGGCCTTTCATTTAACCAAACTAAATGCTTCTTTAAGTAACCACAGAGCATAAAAAAGTTATGGGATTGTTTGGGGTTTTCTTCAGCCAGCAGAGCCTGGTACTCCAATTGTTAAAGGCAGCTTTGAATCTCTGTAGCATCGTCAGTGAAATCTTAAATTTATGTTAGTCTCTGAAAAACAGTTTTAACAGAAGCAAACACAAAATTTAAGAATTAGGAAGTTGGCTTAGAAAAATGCATTCTCAGTTCAATGAAGTGAAAGTAGATCTTGACAAAAACATCTCAGTGACACAAAAGGACTTTACAGAGTATTGTGTGAAGACAACCTGCACGTGACTGGAACTAGTTGTTACACAAGAATTGAGTGATGATGAATAAACAGTTCTAGCAACTTCATAAACAAAAAAATGTATTTCTTATTAAGTATATATAGAACCTATCCTTCTATTATACCACTAGCAGAGAACAAAATTTCTACACCCCAAAAAATTGTACCATTCGCTGGGCGTAAATATTTTTTAGGAAAAAATCTTCAAATATAAAAGACCCAATAATAAATCTTTTCATTTAGGGAGAGTGGGAGGATTGACATATTGCGTGTACTTAAGGCTGTTCAACATGTGACTTCTCTTTTCAGTTATATGAAGTCCTTGACAAATATTTAGACTGTAATTCTCTTTTTTTTTCTACTGGTTGAAGAGCTTAGAAAACTTAGAAAATAATTGCTTGTATATTAAAGAACAAGTATAAAAGCGTGGAATATTTTGGTCACATTACATTGTTAGCCATCTCCAGTCACTGCAACAGGGCTGGAAGGGTATCTGAGCTGTGTCATGTCATTAATCAGGGATGCCCTTCTTGTATGCCCTTCATGTACACTGGAGTTTATTGAACGGCACAGATTTTTCTGAGTGTGTTTGAATTTGAGGTAGCTAAGGCTAGACAGAAATTTCTCTACAAAGGCTCTCTCCAATTGTTTATCTTTTCTTAGTGCAGGTAACTAGATCTTAATTTTCTTTATTAGCACCTACACAGACTAGAGGAGAAAAGTTGTTGACATTACAAGAGAATGTACGGCAGTCAGCTGGAAATAATGAGAAAAGTGGGAGTGAAGCAGACCGTGAGCTGTAGGTAGGAGTAATCAAAATGGAATGAGGAGGTAGGCTTTGTGTTAGTATGCAAATTCTGAAAGAGGCTGCTTTTTATATATATGCAGATATTCAGTTCTGCAGTGTGCTGTGTTCATTCTATAATACAAGATCTGAGCCTTACTTTCTTTCATCAGAAAATCTAGTAAAAGAGATTAAGGCTGACTTTCATAATCCTGTAAACACCATAATGGAGGAACTTTGGAAAATAAAAATTTTCACTTTCCAGTCTAAGAAATTATGGAAACTTAACTATCCAGTGAGTTTGGTTGTTAAAATAAGTCCCAGAGAAATTCAGCATTGGGCTGAGTGTAGGTGAAAGGATCAAAGATGAAATGCAATATACACTGTATTAACTAAATGTGACTTGTCCCTTCTGCAAGTAGGAATTTTTTAACCACAGAAGCAGGAGGTTACTTTTATGACCCATTAGCCTTTAAAAATATGAGATATGTTATTAGATGACATACATTCCATCTAATATGTAGGAATCTGTCTAATGGCTGTAATTAATTGTATTTATGGGAATCTATTTTGTAAATCAAATTTCAAATTCCTACACTAATATTCCATAGAAATAATTCCTTTAAAAATGACTGAATGAATGAAATTTAAATAGAAGTACTTTAGCATTTTTCAAGGATGCTATGTTAGGAAATGGTGATTAATGGTTCTCACTTAGCTAAATATAAGTGCCACCAACTGAAATATTCTGTCTGGCACTAGGCAGGAATATGGATTAGCTCTGAAAATAATGGAAATAAATGAAATGTATAATGGCCTCAGTATTTCCTTTTCACCTGAATACCCCTAGACCAGAAAACAAGTTAACCAAAGTCTGATCTCACTAAAAGTCAGTTTGGAAAAAAAATCAATTGTGTTTTAAAATTACTTATTTTAAAAGCTCCCTAGCTACATGAAGATTAATTAGCCTTCTATAGCTTTATCATCTGATAAAACTTGCACAAATCTTGTCCATTAAGTCCTTTACCCTTCTAAACATTTTTGCTATTTATTTAAAGCTGTTGCTATGTTATAGTTGTTTGATTTCCAGGGGATTACTGGAATAAATGAAGGGCTGTGAAACTGAATGCTTGATTGAACTACTGAGAAGTTATATTCATATGCAACATAAAACCAGACAACCTTATTGGTAAAGTTACTTTAATTGTTTTAATTCAGCAAAAGGAAGTTGTAAGAACTCTAAGATAAGGTGAATTTCTGGTCTGGCAAGAAACCCTAAAGACCTGTGGGCACAGATGACAGAATAAAAAGCTGAGCAAAACACAGTGGATCATCAACAAGAAAACGTGACATGCCTTAGCAGTTTATGTGAATTTCATTTACTGCTAACATCTGATGATTGGTGGTCAAGGACCAGGAGAATAACAATACAGTTTGATAAACACTTGCATCTCCTGGTGAGCAAAGTTTTCTTTCAGGTTGGTTCCCTGATTTCCATTTCTATGTGTTAAATATGTAATATTCAGGTGTATTTCATTTTTCTCCCAGCTTGCCTTTGCTACTCAGTTTTCCATTTCAAGGTTAAATCTAAAGATTTTCTGTGGGGATATTATTTGAAATAAGATCTGACTAGGGAATACCACCGAAATATCACATCATCACAGAAAAGCAATTCTGTAGGATTCAGCCTCTGATAAAGGGGGAACAATCAACACAAAGTTCTCTAATCTTGTCCGTCTTGTATGAAATTAGTCTTTGGGAAAGCATGTTGTCTTTGAAAATAGTTCAATTCCTAGCTCAGTAATTTAAAACTTTTTTTGAGCTTGCTATAAAATATAAACAGAGCATCCTGGACATTTAAAGACCCCTTTTGACTTACAGGCATAAAAATGGTAAAGGCAGAACAGTGATCCATTTTTATGAGGTCCTGATGCTCCCTAATTACTTTAGAGATATATTTGCTTATGTTGTATAGTATTAAAATCTTAGTTTTGTTATATATTAGGTAGGATAATTTAATAAGCCTAGTCAGTATTTTGGAATTATTTCCTTTAATTACTGATTTTCATTTCCATGCCTTAGTGATCTGAACACCCAGAATCCCTGTGCTGCTGATGTACAATGTGTTTTTACCTGGTCATTTCCCCACCCACACTTTCCATTACTAACCCTGATGTATGTCTTTGCAAATATGCAGGGACCAGAAGAAGGCTGCTGGATGGTGAAAACTGAATGTGGCAGAACTGTGCTTATCTCTATACTGTAATGCTATGTGTGACAGCAGAAGGCTGGCTGAACCCTTAGATGTTCATTCACTTCAGACGTCCCAGTATAGTGGTGTACTCCATTTTTACAGGGCTGTACTGAATGTAACAATCTGGGTATTCACTAGACTCAGGCAAAAATACTCATTAATTCTTCTATTCAATTAATAGTTTAAGATTTTAATGTAGGAGTCATTTAAGTACCTGTTTTTATTGTGTTTCAAGAATCTTAAAATTTGTTTGCAATATAATGCTGTTCCTTCACATCCCAGACCTAGTCTCTGAAAACAGAATTTCATTATTTTCTGCCTCATGAGTCCTTATAAAATGGAGGTGCACCAGGCCAAATTCTCTCAATTGGCACCACGGTAAGTCCCAGAGTCCAAATTCTGCCCTGTGTTAATGCTTTCTTTTTGCTGGAAGCTGCATATTTGTTAGAGGAGGAGAAATACAATTCTGGTCAGTCTGTCATCTCCACAGGGCAAGCCCAGCTTTTGAAATTTTTAAATTATAAGATGCAAGCTTGGGAATAAAATGTGTTGAGAAGACTTACTGCTATAATTCACAGCACAGGACTGTGATTAAAGCTCAGTAGGAAGCCTGACATCTAAAGATCCCCTGCTGTCACATTTACCCGTGCAGACCGAACTGTTGGTCAGACTGAGCAGAAGTGATATGTCCAGTTTACTAATAAGGCAATTAGTAAACAAAAGGGCAATAGGACAACAGATAGGAGTAAAGTGATGGAGATTTATCAGCTCAGATTTGTACCTCAGGTCACAAAAACAGTATGGTTATATTAGCATGATGCCTCATTAGACTGGCTGGGAAGCAGAGTTCTCCTTAGGCTAATCTGATACCTTGTTATAACTTGCTCTAGTGTTACTGATAGCTTATTCAGAATTACTGCACCATTAGTTTAGTAGTAGGACTCATGAAGTAGCAAATAGGGAATTGTGCAAATTGACCAATTTCATTCAGTGTTTTGCAAGTTTATACATTGATTTATTTGTAACTTTTCAATAAAATTTCTATTTCTGGATGTTAATTGTAAAGTTTTGTTGGTTTTTTTTAGATATTGGAGTGGATTATGATGTAAACCAAACCAATTCAGTTTACCTGAATTCTGGGGTTGTTTAGCATTTCCAAGAATCTTCTACTATACCTTTCCATCCCTTTTTCATTTCCACTGTCCCAGCAATGAAAAGCTACATACAATAATGATATAAGTTTCCACTAAATGAGTGCTTCCATCATTGATAGGAGAAGGCATTATTTAGCTGGACTCAAATATGATGGTATGGCACAGTAGTAACGTATTCGTGTTTTACAGAATTTTGCCTTCTGCCTCCTGGTTGCAGGTACTGTACTCATAACGATGAGTTGAGAGAAGGATTTGTAATGTATCTTAATTAGATAATAAAAAAAACCAAAAAAACAGATTTCTAAGGATGAGCTGCCTTGCCACCATGCTGGATTAGGCGTTGAGGAAGTTCAGTGGAAAAGCTCAAGTTAGCAGTAAACACAGACATTTTTTCTTTTTTTAATTACCACACTGTCTTAAAATATATGCTATTTTTAGGGTGAATGTAATCCAAAATTACTCCAGTTTTGAAAAACAAAGAAGTTTCTTTTGCCACTTTACCATAACTGATTGAAGCACTACTCTGCTCGCATGCCCTGGATGGCATGAATGAGTACTTCTGCCAATTGATTATCTTGTAACTCAGCAGATGGCCTTCATTAATGGCAATTATATGAATTTTCCAAGCTGCCCAAGCATTATCTGAGGGAAACCATTATTTAGTCTCTGAGCAATTACTAAGTTGCTACCACTTTCATGACTTCACTGCAGGAGATTTAAAACAGCTGCTGTTGTCACCTGTTTTTTAGCTGCCTAGAGCTAAATACATAGATTTCACAGGCAGAGTACTCTAGAATCTGGAACCAGATTGTATCATTGGTCTTTAATGGGTGCATTCTCCCACTGGTTTTGATTAAAAATCAATGTTTAGAGTTGGCTGATGGCTATGTATCTAATCATACTTATGCTTTGCTTGTGTAACTGTGCCTTTCACAACTGATAAATAAATACTTAGTGTTTCAAGAGTCCTGCAACATACAGAATTGAAACAATCACATATCTTATGTGGTGCATCTGGGTGGCTGTATCATATTTACTAAAATTGAGTGGTTCTCAGGTGATGTTCTCATTTGCACACAGCTGCAGCTGTATGTGCTGCAGAAGGTGACTGCAGTGGAACATGTGTGGTGCACCTCAGCATCTTTTTTGTTTGCTCACATTATCATTTTAGTTTATTGTTGCAGTATCCTATTTGATTACATAAAACTCTTTAGAATTTAAAAGAATAGCCTCTGCTGCAGTTCATCTCAAGCCTGCTTCTTCCTCTTGAGAGGAATCAGCAGCAAGATTAACTACCAAGTAATATTAATAAGTGACAGATTGTTGGATGCCACTACACCTCTTTTTTTGCCTTGATGGAGCCTCAGTATCCCTCTGCTGCTGCTTAACTGATGTCACTGATGAGATCCTGAGAAATGCTGCTCAATCTCCATTTTTTTAAGAAAATGCATTGTAGAACTGTTTTAAAACTATTTCATCTATATTTTTGTGTTGTCATTTAAAACAAGCATCAGTAGTTTCCTGCCTTCTCAGCTTGATAGGAACATTTGGGATGAGCTTGCATGGTGATGTCATGTTTCATCCAGGTGCTCATTTTGGCAAGGTTTTGACAAATCTGTTGAAGTTTGGAATGTGTCTGTTGCACATATCAGCCTGATAAAGTGGAGAAAATAGTGTTCATTAATGCTTGGCATATTTTTGAACTCAGAAGTAACTGGCAGCGAAGTCTAAGAGTGTTTTAAATTATAAGCTGTGAGTTCCAAGTGGTTTTATACTGGAATTAACTAATCACACATGTTGGTATTTCTTTTTATCCCAGTATATTGCAGTAGAAACCGGAAGGAGACTTCTAGGACTGTATTTTGGCTAAGGTTTAGTGGTTGTAAAGGATACAGTTTCTGCAACACCTGTAACACTCTTTCAAAGATGCCAGATCATAGTTCCCATTGACTTAGAGCAGAATATAGAGCAGTATGCAAGAGATAGAAAATAAACTAAATTATTCTTGTTCCTCATATAAGTAGTTTTTACTTGCAAATAAAAGTCTGTTTTTTCTTATTCTTAAAAGAGTGTTAAGCAGCTTCCTACTGACTTCAGAGTGTCAACAATGACCTCAGACAGAACTGACATTGGAGGGAAGAGGGGGCACACAGAGGACACACAGGTCTTGTGTGTCCTAACAGCAGCACCAGGCGTGTTTCAATTGCCTCACCCAATATGTGCAGTGGATGTGACAGCGTGGTGATTGTGGGTACATCTGCTGCATACTTCTGCTCACACATAAGGGGGGAAAGAGGTTCTGGCCCTCGCCTGTAACCCCTGTTGGGTTATTTCTTGGACAGACACAGCATCATATGGCAAGAGCTCAAAACTTGGGTCAGCTTTCTGACACCAACACAGATACTGTCAGAGCAGAGTGCACACCACCATTTTTCACACAAAAGAAATAAGAAAAGATTTCCACTTTAACTTGAGCATTCGTAAAGTATTTCACCCTAAATTAAAATATTACAACTTTGCAGTGATTATACTTAGTTTATTTTTAACAATGTCTCAGGCCCATGCTGGTTTTTTCCTATTGCCTAAGGACAGCTTAATAATGCATCAGTATTTGGATCAGTTTTTTCACTTTGGTAGAACTGACCTAGTTTCCTCCATAACCTCCATCCCTTAAAGAAGGAAACATTTCAAATAAAATATCCTCAATGAAAATGCTAAAGCCAACATTTGTAATATTTCTGGTTAAACAAGACTGAATTTCATTTACAGGTTTATGCTTTTTAATGGGTTAGCATCCATATGTGGTAACATATGTGGTAACATATGTGGTAACATCCATGCAGTATTACTTCATGGAAGGGGATTGCTGCAACAATTGTGAAAATGATACAAAGTTTGGTTTTATACCCCAGGGGTTTTCCCAATGCAAACATGTAACTGCTCAAAGGCTAATGAGAGCTTATAATGTAAAAATATTCAGAATACCAGTAACCTTGAATGACCACATTCTGTCTGATATAAATAGCTCATTAATACAGACTAGTTGTCACAAAGCAGCTTTTTCAAATTCAGTTGTCGAAATTCAGTAGCTGCAGGCAACAACTTACATAATACATGTTGGTGCTCCCAGCAAGAACGGTAATGTGTCACGTGCCTTCCTCTAAAAGGTGCTTTTTAGCCATTTTGACCTCCCTGTATCACAGGTATCTCTTGACTTGTCCTGTTGACATTCACGAAAGAAGAACTTTCGCCAGCTTGCACTAAGGGCAGACTGAAGATTATGTGCAGTACACTGTGAGCTTGGGTGTAAGATCACCTAATTCTGCTTCTGTTGGGATTACTCAAAAACCTTTCATAAACCTGTAACAAAATGGGCTTCATGTGATTCATTTGCTCAAACAATCTTGTTTAAGATGAATCTAGGTTTATTGTAAACTTGAAGTTGTGGTGTGTGTGCATCGCATCCTGGTGTTCTTCCACAGCCAGTGGTTTTTGGGGGTCTGTCCCTCACGAGCACTGCTATTCAGACTCTTCTCAAATTCTCTTGCTTTCCGGTTATTCAGAATATCCTCTTCCCAATTTTTTTAAAATTGATGATCAAAGATAAAAGTAGCTAATTAGCACAATGTTATTATTTTTTGAGTCAACTGGAATGATAGAAAAAATAATCAGCCTGCTTTCAACTACACTGTGGAGCTACTGTCTTCTGAACAATGGCATATGGCAGTGTTTACTACATTACCTTAGCAAGAGACTATATCTCTGTATACATGTAGTTCAGGAGAAAACTTGCTCTTAAAGATGTAGATGTGCTTTCCCAAGCATGCTTATCACATGAGATAGTTTTTGAAAAGCAGAACATGGGTCCAAGACCAGTAATTCCATCTGATATTCAAGACATACAGAACTTAACAGTCTGTTACTAGATATTTTCCACTTGCATTGAGCTACCACAGGTTTATGGCTGAATGGAAGTGCTCCACTGCTTTGGTTTTGAGCTTGAGTAATATTTCAGATGTAAAAAGCCATTACAAAAGAGGAATTAAGAAAGAGGAATTAAGAAAGAAATTATGAAAGAGGAAATTGGTTGGGTCAGCTGCATACCTCCATGCTGCTAATATACATACTTTTGGTTGTGTTTGACATGCTTTTTATGTCATCATCTGTTCATCTTAGATGGAGAATGAGATCTATTTGTAAGTAATTTTGTAGAAAAGCAAATGTTTGAAGTTTCAGAAAGCCTGCCATAAAGGGCAGAGATTTTAAAAACTCTTGAGTTCTGACAAGTCTGCAGTTAAAGCAAAAATGGTGATCAGTGTAAAATATTACAAGATAAGATTCCATGGTTTGTGCTGCACAAGTGATTACCAGAGTCCCTCCTGATCTTTGTAGCATTTAAAATGTCCTTGCTTACTGATGTGGTCCAGCATGATCTGAACTGAGTGCTGAAGCACAGCTCAAAGGAGTCTGTCCAGGCATATAAATGCATTCCTTTCCACAGACATAAATATGTTGGATTAAGAATGGAAAATATAAGCAAGAAGTTATGGGTAAGGAAAAAGACCAAACAGAATGTGAAAGAGTCAAAAATCACAAAACAAGGTAGAGCAGGAGAGACACAACCAATTTGCGCTGCAGGTGGCATTTGCTCTCAGAAACAAGGGATTCAAAGGCACCACAGTGGAGACGTCCACAGCCCTCCAGTGCACCTTTGGTCTGTAACTTCTCCCAGTCACCAGCCTGGGCATTCTCCTGGCCTGCCCCAAGGACCGGTTCATGCAAACCAAGTGAAATGAAATGTGGGTCTCAGAGCAGAAGGAGACTGGAGTCCTGAGAGTCAGCTCCAGATTTGGAGGGGAGGGGAGAAGAGAGGCCAGCAGCCATGCTGAATAAAGCATCTTCTGCTCTTATCACCATGGTAAAAGTCTGATTAAGATACTTCTTTGACATGTTAGAAGGGAAAATTATTTATCATCGTTTCCAACATACCTCTCCAACATAAGGCAATTAGGAAGACAGGGATTCAGCCACTTGACTTGATGCATAGTACTGAGGTGTGAGTAAATAACAATCTCTCTTTTATAGCTTAGCATCAGTTCTGCAAGGATGCACACATGTACACTGTTCCATTGACGTGACTACAGAAGCACAGTGAAACCAATTATGTCCTCTGCTCTGGTTATTCTCATGCTGACTCTCCCCTCTGTACTGTCTGTCAGGCTCTTGTCTTCCTTTCCTTGAAAGTCTTCTTCCAAAAATAAACAATTCTTTTCTACGCTTGAAGCAACAAAAAATATGGCAAAGGAGCTAAACCCAGATGATGTCAATTTATATTTTAAACATCATTTATCAGTTTTTGCAGGTTTTTCTTCATCCCTTTTTTCTTCACCCTTTTTACCTGCTTACTTTTGATTTACCTAAGTCACTTACTTAGGTCACTTACTTAGGTCATCTTCTTGAAGGACTTCTTGAAGGAAGCATTTTATCTCTTTTTATTATTATCATACTGCAGGTATTGTGGAAACATAGTAGATGGTTGCTATTTACATGTATCATCTCATGCTAAGAAACCCCTAACATTTTTGGAAAAGGTTACTTCACCACTTAGAACTTTCAGAAAACTGTATCTGGGCTTGCTACGTCACAGTCTAAATTGCAATATACTTTGTCTTGGATTGTGTTTATGGGGGTTTCTGAGCACCTATTCATCGCTGTAAAATGACTTCTGCCTTATGCTTCTGCCTTATGTCTCTGCCTTTCTGTTGTTCAGATCAGCCTGTCCTAAAGTTGAACATCATTATTGTAGGTACAATTGTATGTAGAATTACATATTTCATCAGGGGATGAATCATCAAATACCTCTTACAGAAGTTAATGGAATAAAATTGTTTAACTAAATTCTGTCCTAGAGAATTAATCGGAAAAGATGCTGCATCATTCTGGTTGTAAACAGAATACTGCTTCTAGACACCTTTACAAAACAGGCTGCTAAGTGCACTGTTTTTCCTGGACCTTCTACAGCTTTGCATTGACTTAAATAGCCGAGCCCTAAATAACTTGCTGCTTTGTTATGAGTCCATATGGAGTCATTTTTGGTAAGAGGCTGGCTCCTGAAGTACCTGTAAGGCTGTACCCCTTCCTGCGCTCCAGTAATCTTAAACCAGCTGCTTTGTCTCCCAGCTGAATGCGTGGGGATGAGGCCCATCATCATAACAATAATACCTGCTGCATCTGACTCACTACAGCTCCTGCTGGGAGAGGTAATAAAATGTGCATTTCTCTGTGCTTGTGAGAGCTGACACACTACAAGGAAAATTCACTTGCAAGTTCAAATTTTCTGGCTGCAATTTACCTCCCTCACTCTTTTTGTAATCTTTGAGTAGTTTGGGAGAATAACTTTAGGTTATGTCTGAGACTACCTGCAGAAGCTGAAAAAAGTCTGAGGTCTGTATTAATGCTTTCAGGAGTATTGCTTGGTGGGAGTGTTGTATTTGTGCTCCACAGGAAAGAGAAAACAAAGCCGAGTACTTCTTGCTCCACAGCACAAATGAGATCTGTGCAAACAAACCCTTGTCTGCAGCAAGCCTTTACCCAATGAACATTCAGCACACAGACACTCACAGTTTTGTTAGAAATCACTGGGGGGGAGAACTGATCTGAAACATTACCATTTACCTTCCAGCTGCAGGTTTGTGTCTTGAAACATTGACATTTCACCTGTAATTTAATCTCTATTACTAATGAATCGTGGAAGCTCTTTTCCCTAGGCACTACACCATCAGACTGTGTATGGAGTCAGTCAGTAAATAATATTGCTAAACACCTGTGTAGTCCTACAGATACTCAAAAAATATATAGATGTACATACAAAAATAAATAGGCTCTTTTTCAAGTTAGTAACAAGTAGTAATCATCTAGTTACTGTATTAAGCAACTGGCTCTAGGTGGCCCTGCTTGAGCAAGGCGGTTGGATGAGATGACCTCCAGAATCACTTCCATGCTCAACCAGTTTGTGATTCTGTGATAGGTTAATTTTCTTTCTTCGGCTCAATCATACTATTCAATGGTGTCTTTCAAAATTATTAATCTATCAGAGTCAACAAAGGTCACTGTTTTAAAATGCTTCTGTAGTAAATATCCTAGAGAGGAGGTTTTCAAATGCTTTAAATTAAAATCTGTGCCTTTGTCTTTTTCTATACTGACTGATATTTTGTTTAAGTAAAGAAATCTACAATAGATCTTATACAGGCATCTTAAGGATGACATCACTAGATTCAGGAGAATTGCTATATGTTAAAAATACAATCAGATGTACAGATTAGTAGGAATTGGAAGAAAATACTTTTAAAATCAATTTCGGTTACTTGTCACGTACAGTGGATTGAATAAGAAGCTATATTCCATACCAGGAGGATTTAAATGCCACCTTACTCAGTTTGAGAACAAAGAGATTTTCAGTTTATGTGTTCTGTGTACATAGAAGAGGGAGCAGAATGGATTTGTTGTGCTGTAATTGTGGCTAAGGTGGTGCTGAGAACAGCACAGATAAAGGGCTTAGTGTGGCTACAGGAAAACAAACAACGTTTGTTTATGGACTTCAGCACATTGCAAAAATGAGCCCTGAGTAAATCTGAGCCCTACAGAGAGTTTAAGGGGCTTGGTGGAACAGGTGATTAATCTGTGTTTGGTTGTCAAACTGACTTAGTAATAAGAAAGTTATGTGGGTGTATATGTTTTGCCATTCTTAAACTCAAATTACATTAAGCATTATTTAACAATCAAATGGGATAATTAGATTTACAAATGCCTCAAGCAAATATTCGAGACTGGTTGCATCTGTTGCTGATAGACAGTGAGAACTGACATGCAGGACCCTTTTTCTGTAAGAACTGTGCTACAGATACCACGATCACTAATAACTCTGCAGAACAACATTTTAAATCTGTAAGCATTGAGAATTTACAGATTACCCAAGGATTATATGACACTTGATCATATTTTTCCAGAAGTTTTTGAGCTGCTGGATTATTTTTTATCTTACTAATTTGATCACACACTCATGAGTCTGTTCTTTCGCCAGTATGCAAGTTAGTTACCAGGATACTGGATATTAAGACATCTACCAGCTAGATACTGGTAGGATGCACTCAACAGGAAATTATATGACTTCAGACCTAACAAACTATGACACAAATGTATCATTATTAGCTCGTCTTTGCAATAATCAACTTTAGTCATGAATATTTTAAAGAACTTTTTAGTAACTCTATATGAAATACTGTGACCTGTTTTCGAAGCAATTTAATGTCATAATAGTTCAATATTCAAATATATGCCTTTAGACATTTTAGCAAGCCACAGCATTTAAAGCTGTGCAAGCAGAAGCAATATGTAGAATCTGCTGTCATGTTTGAAGATGAAGGGGAACCTAAAGAAAATACAGCATTATTAGTGGTTCAGTACACTATAGGTTTTGAAGAAACAAGGATGCAATGATTCATTACTGCAATTACACATTATTTGTGTATTATTGCCCAAATAAGGACAAAATCCTGGTTTCTGCAGTGGTCAGGGCCCATGTTCCCAATGGAAGCAAGATTTTATTTAAAACACAGGAGGCAATAAGATTTTCAGCATGCTCCCCTTGTCTCAGTTTTCTTCATTGGCCCAGGTTTTTTTGAATTCGGTTCTAGAATGATGTATGTGCTGGCAATAGTCAAGACAAAGAATCTTTTGCTGTATTTTGGAACTTTTTGTCGTATTTTAGATCTGTGAAATGTATCGCATTTGTTATCTCCTTTCCTTTTTGGCCTTTTTCTTATTTGTGATACACCAAGAAAAAAGGTTTGGGGATCAGTATTTCCAAACATACTATTTGCTATTTAAGAGTGCTTGATTAACAATATGTCTGTCCACTGAAGTCGGAAATGAGCCACAAATCTTAATTCTGTTTAGTTGTTTTCAGCATATGCTTGTCAGTGTGTTAAGTTTCACATTAGCAGGCTCAGTGGGAAGAGATGCATCATTATGGTACTGCATAACAAGTCATCAGGACAGGGGGGACTTTTATCTATCAATGGGACAAGCCACTGCTTGTAGGTCAGCTAAGTACTTCTCTGCCAAAATAACATTTACATTACCAAACAGGAAAATTTTGGCACTTCTGCTAAAGCATCAGCAAATGAGTGAAAGGTAAATGTATTTTTGAAAGTACATTTGAATCTGCACTCCTCAAGGAATCTAAGGAGATTGCTGTAAAAGCTAACATACTTTACCAGCAAAGGTTCTCTCTGATGAGGAGTGCAGCCTGATATATAAAGCACATGAAACAACAAAATTTCTGATGAATTAGGTCAAGAAAATGCCCACAGCATCAGTGGCATATAGCAACTTCTTTTTAAGTTTGGTGGTTTTAAATGGTTAAAGTAAATGTTTGGTTTGTTTGCAGTGTTGCATTTGTTTGCATTTGCACCTTTGTCTTCCAAAAACCTTCCTGTATGTTGTATGGAAATATTTTTATTTTTGAAGTTTGTTTTCAAAATAACTGGCTAGTATCAAGGCTTTGGTTGTTATTTTTCCTCTGAGAGTGTCACAAATCTAGAGAACAAAGGCAATGTAAGATAAAGCATTTTCTTTTCTCTTTTCTGGACATGTTTAAAAGGGAGAGTTAAGGACCAGGGAAAGTGGGCCAAAAGTGTATATCAGAAAAAATGACAGAGAGTTATATGTATTGGCAGCGTTGATTTTATGTAATTTATGTGTATATAAAATTTCTTTTTAAAAGATAATCTTACTCATTGACCATGTCTTACCTGACCTACCAGACTGTCAACCCCTTTTCACTATTCCTGGTTATGGTTGACAGAAGGTAGTACTGTGACCTTTCTCCAGAACTATTTTCACTTCCATTCTTCAGCTAAGCAGCATTCTTCTTCTTCTTCTTTATGCTGAGCAGCTTACATATTTTTTTAACATCAGTTTCCTAAGTCTTTTTGTTGATAAACGCTCAGACACCAAAGAAGCCATTGTTGGAGGCTGAGGTACCACTCAGGTCAGTTCAGATCATTTGCATTCAACTCAGTTTCCTGGAAACACGATTTTTGTGATAACATAGAACTGAACTGTTCTGGTTCTAGGAAACTACTTGCTGAAGAATGGAAGAGAGTTGTGTTGGAAGATGTAAAGTTACTTTTGGAAAGTATCATGAGAAAGACAGATTGATGCTCTCTGTTAACCTAAGCATGCTCAAGTTTTGCAGACACTTGACTCTGTGATTGTGTGAATACAGCATTAATGAAAGTTAGTTCTTTGAGGGAAAGGGACTCTCCTGTCTGGGTTAATGTAAAGTCCTTGTTTTGTTCCTGTAATTAATTTAATTTTATTTTCATGAACATTTTAGGTGTATCAATACATGCATGAAACCATAACTGTTAATGGCTGTCCCGAATTCCGAGCCAGGGCCACTGCAAAGGTAGGATACGTGCAGCTGTTGAAATATGTGTTACCAAAGTGATCCAGTAATTGACTGTGCGCGTGTGTGTTTCAGGTATTCGTGTGTACACTGTAAGAAAATTTAGACATCAGTGGCAGCCCAGAGTCTAGAACCAGTGCTACTTCCCAGGTAACAATCATAATGGAAAATTTCAACCTTTATGCTGCTTCTGTAGCTTAAGAAAAGAGAATGATTTTATGGACATGATGCTTTTTGAAAACTTGCTTTGCAAAAGCAAATCTCCTGGTTCTTCTGTAGCAGTCTGCCTGCAACAACCAATATTTTAATGGACTGTTTTCCCATGCATCTCATCCAGAGAAGACACAATTATTTAGGAGGTAGAAACTAAACAATCAAAATTCCCCTTTTAATTAATGGGAACTGCAGCTACTGAGCAAGTGGTAAGCATGAACAGTGATAGAAATGGCCTGATCAACATTTTGTTGGCTCCACAGCTAAATGTAAACCTAGGGTTTTTTCTGATACATTACCTGTTTTAATAAAATATATTGTCTCTGTCCATGTGGACCTGCTTCTCTTGTATCCTGACAATGACAGCTACGTTACTGCTGCTGCTGAAATGATAAGGGAATTCACACAACCATGAAAGAACCCATTCTATGTGCCAGTAGGAAATATGCTCTGTGTTTTCATAACATGCACAAAAATAGATGCTTCCAAACAAGGGAATCCACTATGGGTTTCTTTTTCCCATTATCATTTTCACAAAACACTGTCTTTTATGTGGTCTTTGCAGATTCTATGCAAAATAACTTGCAAAACCCATAAATCTTTGTTAGAGATACTTCTTTATGGTCCCATTCCTGTGAACATAAACTCCCTGAAGTCCTAGTGGAACTAAGATCTCTTACTATTAAGTATTTATGTTTGGAGATTTTAATTTAAAGCTGTATCAGAAGAGGAAGGTTAGGAGTGTGTTACAAAATGATTTAAGAGTATTTTAGAGAAGCAAGCTCTATAATAGCAGCAAATAAACTAATATACTCTAAATTGCAGCATATTTTTCATATTAAATAGGACTTTCTTTTCTGTAGGCCATTTTTCTGGTTTTAACCTTCTAATTGAAAGCTAGTGGTCAATGTAAATTTGTAAGATCTTTGGTTCTATATAGAGAAATGTGTATATGAAATTCTAAATTTGTTTACACTGCAGATAAACATAGAAATTATTGCTGTGTTACTTAGTAAATGGGGAGAAGTCCAATTAGTGTTTCCCATTCTCATTTCTTACTCATATAGAACAGCAGGTTACAGAGCAATGTTTCAATATCGCAATATTTCCTGGTTATTTCTGGGCTGTCTGCATTTCATTCTCCTAGTGCATTCATGTCTGACATAACATGTATGCATGATGACAAGTTCTGCATGTGCAAAAACATGTAACTGAGAATGATCCATTATGTCACATCATCCACTAGCTTCGATTAATCATAAGCATAAGCATTATAGGATGCTCAAAAATTTTAGTGTGATGCAAGATTGTTCAAGTAGTTTGAACTACAAACACATTTTAAAAACAGTAAAATATTTTATTAATGTTTATTTAATGATTTATTAAGACCGATAAGTAAGAAAATGCTTGTAGTGAAAAATCAAGTATAAATGTAATATTTTCCTGGATGTAAGCTTTATAGTATGTTACTTCATTTTTTTTTCCCCCGGAATAAATTAATCTAGATTTTTCTAATTGATTTATGTTGTCTTAAAATTTAATTTTTCAATAAAAGTACTGATGGAATTATATAATAAAATCTCTATTCCTGTTCCAGAAGTTACTTAAATTGCAAGATTTTGCAGATTATAAATATCATTTTTAATTTAAGAATATAATTTGAGGATTTAAAATAAATAATTCCATAACTCTTAAAGCAGAGAGTTACCAATTCATTTCATCCACTTTATTTCAACTAGGAGCACATTAGAGATCCCATTATCTTATCCCACAGGAATAAATTTTCTCCCTGTGAAAAGGCAAAGAAGAAATGCACTAATGATCATAAGGGTGCACCACCACAGAGTAAGGCTTCCTGATGCCTACTTCTGGCTCTGCTGGTAACTTTCTGTATTATCTTTGACAAGTCACCTAAACTCTTTGTTTCTCTATTTATTTCTTTATTTCAAAAACATTGGCATAGAACTTGATGATTTTAAAATATTTTTAAATAATCAGAAAATGTTAGAGTAAAATACTGAAATGTTTTCACAGGAAGGAATTCTTCCTGCAAATAAACAACCAAGTGTCTGTCACTGTTCCCCCTAAGTAGCCAAATCAATCATTTTTTTCTTCCAGGCAACAGTTGCTGCATTTGCTGCAAGCGAAGGCCATTCACACCCTCGAGTGGTGGAGCTGCCAAAGACTGAGGAAGGCCTGGGCTTTAATGTCATGGGAGGAAAGGAACAAAATTCCCCTATTTATATTTCTCGCATCATTCCTGGAGGAGTGGCGGAACGGCATGGCGGGCTCAAACGTGGGGACCAGCTGCTTTCAGTTAATGGAGTGGTATGTGGAAATTCATAGAGCTTTCATTTTAATCTGGATTCTACCTTTTCACAGCTGTTCTAACATCATGATTTAAAATGCAGCCACACAAAACAAAAAGAATTAGTTCTGTGAGAGACCCTTCAGTGTGCGTTTGTGGTGCAGTGAGGCAGAGCTTCACCAACAATTTTGTGCCATTACAATTTCTGTTGTAATGGAGAGTGCTTGAAGAGCTTCATTTCAAATCCACACCACCTGCCTAATTTATGAGGAGCCTACGTCCTTAATTGATAATTCTGTAAATTCCTTTTGCAGTAAAAGCTTAATAACAGACTGTCGTTCTTTCATTTCGTAGCCTTCGAGGCACACAGCCCTTTCCAAGCACAGTGATGACACAGTGGCACTTGCGTAGTCTTGTGACCTTCAAAGCCTTTGAACACATAAAATTGCAAGATATTTGGTAAGCACATTTGGTGCTGATTTGCAGTGGAGGGTACCTTCTAGATTTCTTTTAGTGATATTCATCCAGCTGTGATATCTTGTCAGAGAAATCAGCTGTACAAATATTCCAATACAGGGAGCGTGTGTATGCTTGGTAAAAAGGTACTTTTTTTACATGGTCATTTTTCATG
The DNA here is from genome assembly GCA_034336665.1 of Luscinia megarhynchos. Taxonomy (NCBI): domain Eukaryota; kingdom Metazoa; phylum Chordata; class Aves; order Passeriformes; family Muscicapidae; genus Luscinia; species Luscinia megarhynchos. The sequence goes on from CM067564.1 coordinate 33,011,200, forward strand.
TAAATCAAGGTGGAGTATTTTGTAGTAATTTTACTGTGAATGTCAATATGGAGGTAAAAAAAAAAGGCTGTTGGAATAGAGAATACACAAGTCCCTGGCTCCATGATACGGGTCAAATTCTGCCTTTCATTATGCTTTGTGTTCTCTTTTACAAAGGAATGTGAAGTACTGAAAAGATAAGGAAACTCATTCATATAACCTTACCCTTCCCTTTATGAGCATGTAGTCTTTTTCCATGCAAACCTCTACCTGGCCTTGTATTTAAATGCATCAAAGGCACAGAGTAACAGTTTCTGAGTCCAGTCAGAAACCTAAGACTTTAAAACTTAAACTTCTTCTTTGTTGCAAGTCCATAAACAAAAAAATTGTTTCTGTATTTTCATCTGTTTCTCTCAACACTAGCTATTCACTTTCGCTTGTAACAAAATTTTTATGTGACACTTCAGACAGACTTTTTTCCATTTCTTCTATCAGCTATCAAGGTCTCAAAAGAGAAACACTTGTTCTGAAAACTTGATTGTGCCAAATAGCAACGAGAGAGGAAAGAAAAACCCACTGAAAAGATTACTTAGTCTTAAAGAAAAAGAAATAAATTAAATATTTAAGGAAGTTGGTTTCCTGAACTTCACTGATTTAAGGTTGATCAAAGAATTTTGTTGTTGTTGTTTCTTTCAACAAGTGACTAAAAAGGCAGACGAAAATAGTTTCAATTTACTAATTGATGGATGGTTCTTGAAAAATCCCTTTACTGTGAACAGTGTCTAGGCAAAGACCAGAGAGGAAAATAGTGAACATTCAGATGTCAAGATATATTGAATTTGAACCTCTTGTCACCTCTATTTTATGATTCTCCAGTCAAAAATTTGATGCATGTGCTCTAGAATATATATTTAGTTAATGCATCAAAAAACACTGTACGAAATCCCAATTGTATGTGGACACATGAGAAAGTTGATTTAGAGATGCAAGATAAATATTTTTGTATTCAGAGTTCAAACAACAGAATTCAAAGTTTAAATTCAAGTTGCATACTTGAAATAATCACAGAATCAGCACGGTTTGGGTTGAAAGGGACCTTAAAGGTGATCTTGTTCCAGCACCCCTACCATGGGTAGGAACACTTTCCACTAGAGCAGGTTGCTCAGAACCCCATCTAACCTGACTTTGAACTTCCAGGGATGGGACATCTACAAATTCTCTGGCAACCTGTACCAGGGCCTCACCACCCTCACAGAAATGAGCAACTGTTCATAAACCAGCCTTGGCCTGAATAATCCCACGCAATATAATTTGTAAAATTGCAAAAAATATAGAAGTGATTATTTGTTTGTAGACAGCTTGAGTCAGGACAAAAAACCATCTAAATTTAGCATTTTTCACTGGGACTATTTGACTCTGTGATTCTCTTAATTTAGCTGGAGAAAAGCAAATAATATACAGTATGTACAGTAGAAGAGACGGCTCAGTGGTGGGACATGAAATTAAATATCTGTAACTTGTTTGTGCTCAATCACTGATGGTTATCCAACTTAATAATTAGCAACATAAAATTAGAGCTATGTGTTCAGAATCCAGATTTGTTATCCCAGCATGACTGGGAAGAGTGTTCCTTGAGCTGTTTCACTGCATGTTAAAAAACAGTGTCTTCTCATCTTGCTGGGGATTTTGTTACATACTCTTGTCCCACGCCCCCTAAAAATACAGGAAATTGAAAGTAGTGAGCCCTGCAGATTGACTGGACAAAAACAATTGCTGGTGTCTGTTGATATCTGGCAAAGATTCTGCATTTGTCAGATACCTTGTGTGAGTCAGATACAGAAAGGATGCAAACTAGATTTATAATGGCTAATTTGTCGACCAAGTATTTGCTTAGGGATACCTAATTGAAATACTCTTCTCAGTCTCCCATCTTGTGGGCTAATAGATTTTGTTTTTTGTTCTTCAGCAAAGTTATTTTTTTTCTTTTAGATTTATGGCAAGTCTGTGAACCAGGACAGAGTAATGGTTGATATTTGCCCACACAACATCTGCAGTTCTTTCAGCTGTTCTTTTCTTTCTAGTGTTTTGCATCATACTTCTCTTTGGTGCAATCTGCCAATGCAATAATGGGAAAAAAAAGGAATAAGTGTCTATAAGTACATGTAATAAAAAATAACATGTTAAGTAAATATATACTTTCCAAAACAATTTTACCCATTCAGTGGGCAGTTCTAATGTAGCATGAGTGTCAGATCCTTGCAATGTTCCCCACTAGCATAATCCAGTCAGCAAAGCATGGGAATGACCAACAGATACCAGCAGGAGCCCTTTGCCAGCACAGCATTAGAGGTTTGCAGAGGCAGAATTCCAACAGCAAAACAACTCCCTTTGCCCTTTTTCCCACCTCCAAGGGCCTCTGCTATTTCACCTGTGCAGCTGTTGTTAAGCAGGTAAAGTCTTTTGTAATACCTTGAAAATTGGAGAGCAAGTAGCAATAAAGACATTAAGAGCAGGTATAGCAATCATATTAATAACAGCTGAAAACTGTGGTTGTCAAGATCTGAGTGTGGTGTGTTCAGAGACCAGGATTTGTATTTAGCAGGGCTATGTTTGCCTTTGTTTTTTTCCTCCTCTTTGCTTATGGTTCAGAGCATTAGGCTTAATTCTGTATCATTACTATTCAGATCAATGGGAGTTTTCCATTGACCTGGATAACAACAAAGTCAAACCCTTCAAATACTGTCTAAACTGGAAGAACAAGGCTGGGGACAAACAGGAGAGAAAACAGACAATCATTATATAAATGCAGTTTGCTAGGTTGTTGAATGAAGTATTAAAACACACCTTCTTGTTATTCCTCTACAAAACAATCACAGTTTCTTATTGGTGTCAGTAAGAACCATCCAGCACTTTGAAAGCAAATGTTTCTACTTCATGTAACTCTGGAGGATTAAACATAAACAATGTTTATTTATAGCCTGTTCTAAGTTCATGCTGTTGCACTACAAAACCAAAAATGACACCACTGAATATCCTCTCATTTCCTCTGAATGCCCATGCCATGCCATAGTGACCATGATTTACAAGCAAAAAAGGAAATATAAAACAATGCCAAATTTTGTACACTTTTTCTTAAGGTGAGACTTATATTTCGAAAAGCATAGCATACATAAGAGTTTTAAAACACAGCAGGTAGTAAAACTTGGATTTATTTTAAATGGGAGGTAAAATACTTATTTTTAGATGTTTCTAAAACTTATGTGAAAGTCACAGATCCTCAGGCTGTTCGGTTTTTTTCTGAGCAGAGATACTTTTGTTCTTTTGGAATACATACTACAACACTTGGACAGTTATCCACCTTTAGAAATTTTTTCTGTTTTTCTTATTGTGTGTAACAATGCACATGCCTAAAAGGCATATGACTCCAGTCAATTCACTTAATGGTAGAAATTGAATACTCTATTTAACAGCTGAGTAATCTTCCTGTTTTGGAAATTTACTGTTCCAAGCAGCATTAGCATAGAAATCAGGGCTTGAAAATGAATACATGCCCAGCAATCCATAAGTCTCACTTAATGCTTTCTTTCTAGTGGTCCCTTAAAAAAATGTAAGGTGTGGAAACCACATAAAACTCTGAGTAGCTTTCCTATGAAAAAGACACAACTCGAGATCAAACGGCATTTTCACAATGAAGTGTGTTCTCGCTGCTCGCAGAGCGTGGAAGGAGAGCACCACGAGAAGGCGGTGGAGCTGCTGAAGGCGGCCAAGGACAGCGTGAAGCTGGTGGTGCGCTACACGCCCAAGGTGCTGGAGGAGATGGAGGCTCGCTTCGAGAAACTGAGAACAGCCCGGCGCCGGCAGCAGCAGCAGCTGCTCATCCAGCAGCAGCAGCAGCAGCAAACTACACAGCAAAATCACATGTCGTAGGTGAGAGGATTCAGTGTCCTTCCCTAAGCCCGCTGGCAGCACCCACCTGGGCCGGCCACTTCCAGGGGTCTGTCAGGGAGCGCCTGCTGCCAGAGCCCATCCCAGCCCCAGGCAGGAGCAGGGCAGCCCCAGACCTGGGGATTGAGAGGCTGGGGCATGCGCCCACAGTGGGCCCAGTTTAGCGGGACCCCATGGCTGGGCAGGGCAGGGCTATGGGGAGCTGGAGACTGGCCGTGCTGGGGGCAACGCTGGGGCAGGGATGATGCCCTAGGGGCTGACGTGAGGTCCTGGGCTGTGGATGGAGGGAGCTCCAAGGGGGATAGTGAGGGCCCTGGACTCCACTTAGTGCAGTCAAGATGACCAGAGCTCATTCTTTGGTACATTTCCACATGTTTTTTCCCAGTAAAGGTGCATTTTGAAAACAGTTTAAAGGCACTAGCAAATTCTGGAGCCAGTTTCCAACTAAAAATACTGACATCAAAAGCCACTGTTCATGCACTTCTAGCTTATCTGCAAGTGAAAGAAATCCCGGGAATTATTTTTCATATTAACAACCAGAGCATTTATGACAAATAAGAATATACCACCAGATTTAGATAGTTTAAAGCATTTTCAACTAATCTGTTACCACTCTGCAATGAAACATCAAGATTTGCTGGTGGTAGGTGAAGAAAAGTCTTCCAAGCCTCTTCTTGCAACAGGAAACCCAGACTTCATTCTGGTTGCTCTGCAGGGCACCTCTAAGTGCTTGCTTTTGGATACAGTTTGGTGGGAAGTATTTCATTCACTCTTAACTGACATTCAATATCACAGTAACTTCCAAGAGGCTTGCAGGTCTCCCAGTAGCATGTGAGATTCTCTATATGCAGTTTTTCTGAAATCAGTGAGTGTTTGTGCTATGAATACATTTATAGATATGCTCCATTTGTGTAAATAAAATCAGTCAGGAAGCATGTCCCAACCCTCATCCCATCGCTGTTCCCAAAACAGTATGCATGTGCTGGAAAAGTCAACATGTGACTCAGAAAGTCCCCAGATGGTCAAAAATCTGAGGCTCCCAGTGATGGTTTCATCCTTATTAGTGTTGACACTGACCTCTTTTGGTATTCAGGGGAAAACATCCACCTCATAAACACCCTATCCTGTGACCACCAGAATTCCAGATTTGTTGAGGCAAACAAGGGCCCTGAGAAGGTTTTGAATCCCACCTCAGGGCATTAATTCAGACAAGAGGTATAAACAGTAGTATTTCATGAAGTAAGTTTGGGGTTTCTATGTAAACCAAGGCCATTGCAGGAGACAGACATACACATGAAGTTTTAAATTTTTTTCAGTTGCCTAAATAATTTCATTAGCAAGTAAGGAATTTTTGCTGATTTTAAATCGAAAGGGAAGAAAGGCAGGAAGAGACAGCCAGCAGCTTAATTACTCAGTTCTTTGTGCTTGCTCTGAGGAATATGTTTCTTTAATTCTAGGTTGTTCTCGAGAAAGAAGAAGCCTCAATCAAGAGTTCAGTAATCAAGCAACCAGAGCTGTACTCTTGTATTCCAGCAAAAGCAAACAACTACAGGAACATGAAACAGAATTCATCTGGAGAATGTACAGTACCAGGCTAAAGTGAGCCATAGGGAGGGACCATCATGATAAGGCCTTTCAGCACACAGCAGTCACAGATACCTTTCACTTCTGTGACTCTGTTCCAAATGAGAACAGCATGATTGGTAAACCCTACGAAACAGCGAAGTCCAGGGCTTCCAAATAATTCTGTTTGATCTCATCTTGCACTCCTTACTCTGACAAATTTCTAGTTGGCTTTCTCTAGTCACTGAAAGTTTTGTTTAAGGAGGTTAAGATTGGCTGCTTTTGAAAGCAGGATCTTTCTCTACACTTATCTGTATGAAAAACATCAGTTCAAAATTTTGCCACAGACATCAAACTCGTACATCACGCTTCATAACCACTTTGTACTATATATTGTAGAGCTGTTTTAACCTAACTTCCTATTTATAATTTTCAGATTTCCCTCTGGAAATAGCAGTTTACTATATTTATAAAGTATTCCATTTGTAGAAGCAATTGGCTTTTTACTCTTGGTGTTTCCATATATTTTATTATGCATCAACAGAGTGAGAAAGTTTTAGGTCAACTTTAATTTTATTAGTAGTAAAGTTAGGGAAGCCTAGAACTGTATTTTTAAACGTAGGTATTGCTTGTATCTATTATAGCTATATTCAGAAATCTATAACTGGATATATTATATATTTATTCCATAAAATATATATTGTCTGAATGTACCTGTTAGAGAAGTAGGGTCTTTGCTTAGCATGTATTGCAAATGTAGTAAGCTAATGTTAGCAAAAGACCAAGCTTTGTTTGGCAGATATTACTGTGATAGCATAATCTCTGCATTTCTGTATTGTTTAATTTATTTTCCAGTCTAATGTTAATATATTTTAGAGAGGAGGAAGTGTAAGTTGTTTCTTTTAAGACTCACACATTATCATTTAAATCAATTTGAACTTAGAGTTGAGCCTTTTTTATTTTTAAAATTAAACCAAGTTGGAATGTGTAAGCAAAATCTGTAAGTTCTTAAGTTTACATGTCTGCTTTTCCAAAGAAGATAGTCAAAGCTGGAAGGCTATAAATGTCATCTGCTTTCAAGAAAATAGGAAAATGGACCCCCAAATCCTGAAGAAAGATAATTTTTACATGCCTTCTGTGCTCCATTAGAAAAGACTTTGGGGAGAAAAGGAGATTAGGGGAAAACCATACAGTCATTGCATGTTGAAAATTCCTGCTGATGTCAGTGAAAGTTCAGTAATGTGAGGAATGGAATGTAGAAATGGTCAGAAACAGTGTTCTAGTTGTGAACTTGGAACAAAGTCAGAAACAATTAATACATTGGAGGATCTATTCACAAACAGAAAGAGACAAAGCAAAACAGGGGAAATTGGCAGTATCATAGCATGTGTTAGAAACCAAATGCAGGCTAGCCAACCGTCTTGACAGTGTTTGATCAGTGTAAGTAGCCATTGAAAGAAAATTACTGTATTTTTAAAACCAAACAGCATGAATTCATCTACAGAAGCCTCATTTTATACAGAGAGGTAATTATATTCAGAGGTCATTGGTGACAATATCAATTAAGACAGTGGAGTTTGAGAACTACCAGAACTGAAGATGAAATATATTGTATTGTGCTCTGCACGGTGTCTTTTTATACTTAATAAAATTGTATGTACCTATTTTAAAACTGTTCTCAAACAGGCATTGCTATTAATATTGAAAGTATATAAATTGTTATTATGACTGCATATAACTGTTCTGTATCTCATCAGTATGATTTGAATTACACTGATAGCTGCATTTTCAGAGACCAAGTATTCAGATTTAGTCAGCCCACTGTACTGCATTTTTCCAAGCCGCCTCTCCACCTCCTTCCCTCCTCTTCCTCAAAAAATTTGAGTGGAATGTGCTGTTTAATAAATTTCAATAATAGACTGTCATTCATATAGAAAAACATATAAAATTCATTTTCATATATTACTATTCAATAAATTATTTATACACATTAAAATTAACATTCTAGTCTTTGCCAGCATTTAACAGTAAGAACTGTCAATGACTTTGAAGTTGAAACAGGAAGAAATAACTTTCTATTGCTTTTCATGCCCCTTACTGATCAATAAAACAGCTACTTAATCACAGAATAACCACTGTCCCTAAGCTTATGATATGGTTTTGCTTGTAGCTGGTATTTTTGTTTGTGAATTAAATGTATTTAGTCCTGATTCAGCATGGTACTTCCACGTGTGCACAGCTGAATTAGTATCCAAAGAAGTGCAGGGAAGACAACCCTTTCCTCATGCAGGTCTGCAGGTATTTGTGTCAGTATTTTAACTGATTGGTCTCCTGGGATTTGCTGTTACACTACACTAAATTGATATTCTTTCAGTCAACTTAGAGAGTTTAGTTGCTTATATTTGTCTTTGGTGCTCCCTCATGTTTCAGCAAACCGAGTTAGGAGATCCAAGATGCCTCTTCATTACAGTAACCAAAGGAATGTTGACACACTCTTGCATCATCTTACACTAAAGATCCAGATGCAGGATCTAATAATAATAGAGATTTAAAGTTGGTGGCATTTACTTAGTGGAGCTGATGTCTCTGCTGTGCTAGCCATAGGTAACTGTTTGTGACATTTGATCTGACTAGCACTTTATAAGGTATTGAAGAATTCCATAGTCTTTTTTGAAGCAAAAAGCTCACCAGCGTGAATATCAGAATTATGCAGAAAAGTGTCTGGAAGTACTAAGAACCATTCCATGTGTAAGAAGTGGATTATTAGCTAGAAGCAGTACTGTCCCTCCATAAGTATTAATGAGACCATTTCCATATCCAGCATTCAATAAAACAAAACAGATTTCTAAACCTGAGAGTATTTGGGGCCAGTTTGCAAGAATGTGCTGCCTGCTGCAATGCATGTCTGATGAGACATACAGCTCCTTGTGCTTAGCCATGAGATGGTCAGGATGAATTAGGGATGTGCATGTTACCCTGCTTGTCCATGAAGTGAATGCAGTCTGAATAAGCAGAAAGATTTACATACATGTTTGATGAATTCATTTTCTCTACCTTCAGCTGTCCAAAATCAAACTGTGGAACATACACTGACTGTTTCCAAAGTCAAGAATTAGAGGTATCCATTAAATGTGATTCCTTCCACCTGTCTGAGTAAGGCATTCTGTTAGAAAGATTATAAGCAGAGCCACTACTAAACAACTTAAACTACTAGCTTGGAATAAATTGTGCCTTTTGAGGGAGTGTTGCTGCTACACTCATACACAGCTTGGAGATAATAAATAAAAAATCCCCAGTGTTTGAATTCCCTGATCTTAAACCTCTACATGGATAGTTCAGATGACCAAGAGGCCTTGCACATATTCTGGTTTGTAAGGAGGTTCCTGTCACTACAGATGTCTGTTCTGAACCATTCTAAGAAATTTAAGAGCTCAGCACATGTATTGTTAGCAAAATGCTTTGGTTGTGGTGACCAGATTGTAACAAGCTTCAGCCAGTGAATGTAATAGCAGAAGTCTGTACTGCCACCCTCAACACTGGGCTAGTGCTTGTGCATTTTACAATACCTGCAACCAAAAAGATGAACTATTGCTTTTGATTTCTGGTTACAAACAGAGATGCACAGAAATGGCAGCTATTAAACAGCCATTAAATTTCCACCATAGGGATTTGGGATAACAAAAGTCATAGCAAAACTTGCCCAGTTTCTGAAATCTAAAACCTGCAGCTATCTAGGACTAAGTAGAAAGATTACAAAAGCAGATGTTTAAAAGGAACAGCCAAGATCCAAGATTTAAAAAGTCACATGGGTGTTTAAGCTTTCCATTTACCTTTTTATAGTTATTTTCACATATTCTTGTCAACTCATCAACCACAGGAGAAGCATATGATTCAGCAATTGCAGTTCCTTTTGTCAAAATCATAAAGAGCTAATAGGGTGGAGGAATACCTCTTCTCTTCCATCCTCTCTCTGAGATGTGTGAAGCTGGATTGGGCTGCAAAAAGGTGATACCCAAACATATCCCAGTCCTACAGAGACTTTCTTCATTAGTCCCATTACAGTTTCTCCCCACCAGCAAGCCTCAAGTTGAGAGAACTCTGTTTTCTCAAAGTGAGTATGTTAGACACACAGACACACAAATTCATATTCATTTCAAGGAAAACTATACTAAGCCTAAAGTTTTAAATCTTGCCCAACCTTATAATTTTGACCCAAAACAGGCCAACATAAGTTGCACTTATGACCAGTTGGAAGCCTGATATTAGATTGTAAATGGAGCCATTAGCTTGGCCCAATTAAAAACTGGATCTCAGGAGATGCTTCCATAACATTTCTGTTGAAATTGAAGAAACATAAAGTACAGCCTCTGAAGTACCGAGTAGCCAGTGCATCACTACAGGAGAGGGAAGATACTTAAAGTTTTTCCCAACTCATGAAAATTTCTCCAGAAATGTACAATATTATTTTTATTTGAACAAGTTACTTTTCTTATGTTGGGAGGATAAACCATGTCTCTGACAGCAGTTTTTGGAAAGGGCAAGACAAAATGCTTAGCTAAAACAGCATAGGAAGAATTCTGGGTATGTTAAGGTAGCCATGAACAGTTTGGTGGGCAAGAGTGGCCCCTAGCCAGATAAGAGCAACTCAGAGGTACTTCACTGATCTATCACTCCAGCTTTTGGCTTCACAAATTCGCTTTGACAAGAGCCCAAAGGTCACCACAAAGCTATGCCAACTCTCCCAGTGTGGTGTTCCCCTATCCTTCTTTCCATGGGAGTTTTCTGTTGGCTGAGCAGTGACACCTTTTGATTACAAAAAATCTCTTCAGCCAAGTATGGCATTAAGGCTTTGCCATGTCTACTTTCTGTAGTTCTCTGCTCTTCACTTGCCCTCCATATCCATTAGCTGCCCTCTCATGGCCACCATACTCAGCTGTCTTACTTGCCTTACATGAAATAATTGCACTAGCCCTCAAGGATACATGGGGAAAAATACATTGAGGGGATAGGAAAATGGTAGATAAACCTTGAAAAAAAATTAGATATGCCAAGAATGTCACCTCTTTCCTGAGCCACCTCTTTTTCATCAGGTGACAATTTTCACTTTGATTTAGTTCCCTGCTGACAGAGCACTCTGTGCCATGACAACGGACTGTGGAACAACCACACACTCTCCTCTGGTTTAAAAACCAGCTTCTTGTCTGGAACCAATGGACATCTGGGCCTTCTTGAGGCATTACACTGTGAATTCACACACATGCAGTAGGTCAGAGTCACTGTGCCCACAATGGACAAGCGAGGTTTACAGGTGAAGAAAATCACCACATCTGGCATGTAGACCCATGTCTGTCTGGAATTTCACAAGTGAAATGTGGAACCACTCCTGGAAGCATGCTAAGACTGAGATGGCCTTCAGCCATCCAGTGTGAAAGTGTATTATAAAAAGACATCCAGGAAATAATGTTTTGTTTGTTTTCAAATGCTATTTCAAAGTAAGTTTCCACCAATAAGCAATGAGAAATCAAGAGCCTTTCTTAAACTCCCAGGGATCAAACACATAACAAACTATTAATTTCATTACTAACACCATGCTTAAAGCTCAAAACTTACATCAGCATCACCTTTCAAGCTGGTGGTGGTTTCAAACCTCAGTTTTGTGCATACCAAGTTGTCCTTATCAAGTAAGTAGAGTTGACAGGATGAAATAAAACTATTCACTGTTGGATCTTAATACCCCTAAAGGAAAACAAAAACTTGGTCATGTGAAGGGGCTTTAAGCATTGATTAACTCAGATAAAGTGTAGGTGCTGACTAGGTTTTTGGAGCAATATTGTCTCCACTATGTGTATGGCACTGCAGCAGGTTTACAGCCCCGAATCTAGTGTGTCCCTAGCTTCAGCCGCTCCGTGCACTGGGCATGGCAGGTGGAGCTGTCAGCTGAATAAATGGGCCAAGGGAGACGCCTAGTGTAAAAGGATGCTCATGGCACCGAGAGCTGCTCATTCTGCTGTCACTGCTGAGGGCTTCTTTCCTCTAGCGTTAAAAAGATGCACACCGTTCAGAACGGAACTCAATTTACAGGTAGAATAACACCACGAGAGTGAATGCTCTCTGTGCTAAGAATGGCAAGTAGCAATAGATTATGGCAATAAAGGCAATACTCTTACCTGGGCAATGTAAATTAGGGTTAATGTAAATATTGCTTAACATGGTTATTGGACCGCACACAGCATCTGACCACACTTCACCTGCTGTTGCTGTTGCTGAAGATTATACATGTGCTGATGAAAAAATGTCCCTAATGCTAGGCAAGTGCATCATCTACACTGAAGTAAATGATAGATGAAGCACATGTCCATGCCTTGCTGAAGGGAGCCATGTAAACCAGGTGTAGTAACAAACCAATGCAAGCCGTGAATCTCCCACTGCAGCAGCCGCTCTGCTTTTAATGGGGGACTTGCCAAAGAGCCAACAAATTTGGTTTCCATTGTAGCTGTGACTTTCTCAAAGATGATAACAGTCTGTACCACTGCGTGGTAATACCCTCCTCAGGGGGACACCCAAACAGAATCCTGGATCATTAGATCCAGGTGTATCTATGGATTAGCTCTAAAGGCATTTTTATTTCTCCCCTTCTAGATAATCCTATGATTTCTTCCTCTTCCTTCACCAACTTTAATCAAGGCTTTGGATATTTTGTTGAAGTACACAGGCATCTAAACTTCTCCTTTTTTACAGCAGGGAAAACTAACTGGAGCTATTTTGTATACCACATCTTATATTCTCAGGCAGGTTTCTCTCTGAAAGGCCTGGGAGAAGGCAATACAGCCAAGAAACACCAGCTTGACAAATACAGGAGCCTTTAGAAAACTGGTACGATTGTTTAGAAGAAAGGACAGATGAAAGAAGTCAAAATGATAACATAGTCCTACCTTCAGCAAGCTCCAGAGGTAAAGCCCAGGCTCTGACTGCCTTCACTGTGTGTTAAGGACCAGATGTCCTGTTCAGTTTTCATGCTCTGACTGTGGTGCTTAACAGCAGCCCCAATTCTTCAGTTCTGTTAGAAATCCCCTGACTCTGATAAGGATTACAATCTTAAGCAAGGAAGAGTAACAGGAAACCTATGCACATGCTGGAATTGTCTGGTATGACTACCTAACTGTTTTCCAAATTTAGACTTTAAGGCAAGGTAAAGCCAAAAATATGTTTTGTCAAAATGCATGCTAATTGCTTCAAATTATAATTTCCTGACATCTGTAAACAAGTCTTCCACTGAGGCTGGTGTGGCTGAGGCTGGTTTTTTCCCTGCATCCCTGGCTGATTCTAGGATTATTATTTAAATCTGCATGGAGCAAGGAAATAAATGTCACTGGCTCCAATGAAGTGCAAGTGATTTTCATGTGATACAAAAGAGTTTCCAACGAGAGTTTTTGCTGAACTAATGAACCCTCAGCAGCTGTCTGCATTACAATTAGTACACCTCCAAAGCATGTTTTAGAAGCAGTCAAGTTGCCTTTATTAAATTATTCAGCTCAGCTATGCAGGTGATCTGGCTTACTGAGGAGATGAATGCAATCTTAAAACAAATTTGCCCTGTAGGCCATGAGTCAAAGAATGACAATCTTCAAAGCTAGAAAAAAAATAGGAGGGAAGAAAAGAATAGTTCCAAGTGTCAAATCAGATGATGCTTTGGCATGTTTCTTCGACTGTAAACTCACTGTTGAAGCAGCTGAAGTGACTCAGAAGACATTATTTTTGGATACCAGTGTCAGTGAAGGTGCAATTAATTGCAGCTACAATGTCTCTGGAGCTAATGGAGGGAACAATTTTCTCCAAGAGGTGATTCACCTCATCTGTTTAATGGTTACTGATGCAATATAATACCTTTTTTTTTCCAGTGAAGACAGAATGAGAATTTTCTAATAATCTTCCTCTATTCCTCTCTCTTGTCTAATTCCCACCTCAGCTTTAACATGATTCTCCTTCAGCCAGTGTAGCAGCATAAAATCACCGTCTCACCTTCCCCATTGAACTGTGGTTTCATGATTTGTCTGTAGGAGCATCCTATTCCCAACCTGCAACTGAAGAAAATATATCTCTTTCATCTTATATTAATAATGGAAAATGCCTCTTTTCCTGCATTCACTACAAAGGGAACTTATAAGAATATATTAGGTAAGAAGCCTAAATTTTAGATGCTGCAGATTGCAGCATTTTAGCTGACAAGCACAGAAAGTTTTGCCACAGGACAGTAAGAGCCAGAGATCAGTGCACAGGAGCCAAGCAAACTCTTGACTGTATGAAGGCATTAACTGAGACAGAGAACAATGTCTGTGTGTTGTCTGCAGCACACAGAGGGTGCTGAATCAACAACTTAACTGAACAGGCCCACCTCCCTCAGCCCATCGTTGTAAGAGAGATGCTCCAGTCCCTTAATCATCTTTGTTGCCCCTGCTTGGCCCACTCCAGGAGCTCCATGACTCTCTTGTGCTGAGGAGCCCAGAACTGGACATGGTACTCCAAATGTGGCCTCACTAAGGCTGAGTAGAGGGGCAGGATCAGCATTATTTATAACTGAGAAGCTGGGGAAGCAGCAGAAAAAAGGCTCAGTCTAAATGCATAAAGAAAGCATCCACATTTCCCCAGAGACCCAGATGGAAAAGCATTTTGATGCCACTCCATATCACAACAACTTCTGAGAGATATAAACAGCAGCCTGGCTCTTTATCATGCACTAGTAATAGCAGATGAGTTTATTCAGGCAGAATGCACTTTTTGATGACAAAGTTTTCCCTTTCAGGGGAGAGATAAGCAGGTTCAAGGAGGGTAAGGAGTTAGAGGCATCCTATGTACTGTGAGATGGACCTTGCTGCTTTAGCATCCTTAAATGTGCAAAATCATAGGAATCTGACATGGGTGACTGCAACCACTTTGTCACTCTAAGTCACAGGATTTTAGGGAATAGAGGTTTAAAAAAAAAAGCAACCAAGTGACAGATGCTGGTCACAGAACAGTATAAGCATTTAAGAAATCATGCCAAGTTATACCACCTGTGGTGCAGCAAAAGGACAAAAAATTTCTGCCTGGACATTGCTGTATCCTTCAGCATTATTCATGAGTCACTGTCCACACACACATTTATTTTGAGGGTATTCAAGCCAGGAACAATCTGAGCATTGGATAAAAGATGCCCACACTCTATAATCTTCTGCAGGATCCCAGGACGTTGACCAGTCCTTAAGAAAGTGCAACACTGCACTTTCAGCATTTTGAAGCTGAATTTTCTCAGAAATATAAGACATAACACAACAACATGGTCCAGGTGTTTGTCTGAGGAAGCTGCCATGTCGTCCTCGATTCATTAACCTTCTTCCCCACAGTCATAATTCAATTCAACTACAGAGGTTACAAATACCTGCAGGTAGCACAGATTTCTCTTTGGTTTTCATTCAATGCTCTCAGTTGCTACAAGTAATATGCAAACCTGTTCATCATTCTTGGACATAACTATTCAAAATGCACAGTGACCACTGGAAAGAAACTTCCTCCGATATTTGATGAAGGCAGAGACTAAATTATTACACATTGCTATTCCAGTATGTATGCTTAATGTTTATCAGAAACCTTGTTGTAATTGTTCTAGAGCTCCATCTTGTTCTAAGAGGATGAGGTTTGGCAAGGAGACCTCAAGAAGGCAAAAAGGTCTAGAAGAAATACCCAAGTCACTCAGCAAAGGGTTGTGGTGGATTTGGACCTCACTGTTACTATTGCTCATACTCCACCCAGACCACAGCAGTTGATGGAATTTCCTGTCACAGGGTCTCCAGTTCACAGCCCACAAAAATCCACATTCTGCAGCAGCCCAGTGGTTACAAGGCTCTTGCTCCAGGATATCCACTCAGTCTGAAGAAGAGGTGTGGGCTGAAGGTCCTGACCCTGCCTATTGTACTCAATGAGAGGTATGCCTCCTTTGTGACCAAAACACACATTGCAAGGGACAAACATGAAAATGAGCATGAGCAGAATGCTCCCACCGTGTCTGAGCACACACGAGAGGTCTTGTCACAGAACTGAATGTGCTGTCCTTGCAGGATGGAAAACACCAACAGTTTGGCCATGTAGTAACTGTGCTTCCAGACATATGACCAAAATGATCACAGAGCCCTTCAGAAAGAGAGGATCATATGCCACACAACTCATCCACCCCAAAACCTGGGGAAAAAAAAACCCAAACAGAAATCTGATTTAGGGGCAAATTAAATGTCTGAGAAGCCTAAGTCATCATGCAAGCTGAAGTACCATCTAAATTAGTTGGAAGGAAGTGCCATCAAGTTGCAGTAATGCAACTCAAATATGCACTGAAGACACCATGCCCTGAAACATCCTCTTCTCTCCTAATCAAAACAGTCCCTTTGACATAGGCAGAAAAGGGCACAAACTCATCTTCCCACATCGTGAGTCAGTGCTGTAAGTGACAACCCAGTTAATAAAAGGGGAGCAATTGCTCATCCTCTTTTACTTTGTAAATGAAGTATTTATCCCTGCTTAGATAGTGAAACACAGGGCTTGGGCACAGGGTGAAAGGGCAGACAGACCTAAAGAAAGACAGACAGATTGATCTTGACTGGAGAAAGACACTATATTCCAATCCAGATTAAGACACTTAAGTAAGACATGCTCTTCATCAAATTCTTGCTATTTAGGCAGAGTCCTGCTTCACACTATGTATTCCCAGAGATTACACTGGGGCCCAGGTGCCTCTCCCCATATGTTGAGAATCTCCTGTATTCCCAGCATTCTGTATAGATTTACAAGTACAAGGCCCTTGGCACTGGGGATCCCTAGCCCAGCTTGTGGACCTGGAGTCTCTGATTCTCAGCTATATTTAAACACCTAATCTCCCTGGAGAATTTGAGCCTTCATCTGCCATAGGATTTTGTAAAGTGCCTAACTCCTGTATATTTCAATGTTTTAAATAGTACAGTTGATTTTTTAAGTCATATATTTAAAATTCTGTACTTCAACGTTTTAGAGAAACGGCATTTTTAAAAAATCCTACATTCTGTAGAAAATCTGTCCCCTAAATTTCAGATATTTTGGGGGTGGGGGTGGGGGGAGGGTGAGGGTGGAGAAGCAGAGTTCAGATCTTGCCCTGTATTTCCTACTTCTTTTATTCAGACTGGAATGATTAGAACTACTATGGGACCCAAAATAGATTTACCACTTTCAAATACTCCCCAGTGACAGCTGAGTAGCACATTAGTGGCAAAATAAATTGCTTTTCCAGCACACACAGAGAGCTTTATAAAAAGAATAATCCCACTGGAAAAAGGATTCTTCAGCTTTGAATTCCTGCACCCAAAAGGGCCTCAGCTGCAGCAGCCTTCTCTGGAGAAGCCAGAGGGAGTAAAAGCTTACAGAAGTGCAGGTTGTCACTTGAAGGTAGGCACTTCTATTAAGACCAAAATAATATATTTTACAGTGTTCTTATCTTTGGATGCTGCTAAATTATTTTTAATTTTGTAAGTATTTGTGTGTTATACTTTCTGCTGGATTGGTGTTATGCTTATAAATTCCAATTTTCAGGCTATGGCTTTTTAAGTCACATTTGGCTCAGATGCACAGCATATGCTTTCAATATGGATTCAGGTTTTTTTCCCTTCTCTTACAAAATGCTTCATTTCATTTAATTGCAGTGGAAGAACTACAGCATCAAAATTAATCCAGAAGCTCTTTTCCCTACTTCCAGCTCTAAGTTAGAGCCCAGGTCTGCGTGTCTGCCATGCTGAACAGCACTGACGTCAGCTCTGCCCTGCCAAATCCTGCCTGAGCATGCATGTCATCAGAAAATGTTGAGGGCTGTTTAATGTTGGGGCAATACTCTAATTCCTACAGCACAAGCAGTTCTCAGATAACCCACATTTTCAACTGGATTATACATTGCTTTTCTCCTTTTCAAAAGGAAACAGGAAATAAGAACATAAAAGCATTCATAAACCACAAAATATTTTCCAGGCACATTTCTTCCTGGAATCAGAGGAAGAACAGTTGTAGCTTTTAACCAAGTTGCCTTCAAGATTAGAATCAAACAGAGGTATTCAGGTAGCTAAAAGATGCAGAACCTCCCCCTTACAGAACTGCTGCTTTAGCCTCTAACATCTCTAAACATCCTGATATTTCTGAAAAAATCACCCACAGTGGTATGATGATAAAGCTGTGGGTAAAGGCTTTGTCTGAGACACTACAGACATCTACATCCAACATACCAGGATTTATATGATAAAAATTATCTGGAGGCTGAAGACTCAGGCAAGCATCACATGACCAGTCCCCCCAAAAATACTCCTATGCCATTTAAAACAGAATCTGGTAACACTGCTATATTGGTTTTCTCCCTTCCCCCAGATGGACTCCCTTTTTAGGCTTTGAACTCGCTAAAACCTGCATATATAAAGAATGCCTGTGCACAGGTATTTCTATTGATTCAAAAGGATGTGAAAATAAACTTTGTTACATCTTACTCTAATATTATATACATACTGATTTCTTTTTAACAGGTCGGAAATTTGTTTTTAAAAAGTGGAGGGTTTTATCATGTGTTCAGCAACATTTTCTCTCTGACTTAATTTCTAACTAAAGAGATGGGCAAAGTTTTTTTGAAAATAATTAGGCTCCAGAGGAAAAGTTCTTCAAGAGCTCCTTCCACTTACTACCTATCAATAACTACTGTGCTAGGTAGGGAGCTACCTACCTTATCTTACCTATTCAGTAAGAGCTGACTGGCAATGAAGACCATCAAAACCACACTGCCGTTACTGTGAGCACAATTTCAAGCTCTTACTGCTAGATATCATGGCCAAGTTAAACAGAAAACATGATTGTACTTGATATGCTAGTGTGTGAACACAGTGTGGGCTCTGGCTCTCAAGCACACTGCAAGTTATGTGAACCACTGTATCCATTAGAATTGCAATAAAAAGCAATTTTCCACTGTACTTTTCATTTAAAGAAAAATTCCTCAGAAAAAGGGGCTCTGGGAATGGGGCAGCAAGTCTCACAAGGGTTTGTGAGCTGAAGGGATCAAGGGAATCATTCTGCCACAGGAGCAGGAAGGCTGGGCTGGTGTAGAGGGCACTGGGCAGACTTTGGGGCTGGGGCAGCTTCTGAGACACAGGCTCACTACAGCTAAGCTTCAGTATCAGCTAGGGCAGTCCTTATTTCAGCTTGAGCACCAAAGCTGGGCCCCTGCCCTTGTTTATCCTCAGCAGCAATAAACCCCTCCTTTTGAAAGCAGAGGAACAGTTTCAGATACCAGAGGATTTGGAGCAGTGGATCTGGATATTTTAATGCTGTTCAGGCTTCAGTCATCATGAATATCACTTTACAGCTTGGCACATAAACAGTCCATTTTTGAAGCATGAGAAAATGAATATATTGTAACTATATTCTAGGCCTTCTGGCCCAAATCTGTTCCTGGTGAAACTCCAGGGGCTTCAATGGAGTTGCAGCAAGAATAAGCTTAGCTGTCTTGCTGTACTTTGCCATACATTATTTCTGATTAAAGGAGAGTTTACATGAAGATAAAGAGCTGTTTCTGTCTATATGCAACCCAAATGGGACTCAAACTTATTCATGTAAACAAGTGCATTGCTTATCAACAATAAAACTCTATATAGATGGGGAAAAAATGGACAATAAAGAGCAGTAAAAAATAGGACTATTCACTTTATAAAAAGGAATGTGAGTAACCATGGTATTGTTGAAAAATTGTATTAAAGCAATACTATACACCAAAATACATACTTGTTTTTTCCTCATAGTCCTTATCTTCCACAGAAAAGACAGTGATGGGAATGTGGGTTGTGGGAGGCAGACATTGTAAGGATACTCCTCAGAGCAGACCACTTCTGCTTGAGAAGTCCAATTTCATGAGCACTTTTCTAAAAAGAGTTCCACTGTGCAATTTATTAGGAAGTTTAGAAATAACAAGTTTCACATTTCAAAGTTCAGTCATTTTTGTATTTCACCCAGGAAACAGACACATAAGAAATTTACGAAACTGTGAGAAATGTGTGTTTCAGGCACGGGTAGGATACAGCTGCTTCAGCCCTTGTTTACTTGGTTTCTCCTCTACTTCATGCTCAGTGTAAGGGATTTTAGAGTTATTAAACTCTTTCCCAGTTGCCCAGAGTCACCATCCCTTTAGTCCATATTGAGTAGCTGCATATACAGCCATGTGACCACTGCCCCCCCTGCTTTCTGCACTTACCTTCCTGGCTTCAGCAGGACCCCGTTTTTTTCTGTCATCAGGTGTGTCTTTCAAAGAGAATTCCCAATATGAGACACTCGCTTTCTCCCAGCCTGGGGGTTTGCTCACCCATATTTCCAGCAAATAGCTTCAGATTAGTGGAGTGTCTGCATGAGGCACCTTCATGGGACGTGTCTTCCTTGGCCAGCTGGACAACAGGAACAAACTCCTCACTGGAGGTCACTCACTCTGCTGTGACAAGGTAAACAGTTGCACAGAGCTTGCAAGCAAGAGGAGGGTGAATGCTTAAACTTAGGATAAGGCCCAGAAAAATCCCCATTTAGTCATGCAGGGATTATGAGCTCAAATCTTACTATTTAGGCGCTTATGTCGTCACTACTGCAGGCATCCAAGAGGATGGTGCTCATCCATTTGAAAAAGTTTTACAGCCAAACTATTCCCTTTTGGGAGTTCACAGCATTATATACAACCTGAGAAAAATAGGCCAGAAGGACTCCCAGCTCCTCAAGACACAATGTGAAGGAAATGTAGGAGTCCTAGGATTCAAATGGCAGCTCTTGGTA
The DNA here is from genome assembly GCA_034336665.1 of Luscinia megarhynchos. NCBI lineage: Eukaryota > Metazoa > Chordata > Aves > Passeriformes > Muscicapidae > Luscinia > Luscinia megarhynchos. The sequence continues at coordinate 33,031,519 of CM067564.1, forward strand.
GGCATAGACCCAGAGGAGAAGGGAGTGTGGTATCTGCTCCCAATACCATCTTGACACTACCCAAAGGAGACATAACCATGACCCTGAGGACCAGAGAAAAGTCAGCTACCTTCAGATGACTGACTCTACTCCAGCCAGCTGGAAAGGGTTTTAATGCTTTTAAAGTTACCTTTTCAAGTCATGTTATATCGATTTTTAAAACAGAAAATAATATCAGTCTGAAAGCATTATTCACAGAAGGTCAGAGAAATAATGAGAAAAAATGCACATTTTTTCTTCTGTTGCTACTCCAGCTCTGAGGGCCTCTCAAAGAGTGTCAGATCCGAATTCACCTGATTTAATGCAGATATTGAAACACCTTTCTGATCTCTCTCTGGGCTTGCTGATCCTCATATATCATGGTATCACCTTTTTCAACCACAGATGAGCAATGCCTTGGGCATCATAGCCAGCAACATTTTTCAGCAGGTTGCCAGGCAGTCCATAAATGTTATTAATATTCAGGAAGTAAACAGACTCTATGAATCAATTATGCCTTTCAGCTGGTCAGGGGAGTGGAAAGCACAAAACTTTTGAGAAAGTAGCAGTACAGGATTTTGCATTATATCTATGAGTGTCCAAGATGCATAATCTCCTGGAGATAGGAAAGTGGGGCACCTGCTGGATAAAGGGAAAATATATCCCACTGTGCTTGGGAAGGGGAATAAGTCCCTCAGTCCAGCCCTGCTCTGGTGGATGGGTGTAGCTCTTGGACTCTATGGAGTGAACACGGTGAGATGCAGTGAGGGTAATGGCCATTAATGAAGCCTAATACTCAACAGAAAACTAAAAAAACCATTCCAAAAAGAGCTCTGTGGTCTCTTTTTTCAGCCAATCCAATTGGCTGTGGGAGAAGCCTGGCTGTAATGTGCTGGGGCAGCAGCACGTAGACAGATGCACTGCACACATTTGGGGGTGAACCCCTCAATCCCTCAGGCAGGGTCAGATCAGCCAGCAGGGATTCCAGCCCAGTCTCCAGCTGGCCAAGTTCATTAGGCCTTTAGCTGCCAGGAAGGCAGTTGTGGCCAGCTGTAGGGCTGACACCCCATGCAGGACCTGCCAAAGGTCAGAAGCTGGCCAGCTGTGAGTCCTCCAGCAGGCCAAGGTCCAGCTGAGAGGAGCAAGGAGAAGTGATGAGCGAGTCAAGGGCTCTGCAGAGGAGAAGGTGGAGAAGGAGGAGGAAAGGAGGGAAGAAGGGAGTGATGGAGGAACTTTAGGGCACAGAGATGTGAGCTGCCTGTTGTGGTCTGCTCCTGACAAGCAGGGTGAACTGGGAAGAAGAGATGCTGAATTTCCACTTAAATGTAGCTATAAATTTGAGGTATTCCTAGGCATATTTAGACAAGCACCACAAATAAAGATCTCTTCATCCTTCAAGAACTAATTACTAAAAATGTATCACTTTTAAGCCATACTACAGGAAAAGAAAGAGCTTGATCTTTTTCTACAGGCAAAATGAGTGGTTTTCCACCCAAGCAACTCAAGAAATTTGAATATTAAGAAAGCAGGACTTTTGTCTTCAGGTTACATTTAAGAGATCTCTTCCAGGCTTCTATGTTGGTTTTGCAATGTGCAAATGTCTCTTTTGATCTGAATTTAAAATATGTATTTCACTAAAGATCTCTTCTTTATTAATAAAAGATACAAGAGACTTCACACACAAAAAAAACCCCAAAGCTCAGCTGCCTCTCTCAGTCATAATTTAAGTCAAATAAGCATGGTTTTCAGAGGTAAAACACAACATTAATTGTATTCAAAAAAATGCACAGAATTATGCCCTTCCCTGCAGTGAATGGTAGTCAGAAAACTTGATGTAACACAGCTTCTGTGTTATACTCATTATTCTGACACCACGAGGCATCCTTGCACCTGCCCATCTGCCTGTGTGTATAGCAAAACCTACAGGTTGTAAACTACCACAGTAGGACTTAGGAGGCTACAGACAAACATCCCACAGAAGGAATGCTTCGCCTCACACTCTGAAAAGCTGTTCCTCAGAAGTATTGACCTTTTTGTGACTCTTAAAATGTCTGCCAGCCAAAGAGAGGTGTACATTACCAACATGTGATTTGCTAGTGTTACTCTGCATACTTGGTCCGAGATCGCTTGCTAAGGTCAGCACAGTGCAGAATGAAATGCTGGAAGTTCTCTAGCCTAGCTCACTTTAAAATACCATTTTAAATCATCTGCACTCTATTAAATCCAGGGTAGAAGAAGTATCCTTGGGATGGTATTTTGATTGACAAGAGTGAATACTGCAACACTGCAGCAGTGTGTGAGAAGCCAGGAAATAAAACAGTGACATTCACAGTCTTGCATAAGGATTCCTGTGGAATTCTGGGGGAAGTGATCCCCCAGAACCCAGGCTATGTCTGTGTTAAGCACTTGCATACTCCTGAAGCATCTGCAGTGCAGGAGTGTGAGAACACCTTGTTTGTACCTCTGCATGACTGCAATGCAGGGGTTTAAAACCACTTCTGCTCCATTATTAGTTCAGACACATCTGTATACACAAAAAGCCCATTCCACTCAAGGCTCCTCCTAAAATATTGTGCAAGAAAAGAACACTTACCTCAAGGCTATGGACAAGGGCAGAATGTAATTTTGAGGGAAGCTGTGCACAAAGGGTGGCCTGGCCTTGCCCTGTGTCAGACACACACCTGCTGCAGGCTCAGGAAGGCAGGGGCCACCTCACATTCTCTGTGGCACCCGTGGGGGGACAGAGACCCTGAGTGCGCTATGGGGACAGAGCCATCCCTAAGCAAAGGCTTCTTTCATCTTTGCTTCAGAGATGCTGCCAAAGGCCAGTCAGGTCACTTTTGGGGACATGACTCAGCTGGGCTGCGTTCAAGTGAAAGGTTTATCAGAGGTGAAATACCACTGCCAGGCCCCTTGGCTGCCGAGTGCTAGCAACACAAACACAAAGGGCAAATACATCCTTATCCCACAACTGTGAGGGGTATATCCCTTCCCACTCAGAGCATGTATCATACGAACCATTTCTGCATGAACTGAAAGAGCTCATCTCTCCATCTCATATTTTGGGGGGGTAAGGAGAGTTGGCTAAGAAAATTTTGAATTATAGCTAGAGGAGTACAAAAAGATGGAAATTTTTCATGGTTGATATATCTAATTTAGTCCCTGGAAGGAACTACTTGTTAAATCTGAAATCACATAAAGATTTGGTCATTTCTACAGTTATGTAGAGTAATGAATTTGCATCCTGGTCGGTAAGACCAAAGTCGTTAGGAGCAAATAGATCTATATTGCTTTCTGAATATTGTGAAATATATCTCGTGGCTTGTGAAAGAGATACCTGTGGTTTGTTCTTACTAAATTTACTAAATTTGTCTCTGCCAGAGCAATTCTCCAGCACAGCATCAGAGCTAGATCATACAGCTGCTTTAAGAGCAGAGTCAACACACAATTTTAGGATCGAATTCTGGAATACACAGTTCCATCTTCATACCCAGTAGAAAACATGAGCTTTGCAGGGGAGCAGAGGATAGAAAAATATGACTGTGAAATATTACTTTTACTTTTGCAGAAAATAAAGGAAACTCTGCCCATAACAGGACCGGACAAAGAGTGTGAGAATCTAAACTTCCCCATTTTTGCTGCTCCATGAGCGGTCTCAGATGCGCACTGGCGGAATGAGAAGCAAGCTCCCAGGCCCCAGCCCAGCAAGACACTCCGTGTCCCGGCTCGGGGCTGCGCGATGGGGGTGCCCCGCAGGCAGGAGCCCAGGGGCCATCGAGGCCGAGCCTCGCTGCCCTCCCCCATGCCAGGGAATGCACTAAAGAACCAGCCGGCCAGACAGCTCTCTCACAGCACGTTTTATTTGCAGCGGGGATTTCAGGGCAGCGCCGTGCCGGGTGCGGGCGATCCCGGGCCGGGGGCGCTTTGCCTGCAGCCCCGAGGGAAGGGCTGCCCGAGGGCTCCGGGGCTGCCCCTCTCGCCCCAGAAGCGCTCTTCGGGGGCGGCCCCGGCGCAGGGGGTGCCACCCTCCGGCCCCTCATAGCGCCTGGTAGGTCCGTCGGGGCAGCGGCGTCCCGGGCGTCTCCGGCCCCGAGTCCATGCTGGCGCTGGGCGAGAGGGAGCCGGCGTCGCGGAGCGACAGCCCCGGCTCCTCGGCCGGGGAGAGGCGGTCCACGATGCTGGAGAGGCAGTCCAGGCTGGACAGGGCGCTGCTCTGCTCGGCGGCGTAGCCTGCGCCCAGGGAGGACGGGACACGGCGGCGTTAGGGGCCGCCGCTCCCGCCCCGGCGCCCCGGGGGCGGGCGGGCCCCGGGCCCCGCCTCTGCCCCGGGCCGCGCCGGCTCCGGTCGCGCTTACCGTGGGCCATCTCGGCGCAGTACGCGGCCTCGAAGCTGCTGCCTCTCGCCGACCAAACGGGGCTGCCGCAGTCGGCCTGCAAAACAGCGAGGGGCGAGTGCCGGCCCTGCCGCCCGCCCCGGGGCCAGCGGGGCGCTCCCCGAGGAGGGAAAGGCCGTGAGGGCCGGCGGGGAGGGAGCGAACCAGCCGCCCCAGCCAGGCCGCTGGCGCTGGGCAGCGCCTTCCCCATCTCCCGAAACTCCCCCAGCCCCAGCCTTACCCTCTGAGGGCGCTCGGCGGGCAGCAGAGGGCACACCGGGACCCGGGGCTGGGCGCCTGCGGGGAGCCCTCGGGCAGCGCTGCCGGCCCCTCACGCATCCCGCAAAGCCCAGGTGTGTGTCAGAGGAAAGCCCGGGAAGGGGCCTGTTCTAAGGCACAGCTGGGAAAGGGCCCGTTCTAGGGCAAACCGGCCGCCTTCTGCTGCTGTCCGGGCGCGTTCGGCCCGTCCCACACCCTCGGGACTGGCCTACGGCGCTGGGCCGAGCGGGACCTGCCCGCGGGCCGTCCCGGGGTCCCCACAGCCCTACGGGTCCTGCCTGCCTTACCATCCCATCGGAGCAGCTGGAAGTGGGGCTGGTCGGTTCGGAGCAACTCTGTCCCGGCAGGTGATAGTAGTTTTCTACCTGTTCCCTCAAGAGCTCCTGGAGGCTCTCGATGTATCTGATGGCGTTTCTCAGGATCTCTACTTTGGGGAGTCTTTGGTTGGGGTTGGCAGTGGTACATCTCTTCAGGGTCTCAAAAGCCTGGTTCACTTTCTTCAGCCTCCTCCTCTCCCTCATGGTGGCTGCCTTCCGCCGGTCCATTGTGGTGGATTTTCGTTTGCAGGCTTTGCAAGCCCACATGAGGCAGTGACCAGCTTGGTGGTGGCCAGTGGGAGCTCGGACATGCTCCTCTTCCTCGGAGCAGGCGGGCTCGGGGGGCCCGTGGGCGCTGAAAGGAGGCAGATCCCTGGGCTCAAAATCCTCGGGGAACTCGCCCTCCGGGGAGGAGAGGCAGGAGCTGTCGTAGAAGAGCTCGGACGGGGAGAACTTGCAGCTGTCCATCACCTCCATCCCTGCTGCGGAGGCGTCGGTGCGGGACGGCGGCCACCGGCTCTCGGCGAGGCGCTCCGCAGCGCTGGGGCAATTTCCTCCGCAATTAGCGACCCGAGAACAAGTGTCCTTGGGCTGATGCGGGGGGCCCTTATATATACATGGACAGGGAGGCTGGTCCGCAGCGGCCAGTCTTTATTAGCATATCCCACCACAGCCCCTGCCGGGAGCTGTCTGGGCAAGCCCCCTCCAGTCCCCAGGAGACAATTTGCTCTGCACCGCTCCTTTGGAGCGCCGAGAGATGGGCACTTTTCTAATGAAAGACCTCCCAAGAACTGGTTGCGACATCTCCGAATTTCCAACGAAGTCTGTGAATTTGCAGTTTGGTATGGAAAGAGAAAGAAGAGCACGAACCACTTGTCAGTAGCTCCTGCAGAGCCCTTCCCCGTCCCGGTGTTCCCATCTCCCGCTTCCCATCACACGTTTCCTCGGGAGGGACACCTACAGTGACTACTTGTACATCTTTATTTCCCACAGCCCCTGATCCAGGTCAAACCTGAAACATTGTAGACCGAAGATGTGTTTATTTATCTCTAGGAACGCTTTGTCCAGTAATTAAAGTTGTGCCACCAACCTCCCAAATTAACAAACTGGAGGACAACAGTGCACGGCTACTTGTGGCCAGGAGAGAGGAGGAGAAGGGAAACCAGATTTTAGTGCTGTCGGATCGGATCACAAGGAAAGCTACTCACAAAAGAAAAGTGTATGTGTTTTCTCCGAGACAAATCCCCTTCCCATTCTTTCTCCTACTCTTGTGACCTGTAGCCTGCTAGGGACACAACAGTCAAGCAGTGCCTTGGCTTGCTAATTTTCTGCTTTCAGGCAAACTTGTACCGTTACAGATGCGTCCCAGCTGCCAGTGCAACAAACCCCTCCTGGAAGTGTAAAATTTCTAACCCCGCAATCCCTAAGTAACTTTACACAAGGGGACAAAAGCCTTGCAGAGCCCCAGCCGCAGCAGTAGCCGAGCGGAGCGGTGCAAGGGTCATTAGAGTGGTAATGAAGCCATTTAACAGGCATTTGCTAACGCGCAGGAATCCTTTGGTTTCATCCAGGTGGCTTTTGTAGCTGAGGAAAATATTATGAGAAGGCAAAGGAAACCTTCCCTACCTGGGAATAAAATTATGCGACCTAGGCTAACCCAAAAGGAGAGCAAATGACGCAGCAGCGGTTCAAACGCTACGGAGCCGGTTTGTGTGCCCAGGAAAAAGGCGCCTTCACTTATCCTCTCTTCGGGAAGAGGTAATGTGGTGGCACGGCGAGCTGCTTGTCTCCAGGAGCCGCTGATCAAGTGACCAAGGCGAATAGGGAGGTGTCTCCTGAGAGAGATGCCCTGTGGCAGCGCACATCGCCGGGACGCCCTCCGATCCACTCGGGCAAGGAGGAGAAAGGCAAGCAGCTCGGCCTGTGCTGGGGCTGGAGGGAATCTATCCTTGTTTCCCCACTACCACCACGCCCGAGCCCCCAAAGGCAGATTTCCACTCTTAGGCTAAAATTTTTCCTGAAAATCAACCGTCCACACACCCTTTATCCTAAGAAAGGATGCAAAATTATCTAAAAGCTGAGGAAGGCTACATCTGCACTGCTTTGGTTTATTTGGGGCCATAAACACGGGGAGCCCCCTTTGAAATGAATACTATATGAAAAGCAGGGAGTTGATAAAGGAGTAAAGTTACAAAATGGGAAAGCTCAGAATTTCAGGCTTCTGTCGCTCTGAGGTGCAGGTTGGTGCTTTGTTGGGCCACATCTGAAGCAGGACAGTTCCCTATTGTTTTCCTAAGGCAGCATCAGTCAGGAGGGCTCTGCTCGACAGTAACTTGAACTCTTCACTGGGCTGTGGCGTGCACACACAGGCACACACACACAATTTCATTTACCACGTTTGCGCTGGCTAAAATAGACATGTTTACATATTTATGCTTCGTGCACAAATAAACTTGATCTTTAAAGTGCCGGTTGCAGTTCCGATCACCTTTCTGGGTTGGTGCATGCTTGGTTTCTCTCCAAGCATGCACTGTAGATCTCCCGGTGAACAACGCCAAGCCCCGACCTCCTGGCATGCAGAGCTTTGGCTCACAGATTTGACTCAACTCAGCACATCCGGGGCTGTTAAGAAACGTGCTTTTCCCCAAAAGTCTTTGAAGAGCTGGAAAAAATTCTTTCATTTTTCCTTTTTCTTTAAGTATTTTTGGGAAAATGGAAGAAACCATGCAAGGGCCTGTCACTCAGGAAGAAAAAAAAAAAATCAGTAATTAGTATCCCTTAAGGAGCCCCTGGTTCCTCTGGTAAAGTGATCCCAAAACAAATTTACAAAAATGCAGTAGGCGAGTGGAACTAAAGGAAGGGAGGAGAAAACACGAACTACAAGGCTGGCTAATGAGGCTGCTGGCTCAGGGCGGGGTGGGGGACGGGGGAGGATAGGGCTGCATTTCAGGAGGCTCAAGTCTGGAAAGCGGGAACAGCCTTAGCATCAGACGGTGTCTGCTCCTGTGACTGGTAGAGAGAAAATGGTGAACGTGTCAGGATCCCTTTAACTGGTGTTCCTCACCCCAGCCCTCCCCACTCCTCAGGAATCGCCGTGCCGCACCTATTCCTGGAGGGATTACATCCCATGTGGAGCGTGCCATCTTAGTTCCTAAGTCCCACGCCTTTCTATTTAAGAGAAGAATATCCTACCGAAAGCATAAGTCACCGGACTGAGGGGGTGAGAGGTGTTTGCTCGAGCGCACCCCCGGCCTTCCGGAGCGCTTTGGGCTGCGCCCGCCGGGCTCGGCCGAGCGCACACCCCGCGCAGGGCGGCCAGAGCGCGTAGCTTCCTGCAGCCTCTCTCTCTCCTCTCCTCTCCTCTCCTCCTCTCCTCTCCTCTCCTCTCCTCTCCTCTCCTCCCTCCCTCTCCTCCCTCCTCCTCTCCTCTCCTCTCTCCCTCCCTCCTCCTCCTCTCCTCTCCTCCTCCCTCCTCCCTCCTCCTCTCCTCTCCTCTCCTCTCCTCTCCTCTCCTCTCTCCTCTCCTCTCCTCCTCCTCTCCTCTCCCTCCCTCCTCTCCTCTCCTCCCTCTCCTCTCCTCCTCTCCTCTCCTCTCCGTCCCCGCTCCCGCCGTCCGTGGGTGCCCGCGGTGGCGGCGAGTGATGCCCCGACAGCAAAATTATTTCCCAGTCGGGCTGGTGGGGCCGGGCTCTTCCAGCCGTGTGAGAAACGTTTGGTTCCCCCCCGCGCTGGGAACGGTGCGCACCTAAGTAAACACATTAGTACCTGCCAGAGGGAATTGTAGAGAGGACAGCTGAAGAAGGCATTGGCCTCTGCTGGCTCCCCGGGACTCCCAGGAGAGATCAAAGGGACACGAGGGAGTTTTTCGCAGCCTTGAGACTGGGAAAAGTTGCTAGTTCCTGCTATCGGAGGGACGTCCCGGCGAGCACATGGTTCAATTATTCAACCCTCTCCCTCCCTGCCCCCTACACCCATCCCTAGTTCATTCTCCACAGAAAGACGGAAACTGTGGAATAGTGGTACGGGGTCTCCCAAACCAGCAGTGGTCCACGCAGGAATTTTCCAGTGGAAATAGTTGCTGTGCCCGCCTCTTGACCGCCTTGAGTTCGAGCTCAGAGAATGAGCTAAGCCTGCTACTGGCTGTCCCCTTCCTTCCCTGGATTGCGGGCGATTTCACCGAGGAAAGATGCGCAACAAAAAAGCCAAAACCAACCAACCAAAAAAACCCAACAAACAAACAACAACCCAAAACCAAACCAAAAACCTCAATCTAAAAACAAGGCTTTAAACGCTCGATCGCGTCTCGTCAGAGGAAAGAGGCGTCCAACGCGGCAGCACTGCAGCCAGGCACCCCATTCCCGCCTTGGTCCGCCTTCCCCCACCGTTCCCGGCCCCGCAGGCGCCGCGGGCGGGCGGCGGAGCTCTGCCGCCCGGGCCGGCACCGCCACCGCGGGCCGGCGGAGCCCCGCGTCCCTCCGCTCCTGAGAGCGAGCAGGTGGCTGGCCCCCTGGGAGAGGAGCAGGTAGAGGCGAGGGAGGCTGGGTTGAGCATGGGATTTCCAGCCCGCAGAGGGGAGGAGGGAGCGGCAGGGGCACTCGCATTTGCGTAAAAACTTCGATGACTTTGTGCGTGATCCCTCCGGAAAAAGACTTCATTAAATCACAAACCTCTTGTCTTTACCCAGTTATTGCCCTTTGATTTTGTGATTCCAGGGCCCTGTTTGCTTTGGCTGGGGACTTAAATAAAGATTATCGTTATTAATATCTAACACAAACATTTTAATTGCAAACACACTGACGACCTTCACTGGGAAGCCCGGCATGTCAGCTGCAGCCGCGGGGGTCACGGAGAGTCTCTTCGGGAGGTATTTTCTTTATTTAATGAAAAAACTCTCCTTTGGGCAAACTTACTCCAAACAATCGCTCAAGTTACCCTGCTGCTGGAGGAGCCGCAGCCGCGGGGGTCCTGCCGGGAGGACGGCTCGTCGAGGTGAATGCCCGGCTGCGGGTAAATCCGGCAGTCGGCTGCCCCTGTGTGGGCGCGACATGTGGCTCTGAGGGGTGGCACAGCTCTGCTCCTGCCCTGATGCGGGCAGCGGGTCCCGCGGGGCTCGGATCACCCTGCGGACTGTGTGTGCGTAGCCCTTCCCGAGGACGCGGCGGGGTTTGAAAACAAATTAGGAAGGAAGGCGACGAGCTGCTAGCCCGACCTGAAACACTCCCTTGCTGTGCAAGTGCCTTCGGCATAGAGGCGAGCTGCGCCGTCTCCTCTCTCGTGCCAGAGGTGGCACAGAGGTGGCACGGAGGTGGCACAGAGGTGGCATGCAGGGCCCCGCACTCCCTGACGCTTTCTGCAGGGTCCGAGGGGTCCCTGAGACAACGGGGTTTAATTTGAAAGGAGAAAAAAATGGGGGAACTGTTGCATCACCCTGTCCTCCACGCTGACCAGCCGCAATTACTCCTGGCAAGGGAATGTCTCATTAGAGAATGATTAGAGCTAGTACATGACTGGTTTAAAAAGCCGGCTGGCCACAGCGGCACAGAAAGCGTGGTAGGAAGGCACGGCCGATTGGAGCGCCAGCTCTCAGGACAGGCTCTGCCCAGAGCTTCCACCTCAGACCGGTGTACCCGTGCCCCAGATGGCCAGGGAGGGGGAGACCTTCCCGAAACGCTACCGTGATCTTTCAAAAAACAGAAACAAAGAATAAATCAAGGGCTGCAGTTGACGAGGAGGCCGCCCGCGGATGGAGTTAAAGTGTCCTCTGTTTACTTGTGCAGGCTGTCCGGCGAGCCCCGTGTGCGTGCCAGGGGCAGAATGCGCTGTTCCCTGGTGGTCGCCCCTCCCCGGGGGTACAATCTCTTACAAGCCGTAACGCTCTGCTGTGAGCGGCTCCGTTCCACCATCCTCAGAGCGGCTGTGTTTTTTTACATCACTGAGTGAAAGGCTTCATATGCTGTTACCCCCCCCCAAACCCTTTCGGTCGCTTAACTCTTTCCTCCCTGAAGGATCCCATTCCCTTCTTCCTCAGGCTCAAGGAAGTCAAGGGGAGTTACCTTTCCTGGGAAGAAACTACAGCTCCCTCCAGCCCCAGAGGGAGCGGGCTCCTGTCACAGCCAGTTGCTGCCCCATTAGTGCAGCAGGCCTGTCATTTTTGCCGCAGACAAGCCTTGCGTTCAAGTCTTCGGTGCCGAGAGGAGAAGGTGAGATGCTCTGAGCCTCTCCCGGCTCAAGGACCGGGGCAGGAGGTCGGGGTGGGGGACGGGACGGGGTATCTTCTTTCATGCCCCGTTTCTAACCTCACCTTCCACATGCAGGGCAAGGCCGCCGGGCATTTTTGCCTGGCAAGGTACCCGAGCGGCACTCGGACATTTTAGGGGAGCAATATCGCTTTCCAGGGGGACGTGGGTTCCGCAAGCACCCGTGCCCGCCCTGCCTCCCGGGGAGCCCACGGGGACACGGGGATTCACAGCGCGGGTGCGGCCCTAAAGGGGAGAGACGGTCCTTAGAGGAGTGAACGAAGGAAAAATCTGTCCCGTGTCCTGCCTCCAGTCACACGGGTCGTGCTTCTTCTACATCGATCTGACTCTTCTGGCCTTCGTCTCGCTGAAGTCAGTGGCGGGTTTTAACTCCGGGATCGGGTTATTTTATGAAATTAAGAGGACGGGAGGAAAACACTGTAACACAAAGAGCTTTATTTTACAATCCAAGAAATCCATCTGTTCTTATATACAATATCACATTCCACCATTTAAATATATATGTTATGTTTACAAAAGAAAAGACAGTACTGAAATTATTTACAGGAACGAAATGAGGCGGGGACTCTTTAAATATGACTCACAAGCAATGCAACCAAGAGCTTCACTCAGACAGGAATGAACTTCCCGGTGAGTCTCAGACAAAGCAGATCACCGGTACACGGTAAATATCTTAAATAAAATAAAATTTAAAAAAAAAAAAAAAAAGGAGGGTGGTTTATGCAATACAATTTAAAGAAAACAAAACTCGAGGAAAAAAAAAAAGGTAAGGAGGAAATCTGTCTGGCTCGAGTCAGTGGGAGCCATTTTCTTTGGGGTAGGTGTACTTTGATTCCATCTTAAAAAGGCCCCTGCTTGGGTTTTCCACTGCGTGAAATTTGCTTCGTTTAATAGTTTAGATGCGAGAGGATGGAGGGTCCATCTCCGTTAAGTATACTACCACAAAACCGGGTTTATTTCTCCACCGCTTCCTCCGCGCTGGGCAGTTTGGGATCGTCGGAAGAAATACTGTCCACTATTGAAGAGAGGCAGCGAAGGCTGCTGGAGGCCGACGACTCGACAGCGGAGACTCCTGCTCAAGAAGAGAAAAGGCATTAAAGAGCAGAGCGCTCCTCCTCGCCGGGCCTGCGGCTGCCGGAGAGCCCGGGCAGAGACGGAGCGCCGGGAGCGGCCGTCGGGGCGAGGGAGGGGGCGAGTTACCTTCCTTGGGGCTGACTCCCAGGGCTCGGGAATGGTCGGAAACGCTTTGCCAGTCGGAGCCGCAGGTGCTCAGGAAGTCCGAGCTGGGGATCTGCGGCACGGGCGGGAGACACGGGGTTAGAGAGGACGGGAGTTAGCGGGGCGGCCGCGGCTCCCGGGCCGGCTGGCGGGCTCTGCAGGCCCGGCCGGTTCCCCGAGCGCCCTCGGGCCCGCCAGCCCGCCCGGCCGCAGCGGGAGCAGGGAAGGGACGGGCGCGGCGGCGCTGCCGAGGCGGCGGAGGGGCCAAGCGGCAGTGCTTACATTTCCCTGCTTGGGGCTGAAGCTGAAGGGGTCCCCCCCGATCTCCTGCATTTTCTCCTGCTGATCCAGCCTGTGCAAGAGGTCCTGCAGCCTCTCGATGTAGCTGATGGCGCTCCTCAGTATCTCCACCTTGGGCAGCCTCTGGTTGGGGTTCGCCACAGTCCGCCTTTTCAGAGCCTCGAAGGCTTCGTTGATCTTCTTCAGCCTTCTTCTCTCTCGCAGGGTGGCTGCTTTCCGTCTGTCCGTGGGGGCCGACTTTCTCTTGCAAGTTTTACAAGCCCAGATCAAACACTGGCCGGGGAAGTGAGGGGGTTGCAGTCCCGGGGGTGCCAGCACATGCTCCTCTCCGCTACTGTCACTGCCGGCCTCCGGCTGCATTTGGTCCTGACACGGAGACAAGGTGCCATCGCTCCCTGGGTACAGCGGGGATCCCTCAGCCATCTCCAGCTGCTGCAGGGCTCCATTCTCCCCATCCAAGTAGAAGAAATAGGAGCCAGTTTCAAAAAGGTCCATCATGCTGTCCCTGGGCCTCTCTGCCTGCTTGAGTTGGGTGGCAATCTCAAAAACACCCCGAGGAACAACCCAGATGGAATTTAATTAGTGCAGTGACATAAGTCCCCCCTGCTTTATATAGGAGCTGCTGAAACCCTATCCAACTTTTAGCTGTCGCGGTGTATCACCCTCCAAAACTGATTCCAGCCAGTCTCGCGGGCGCTGTCCTGAGAACATCTCCTATTTAGAAGGGGGAGGGGGGACACGAGAGGTGGGAGACAAGTTACAAAATTAGAAAAAAAAAATTAAAACCCCTAAAAACAAAACAAAACAAAACAAAACCACCACAAAATCCCGCCCCCCCCAACAACAACAGAAACAAGCGGAAAAAAATTCTAACCCAGCTTTGCACCCTCCCCCGCACTGCCGTGAGTTCGGGGGCGCAGCGGAGGGATGCGAGGTGGGGGCTCGGGAGCAGGGGCACGACTGCGGGACAAAGGCTGCGCAGGGAGCCTCCAGCAGCCCCGGCACACCCTGCCCTCCCGGGGCTAAGTATAGACGCAGAAGGAGAGATTTCAAAGGCAGCCATCACTTTCCAAATAGACGGGCTAATATTTTCGGTAGAAGCCCCCGCTCTCTGCACGCCCCGCCGCCGTCCCCTTGCGGCGTGCCACTGCTGTGACCCAGGGCACCCGGGCCAGCCCGAGGTTCGAGCCAAGCCCGCTGCCCCTCCGCACGCACTGAAGCTGCCAAGGCAGAGCCGTGCTGCGATGATGTGGTGACCCGCAGATAGTGCACCTCGGCTTGGCCTTTCCGTGTGAACTTTCCCACGTTGCCCATGGGGGACAGGAGTGATTCCAGGTGACTGGGTTACAGTGCGATGGGGCTCTCCGGACTGCCCGCGCCCTTGACGCTGCTCGGGGCAAGCAGAGCCCAGGGGCGTGGTGTGACTGAAGTTTAATCCCTTGGGCCTGGCAGGGCACGGAGAGCTTCCTAGACACAGAGACAGAAATGGAGCTTGTGATCGCTCTCTGCTAGCTTGTACTGTAATGTCACATGTCTGGAGCTGTCTCACATAAAGAAAGAGGATTGGCAAGATGGCCTCTTTGCCTCTTTTCCTGCACCGTCTTGTGTTCTTTAAATACCATGAATGAATATTTAAATATGTATATGTGTAATATGTGTCCATATCTATATGCCCACACACAAGCATATGTATGTATATTTATGTGGATAAGTATATTCCTGTGTGTCTGTGTATATACACGTGTAAGCTGTTTATAGAAACAATAATACATGAAGATCATGTATTGCACCTGCAATGATCTCATAAGCTCTCAAATGTAGCTCCTTACTTCAGTTTTCTGAAGGCAAGTGTGGTGGTATTGTTCATTTCTCTAAAGCTACAATGAAATTAATCATTGACTCGACTGTTTCTCCAAAACTGCAAACCAATTTTTGGAGTACAAAAATCTTTAACACTAAGAGTAGTTGTAGCTTTGTTTTCCCCTTATCAGTGTTGTTGGAGTGGATTTCATTTCTGCTTTAATGAGGCAGAACAATGTCCAGTTTTTGATGAGACAAGAAATTCAGATTGTTGTCAGCAAAACTAATTTTGATACTATTCCACCACTGAGGATTTTTCTCTCTCCAGATTAAAGAAAGGACAGTCTGGCAGTTACAACACTGAACATAAGAAACAGTTTCTCAGTTTCCATGTTTTGCAACTTGCTTTCTGTTTGACCTTTGACCAGTCACTTACTTTTCTTGTAATTTAATTTTCTACCTTTAAAGAGGGATATAATGTTGACCTTTACACATCCCTTGTGTCCCTGATTTAATTTGCTATCCACGGAGAAGCTACCCCTTTACAAGCTTCTGGGTGTTACAGCAGTCTTTGTCCCATAGCATTACTAATGGTAGTAATAAAAAAAACCCAAAGCAGCAACCAAAAAACCCAACCAAACAAACACAATCAACCCCCTCCAACAAACAAAAAACCCCCAGACTCCTCAAACCATAAGTGTGCTGATAGTTTATTTTTTTTCCACGTTTACTGCACTTGGTTTTTTTCTTTTGATCTTTTATTTATTCAGTGCTACTCTGGGATCGTTTGGAACAAGATGGGTGAGATCAGACTGCTGGTAAGGTGCACAAATGAAAATTTAGTTTAAGGGAGAGATAACTACCCAATCTTTGTTGTCCTTTCAAGAGCTTTAAGTGGACTCAGTGAGTTGGGAAACTGTATGTTTAGGAGCCAGATGCTCCTGCTGCTTTCAACAGATTTTTTTTTTTTAAACAGGAAACAAAATATGTTCCTTCTTTCCAGCACTTAGTGACAGAGTAAACAGATTCAGTTCCTCACAGTGATGTGGGCACAGCATAATTAATCATTTGTGGGACCAACTGATAGGAGCAAAACTCATAACAACTGTAAATAAATTTTAATTTGAATGAAGATGATCAGTTTCCCCATCATACAAGAAACTTGAATTTTGCTGCATCTCCCACTCCAGCTGCTTGGTTTATGTAACACATCTTGCTAACAGCCCTAGCACATAGGAATAAAGTATTCTCAGAGATGTTCTCTGTTACAAAACTGAATCAAGTGGAGGTTTCAAAAGTTGGTACCAGACTTTTTTCTCATTATACCTTGTATTCCTGGTCATGTTAGATATAAGCACAAAAACAAAAGGAGAAATAAAAGCATGTGAAAAGAACAACTGGACACAGAATTGAAAGGGGGGAGGTCACTGTTGAAGTCTGCTTGTAATTTCAGTTGGCTTGGTAGAAAGTCTCAGAAAAACTTACACTGAATCTAGTTCTTTATTCAGTTGTTCATGACTCTATACATGGTGGCTCTACTGAAAATATACTTTCATCATATTTGCACAAGTAAAACCATGATGTCCTGTATTTGGTCTAAAAGGTCTATTATCCTTAGTATTTCAGAAGTATTTCAGAAATTCGGTGAGTTGTAAATTCAGTAAGTGGTCAGGATAACCAAATCCAAGAAAGATGCACTGTTTTGAGTCACAGCTGGTCTCCAGGAGTTAGATTCCACCAAATTCACTTTTTCATGTACATTTTTTTTCTGGATAACTGTGTTTGAATAATAAGCCTGGAATGGCCTAGGTCCCTCTTGACACCTTGAGGTTTAAGCAGATATTTAGTTGAGAATTACAGAGAAATATTTTGTCAGCTAGGATCCACTTAGCACTTGATACAATTACAAATATCTCATTTTTCTCCTTTACTCTTCTCAAGATCCTTCCAGCCACAGGCACTGTGCATTTTAAATGTTTGATCCCCTTAGCATTGTTGATCAGTGAGGATCCATCATATCCATGCCTTTGTCTCTCTGCAAAGGGGCACCTGGGTAAAGGTGACATTTTCAGACCCTAGTTATAGCCCCATTCTACTCAAACAGTACCTCATTTGAGAGATGGGTAGATACTTTGTCTGCAAGGGTAATGATTGTTAAAATTGCTTCTTGCAGATTTATGAAGTGCAGGTTACCAGTGCAGGTCCAGCTGTGGGCATACTAGGGCTTGTAGCCTATGTGATAACATAATTAGGACACCAGTCTAAGCTGTTACAGGGTTAATTGTCTGCCATTCCTCAGGATGCGTCAGTAGATACCCTCAGATACACCCCAGGATGTGTTTACATTCTCATTTCACTTTGTCAGGAATGCCTCTGTCGAGCAAATCTCTGACTAGCCCTGATTTACTGCACTTTCCATTTTCCTTACAGGGTGCTCTCAAGGGTGTGTCATCTCGGTTCTGTTCATGAGAAACTAAGTTGGAAGGCACCCTGAAATGTTAAGGGGATGCTGGGTCTTCAGCACTGCCAGGTTTGACAGATCTGTACCTGGCTCATCTATATGATCCTCTGACACTTGTAGTCAGTTTTCAGGGAGCAGTTAGAGAAGCGTGATTTGCTGCTGAAATAGAATATTATGCCAAGGATTGCAAATGGAGGATTAGAAACTTCATCCCTCCTTTCCCTTCAGAAGGATATTTTAAGCATCTGCTTTGTAGGATGTTTGAAATGGCTGACAGATGTGTAAGGGGAGAGTTGGCTCACCAAAGATTGGTAGTCTGTTAAAAAGCATGCATCTATTCCTGAATCTACAACATCTTACAGAAATGTTTGGTAAATAGAGATCAGAGATTTTCCATGAGTTTTCTTCAAAGTCTGGGCAGTGGAGGCTCTATGAGGGACCAGCATTTTTTATGCTGACAATGACCTATGGGAAATTTAAGCAAAAGAACATATCTAACATTCATGGAAGTAACAATAATAGTAAAAATTCCTGCTACTGAGCAAAGCGTATGGAGTTTCATGGCTTGTGGCATGTAGCATCACTTCTTAGCTGAATTTCCTTATCTCTTCTTTTGCCTTAAAATTAATTTCACAGGGGTCAGTAGGAATAACACAGGCCAGCTTTAATTATTGATTTTAATTTATATGTCTTGCTAGACTTATCTGACTTGTTTACCTAGATTTTTTTTTGCTTACTTGACCTTATTCAAATTCTGCTTGTCCAAGGGTTTGATATTATTTGCATATCCACAATGTCATATGCATTTTCACTGGAGATTTAGGAACTGACTAGAGGAAGTGTGTGTACTGTACATGCCAATGCTTGTATATAAGTATGTGACACTTTAAAGAATTTAAAAGCACATGGTAGCAACCATCCCTCAAATGTAAGTTTTACAAATAGGGTAGTGAACAGTGTAATATGTGCTCTGGAGCTGGCGAGACAGGAAGGCAGAGACCTGGAAAAGACAACTTAGTATAAATTTACAGTCTTTGTAAGGGGAAGATTTAAAAATTCTTATTCAGAGAGGTCTTGACTGTATAGCTGTTCCAAATTATTGCTGTTTGCCTTTGATTGGATATGGACTTTAGTGTTCATATCAGTTACAGTCCTGTTAGTATCTGAGAGGTGCAACCTTGCTAACTAAACAGACTTCTCCAGTTCAATATGGTAAGATAGGGTTTCATTGCAGCTCTCATGTTGGCCAGTTATGAGACACAGTTCTAAATGGCAGATGCTTTAATGCCTGTGTCAGGGTCTACAGTGACAAATAGTCACCACTGCACAAACACATTTATTTTACTACAAGACGTTTTCCTGGGGAGGAGGGAGTGCCTATCCGAAACTGGAGGCCCACTGCACTGTTTCTGGCTGGGACAGGCATTTTCCATGGTTCTATCCACAAGCAGGGATTTCTTGCAGGAGGCAAGGGAGCAATAATGACAGATGTCTTCTGCTTGTGATTAGGCAAAACACAGGGTACATGAAATGTGGCATAAGTAAGACACACGTCACAGTTGTGCAATCACTTGTTGTTATCACTTTTTCTGTGGTAATGTGAAAGGCTATTTTTACACCATATGCTGATTTGTCTGTTTACACTACAGACTGTTGGAAGCGTAAAATGCATTTTCACACCATGTTGTTTCCAAACATGATGACTGTGACATCTAAACCTAATCTCAGTCCAAAGGCCAATAGTCAAACCATAATTCTGTAAGTGAAAGGAAGAAAAAGTATGTGAAGAGCAAGTTTCTGCATCCAGCATCCAGGCTGATCACATCCCTGCTGTCTGTACAAAAGAAGAGTTTAGTGCTCAGGCTGTGGAAAAATGACTAACTGCTCTAGGCCTCTCACAAGAGAGTTTTGCAGAGCCTTCTTGGAAAACTTTGGACCTTCTTTGGACCTTCATGGAAAACTGGTGACAGTGGCTTGGAAGTGGAAGCTGTGGAGATGCACTGAGTGTAATGAATGCAGAAAACTCTCTCCTTAGCAATAACATAGGGATTGTTTAAAACAGCAAATCACAAAACCATGAAATGATTATTCCAAATGATTCACTTTAAAAAAAAAAAAAAAAAGCTGCTGTTTTTGAAAAATAGAGGCTATTGAGATAAAGTCATCTGGAAATAAATTTGCACTGTATTAAATAGCAGTAATGACCTTGAATATTGTATCCTGTTGTTACGGAAACTTGTTGCACAGCTGCAAAACTCTTTTAGGCTGTGAAGGTCACTCACTTATTCATCTGTGTGACATTTAAGGTACATGCTTATATACAAGGTTGCTTACCTGTGATCTGCCACTCCAAGAAATACAAAGGTCTGCACTGCACTCCTTTGCCTCTGTATCCTGTTCATGTCTCACAATTTCACTTAATAACTTCTGCATGTTTCTATACTAAGATTTCATTTGCTTTGGTATTCCTGAAGGCTCAAAGACATGTTATTTAATGTACACTGCAATCTAGATGTTTTAACATGATTTCTTGAATGTGCCAGTGGTATGTGGCACAAAGGAAAATCTGCAAATTTATTTTTGAGATTTTTGAAATAAGTAAATGGCTCTGATGACTGCTCCTGTCCCATGTTAAAACACTCTGGTGATGTTCCAAAATCCAAAGCAGTCTAATGGTCTCTCCTAAAAGAGAGCATGACATTTCTCAAGGTATGGAAAGAACCTTGGCTGAGCTGATACTCTTCCTTCTCCATGCAGTTCATCTGGCACATACAAAGACAGGAATGGAAGTGGGATAGTATTCAGAGATTCTATATCACAAAATGGGTCTTACCTTTCTCACTCTAATCAGATTTCAAAAAAGCATGCAGAAAACCCACTTGTGTTTAATTTTTCACCAGATTGTTCTGGACAGCATTTCAGAGAAACTGGACAGACTAAAAGATTGCCAGATGCCCTCTTGGCTTGCAAAAAATCATCCAAAATAAGGCTTCACCTGAACTGATGTAAGCATGTGGATTTTTAGGGAAAATGTATTAATTGCAGTTTTTTGGGGAAATTATTTGAAAATTAAACACTGAGGAAAAGTTTAGAATATGAAACATAATCTATTCTGATTAGATAAACAATCCCTGAAAAAGTAATCTTAGATCTGTGTTTTGAAACTGGTGACTGACAACTTATATCTATACTTAGACTCAGAGAAAAGAGTGAGAAAAAAAAATTCTTGTGAAGTGTAAACCAGCTGGCTTATAACAGAATCTGTCAACCTGTAGTGTCATCATTTGTGAACAACATTCATGTGTTAGAGCAGCCTAATAGAAGTGTTTGCCTGGAAGTGTAAGCTTTACAGTTATTACTTTGAAGTGTGTTTGACTACTATAATATCTAAAGAAATTGAATGTACTTGAGTAACTGTGCACTAGCAGTCTCTAAATAAACTCCACATGACCAATAATTAAATTAATTCCTATTTTGATAGGTCCATACAGAGTGGCCTAGTTGTGCTCTATTCCATGGGACCTGCTGAATGCTTTGGATGTCTAAAAAGCCCACTGTATAAATGAGATGAGATTCAACCTTTTAGCATCTTTTAAGTTGTGAAATCCATACTGCACAATATACAGCCCTCAAACACATTGTGGTAAAGAAGCTGACATAATGAGAAGCCTCAGAGACAATTTTGCTACAGTTTTTTTCCAAGGAAATAACTTTTCATTGGTCAAGAGAATTAGAAATCAGCATTTAATGTTCCAGTGTCATTAATGAAGAATTACCAAGAAAGACCAATGAACTAATAAATAGCTAATTAATTGAAATTTCTTTTGGAGAAGAGAGCCCTCTGATGGTTCTGGATCACTAGGATGGCTCCATTTGGATCCAAAAGCCATGTCAATTTACAAAAAGGCTTTATATAGTATATAAAAATTTATGTAAATATTTATATATTACATACATACATATATATATATATATATATAGTCTTGATCCAACTGATGCTAGGCTGGAGTATTTCATGGAATAAGGAGTTATTAAATGATCACTCAATTGGGACCATCTTTATAAATTATACAAATGATATTATTCATTATACTGGCTGAAAAGTAGTGTGTGAGCACACTCAAGCAGCATCAATGCCCCATGGGTGCTGATATTTAGCTGTCTTTCCAGGCAGAGGATATGTCTTTGCTGAAGTTGATTTTATATAGCCAGCAGCAACAGTTTATAAACAAGAAAGAATCTGCAGAAGCTTGGATTATCACCTCTCATTGTCTAGCTTTCTCAGTCAAGCATCTCAAATTTGATATTTCCACGGTCCCAGGAATTTTGTGACACTTCACATAAACTATTTTCCAGAATTCCAGCTGTTCAGTTCTGTGTTTATATCCTGATTTAGTTAACATTGAACTTGCTTAGCAATTTTTGGAACTTCTAAGCTGTTTGTGAAGTCATGTGTCAGAAGTAAGAGGAGAAAATACATGACTAGAAAAAACAATGACTCTTTCTTGAGATATGTGGTATTCTCTGACAGAAGATAAATATGTGCTCACAATGTCCCTGAACTGAAAGTCAGGCAATAATTTTACAATCAGTAGAGAAACTGCCTGATAATTCTCTTCTTCCTGACCAACATGAGCTATCTAATAAAAAAGAAATTATAGCAGCATTTTTATTGCTGGAAAAAGTCACTGAGTCACCTTAGTTATAGCACATTCAAGAACTGTGTGCATGCACAGAACAATAGTCATGCTGTGACTCAAGCTGACATATATAGAGAGCTGTAAATGAGACTAAAGTTAGTCAAACTTGATGTGACTTTTCCAGTGCCCCAGAAATTCTAAGTAAGCCATGATCTAGAATGGTCTTATCAACTGTACCAGGCTCTTGGAAGGAATTAGCTTTCCGATTTTAAGTACTTTGAGATTATTTTAATAAAAAATACCTGGGACAGAAATGTGAATTCTTTGTGATTTATTTGTGACTTTATAGTAACTGATAACAGGATTTCTTTTCATTTGAAGAGTCCAAGTTAGACCAACAGCTCTTCCACTTGAGCTGTCAGTGCACACTGTTGATCCCAACAAACAGTTGTGCTGAACTATGGTGAAGACAAGAAATGTGTAACAGGTATTTCTGAAAGAGATTGCATGATAAGGCTTGTCAAGTTCTCATTGTCCTGTACATCACTTCTTGACCAGTTAACTACCATTGGTTCAGCACAGTGGCAATCTTAGGTCAGATCTTCATGATCTTAACTCTGTTGTACCTGAGGAAATGCAGTACTAGCAAGAACAGATTGGATTAATCCATCCTTACATTCCTTTCTGCCATAAAAATTAATACATGATAGCAACTATTGACCTGAACCAAATGGCTTCCTTTAGCAAATATGACACAGACATCCCACCAGTCATGTGTGATCTATGTCCATCATCCACATACTTGGTCTTGGACACAGTGAGATTACAGAAATAATTAATGGATAAGTGTGACTCTTCCATCTTTCTTTGTTACAGAGCACATCCCATCCTACTTCTGTTAGTATCTGCTTACAGACATGTTGCCCATCAATTTATCTAATCCCTTTCTGAACATCCCAAAAGCGTCTCACCTCCCAAAGTATTTTTTGCAATTACTTACATCTGATAGGGCTTGCAGGATCAGGTCCCAAAGGACAAGCCAGCAAAAGGAAATCTAGATAGATAATCCTTCTTGGACTAACCATGAGAAGGGTCTCAGAGCTGCCAAGAGACATCAGGGAGTGCATAGGTTAGCACATGCCAAGTAGCACTAAAGCCATCAGGGGCCTGATTGCACATGGGATTTATGTGCCTGTGCCCCAATTTGAGCCCTAAATTCAAGTGTACGTTCAGGTCTTGGCTGCTGCAAGACCTTAGAGATGTCTGGAAAGGTATATGTGCTGCATTTTTCATCAGTAAATTTCCAGAGGCATCTAAACATGGTCTTCTGGCTCTATGCAGAAATCACTTGCTGTTGGCTCAGCAGAGCAACTAGGGGCATTATTTTTCATGTGCTGACATATTGACAGGACCCAGAACAGATGGAGTCAGAACACACTTTCTAGACTGAACCTCAAAACCTTAGCCAGGGGCATTTTATGTGGCAGTTCAGTACTTGTCATTCTTGATGAGACTGTAACTGCCTCTTTGAGAAGCCACAAGATAAATGGCCATCTTGACATACCAAGGTCCTGAGTAACCTGATCAAACTTTGAAGTTGGACATGGGTTAGATGACCTCCACAGGTCCTTTCCAGCCTAAATTACTCTAATACTCTGTTCTAAAGCCAAGGAAGAGCAGTGGTAAACAACACAGGATAAAAAGGTTTGGAAAGAAAAGATAGCATAGACATGTTAGGACAGAATCAGAAAGATAAAGTAAAAATCAAGAAATCAATATCAAACCTCATAAAAATTAAGAAGAAACTTCTATTAAGGTTTGCAATATCAAGCAAAGAAGGATCTAAACAGAGAGAAAGCCATTAACAGATGATGCTGTGCTTAATGCCTCTGTCAATTCAAAATGCAATTAAAAATGAAGTGCAATTAGCTGGTTAACAAAATTATTAGCACTAATAACAAAAGTAGGAGGAGTCAGGACAGAAAAACCAAGAGGTAAAATTATTAGATTAACTTACATATTAAAACTGGTTTGGCCTCTGTGTAATTAGATAATTGCCTGAAATTGTCTTTGCCATTTTCTGATGTCTTTGAGTACAACTGGTGGATGAGTTGCAAGTCCTCCTTGCAGAGGAGTATAGATGGGCAAATGTAAAGCAGAAATAGAAGGAACAGGACTTGTAGATGAGGAGTTCAACCTGAGTTTCTGTGAAAATACCAGAAAATTATACAATATTTGTGCACACCTGTAAGAATACAAATGTGATGAATAATCACATCATGGAGTAGTTTTTTTCCTGTGAAAAAATCCTCAAGACTAAGCTGTGCCAAATCAATTTTTTTGCCCTGCAATGATAGGTGTTATGCAACTAGCAGAAATACAGCAGAATATAAGGAGAATAAGCAGAAAACACTTACTCAATTTAAATGAAGTTTTTTCTACATTTTCACATGTCATCCTCATATGAACACTATGAAAATGAAGACTACAGAAGGAAACTCATATGTGTGTTCAACTCTGCAAACTCATTAAATCAGAACTCTTAAATGAGGGACTTTCCAGAGTTATGCTTTAGAAACTGTGATTTTAATTAATAAATCATCTGGTTAAATTGAAAATATGCTCATCAAATTTGCAAATATCACAGAGACATCCTGAATTGTCACCTTTTGGAGGACTTGTATAGATTTCAAGTTGTTCATAACCTCAATTCAATGAGGACAAGGGCACAAATAGGCATTTCAGGGAGGCAGATCACTGCAGAAATACAAACTGAGTACCTAGCTAGGTGGTAACTGAAGGAAAGAAGGAGGAAAGTGTTAGTTACAGTGAGTTATAAGATGAACATATATCATGCTATTCAGAAAAGAGCCCCACACATCCTGCTAGGACACACAGACAGGTCAGAGGTAGTCCTTCCCTCTTGTTCCAGGCTGGGGACACTTAGCTGCAATTCCATGTCCATTTTCAGGGACTGCACTGCATCTCAAAACTGGTACAGCTGGTACAACTATAGAAAGCACAGAATGGGAAGACAGGATGCTAACAAGGATGATGAGGCACTTGGAAATATTGTGTAAATGTTGAATGAATGTGGTGATAAAGGGAATAGAAAGGTCAAGGGAAAGTGCTGGCAGTGATCAAGCTAACAGTAAACACTGCTGCAAGGAGGAACAGAGTAAACTGATGCTGGTGTTTATGTGGAGATAGATACAATTAGTTATAACAAGGCAGATTTATGTCAGTGTCCTGATAGAAAGAAAAACCCAGATAACTTGTCTGCAGAGAAACAGCAAATTCAGCTTCTGCTAGAAGTGACGTTGTCTTCAAGCAAAATATGCAGATATGAGACAATAAGATTAATTTTTTTTGCCCAATTTTGCTATGATATGTGTTATGATTATTCCGTGTTATAAAGAATTCTACTTTTTTGGGATAACTCAGGAGCATTAAAGGTAGAAGATCAAAAGCAGTGAAGGTATCAGTGTGCTTTTAGGGAGGGAGAAGATCCAACCAGGCTCCTGTAAATTTTTTTTATTACTGTACTTCAGGTTTTGACCAGCTACCTTCTACATTTCATGTAAGAGCCTGCCTCCCTCAGGGTACATCCCTTTCTGAAGGAATATCTGAATATTCTTGAAAATAGCACTACTGGGACAAGACAGATAATGCATGTGTGATTCCCTGGTATGATGATTCCCTGAGATGTGATAAACAAGGATAAATAGTTCCCTGCTCTGAATCACGAAGAGGATGAATGTAAATCAGTGTATTATTTGAGTGCTTAAAATAAAAGCCTAGCTGTTTACTTCTGGATTTTTTTTCAGAAGGGAAAATCAGAATTGGCAATTCCAGTTGAATAAGACAAAATTGTTTATCTACATCAGTCCTTGTTTTTTCCTAAGTCTCATTCATGATTTCTTAGAATGCCTTTCTTAAGTTGCTAGTTTTCTTTGTGCTTTGAGTTTGAGCACTGTAAACTAAGGATTCTGACCAAGAGTTAAGTACAGTAACATTTAAATGTCCTTGAAAATCTCTAACACAACCCTACTCCTATTTTATGTCATTGCTCCTTTCTTGATACCTTTTGTTTTGACCTTCCAACAAAAAGAAAAAAAGGAAAAAAAAAATAAAGGAAAAATAAAAAAGTCCATGGAATATGAAGCACATTGTAATCTACCTGGTCTGTATAGTGAAAAGTTCCTGTTCTGAAGAGCCACCCATGTTGCTGGTGCACAGAGAAGCAGGAGAAGAGCGCTCATTTGGAAAGGCTGGAATGCAGGAGATTGCTTTGTTTGCCCTGTGAGCTCACTGCTTCATTGTGGAGCATGACTGGGCTGAGTGCCTGGGCTATTCCGATGCTCTTGGCCTCAGCAACTTCCCCTGACTCACTTCCTCCCAAAGACAGGGTTTGGATTACCCAGCAATGCCAGCAGACCCTCTCTGCCAGTCATGTGCTATGTCTTTGGCATGGAACTTCATTTGAATTGTGTGTGACCTGTGTGCAGCACAGGTCTAGCCTCTGCTGAAATACTGACCTTCAAATGATTCTTGCTGTCCTTCTCCAGAAAGAATCATACCTAATTCCTCCACAGTATATACTGTATGGATTTCCTAAATTAGATTGAAAATATCCTATATACATTAAAAAGAAATTGTGATAGAAAACCTCATTTAGTTTGATTTGTATTCTCTTAGAAATGACACCATTAAGTCTTGCTCACAGATTTACATATTTGAAAGATGAACTTGTAAGCCAAGTTCATCAGAACAATGAAGTCTGACTTTTATTTGGAACTTCTCTCTCAGGAAAAAGCAAAACATGATGCTGTATATCAATGGGATATAATATTTCTGTATTTAATTGATGCCGCATTCTTTTCTCTTAAGCGTTTTAATACATGTATTTCAAGCACATAATTCAATATACTTTGGCTAAGTACAAGGTTCTTTTCATACAGATATTGTCTCACTTAACATTTTTTTTTCAAGCTCATGTTTAAGTCTTAAATCCTTCTGGAATTGACACCAGCTGTCCATTTTGACACTTTTTGTTAGTTTTATCTCAATGGAAGCTTTCTCCTTCTTTCAGCTGTTGGAGAAATTTTGTTTCATAAAGTCTCCTTAAAGACACTGCTGAACATTCTTCCTGGTTTTGGAGAACGAGATAATATGACAGCCCAAAGTTTATTTTTAAAATCAGAATAAATAAGTTCTGTAGATTCAAGACTTAATGGTCATAAAACAAGCTAGTCACACCTGACATGACTGATTTAGATGGACTTTTAGTTTCAGAGCTTGAGTAGCTGCTTGTGCATGCATACATAATAAAGGATGTGTGGCAGTGATGTATTGTAACAATGATTGCAAGCTAGAAAAAGAGATCTTCATTTAATTTGTGTAATTTTTGCAATTTTTCTAGTATTCCAGACAGAGAGCTGGGACATTTTTCCCCAAAGACTGAAAAAGAAAGTAGATGCCTTGGTTGATAATTACCTGCTGTACTCCTTAAGGACTGATTTGGAATCTTTCCAGAAAGATTAAGTTATTTTTATGCAAAATCTCTCTTAGCTAAAGCCCTTCATCATGGGAGCCACTGCCTACCACAGGTTCTTCCTTGTCAAGAAAGAGAACTGAAGGGATGATGAAAGCTAAGCAAAGCATGAGTATTGTGTTGCAATGGTGCCATCCATAGTGACTCTTGACAATCTTCTGGCCATTGGTTTGGTTTGGGGTGCAGAAGGAATTTGTTACTTTGATGGGATTTTTAGTTGCGACAGAAGGTGCGCAAAGACATTTTGGGAGAAATTGGATTCCCCCAGAGCTTTCAAATGCATAGGACACATAAGTGTTAGGAAAAAAGTTTTGACAAATATTTTTATACAGAAATCAAGTGATCTGTTTCAGACATGCAAAGTCAACTTAGAGCTGAGAATAGATTTTCTCCCACATACCATCTTCCTCTGACTGCCAGCTGGCACTGGTGGTGATGCCAGGGTTTCAGAGAGAGCACACCAATATGCAGGAGGGGATTGTTTGTCTCATTAAATTTTGACAGAATTAATATAGCTGATGCATTAATCATTATTAACTAGCAGCCTGATATGTCCCCAAAACCTGCTTAGTACTGCCAGGATAGGATAATAGGAACTCGAAGGGCAAAAAGAATTGGGAGATCAAGAAATTATTAATGTATCTGCCTTCATGAGCATTCAGTCACACTCTTAATGTACAGGATATTTAGTAGATATATTTTCTTGCAATAATGGCCACATCACAGGGTGTAGGAGTATTTTTTTAAGAATTACAATAATCTGGCCATTATTATAGAACATTTTTTATCAAAGAATCCTCCTAGTGACTGTGTTATCAGGACAACTCACTATTTTCCTAAGACAACCTGTAACTATTTAAAAGTCATGTCTCCAAATCCCCACTTTGAAAGAGAAAAGAAAAAAAAATATAAAGGACATAAATGTGTCAAAATTTAAATGCACTTAAAGTGCAAACCATGAAGAAGACAGTATCTTTATAAGTTAAAAGCACTATTCATACCAGTTAAACAAGAGGTTTGCTTCTTGGTGTCCTAAGCAGCAAAGATGGGTTGCTGACAATGACCTGATTTTTCTTGTTTATCCTTAGCAGAGAAAGGTTCAGATTAAACTCCTATATATAAATGTCAGGCAGCTTTAAGAACATTTTCTGGACTCCCTGAATGGGACAGTGCAGTCAGATAACTATCTTGTTCTCAAAGGGAGTAGGATTACATGCCAGGCAGTCACTCTCCCCAGGTCAATTCCTTGCCCAGGTCTCGAGTGCAGTATTGTGTTAGTGCAGCTCAGCAAAGAATTACATGCACGATATGCAAGCCCAGATTCACACTCTGTATATTGTCTCTGTAACACTGACAGAGAATTAGGAGAACTCTGTAAGAAAACTAGTTAGATGGAGCTATTGTCAATCCAAACAGAAGGCTGATAAATTAAAAGATACAGTTTTGTAACTGCTTTATGCTGGATTCTTAGAAAGGGATCACTAACACAAGACTAAAATTAAAAATGAATGAATGTTATTTTGTGAATTAATGTTATTCCCAACAGGTGAGCACATGCAGATAACAGACTGAGGGGAAGAGAGGGACATACAGGTTTAAGTAGTTTTATGCCTGCACCTCCATGAGTGGGGAAAAAAATCTTCCTTGTCTATATACTGTCTGTCCATGTTCTACACTTGTGGTGTCAAAGTATTCGTTTCTATATTTAAGATTACTGAAAGAATTGACTGAATAGAGTCCTTTGGTTCCTAGCACTAAGTTGAATCATAAAGGATGTTACCAGCTGTCATAATAGGTGTTACCTGCATTTGTGTTTTCCAAGTAAACCAGGGACATTTTATGGTAAAGCTTATTTAAGTTCATTAAGGCATGGATGGCAAGAGTTCCCTGCAGCTTGCATTTCTCAGCTTAAAGGTTGTTATATTGTCCCAAATATGCTCTGTGTGTTCCATGACACACCCCCTGCTCAGCAGGCTTCACGGAATGCAACTGTGAATGGTACAGCTTTAGATGCATATTAGGTTTCCAGTATCCAAGTATTCTTTTTATATCATTCAGAACTCCATCTCCTCCAAAATATTTTGGGAACATCCTTGTAAAACTTCCCCCAGCTCTCAGAGTATTGACTGTAAAGAGTACTGGAACGGTTTATTCATGATTACAGTGGATAGCTGGGTGCAGCTGTCATCCTACAAAAAGATCACCCTGGTAACACCAACCAACAAGCAGAGTAAGATGATCCAAATATATCTGAAACCTCTAAATGTTGTCTTTCAACTGAAATACAGCTTCATTGCAAGCTGCCTGATGATGTGGGAGCTTTGAAATGTGTCATACACTGTTACTCAGTGGTGAAAAGCCATTGATTTTCAGTTTTGTTTACATAGAATCTAAGAAAGGGCCTACCTGATAAGGGAACTGTGAGAAGAAACAATTAAAATAAGTAGTTAGTTCAGCATTGTTTGGGAAATGTTATTGGGAAAAGAGAATCTCCATGCAAAATATCAAACACTGAATCCATCTTGCTTTCTTTAGCTCACACTGAACAATGTTCTACAATTTATACCAGAATTTTCTATAGCCGTAGGGTGAACTTCTGGATAGGAAGTCAGCTTACCCTTACAATTCTATACAGACCTGATGCTGAAAAGACGTGCCTCTGGTAATGTAGCTCAGCTCTAGAACCACAGAAGTATCTTTGCACTTGCCTGGCAGTCATAGCCACAGAGAATACAGGGTAGAAAATGTATTGAACAGCAGTCAGAGCAAAAATGAGCCTGATGTTAGATGATGTCATCTGGAAATCAAGTCATAGGAAAGAGACAGGGAGAAGGTTTGCAGTAAGACCACTTCACACCTGTAAGACCACTACCTGCAGATCATGGCTGCAGTATTGGAGTTCAGATGACCCATATTACTATTTGCAATTCCTTCTAATATAGTCACATACAGATAAGAAACACAACATTAGAAAAGAGAAGAAAACATGGAGAACAATGTTGGAAGGACTTGGTTTTTTTCAACCACACACAGAGTGGTGACACAACAGTCACAGAGAAGTGGTTGAAACAGAGCATCACCTTTCAACACATTTTCTCTGACATTTCCTTAAAATCAAAACTGACAAAGACAAGTTCAGTGCTGTGTGCCAATGGTTTCCAACTACAGTCTACTGTTTTCAATTCATTGCAGATTTTGTAGAACTGAATGGGCAAATAACTTAATTTTAAAACAACCCTGAATTCATCATTATCATGTGTATATCCTCTAAACCAGGGGCTAATTAATTACTTTTCATATGTCTTAAAAGAAAAATTATTTTGGATCTGTTTTTACTGTATATTTCCATGGGCAGATAATGATCTTGTGTTACGCTTAACACATATGTAACCCTCTGAAACAGGAACTCCTCAAATTTTATTTTAACCTGCTGTCAAGACATTTTCAGAAAAAATCTCCTCTGTTCAAAGAACTTTACAGGGCTTTGCATCCTGAATCTCAGCAAACTCATATCCACATCTAGGCTGTTCTTCAATTTCTGCATTCAACCAAGAAAGCTCCCTGTCGTGCTACCTTAGTATGAAATATGATTGACTCATTGTTTTTGCTGCTTTTTCTCAGTAACTGCTTATGATCATACTCTTTATTGCAGCAATATATAGATGGTACTACACAGATTAATTCACATTATTAATCTTTCTCAATGTTAAGAAATTAAATTACTGAATAGCTCCATATATGCAGTAAAATCACAATTGAACTCACAATTATTTTTATAAACTCTTTTAACAGTATAAGAAGTGCTTTAAATTCAACATGAATGTAAAGTTCTGCTGACTTTCTGTTACTTTTGTGAAAGCAACAAGTCAGTATTTTAGAGGCACTGACAGTAGTCTCTTGTAAGAATGTCCAGAAGAACTGGCTAGATATATATATTCTGCTTCTTCTCTGTATAGAGATATATCAGTCTCTAGAAATTTCCCAGATAATTTAATACAGTATGACATAATTTCAATAATCCTGTAGAATTTCTGAATTTTTTTCCAATTTTTATTAATTCCATTTCTAATTTTGGCAGAGTACACTCTTGCAATATTAGTAGTGTCAAGAATTTGTAGAAAATTGAGTGGTGACATTAAAAATTAATGGATGGGCTGCTTCATAAATAAAAATATATTCTTAAAATAGCAATTGGACAAATTCTGCTTGATTGCAGCTTTGCAGTGCTGTCAGTAGCATCACCATAGGTATCATTTGATAAGGGAAGGAGGGATGGAAGAAGAGAGAATATGTGGAAATTCTTCCTTCACAACTGAACTGAGGTGTAGAGGAATTTCTTGATATATGGATGCTCCCCTATCCCCATAAAGCATCGGCAGACACACAGGAAAGTTCAAACTACTGCTATGTTTGTACTAAAACCCAGTACTTGAGAGAATTGCTTGGAGATACTTCTTTCCCTGACCATGTACCTTATGAGTTGTGACCAGTTTATGCTGAATATTATCTTTTACCCTGGTGATAATACAAAACGTGTCAAGGTGGCATATATCAGGTTGCTTATGTCAGATTATACAGTAAAGTACTTGAATTAATTTTCATTGAGAAAAAGGAGTCACATTTTCTAGTTTCTTTCTAAGTTGCCAGGCAAGCAGGCTACTGAATGCAGTGTAGCCTGCAGTGTAACCATAGGCAGGTCCCCTAAAGGAGTGTATAGAATCTTCACCATTAAATATTTTATAAAAGCTAGAGAACACTTAAGCACTTCTAGAACTTCTGGAGTTCATCTCTGAGTTGAATAAGGCTCAACTTTTTCCTCCAGATATTCCACCATTGTGGATATAAGACTACACAAGATTATGACTCTATAATGTCAATTTATCACAGTGCTCCCTGTACTGCTACCAAGTACAACCACAAATCACAAAAAACATCTGTAAGTCCCTATAAGCAATTTGTCAGAATACTTTAAAGTACATGTATAATAAATGAAGAACACATGTTTCATAGGAACCAAATGAAACTAGAGCTGCACCGAATACTTTGCCAGAGACTTGAACAGCTGTGGACATCACCTCTCTCTCCCCCATCAAGCTTTAAAAGGCATTGTTTTCTTTTTAGCCTGACAGGTGATGTTTACAATACCGTTGATCTTCCTAAAAGACAGCCCAAATATCTCTGTAGACCACTTCTACCTCCTTAAATGCTGTCTTTTGATTTTCATTTTATATATTTGGCACTTCCTGCAAAATTGCAAAGGGTCTTCACTATACCATCCTTGCCAGTTTCTAAAAACACCATCACTTAGTTCTGAAAAAGTACCACATTACCTTCTGCATAGCATTTTCTGTCTGGAAGCTACAGTGAAGAAATGGAAATTTTTGTTTATTGCTATTTTGTCCAGAGTGTGTGCACACAAGAACAACCCCTCACATGCATATTTCAAGATTCTGAAGAGTTTTGTCTGACTTCCCTGAGCTTGATGTCTCAACAAGACAGCTTTGATTTCTTCTGTCTAAACACAATATAAGATGGCAGTTCCAAAGTCTCCTTGCTATTATGTTTTGCATCTCAGATTAAGGTGACAGATACATTGTTATTCAGAATGATGATACATTTCTTTACCTGAGAAAAACTTAGTAATCAACCCTTCCACCCAATAATATCAATTGAGTACTTTCACTTCCATGTAAAGCCAGGGCACATAGTTTCATTATCTCTCTAGTCTTCCTACTCTACTAATTTTTGCTTTTCTTCTCAGATACAAGTTTCCTACTTCTCTCATTCCTGTTTCAGATCTATTTCCAATAATCATCATCATCATCATCATCATCATCACCATCATCATTATCATCATCATTGCGAGGGGAAGATGCTTTCTTTTATTAAATCTCTAGATGTTAGCTGCCACAATTTTCGGTGTCTGCAGTGATTTGCCAAACTCGAGGAAGGTGCAAAAACTTTTTTTCTTGAACTATGTTATAAAATACATTGATATAAAATTTTGAGCAACCTTTCAAAATGCCAAATAATGTTATATTCAAGAAAGGTGAATGAATTTTAAGCATTCTATTACATAATGCAATCTAGAATTCATTATAACAGATAATAGATTTATAGTTTTACCTTGTTTTATCTGCCTGAAAAAGTAGCAAGAATGTAAAACATTTTTATCTGAACTGAACATATGCAATCATCATTATATATTTAAAAAACCCAACCTGCTGATTATAAAATAGTTTAAATAGCCCCAAGTGTCCCTGAAGAGCTACTGTGTGTTGTGTAAAAGCTGAATAATCCCCCTCATGTCAGAAGGTGACTCTTCAGCTGTTCAGGATCATGAGCTGATGTACTACCAATTGTAAAAAAAGTATTCAAAACACAAGAACATACAGTTAGGTAAAGATCATTGTGATGGTCTTGGAATTTATCTGCAAGAACTGACAACACTGAAGCCAATATATCAAGAATGTGTAAAGAAACTTTCTCTTTTACTTAAAAGCAAAACACACAGAACACAGCAAATTCACACCAAAATAGGTTCAATGGAGTTATGAATTTTTTACATCCTATTTGGCTCATTTTTCTTTTACAAAGATAGTTTGGAAAAAAGGAATGTGTTCAAATACACTTTAAGTACATATTGTGCTATTTATATAACACCAGAAGTGCAGTCTGTGCAAAAGGACTACAGACTATTATTGCTTGGTGTTCTGAAGAAAATACTTTTTACATATTTATGAAGGCACATTGATAGAAGAAAAGATGTCTCAATCATCTGTGTTTCCTTTAATCAACAAAATAGGGGAATTCACTTTGGCCCCTGTGCTTAGAAAAATATGACTTTGATTTTCAAAATCTCCTTTGCCGTAATGTTTACTCCTAGAATTTACATGGTTGTTTCTTCCCATTCAAGCTCCACATCACCTGCAGAAGAAACAGATACATTTAATTAACCTACCTTGCAAACAAATAGTATGTAATGGCAGATAACTGATTTTCACTGAATTTAAAAGATCTTGCATGGAAAAAAGAGGGGAAAGCTTGAGCAATGACCATTACTGTGAGGGGGAACAAAGAGTAGCAAAAGCCCAGATATTTATATTTTAGAAGCAAAAAATGCATGTCAAACAACTTTTTTTCTGCTTCTTAGTCTGGACAAGTCATTGCACCTGCTGTGAAAAAATAATTTTGACACAGACTGTATCTCCTTACCTTCCATGCCATCCAGAGAGTCCATCTTTTGCAGCGCTGAATAATTTACAAAACATAAGGGCTGACTACTTCCCTTGGTTGTCAACAGATCCAATACACATTGATGTAAAAATATATATTGTGCCTGTAAGATGTGAATTTAAAGATGCTTGATCAGAAGAAAAATATACTTGTAATACCAAAAGCTTTATTATTTTTTTTATACCACCTAGAAAATCTCAAGGTAACTGCAGTTTAAATCATCAATCTCAGTATTTTGGTGACCATCTCATATATGCCTGATCTGATTTGAATGATTATTTGTTTCAATTATTATGAAACATAATGCTTTAAATTTGTCAAAACATAATAATCCTTATGAGCAGTAAGATATATGAAATTAGACTAAGCATTACTGAGTCTACTCCACAATTTTCTGTGAATGTTTGTCCTATGAAAAGACATTTTGCCATGGCATGCAGACTGAAGAAACTGAACCACATGAACGCGATGTCTAGATAAGAAAATTTTCCTCTTTCTAACATAGAAAAAACCAGCAGGGTGCACTCAAATGCAGAAGTTCAAGTAAATCTAAACCTATATGTTCTAGGAGCTTGCACCAGTGCCAGGAGCAAATTAACCCAGTATTTTGAGTGATACATCTCGAGCTGTAGCCTCATTTTTAACATATGATAGCACAAAGAGTGGGCAACTAAAATTAGTTTGACACTTCAAGGGCATAACGTCTGAAAAGAGGAAAATGAAATAAGGCAAGGTAAGAATGAAATAAAGGAATGAAAACAGATTGAAATATAATAAATGGATTAAACATATATAACATATTGTATAGCATATTGAGAAGTGATGTAGATGTAGATGTAGATGTAGATGTAGATGTAGATGTAGATGTAGATGTAGATGTAGATGTAGATGTAGAAGAGACCACCTGGTCTCTTGAGACTACCTAGTGCAACTACCCAGTTCTCAAGCTGGATCAGCTAGAACATTTTGCCCAGGATCTTGTTAAGATGGATTTGTGGTATCTGCATGAAAATCATATCCTTATCCTTCACTTTTGCACAGAGAAAAAAATTGATGTCATTTTTTGGCTCAATAATTGCTATTTTGTTTCAGAACTGCCATCAATTTACAATTCAAATGTCTCAGATGTATGAGAGAAATTTGCTTACATGGATAAGTTTTACCATCACAGCTCAAGAACTGTGGGTAATTAAAGCAGCTTTTCACAGGCCCCCTGAAGCATGCAGTACCATTACACTTCTCAATAACTTTCTTACTGAAATAATAGCATAGCATTACTTCAAACTTGCCCTTGTACTTGGGGAGAAGGTAAACTTTGATATGTCTGCTGAACAAACATGGATTTCTAGAATGAAAGTCTTAAATTTCAGTGGAGTTCAGATTGTCTATTCCAGTTCAGAATGCAGACTGAAAATTCTGTAATCTCTTGCACTCGTACAGCTACTTCTGACGTAGCAATGAAAATCTTTCTGGGTTTGCCAGGGGACAGTGAAGGCTATCTGGGCAATTTATGTGTAACTGGTTATTTTCCAAGTTAGAATCAATGACAACCTTAGCTATTCTCATCCATTGGTTACAGTAACAGATCATGACTCTATTAGCAAAAGGAATGTTTTTTCGAAGCTATAAACAAGCCAAATACAGGTCCAAGAGCAATCAGCTTTTATTTATTTTACCCATAGATCTTACAGACAGTTTGACTGAGGGATTTCTGTACTGACTTCTGGGAATGAATGGCTCTTTTCTTTTATACTTTCTGTGCTGATCACATAAAGTCTGATTAATAGGCAACTCGACAGTGTTTTATAATAGAACTCTCAGAAACAGCTTGACTTTTGAATCCACCATAAATTTTACAAGATTGATTCCCTTTGGACAAGTTTTGTTGCTTATCTGATTTTTGTAGTCTTGCAAAAATGAGCTAGAAATTACTTGGACAGAGAACAGGCTACCTCAGAATTTTGCATCTAGCATACATATGGAGGCTTGATTTGTTAGGAAATCTGAACTCCAGCACCATCACTTTGTATTGGATTTTGGCACACCTTTTCCTAGCCCCTGCCAAAACATTCAAATGAAGAGATACACAAAAATGATGTGTATGTAAAAAAAAACATACAATGATATTATTGAATGTGTCCCTGTTTTAAGGTTTTATTTTGGGGGTGCTCTCATAAAATTGCCTTCCAGCCTTTGATTTATTTCTAGATGATTCTACTTCTGGCCAGAAATGTAGAACAAGAACCAAAAAGTATTTCCAGAATTCATCATCACAAGGAAGTACTGGCGATTGTTTAGCTGCATCAAGACTTCAAAAAAAAAAAAAAATTAGAGCATGTAGTATCTAGACTGCACCTTATAAGATACATAATGTCTGAATATCACCAGAAGGTCCCGTAAAATCTTCTGAAGAAAGGTTAACCACTTTGTGTATTCCAACACAGGTTTTACATGTTCTGATGTGATATGGAATAGCAGAATTTCATTCCAAATAGAGCAAGCCTCCTTACATTAAAATAAATTTAAACCCCTCAGTCATGTGGAAGCTCATCCTGAAACTACTTGTCCATACTGAGAAGCTGATAAGTCAGGCTGTAGACTCAAAGGCTTCAGGCTGCTCTGGGTTAGATTTGGCCTGCAGGAGACTTATACCAGAAGCCTTATCCAAATGAAGCTGATTTCCATTCCACTGGACATTTAGGGTCAGCTTTAAATTCTTCTATTTTTCCTTTACATATACTCAGAATTCCAGATACAGCAGAAGGAAGTCTTCCTCACCAACAAGTCGTCACTGACATATCCATACAAAATAAGTCTGCCAGGAATGTACTTTTTTAGACCCAAAACCCACCATCGATCTTGGACAGTTTGAAATCCATGATTAAATTCATCCATATGTACTATTTTATTTGAAGCAATTGAAAAAGAATCAAGGAATCAATAATGAGTTTAGAGGCAAAGGAGTATTTTAAAGTTTGGTGGACTATGCCACACTTGCATACACACACACACAAAAATACACTTTAGTAAATAAAGTCAAATTAAGTAGTAAATGAGTGAGTCCATTTTTAATGTAACAATTGATCTGCACCCAAAACTTGAAATAAACTTTCGTAGAGACTGAGAAATTATTATTTAGGTTTAAAAATAAATAGCACTCTTTTC
This sequence comes from Luscinia megarhynchos, assembly GCA_034336665.1. Taxonomy (NCBI): domain Eukaryota; kingdom Metazoa; phylum Chordata; class Aves; order Passeriformes; family Muscicapidae; genus Luscinia; species Luscinia megarhynchos. Next base: position 33,069,137 of record CM067564.1, read on the forward strand.
AACACTTGTCAAAACTTTGCTGACTGAGTGTACTTAGGTGGATACAGACAATATATTTCCACAATGCTTGAAATAAATAAAAGCAGGATTTGGTAAAAAATGTATTACACAGCTGATTGATATGAGCTTTCTGGTGTTGTTTTGTAGATCACATGAAGAGATGACAATTTTTTCAACAACAGGAAAACAGAATAGATAAATCTTACCAGATTTTGTACCATACACATTCTTTCACTTCTTAGCTCAGCTACAAGTCCATAGATATCCACAAAATCATGGTCATTTACATGTTGGGTTAAATGGTCAAGTGCAATATAAACACCTGTTCTTCCAACACCAGCACTGCAAACAAGATAAACAAGATAAAATAAAGCTTTTATATTAATGCTTTCATCATCTTAGAATATTCTGGATTAATTGTTTATTGTTAGACATGCTAGTGTTTTATTTCAAGGTCTTATAATGAATAGGATTATTTCCAAATGACTATCAGACTTCTCTGCAATTGGTGTAATAATTGCAGGGTATAACACTGCAGATTATCAAGAGATGTACAGCAGAACTCTTGAGGTTGCAAAATCTAATGAGCAAGAAGTAATGAATGAGTTTTCTGGATATGAGAATACACAGCAATGTTTTGTAACTATCAGGAATTTGAGCAAAGCTGGAGTATCAGGCCCATGCTGGCCCCTTTACACATCTCTCTTTGGAAAAGATTATAGAGTTCTTGCAGACAGCCCCCACAGAAGATAAGTGTGCTGAAAACATGAAGACTGTGTTGTTCTCTCCTGTCACAGTCTCTCTGGCCCTTGCAGTAGAGGGAAACGTTTGTCAAAGACAATATGAAATAAATAAGATTTTACTGCCATTTGTGGGTGGCACCCATAGAATGCTGAGGACAAATAAAAAGAACTTGCATGATAAAGTGGTGTGGAAAAAGATTTGCAGCATCAAAGCCATCTCTTCCTTCCACTTATTTCCAGACTCACACCAAGTGAGAATGAGGCTAAGACTCAGTAGCAGACCTGTGAGCTCAGATCTCTTTTATGGAGCATGCCCAGTCATTCAGTGGGGATACTGAGCTGCACAAAAAATGTAAACACACTCATTGGCTTCCTTAAGACTTGGGCCTCCCCACACACTTACTCTTTGAAACAGAAGTTTAAGGGTGTTAATGAAATCAGTAGAAACCGTGACAGCTGAACACCTCTAACCACCAGACCATTTATTTGAGAGCCTAAATATAGATTTTAGCTGTTTACAGGCATCCAAGTTTGAAATCTGGCCTATGCAAACTCTTATTTCTATATGTCATTCTCTCTGGCTTCAAATAGTTTCTTCCCTACGATATCTGACATGTACATTTTAAATATATTTTTAATACTTGCTTCTTAAAAAGAGCTCTAATTATAATAGAAGTAATTTGAACCAACACATGTCATCTTCTTATGATTAAAGAGGAAAACAGAGAAAAATCCAGCAGTACTTTCTGGTAATTATTGGAGTACTTATTTCTCTGACATGACCTCAATGGATTTCCATAAACAGAAGAACAGAAGTTGGCACTTTACCTTCTAGAAAGGAGTAAGAAGGACTGCTGGAGAAACCTTTACCATTGTCCATACTAGAACCATAACTGTGCACTCAGTCTTCATGGCAACTTCCCTGTGCATTATTATGCACTTGAAATTCCAAGTTTCCAAGTGACAGTTTGGTGACTGTGCTTACCTGCAGTGAACCACCATGGGTGTGTTATCATGTGCTCGACTTGCCCGGATAAGTTTCACAAAATGGATAATTGGTGCAGTAGTCTCAGGGACTCCATGCTCTGGCCAAGAAGTAAAGTTGCACTGCCGCACCATCATGCAGTCTCCATGCTGAAAAATACATCATAACCCAGTTTTCACAGAAGAAATGCTACAGAAGACTCAGTAAGGTACATGTAACCTTCTTAGCAATTTCATGCAAAAAATAAACTTAGAATAACATAATAATTATAGGATTGCTGGCATGAAGGTTTAATTTGTTGTGCACAGAACCTCTGGCAGGTTTTTTGAGGGATGGCATCAAGTGCATCTTTCAGGAAGTATTAGTGGCTCCTGTAGTGACTCTTCATTTGACTTTAGTCACTATATCTGTAATTTGTAGATTGCAGGTTGAAGTTTCTGTGGCTCATTTAGAAGTTTAGTGAGTTAGGATGACAAATTTGTTCAGGAAAAGGCAATCACTCTAAGAGTGATCCAATGTGGTAAATGCAAACACACTGGTAAACAGAGATATATTTTCTCTCATGCTCTCTCAATCAGAGCAGCATCAACAGTAGCCTCAAAAATGAGGTTATGATGTGATACCCAGATTAATTTTAAAGGACTTAAAAATGAGAAAACAGGATCATGCCAAAAGCCTGTCTGCATCAATATGCTGTTTCCAACAGTGGTCAAGAAAAAGTGTTAGGGAACGTTATAAAACATGACAGCAGTGTATCTGTAGTTCCCCAGAATATCCTTTCCATTCTTAATAGTTTGTGACTTGTGAAATGCTCCAGTGAGAAACAGTAAATGGAAATTTAATAGTACTTATCAGTATTTTCTTCTACTAATGCATGCAGATTTTTTGAATCCCTGTAAGTTTTTAGCATTCACAGTCTCCTGCAGCAAGGAGTGCCAGAGTTTAATCAACTGCTGTGTAATGAACCAGTTTTTACTTCTTAAAATTTCTTTTTTCACTTCTTTCACATTGCAAGAAATATTGAACAACGGTGAACAATTATGTGTAACAACTACTTTGTAGTTGTACCTTATTTTTTTAACTGATCAACATAAAAATGGAAGAGAAATAACTTTGGATGTACAATGGCAATGATTTTGAGTAATTTACTTCACATAGGCTTTTTATCTTCACTGGAAGATCATCAAGCCTCCATCCACTTGTGAATGGATGTATAACCTTAAAATCAGCAATACAGCACATTTAATGACATGCTTATAAAGGGCATAGTTTCTTGTGAAAGGTAGTTCAGCTACAGTAAATGGATCACCTAGTCCATTCAGATTATCTTCTTTTCAGCCTCACCCTCTTTAACACAAGTGACTTGGCATTTCACTGGCATTCATTTTTATTCTAAATAGTCCTTTTCCCAGTCTTGTTTCTCTATGTTTTATTTTTAGCAGAAAAAAAGGGTCTGTCTTCTCTCAGTCATTTTCAAATGTTCAGTTTCTCTGTACTATGTGCACAACATATGGGGTGACTGCTGAAACCAGCCCCTACCTGCTGTGTGCCCTTTTTCACATGCACAAGCCTCAGGATTGTAATGCCTGCATTAGGACAGCCAAGTTCAGCTCCTAGGATCTGACTGCACTACTTATAATACAGATCAATGCTGGGAGTGCAAAAAAAAGTTGACTTAACTTTGGGTCTTATTCCCAGATTGCTTTTTGAGCCTACCTGTTGTTCTGACTTAATGTGGGGTTATAATTTTTTCAAAGGATGGAAACTGCAGTTGTGGGTCATGACAAAGGTGAAGATCTCTGCTGCACCCCTACTCCTCCTTCTCAGCACAAAGAGTAGGAGTAATACTGATGATTCTCATTTATATTGGGTGAATCTCCTGGGGGTGGAGGCCAATGGCTGGTGGTATGATGCAAAACAGCTGCACCAGAGAATCTTGCCCTTTAATCTGAGAGGGATACATTCAAAGGGATTTGTCTGATCCCAGAATGGTTAGGATTACTCCTTTCTAGAGCAGACATCAATGTTTCCAAGTAGAAACATCACCTCCCACCAGACAAGAAGTTCAATAACCTTAATAGGCCCTTCATAGCATATCTGAGCTCTTTGTGACAGAAATTTTCAGGAAATAAAACATAAATGAAAATAAAACACAGGACAAGCAGGCAGTGCAATGCATATTAAAGATTAAAATAAGAATATTGAGGGAGTAGTTGGGTGGGATATAGCATATCTGATGTTCTTTGGGGTGTTGGATGAATTTTTTCGATCAACTTCCAGCACTGGCTTACCCTTTCAATTTTGAGATCTCTGATGGTCCAGTCTATTTGAATTTCTTCCATCAATTTAGTAATCACTATATCCCCAAACACAGTCACTGGTTTATTATCTTCTGGCCAGTACTGATGGCATCTTATCTGCAGGGAGATGATTACTAATTAATTAAAAATTATCATGTTATAATCTTGACAGAATCTACATACCAAATTACCAATTGTATAAAATACTTTTAATCAGTTCACTGGTAACTTACACGTCCTTTTTCAAAACACTGTGTGAGCATCACAAGTGTTTTAGCTCTTGTCTCCCACACCATTCTCCAGAAATCTCCCACTGTTCCTGGTAATGGTCCCTGAGTTGCAATAAACTCATTTGGACATAAATAGCCCTAAGAAAGAGAAAATATTTAATACATAATGGTTGGCAAGGAAACAAAAGAGTTTGCATGTGACTCATAGTTATGCCTGTATCTGCCACGCCTAAGGCTAAAACCCTGTCACACATACTAAGTGAATTGGCATTTGCCTGGATAGTCACTGCATGGCAGGCTGCCTGAGAAAACAAAGAAAGAAATGGCATTTTTTTGTAGTCCAGTTGTGAACCAATACTCTAATCAAGTATGGGAAGTGCCATGGTAGTAGAAATGAATTTAGCAGAGATATTACAGGGACATCAGATAATAAATTCCCATTTAGAAGTCTCTAAGCCTTCATATTATACTTACTGCAGATCCAGCCAGAGACCACCAAGAACTAAATCAAGACGTGGCCAACAAAGTAGAATTAAATAGTTCTAAAGAGCAGTGGAGCCAGGGAAACAACTAAGGAGCAGTCTGAGAGCCAGTGCAAGTAATACACACATGCTTGTGTGACCTTGTTCTTTGGTGATTGTCTGGGACCTGCTGTAACTTGGGGCTGAAGCTTACTGAAATAAATGATCCCTGATGACATGTCTGCAAGAAACCTACTGAAGGTGTAGACTTTTATTTTAGTGTTGGCTCCTGCTCTTTGGTTAATTTATAAATTGGTGTAAAACTTGGGAAGAAGGAAGTTTATTGAAAAAATCTACAGATGCTCTGAGTGCATGGTTTCACATGGATCTGGTTTCTCACACCTACAGAAACTATTATGTACTACAGAAAGTCTAAAATAATAACAATAGCAATAATAGCAATAAATTTATGCCATAGAAGTAGCAGTTCATAATATCACAGTACTCTGCTTATTGCTCAAAACAACTGACACAGTGGTTTACAGCACCACCAAAGCTTCTTGTTGGAATTATAGCCCTATAATTCACAGCTGCCTGTTACTTACTCCATCTGTAATATAAAGAACAGGTGGCAGTGGGAAACAATGTTAATCCTCCTAAGTTTAAGAGTGAGGTGAGAAACTATAATTCAGGGATGCAAAACGCACAGTTCAGTTACTGACTTTGTTTAACCAATGAAAGTCAAAGTAGCAGCAGAGTTCCCATTTGTTAAAACTGTGTACAAGACTTCTCTTTTCCTCTCTTTACAAGCGTGCATATGTAAATAGGCCTAGGTAATTAGGTATGTAAATAAACATACATATTGAAGTTTATAGCTATATGTATTTATATATTTATACATCTACAAACATGGAAAGTGAGAGCATATGAAGGGCAAAACTTTAACCTTGAAAAACCATAACACTGGAATTGTTTATTCACTGATGAATGGTTATCCAAAACGTATGTACACCAGCAAGATCTCAGCAGGGAACACTCTGTAGCCAGCTTTTGCTGCAGTTTTTTGGAAGCTGCTGTTAGTGTTCCCTGCCTAAGGCTTGCCTGTCAGTGAGAAGAATGGTAAAGACTGGACCATGCTCCAAGATGCCTCTACTTTACTTCTCAGTCATTCTGTGTATAGACCCATGTTCTAGTGGCATGGTTCTTCCTATATGCTTACTCTCAGGACAAAGGCACAGTGGGAATAAATACCATTTTCTAATAAGAAAGGAAGATCCTCTCAGCTCTACTGCTTATTCTCTGTAATGTCTCAGTTACCTGCAAATAACTATTTCTACTTTCCTTTGTGTCCTCTGTTTTGATTACACTCTGCATGTCTTGCTATGTGTTTGAAATATATTTAATGTAAATCAAGTCTTGACCTCATGTGAGATCAACCAGCCACCACTAGAAGACATTAGATGCATAATTATAATTAACACTTTGAGCTTCAACAGGACAAAAATGAGATTAAAATATAGATGAAGAATTTACTGAGCAACAATAAGAAAATGGGAAAGTCTGGGAAGAAAGATGAAGGTAAAAATTATAGTACTACTTTTTTCTTCAAGAGGCCTACTTTCATTTTCCTCCGTCATCACTTTCACAAAATCATAAGGATGCCAAAACTGTTAGCCATCTCTATGAAAGTTTTCAGTTCAGTTACCTTTGCACTGTCCTATTCATATACAACAACTTTAACTCCTGAATCAAGAGACCAAATAACACCTATCTAAACAACTGACCTCAGCAGAAGTTCCACTATTGCCTTTTGTGATAATGGTATGAGATAATTTATAAAAAGCAATTTGCTGGACACAGTTTTGATTATTACTGGAAATCATTGCTTAGCAATGAAAATGGGATATGTATATTTTTAACTTGTCATGTTTAGTGCCACAGGGGTCACTTGAACAACGTTGCAACAAGAGTGGCTGTAGCAAATGAAAGAAAAATTAGAATCTTGTTCTTGTTGCGAGTTATCTTTTTACTCTTCTAGCAGAAAACAAATACAGTAAAAATGTGAGAGACTTTCTACTTACAGACACATAGCTGGCATTAATGTAGTCAGATCCAGGAATACCAGCATCAGGCATCAGCTTTACTCTGTTGTTATTATCTATTGTGAAAGTAAAGTCTAGTTAACTAAAATATTGGTTCAAAAACCATAAAACATGTAAAAAGTGTTCCTGCAGTGCTAAGAACATCAAAACCACGGTTATTAACAGCAACAATATTTGACAGAGTAGAACACTACCATTCCAAAGGTAATTTAACATTTTTTCATTACTGTATGGTCTTTCTTCAATGTTCCAGTCAAGTTGTATATCATACTTTTTAATTTAAATGGTGAATGAGCAGAAACCTCCAATTTGAGGTATGTGTGGGAGGATTCTGTACCTAAAAGGAGCCTGTGTACTTCAAGCCATGACTGCTCTAGCACACACAATTTCTGTATCAATCAGAAGGCAGTGTCAGGGATCTGATAGTTTTTCTATATACTTGCTGCCTGGGTCAGTGAGCCAGATTCTGGTACTTTTCTATATTTTTACTCTTTTTTTAATAAGGTTAAGTCATTATTTAAAAAAAAAAAAAAAAAAAAAAAAGTTAGGGTTTCCGATTTGGTTCAGCAGTATATATGCAGAAATTACAAAATCCAAGAAACATATCACGTGTGTAACACCAGAATTTTGATGTTTGGTCCTCAACTTAGTAAAGAACATTAGAATACAAAGTTAAATATTTATGAAACAGATCTGTTTGTGTTATATTTTCTGCCATGAAGATAAATTTTTAGTGACTGTAACTTAGAATATGTGTTGAACAAGGCAGTAGATAGCAGGAACAGCTGCTCTGAAAAGTTAATAGCACAGAATGTAGCATTATTAACCAAGGAATGCCATGCACTCCATCTCACAGCACAGCTAATGCCTAAAATAATAATGACATTTCTTGTCTTATTAACTGAAAAATGAAGCAGTGTTGAGTATAGAGAGACAGACTCCTGGTCTCCTGTGATAATATCTAGCCTAGCCTTATAAGTTATCATACAGTCACTCTGATCTTCTGTGGAACCTTTGTAGCACATGTACACATATCCACAAGAAAGAATATCCAGATTCCTGAGGTAGCTGAATGCACAAACATGTGGATTTTATATGTTTAAAAAATTACTTCTTACTAAAGGGGAAAGAAAAACCAACGAGGAACAATTTTAAAGAGTTTGCTACATGGCTTGAATTACAAAGCCAAGAAACTATTGAGGCTACAGTTTCTTGCACCTGCATATTAAAGCTTGTGAGAGCAAGTTGAAAGCTACTTGCAAATAAAACTGTCTTTAAAAAAACCCACAAAGTAAAGACGGATTACTTGACAGAAAATTATTTCATAATGTGGATATGATTGTACTGCTATTTCAAAGACAGATCAAACAAAAATAACTTGCATTCCAAATATCTGTTACACAAATATCTGAAAGTAAAGAGCAAAATGGGAGAGTTGCTCAGTAAACACACATACATGGCTTTATGTTTGGGAAACGATTCTTAGACCTGTTCCAAGGCAGATCAGCATCTGTTGAAGCAAGGTCTTCAAGAAACTTGGGAAGTTCCTGCAGGGAAATAAATGTTTGTCAGAAAACTTTTCCTCTTGAATTTAAAATATGACACAATCATCTAGTAAGTGGAAAAACTCTACAGTTCTGTAACAGTGCATTTTCTAAGAACAGCTGGAAGCATTACAGAGCTTCCCAACCCACTGTCAACCCCAGTTACACCAGCAATGTTAGATGCAGCACTGCAGACAGTGCTGTCAACTTGAACAATTGAGCTTACATGAACTTTCACCTTTAAAAGCCTGGACAAAGTCAGTCTATCACCTTTTGTAGTTTTTCTGGTTTTTTCCATGAAGTCATATGGTTGGTTACCATGCCCTACTGACTCAGTCTGGAATAATGAGTTTCCTGACTCCTGTAGCTTGGGAGAGGTTGTGGTACAGCATAAGAACTGATGAGAATTTAATGAAGTTGAGACAACTGGCAATTAGTTATTGTTCATGAGGCTGTTTGTGAAAGGGGTGGGAAGAGTTATTTTGGGTTGTACTGCAGTTTCATAACCGGCCATTAGTTCTATTACTGGAGGACAGAGTGGGGAAATCATTCATGCTGAGGAACTTACTTGATGGGCATGTTTGTGTGCATAAACAGGTATAATTTACAAAGTTGATTAAAAGAGTGGAGACAACTTAAGAAGTTGTTAATGGGGAAAATGTGTTAAAGTGATGACCTTGGCTTTAAGAGAAGATGCGGAAAACCCAGAATTCTAAATACATTGTCAACTTCAATAGAATTTTGCTTTGTTTGACAAATATTATACACAAATCTGTTTTTCTATGTCTATCAATCTAAGGTATAAATTAAAAAATCTATTTATTGCTTTGAATGAGCGCAATACAAAATGTTGCTGCTTGTGCAGAGTAATCCCTTCAAATTTGTCTTTTAATATTAGTGGTTACTGCCTGCATGGGCTACTTCTAAAAGCTGGGCAGATAGCCTTACTATCAGGCACAATATTCATTCTTCCCTTTTGCCCAGGTATTTGAGAAAGTCTGTCTTTTATGAATAAAATTTAATGGGAATCTCCTAGTAAACAAACAAACAAACAAACAAACAAACAAACAAATAAATAAATAAATAAATAAATAAATATATGAGAGAGGCAAATAGAAATGGAAAACCAGGACTGTTTTATTACAGTGCTTTTTCTCTCACTGTTAATTCAGATATTTTGTTAGCCTTGTGTATAAAACACAGTTAAAGGTGGAGATGTTAAAATTCCTGCCATTCAGAAAGCTGAAACTCTCCCACAAAGTTTCTGTCATTGAATGTTTTCATGAAGGAAGGGCATACACAAAATGCCTGTTTTGAATTTTGCAAGTGTTTTGGGCCATGGAATCCCATATCATATGAATTTAAACTTGCCTCATTTGCCTCACATCTCTGACTTTTAGCTTGCCAGTTAAGTACTGTAAAAGTAGCACCATTTTATAGCTCTTTGTAGTAGAGAGGAAATAGAGAAGCAGATCTTGTTATTTTCATAGTGATGCCTTCATAACCAAACAAGGGCTCAAAAGCCTCGTACCAATTCTCTGCATTAGTAGGGATTTCAGTCTTATCTATTATTTCCGGATTTGGGGAAAGACTATTTGGGTTCCCAAATTCACTAACAACTTGTCACAGAAACCATGTTTCTTTGCAAACTTATAAAACTTTGAAACAAACAATTTGCATTTTATTTATGCAGTACTTTTGTGACACTGGTGACTCTTTGAAGGATTTCATTTTTTTAAAATTAATAAGTAGAACTTATCATAAAACAAGTATTAACAAGTATTTCTGTTTCAGTAATTTGCCAGTTACTAGAAAAGCATAAGTTCCCAAATGTATTGGGAGATACAGGAATTAGCTGGAAAGCTGGAAGTTTGAATAGCGGTGAGGTGACACCATCATCAGTCACTTTGGCTCCCCACATTTTCTTTAAACTTCTCTTTTCAGACAAGAAATAGATCCAGGTCCATTCTGAGGTCCAGATTCCCTTCTCATCACATTTACACACAGGTCATGTTCACAAGTTAACCGAGACTGACCCCTGAAGATGTCCTGGCACTGCAGTTTGGTCAGTCAAGCAAATTAGATGAAAACGGGAATGTCCATTGATTATAAGATTAAGTAAAATGGAAAGAATCACATTTATGCTGGAAAACTCCAAACCACATTTGTTTTCCACAACCTGTCTATTGTAAATTACCCCTAAACTACTTTCCCTACCAAAGCATATTTTGGAATTGTCCAGGAAGACTGCTAGGTGAAACAGTCCAAACTCAACATGGGGAATATACTAGCAGTTTATTAGTGTGAATTATCATATTCTCATATTCCATTCCCAGTAAACTTGAATATACTTGTCCAGAGACAGACTGAGAGCCCAAGCAACCTCAGCACTATGCTTTTCATAGAACAGTTTGAGTTGGAAGGGACATTAACATCATCTAGTTGAACCTCATGCTGCGATGGGCAGGGACATCTTCCACCAGACCAGGGTGCTCAAAGCCTCATCCAGCCTGGCCTTGGACACCTCTAGGGACAGGGCATTCACAGCCTCTATGGGAAATCTCTTTCAGTGTTTCACCACTTAGTTATGTGCTTCATGTATGGGTTTACATCTTGTTCAAGGGGTTTGAACTTAAGCTAATCTTTCCTACACACATTGCAGGACAATCAAGTCATTTATTTAAAAGTAGAATTATGCATGCTGATAAAAACACTGCAGATCATGAGGCCTGCTTGTTTATTGGGTGCATTGCCTGCTCCTGAGCATTGTCATTACTGATGTCATTTCAAGTGCTCTGTCAATCCTGTTTATCTGTTAAGACGTGCTACAAATAATACAGATACACTCATATTGAGGCACTGAACCTGCCTTGAAATTCTGCCTGCCCTTGGACAGGTCATATGGGAAGATATCACTACACTCTGAACCATGGAACTTGAAGCTCAGAGAGAAAAAAGACTGAAAACCTAAATGACATATGAAACTGCCTGTTATAGGTTGACTTTATAAATGGCTTGAAGGAGACCTCAGCATCCTGTATTTCTATAAATTTTAATCAGATTGCAAAGATTTTGGTTTGATAAAACACTATTGTTTAAGATTTAAGACATTACAATCCTGTAAGGCTTAGCCAACATGGGTCACACCTAAAGAAAGTAATACTAGAGACTTTCTAGTAATGGATGTTAATATGTGAAAATGTTATCAATAGTAAAACTTTTCATCTGTTCAGTCATGCATAATGCAACTATAATCATTCTTGTTCAAGTGAAATAACACTTCTGGTTTTAGAAAAAAAATATTCTTTATTGCTCTGAGAATTTTATGGTGCTTTTTATTGTTAAATCCAGACCAATTTTACCTAATGAGCATAACAAAAAAGCTGTAGGAAATACCATTAATCTTTATACACTTTTGTTAGTGTTCCCTTGGAAACTGAAATATTATAATCTAGCAGAAGAAAAGCCAATTGTTAAACCTTCATTTTTGTTAATTCAACTAGTAAATTATGCATGGTAAATTTATAAGTCCAAAATAATAAAGTAACTGAGCACTGACAAATTATTTTTGGGCAAATGACTGTATGTGTTAAGAAAGATAATGATGATAAAGATTCTGAAATAACAAGAAGTTATTGTTGAGAAAAAAATATGATAGCCATAGAATATTACTTGATGAAAATAGTGAAAACTTTTTAAAATTTGAAACTATACATGCATTATATTATCTGTAACGTATATTTTGAGAATTAGGCTCAGAGCAAGGCTCTGTTTGTCTGTTCATGTAAGGAAATGGAGGCAATTCGTATGGAAGCTATTCTCAAGAGTGTAAGAAATATGCTCTAATACTTGTAGAGGAACAAAAACCAAAGTACCATGTGCAAACCTTGGACTTTCTGCACCAAAATCTATGAAAGAAGAGCATTTCACGGCAGTATGACTGGGGCCTGAAAATTTTACAGAATGAACAATAACTCTGTTTTTGGAGTCATCATCACTCAGGAAAACAAACATATTTATAGCAGTTAAATATACCTGTATGTATGCTTGAAAATTCTAAATAACTTGTTCTTAGGTAACCTGCATGTGCAACACTAGATATGTAAAAACAAATATAGTGCTCTTGAAATGTGGGAGACGAAAGAAGATCATCTTTGCCTGACGCTAAAGTGAATAATTCTGACCAGGTTGTAGTATAGGCTGCAGAATCCAAATCAGTGTTCTGTTACTTTCTAAACAATCAACTTGGTAATTGGGTATTGATTATCAAGGCCAGAGTCCTTCATGGCCTTGCCTGCTTAAAATGGACATGAAATGTGACACACGAAACGACTGAAGGTCTTGCAATGTTGTGACAACTGCTTGCAACATACCGAAAATTCTTCCTGAAATTTTAGGTTGTTGTTTGTGCAAAGCTTTTCAACATGTTGTAGAAAGGATTTCTTGCTTATTGGCCTGAAGGAAAGGACAGAAGGATTAGAAACCCATAGTGAACATCTTCATCATTCTTGTTATTTTACTGCAGTTTATTAATAAACAATATTTTCCAGTTCAATGGAAACTAATACTTATAGGCAGAAAATTATAAAGTGCTTACAGCATGCTTATTTAATTTCTTTTCAATTACTTAAAAGAGAAACATTTTACTTCCTTGTTATTCCCCCTCACAAAATTTTTGATGTTGCTAATGTTAACAATACTGTAGGGTATGATTTTTTATAGGTAACAACAAGGTATTGACATGAAAACAAATTTGTAAACTTATTATTGCATTCTAATGTACATAATACCTCTTTGCCAGACAGAAAACATTTTACACATTGCAAGGTTTTAGACATATAAAATATTGCAGTGACCTCATTCTCATAATGACATGGTTTTTAAATCCTGAGGAGTTTAAATAACCCTGTATTACTTCCCAAGCTAAAACACAGACATGCAGGCTTCACCCCAGAGAGAGAGAAAGCATTTCTCCAGTTACCATGCAATTAGTCATGCTTTTATGATTTATACGCAGCTTGGTGTTTTTTTCTAATAAACATAGAGGAGGGAACCACACATTGAGACTCACCAATGAACACAACATAAAAATCTTTAGTAAACTTACTTGATGGATTTTCTATAACTAAGTAACCTGAAACAGAGATTTTTGTTAAAAGTAGCAAGCTGAGAATTAACCAGTATAGTGCATTTTAATAGGTTCTAGATTAAATACCATGTACCTAAGGACTGTTTCCCTCATGGATTCAAATTCAGATACCTTGGGTGATTGTCTTTATTAGTTTTTATCTCAGGTATCTGCAGATATGAATAACATAGTCACAGTTACTATCATTTTCTTTAGATCACTTTACAGTGCTCTGGGCTCATATGGCCCTGGGTAGCCCATACTTGCTGCACACCACTACACACACATTGACAGGCTTCATTTTGCATCCTTTACCCAATATCATTCTTCTAAGAGCCATTTCAGAGCATCAGGATAGAATCAACTGACTGAATACACACACCTATTTCTTAGTCACTCTTGATTTCTTTTATAATCAATGAGGAGAAATAGGTGTAATTTAATTTCATTTGAAGCAGATATCTGAAATGAGTCACAGATGAATCATGGTACTGGTGTGTCTCTACAGAAACCATACCTGTGGTTGTTTTTCTAAAGATTTTTAAAATTAGTGTTCTATTTTTAACTTTATTTTTCACATGGTCACAGCTGTTTCTATATATGTCAATTTTAAAAACTGTGATACATATTAAATCTTTAACTTGATTTCATAGCAGGTTTCATGAAGATAGTACATCTATACTCAGGGCACTTTCAGATGGCCTTGAAACTTGGTCACAATTGCCTCTGAATGGATTTAGAAACCAAATTTTGAGCACCCAGACTCAGAAAGCTTATCTAAAGGACCAAATTTAAAAATCTGTAAAAATTCAGTTTAAAAGATAACATGTTTCTTCAAAAAACTCTTAAGTACTCCTTTTATGTGTCTATTCCTCCAAATATACATTCTTACAGAAAAAGTTACAAAAAGTATTCTGTAATACAAATGTCTACTGTATTGCTGTCATAATTTTAGTAAAGGAAAACATTACTTTAAAAGTAGTTGGTTTATGAACTGATGCTTAATTGTTTACATTTTCAGATAATAAAATGAGATTAATAGAATTGTTGAATAATTTATTTTTAAGCATCAGAGAAGTTAATTTTAAAGCTACTAAGGATGCCTTTGTGTTACATAAATTTTGGAACAGTTATCCTCAAAGTAAACTGGCTATGAAAGCCTCATTGGATCAGTCTCACTGGAGTTAAAAGTATTCACAGAAATAAAGGTGCTTACTGAGAAGGAGAATTGAAGGATAGCTTAAGAGTGAAAAAGAAGGCAAGATAAGAAAGCAAGGCACCTTACTTATTCAGAATGTTTAGACATGTAGCTTGTGCTTATTGTATCACATAAGTTGTTTGCATTATGTGGCAGATGAAACTACCTTCTAGTAATATTGGCAACATTATAGAACTAAAGTTTCCTAACATAAAAGAATTTTTTAAAATAGTTATTCCGAAGTAGAGCACACAAATATATATTTGTCTTTGACTAGAACAGAAACTTTTTTGTAGGCTTTTTTTCAGGTCAAAATTATAAGCAGACTTTGAAGGAAAGTTACATTTCTTTTTCCTTTGAATTCACCTATCTTCACCATAGAACAGCAGAAAAAAAGTCATGTTCCAGTTGACATTCCAGTAATTTTTCAAATACTCTCCTCTCAATTTATAGCAATGAGGTTCTGACTGCACATAATTTGCAGTAAGAAAATGCAGTTTGGTCATTAGGGAATAAAAATTACTTCTGTGCTGTACACAAGCAATCCAGGTATACCATTTAGTGATTCAGTACTGAAGGTACATGGATCCAACAGTGGAAGTTTTTTAAGAAGCCAGTCAACTATGGGTTGAAACTTTAACCTATGTGTAGGAATTTAAGGGATTTTTAGAATTACTGAACAGTCACACTTTTGCTAGTAGCAAGTGCATATAGCAGTGGCTTGGCAGCTCAGAAAATAAAAAGATTTTCTTTAAAGTGTTTATATGAAAGTTAATGTCTAATTTGTCTAAACTTGTGCAAAGGTGTTGGCTTTGTTGTTTAAGGATCTTCAGAAGGGATGAATTCTGTGTTCTCACTAAAGATTTCCAGCAATTGTCTGTTTCAGCATCCTTAGGTTTAAAAAATAGTATTTTTTCTATGTCTCTTCACTTGGAATACATAGTAATAACCTTACAGTATTTTTTCAGTGAAAAAAACCTCATCAATCCCTAATCTTGTCCTCCACATTTCCCAGTGTTTTGTATAAAACTTAAACATATAAATATCACTAGATCTTGATGAGCACAATTTAGAATCAAGCCATGAAGTTGAAAATTTCCCTGTTTCAGCTGGACCATTTCAGATTCCCACTTGCCTGACTTTGAAATGAGGAAAGAAAAACATTCTCTAAGATAAAGAATGCTTTATAGCCTTAAATCTGATTTTCTTTTAAAACAGTGTATTGTTTCATGTGTGGGGTTTTTTTGAAGACTATCAAAAATCTGAATCCCACTCAGATTACTTATGATAGAGCTAGAAAGAAGCCATTTATTTGTGTTGGCAGTGATAACTGAAGACATATTGTCACACAGACTCAGCTTTCTCTCTGGGTCAATCATCTGAAATCCACAGGGAATTAAAACTTCCGACCAACCAGAAAACTACAGAAATTACTATATAGGCAAAAGGCTTAACTCATAAGCACCACTGACACTTCCTAGGACCAACAGAGGAACTAATTTTTAACAAGTTAATTGAGAGCAATATTGAGCTTAACCCTTCCTACATATTAAAGGCCTAAGGAAAGAGAACACATGGTAATTTCCTCCATTGTACCAGGACACATACATTCATAAACCTTGTTCTCCTGGAACACAGACTCCACAAAGCCTATTTTTGATAGCTGATTTCTAAAGGGAAACTTGTTGAAGAAAAAGGCAAGGTGGAAGCCATGTCTACCCCTAAAAGGAAGACAGGTCTGTCTACACAAAGTATCAGGCTGGTCTATACAAATAAATGTGTGTGCAAAATTGTTACCTCAAATATAGACAGCCACTGAATGCATAGTATATAGGAAAAATATGATCAGACAATCATTTTCTATACAATACTTTTCCATAAGAGGTTCTAACTACCTGGTATTTGCAGGGACTACAGTGTCTGTAAAACAGAAATAATTTTTCTGACCCCATTTCTTGACAAGCTGTCTTACACAGGGTGAAACAAAAGCCTCAAACAATCAACCACAAGGTTCAACTTCTCAAGGAAAGATTTTTTTAAGAAAAAAACACGCAATGAAATGGCTTTATCCTTGCTGTGGAAGCCACTGCAAAAGTAGGGTGCCAGGGAGGCTGTCTCCTAGGCAAGCACCTGGAACAGGGAAGAGTTACTTGTATCTCACCAAACCTAGCGCACACTGAAAATTTAGGGACAGAAGATTAGTGTCTGCTTTGAAGAGCGATTTAGCCAACTGTACAGACCTGTTGTAAGTAAGGCAAGTAATGAGAGCATCCAGTATATGTATATTCAGTGTGCTTAGTGAAACAGTGTTTAATCCAGTTTAAATTGATGGGTTATATATGTTTTGAACAAGGTTGGTTTTTCACTGTTGTTTCAAACCATCTCCATCATCATGGAATGCAATGTATGCCCCAAATATTCAAAATTAGCATTTTGGATTCATAAAGATCTCATTTACAACTAAATTCAGTAGGACTCAATTCCCTTCACACCCTCTGAAACTACATCCAATTGATCAAATGCTCAACAAAAATTTATTGAGAATGAGTATATATGTACAAGCTAGTATTAGTAATTTTAGCCATTGAAGTTTGTCAATATTTTTTAAAATTATTTTTATTATATTAAAAGAGTCCTATTGGAACTGGGATTTTCCTTTAATTTACTGGTAAAAAAAAATGAGTCACACACAAAAAAGTTTCAAAGTTGTCAAAATGGAATGCTTGCTACTTTTAAATTTCTCTTTTAATACTCAAACTGACTTTTGTAATGCAAAATACTTCATATCAAAGAAGTTATAAAGATGTGTGAAATATAATGTTTTGATTAACCAATACTGGATGTTTGCTGAGCTTCAAGCTGTTGAATTTTTGATCTAAGAACGATAAAAAGCATTTCCAGTTAAATTCCTACAGAACAGAAAATTTCTTTTTCTAATTTATTGGTTTTCTCATGAGATACCAGCTGCAAAAATTTTCTGAGAATATGAGCCAAGATCATAAGCCGCGATCCACTGAGTATGAGAGAATGTCTGAAGGGACAATGCATGGAAGACAGGCAAGAAGAATCTCATGGAGTAGGCTGGAGTATTTTGATTCTGTAGATGAACACTGTCAGCTGCAAGTGTGTGCTTTTATTGATTTATAGTAGCTAAATAATATAATGCCAGAGTAGTGACAAAAAAGCCTCTTTTCCAAAAATACTGCTTTCAAATGAGTGCTGAATGGGATGATTAGTAGGCAGAGGGAATAAATCTATATTGTTCTGTTTTCACTCAGGATTTTCACACAAACTGCCCATTGCCCTTTCAGGGTAGGAAGCTGCACCAGATTTCAGTTCATTTATTGCTATCTGAAAAATATAAACATACCAGTCTGGCAAAGGAATCTGCCCATCTCTGCCCCCCTCATGCAAGATGCCACAAACTGCAACACCACGAGCACTGCAAACACAGCTGAGATAGCTGCCTAGATGCAGCCAATGTAGGTTGTGCAGATGCAGTGATGCCCATTCCAAATGTTTGGGAAGTTTGTAAAGGTTAGACTGTAGTCATCAGAATTAAACACTATAATTAAACATGCTAACACGGCACTGCTTCAGGCACAAATCAGGAGAATGGTAGGGTCAACACAAGAACTGGGACTGTGATTGGCTTTAGCATAGCTGCTCCCCAGTGGCAACAGGTACAAAAGTTCTTTCATGGTGCAACTGTGGAAATCTAAAAACAGGAAGCAAAACCATTCTAGTCATCAGGTTTTGCAGTAAGCTGCCTTGGTACATGCTGCCATGCTTCTGCCAGCTCTCTGATATAACTCATTACCAGAAAGGATTAACTATATTAAAGACAGCACTAGAGACACCTAAAATGTCCCTTTTGGCCATTGAATTTACCAGAAGAGAAAAATACACATACTGAAAGATTTTTTGAGACTTAGGGAAAAAAAAAAAAAGCCAAAATAAATGAAAGAATTTTGAACAGATAAAGGACATCCTGTCCCTCATTACTATATGTATGTTGTCTAGGAGAGTACCTCGGGACATTTTCTGTCTTCCAGATGAAAAGATGTCATGAATCCTGTCCTGAGGAGCTCTCAATTAGTGCCTGCATTTCAGGTTTGTCATAATGTTCAACAAAGGACCTAGACAAGGAGTCTGCTGTAGCTTCAGTGCCACTATGGTTTGAAAAATAATAATCCAAAATTTTAACAGCTGCATCCTGTACCTTACAATGACAGAAGTAGAAACTCTTTGCTTTTGGCCATTAAAGGACAGTTGGAAGGAGGAAAGAGAAAAGTACAGATGGAAGGATAGGACAAATTTCAAACCAAAAAGTGAGACTGATTCATTAAAATAAGGGTGATGTAACTAAAACTGCTGAAGCACTGTTCAGTAAAGGTCTTGCTGTGCATAAATCCCATCATGAAGTGCACATAGGTATGAAATACTGCAGTTTTCAATTACCCTTTAGAGTTTGAGACTGTAAAAATTTAAAATACACATAATTTAAACAGAAAAGTAGCAGAATGATATCTGCAAACCAGCACAGGATTTGACTGCATTGGATATGTTGCTGAGATTTTAGGGGCATAGTATGAAAGAGCTGCAGTGTGAGCACAAAAGACAGTTGAGGAAAAAAAAAATTCTCTTAAGCATGTATATCCTAACTTTCAAAGGAAAGAAACAGCATGTTTCTTATGTCTCTGTTTCAAGGATAAGTTGTAAGTATCAGGGCTATATTGCCATAATATGTTAAAATTTCCATTTAAAAATTACCCTGATTTATTTCAAAATAGTTGTGGAACTCCCTACAATTCAGCATTAGGGACTAAAAATTTACATGGTTTTGTGATTAAAAATACCATTGTTTGTCATTAGAATCTCTGCAAAGTTTGACATTTCATTTTAATTAACTATATCATTCAATATAGTATGATAACACACAGGTTAAGAAAACAGAAAGGAAAACACACCATGTTGCTTCAATAATACAAAAACTTACTGGATGACAAAAATCTCCTTGCGTCTAAAGAAAAATGAAGAGTATCTGGAAGTAAAATCCAGTAACACTTTAGTACATAAACATTAGTACTATTCTTATTCAGATAACAATGTGGAAACAAGTTAATTTTGAAAATCCATCATGATCATTTATGTGAGGCACAGTTAGAGCAGCCATTGGCAATGGTTCTGCCTTCAGAGGATGCTTTGCAGTGTTATTAGCAGGTACTAAATTCTGCTATCTGCACAAGTGCCCCACACAGGACATACCCCAGCCCTTATGTCAATGAGTTCCAGATGATTCCCAGTATGTTTTCTCATCTGTTACCAGCAGCCATTCTTGTGTGCTCTAGTTTGAACAGGTTTGTACATGCAATCAACTTACTCGGTACCACACACAGACATACACGAAAACCCCAGGTCAACAGCTACAACCTTTCATCTTCCAGCTATTCCTAATCTGCAACAGTAGGATATTTGGCTACTAGGGCAAGACTATTTTAGGCTTCTCATCTTTGAGGAGACTGCCTACCACAGTGTTTCATATGTGACACAGCAGGGAAAATACAGGCAGGTGAAGAATGTTCACCAAATATTTCTAACACAGTTGGAAGTCACATATTATTGATAATCACCATTGTATTTATTTGTTGAATAATATCAGTATTTCTGGCAGTCAAAAAGCAGTTCTCCTTCTGATAAATATTTGTAACAAGATTTCTTGTCACATACAAAATATGAATTGCTGCATGTGCCTTAAATGAGTAGATGCTAGGAGAGCCAGTGTGCTGAGCACCACAGAAACACAGATGTTATGCCAGTCCCTTTTTATAAAAAAAGAAAAATGCTTTCAAAATGTCAATTAAACAATGACAGATTTATTCTTGAGCTAGTTGATTTGTTCTAGAATTAGTTGACAGGGACTTCTAGGACTCTGGCATTTTCAGAAAGCTTGTGTAAGTTTGCAGCCTACACAAAAAAATTGGGCCATTAAAAAGACTCAGAAATTCTGCATGTTTAAAATATATAACCCTTCTTAGGGTAACACAATTAAACAGTGATTTGCACTTAGATTTCTATCTTGTTTTAAAAAGAGCTTAAGATTAAGTGATTTTCTAAAAGCTAGTGAGAAGTGTCTTGAGGATGGAGGTCATTCTTTGAAAAAGGATCTCAGTGACCTGTGTAAATAAGAACAGCACAAACACTTCCAAACAAGCAAAGGTCAGAAAGGGGTCATGGCTACAGACCCTTTGGACTACTGTTTTGCCTAAGGAGTATGCTTACCGTGTAAATCTCTCATCCTTCAGCTCCAGGTCTGCCACTGTGATCAGCTGATCCAGTTTGAATTTTGTGTCAATAATTTCAGCATCTCGTGGGGAGTATGTGCCTCCCTCTTTTTGCTTTTGCCGAATTCTAAATGGAAAATAATAGTGAAAAATACACATGCAAAAGATTTAAGGACACATCCATCAATACTTTGATTTGACAGGCTGAAACTGAAAAATGGTTGCCAGGAATCCTTCCTTGGCCTTTATTCCTGTCTCCCTTCTAAATGTGCAATTTAGTCAAATGCTGAATTTATGTTTAAAATTCAGAAGAAAAAAATCTACGTGCTGTATTCTTTTAGTTTTCCTACAAAAATTCTTTGGTTATGCCTGAATAATGCAACTGAGTAAGACCAGAATTGATAAATGAGCAAATTAGCATCATGTGTGCAGTACATAGCCTGCTTTTTACATGGAAATTTTGTACACTATTTAAATTAAAACTCAATCTGTGTTCCTTATGTAAGACCTTAAGGTATTTAACTGATAAATTTATTAGGAAGACAGAAAATAAAACTGAGTATTTACTTCATACTCAGATGTATTAGCCATCACAATAACTACAACCAGCTGACTTTGATCTGTCAATAGAGAAGTGGTTCTGAAAGTTAAGAAAGTCTACCACTCTGATTTACCCTCTGGAGAAGCTGGATTTTTCTATGGAGGTTATCCTCACTAGACTAAATTCTTTTTGAGTCTCTCCCTAAAGTTTTACATAAAAACAAAAAAACCCAGCCAAAAATCAAGACATTTTGAAATTACAGATTAGTTCCACATATAGGACTCTTTCAACTCTTCTTTAAACCATTTTTGACTGTTTTCAAACATGCTATGGCAAGGATATATAAATCTCACCTTGCAAAAGCATATACTGCAGCCACCAAAAGAACAACTGAAAGTATACACAAGGTAACAGCAAGCACAACTTCTACAGATCTTCCTGTAGGTCCTTCACCTGCAACAGAAAGTGGAAAGCTAGTATATCATAGAGCCTTCAGAATTTTTAAATTTCTGACAGTATGAAATTAGGGAATAATGAAAGATAGACCCTTTTAGTCTTTGTATAACTGCACCCATTTTATGTTGTTGAAGAGCTGCTCCAGAAAGAAAAGTATAATAAGACCAGAAACAGTTTATGTAAGGGTTCCTAAGCATTGCTGATCTATCCAACACACTATTTTAATACAGCTGTATGTGCAGGTGTTGCCTGGTGTTTTTCAATTTTACCTGCTAAACAGATTAAGTCAGTCTATACTGCAGTAACATCAGTCTGAGCACTGGCCTGACTTCAGCCCCTGCCTCAGTCTCTGTGCAGGACTGCTCCAGCTCCCCAAGTGGAAAAGGAAGAGCACAACTCTGAAGCAATGAGACTTGCATCTGGCACTCACAGACACAAAGAAAAACACATTATTTTCAGTGGTATTCTAAGGGAAATAAAAGAAAGAACTGAACTAGTGATGAGATCTGAACTTTCTGGCTTCTGCCACTCATTTTTCACTCTAATAGGGCAAAAGTATTAGCAATGTAAAAGAACAGAAGAATATCTAAAGAAACCTCTAGAAAAATTCTATCTATTTTGTACTGAACAGTGAAGTCTATGTTAAAATGTAGAATTAACATTAATTTTAAAAAATGCAGATGTTATTAAACAAAACAGTGCTGGTGGAATGCCAACCAAGAATTTAAAACCCCACATTTTCTCATGCTTCTTTGCAACAGGGGAGGACTAAACATAGCTCTGTAGAGATAATCATGGGCATGGGAGAGGTGACAAAATAGAGAATATCATGATGTATAATTCTGAAGTGCTGCACTCAGAGCATAATGATAACAAACTGCAATAATAAAATACCCTAAGGTCAGTTTCTATGCAAAAGACAGTGTAAGGAAACCCCATTTTGATTATTTCCTGTCCCATCAGCTTTATATTTAACATGCAAAAGATACACAGGACTACCAGTTGCCCCACAATGATTTACTGAACAAGTCATCAGGGTTTACAAAAAGCTTACAAGCTGCCCTAGTGTATTTCAAGTTTAAGCAGTATTTATCACTGTATCTTAATTATCTCATGGAAAAATGCTGACCTTTCATTGTAGCATGGATATTAACTTTGCAATGAGAGTCATGGCTTGTGAGGAAGAAACTCCCCCTCTCTAGGTCAAGAGGACGGTTGTGGTACACCAAATATGATTGGGTGGTTGCACCCTATTAAAATGTATCCTTTACTATAATTAAAAAACATTATTCCAGCTGTATATTCCCTTAACTTCTGCTTCAGATTTCTTCCCTAACAAAATTCCTATTATTTACAAGACCATCTGACATGCCTCACAGAATGATTTCTCAAGGTTTTCCATATTTTTTTCTGCTTCAAACACATAATATTAAGTTGCACCAGAAGGCTAAATTGGTGATTTTCCAGATCAAAGACCTCTCGTATCAGTAGATTTTGAAAGCAGAATAATGTAGGGGGTTTTTTTAAAACTTATGAATATTTCTGCCAGAATTCAAATTAAGGTTTTAGCTAATAAAATAAAAGTATAATGTTGGAAACCCACAAATTTCAGAGATTATTACTAAGGGAGCTAACTGATTTAAAATCAGATTGCAATTCAAATTTCAGGCAGCATAAGTTCTCCTGGAGAGCAGTTAATGTTATAAGTGCAGTAGAAGCAATTGGGTAGCAAAGATTTATAAAAGCTGACTTTTTGGCATGTTTTGTGAGTTATATTTCTAGAGCAAGCTGGAAGTTCCTATAACCAAGCATGTTCTAAAAGGAAACCCTTGGGCAAGGTTCCTCAGGCCATATGTCTCAAGAGAATGCTCTGTCTTCAGGACCATTCAACTGCAGTACCTGCATCACTCGTGATATATCAATTTGATATTGATTTCCCAGCACTTGTAAGAAAGCATGCCAGGAGCTTTTGATTATCTATTCCATGTAAATTGAATGCTCTGAAATTTAGAAGATAAGACCAGACAAAAGTATGCTTGCCAGTATGGCCTTAAAAAACATTGCTTGATGTTAAAGTTTAGTTTATTCAGCATACAAACAGATCTTGCTTATTTATTGTGTACAGGGTAGAAAATGTCACAAGTTTTGAACAGCAATGCATAAGGAAATGAATTATACTATCTGCCTGCCACTAAGTATTGCAGACTTTTGTTAGAAAGGAGAAAATTGCTCAGAGGACTGGATACAGTTGGACTCATTTCCAGTAAATTTGTTTTTCCCTGATTGGACACACTATCTTTCCCTTACTGAAAAAAATATTTGCTTCATTTGTTTAAAACTTTTAGATGCAGGACATATAAAGACAACTTTTATGTTGCACTTTCCAAAGCATTCCGGGCTGGAGAAATAGTGCCAGATCCTTTCAGAATATTCAGGTAGTGAATTAGCATTTCAGGCTCTTCAATATCAGATCATGTAACAAATTCCTAAAATGGATTAGATGAATAAGAGAGCTCATATCACAGAAGATGAATACCAAATGAAAAATATGTGCCCACTAAAATTCTTCTGGGTCCTCATCCAGTTGTCTTGATATCCATTTTCAGAAAGTCAGGGCTAGAGCTTAGCTAAGTAAGTTTTTTGACTTACAAATATATTAAAAGAATTTACAGATCTTATTGCAATCTGCTACAAGAGATGACATTCCCAATTTTGGGGGTATATCAACATGGCCATGAAGTAATTATGTTTGATTTCAGACCAAATAACTTCTGGCCTACTGGCTAGCAACTTTAGAACCAGATGGAGTCTATTAGACAGTATTAATTTATTAATTTATATGGAGCTTTGTCTATATCTAAAGGATGAAGGGGCTAAAGGGTTATGCCTTCATGACCTGGCATTAAGCTTACTGGAATATAGAATAATTTAGGTTGGAAAAGACCTTTAAGATCATCAAGTTCTACTGCTAACCAAGCACAGTCAAGGCCATCACTAAATCCTGTCCCTAAAGCCACATTCCTGGGCAGCCTTTCAAATGCTTAGCGCTTTTTCTGTGAAGAAATCTTTCCTTGTATCTGATCTAAACCTCTCCTGTCGCCACATTTCCTCTTGTCCTACTGTTACCTGGGAGAATAGACTGACACCCATCTTGCCACAACTTCCTTTCAGGTAGGGAGTTATAAGATCTCTCCTGAGCTTCCTTTTCTGCTGCCTAAATGACCCCAGATCCCTCAATTGCTCCTTACAGGGCTTGTGCTCCAGACCCTTCATCAGCTCCATTGTCTTTCCCTGGACATTCTCCAGCACCCCAGTGTTTTTGTACTGAGGAGCCCAGAACCAGGCACAGGACTCAAGGTGTGGCCTCACCAGTGCCAAGTACAGGGGGACAATCCCTGCCCTGCTCCTGCTGGCCACACTATTGCTGATCCAGGCCAGGATGCCTCTGACCTTCTTGGCCACCTGGGCACACACTGGCTCATGTTCAGCCACTGTCACCAGCATCCCAGCTACTTTATCCCTTGGGCAGTTTCCAGCCACTCTGTCCCCAGCCTGTAGCCCTGTTGGGGTTGTTGTGACCCAAGTGTAGGATCCAGCACCTGGCCTTACTGAACCTCATCCAGCTGGCCTTGGCCCATTGATCCAGCCTGTCGAGATCCCTCTGCAGAGCCTTCCTGAGCTCCAGCAGATCAACACTGCTGCTGAACTTGGTGTTATCTGCAAACTGACTGAGGGTGCCCTAGATCTCCTCAGGCAGGTCATCAACAGGGACACTAAACAGTACTGGCCAAATACTGAGTCCTGGGAACTCCACTAGGGACCAGATGCCAGCTGGATGGAACTCCATTTAACCACTATTCTTTGGGCCTGGCCACCCAGCCAATTTGTTGTGCAGCCAAGACTATCCAGTCCTAGCTCTACATCCAACACAGAAGGAAACAGCACAAACAGAATAGCTACTGGCAGTTTGCCAAACAAGATGAACTATCCTGGCAACATTTTTGTTGGTATAATTGAATCTCTGCAAATAAACTTTGTCAATATCAGCTCTTCATTTAACAGTCCAGGCTGATGTAGAATCTCTTGACAACTTCAAAAGAACATACAAGGCAATGGATGCATTTCTTCAGCCATTCTAGTTAAGCTTCATCCAACAAATATAGAGATTATTGAGTTCACTGTACTAAAAAGAAACATGGAACAGTAGAGATTCTTTAGAAATAGAGAAATACTTTAGTAAATTACAGTCTTCTTACCCAATGTTTTGACAGGATCAGAATAGTCAGAATCTGTAAACTGTCCTTTAATATTAGTTGCTCTGAACTTAAATCTGTGAAAGAAAACCAGGAAAACTGCTGAAATAAAATTTATTTGAAATAAAATTTATTTGCATTTTCTTAAATATGGTTTCACTTACAAATTAAAATAATATATTTCAGTATAATATAATTTAAAATCAGTATTCACCTTCAAAAGTGACATTATGACAGACATCGAGAACTCAGTGTAAAAATCTTAAATGAATAAAAAACTGCAATGTGAGTCACTTATCTTGAGTTTGGATTTGTTTTATTTAAGAACTCAATAAGCATCTTCTTTTGCTTGAAAAATTTGTAAAAAATCTCTCTTCCATATCTACGCTCAGCCAAAAAAATTTAAATTAGATATATGTGATGATCAGTTCAATCTCCTCCGTTTCTAATTTAACTATATGTATTAAGTGTTTGCATAAATCTATGCTGCACTTAAATCTTTCTCTTGGACGAACATAAAGACAAATTTACTTACAGATACTGCTTTCTTGGTTTCAATGGGCCATTACATATTTTGTCTTGACTGGCTGGTACCAGACATGTAGTATCAGCACCTATGACGTATATCTCTTCTTTCCCACTCTCTTCTTTTCCTTCTATGCATGGTGGGTTTGGAAAGCCTTCATTTGTAAAATATGGCCTTGGTCTGTTGAAGTAGGCATCGTACCACTTGGTAACATTCCCATCATGCTGAGCTATTGTCAGGAAAAGAAATAATAGATACAATTTACAATCTAACCAGACTGCAATTAAAGAAGTTATATAGGAAATTATTTTTTAAAAGCTCTGCATGCTACTGGTGCAATTTACACAAATAAGGCTATAACTGAATTTGTCCTTAAACCCAGATTTCCTTACTAGCCACACAATCCGTATTTTGTTAACTCTAAATAAGCCAACTAAATCATATTTAGAAAATTTGAAGTGCAATTTCACACAGCAGTTCTGCCTGTAGAGTATATTAGTAATAATTGTGCAAGTAATATACTTGCACAAGACACTGACTTTGAAACTGACCATGGCTAACTAGAAAAGCCAGTAACTCTTTAGTCTGAAAATGGTAAAGATTGTTTCATAAATTATATTTCTAGATTTCCATACATGGATGGTACCCAGCAGCTCATTAGAAAAATCTTCACAATGCTGCTTAGCATGATATTTGTTTATCTTTCAGTTCAAGAGAATCTTCACATCAATAGCTATGAAGTAAATGTCATTAGGATTAGTGCTAAACTGCAAAATTCAGAAAAAGGTGAGACACAAGGTGAGTTCACCTAATGAGCATACTTTAATCCTATACTTTGAAACCAAGTAAAATAAGGTATTTCAATATCTTTGTCCTTAGGTAAAGTAAGCCTGATCATACGATGTCCTGACATAAAACTCCCACTCACATTGGTAAGCAATTACTCAAAAGGTTCCACAGCACTGCTAATACGAGTAAATGTTCATCAGCCCGTACTAGGGAATAAACATTCTTACCCACACTCTACAGAAGGGATTAATGTACCTCTCTGCCCCCGTAATGAAATGGAAATATCAGCTGCACATGGCTGCATTCTTTTATGGGCAACACTAGCAGTGACAGAAGAATAACCTTGCCAAACCCCAAAAGTTTCATATTTATTTATACTCAGAAATGTCAAATGTTTGGATGTTTTCCAAGGAAACAGAAAATAAAGAATTATAGTGATAAAATTAGGGATGAATAATATTGGTGGCTTCAGACAACATGGAAGATGCCTTATTGGAAAGCATTCCCAGAATCCAGTACCAGCCCACAGGTACTGTGTAGCCTTAGTGCTGTTGCCACAGCACAAGTGACTCTGTTGTCTATCTTCTGCAATGAAATTACTGAAACCCAAGAAAACAAATGAAAAAGACAAAATCCGTGAACCTGAAAATAACTTTCAAGGGAACTTATTAAATTCTACCTCCAGCTTCTGCAACAAGAACTTGTATCTTCTTGATAGGGCCATGATCATCACTGTAATAACATATTGGCATTCTGATTGTAATTGTTGTAGCTGTGACGAGTAATGCTCCATTGGTATCATAAACTGGTGCTGGTTTCTTTTTGGGCCTTGGCGGTTCTGTTTTTAAGCAAAGATATACCACAGAGCTCTGTTTTACAATACTTTCACTGCAGGTACATTGTTCAGGCATGCAGCTGAGTTATGCAAAAAAAATCTCCATTGTATTTTCAGAGATAACTTAATGTTCTACTTACTGTCTTAAGCCTCTAAAAACTATATTCTTATAAATTTATATCCTTTTCAATTAAAAGAAAAAACAATAATGAGTGAGTTTTAATTTTTCAATTAATATCAGTCAATGACTTTGCTTATTTTGACAACTGTGATCCTGCATACTTAGCTATTCCTATGTCATATTTTAAGCTGCTTGCTGATGGTAACTAAAATATTGAACTTGATATGATTATTTCAGTGAGTCTAGATGTGCTTTATGGCATGATTCTCATACAAATAGCAAATGATCAGCAAAACTGAACGCTACAATTCAAGGGGATCAATTATATATTCCTGTTCCTACATTATACAGCCTCTAAATAATAGCTCAAGGCACACAGCTGTGTGCTCACAGGTGGAACAGCAATTTCTTCAGAATTACAGAGATTTCAGATACAGCGTACTTTATGGGACATACCTTTGATATCCATGGTTATTTTCAATTGAATTTTTGGCCCTGCACCAGCACCATTAATTGCATACACCTTAAAAAAACAAACATTTGTTTCAATGAGTATTGTAATAGTTTCATATTGGACAATTCTGGCCAATATATCTCTAGCAACAATTAATGTCGAAACACTCCTTTTGTCATTCACTAGGCTAGAACTTACTTTATATTGCTTAGAAATCCTAAGTATGGTAACACTTCATTGCTTATTATGCAGCTCTTACAAAAGAAGTAACTAAGCTCACTTAAAGATTGATCTTTCCTCCTCTCCTGTCCCAGTCTCAGACTATTTGAAAGTACTTCATGCATATACTTCTAGCAAGCTCCCTTGCAGATCTTTCATGTACAGTGAGCAATGCCAGCACTGGAATTAAGAGAGAAATTTAGTCTTGTACTTGTGACTATGTGTAACAAATTGCTTTGTTAAGCACATGAACTGGTCATCCAGACTAGTGATCCATCTTGCTCCCACTCACTCTATCCTGTTCTTTGCTCCCCTTGTTGCTCAGACTTGCCTCTCTTTGCACCCCAGCTAACATTCTTGGCATGAAAATCTCATATTCAGCCAAAATTTCAAACTCATCTCACTCT
The DNA here is from genome assembly GCA_034336665.1 of Luscinia megarhynchos. NCBI lineage: Eukaryota > Metazoa > Chordata > Aves > Passeriformes > Muscicapidae > Luscinia > Luscinia megarhynchos. The sequence goes on from CM067564.1 coordinate 33,098,713, forward strand.
TATATCAAAGAAAAAAAACAAAAAAACAGAACATCCCCCCTAATGTATCAGTTCTTACGCTGACATTATAGGTATGTCCTCCTTTTAGTCCTTCTATCATGGCAGTGACTGATTGATCTTTTTTTTCAATGACACTAAGGTTGTGAATCTGGATGGCAGCAGGGTCATCTTCATTGTAAACCATAGCTTGATACACTTGAATATTTCCATTTGGTTCAGATGGTGGCACAAATGTTACTTGGAATTTTGTTACTTCATCTGGTATCTTCTGAAAAGTTATGTTGTTAGGTGGGTCTTCAGGCACTAAAATAAATATTTCAATGACCCACTTAATCAGTTTACTACTATTACTATTAGAGTAAAACCTGAAAAATTAAAATTATATTTTGTCTATATCAGTATTATTTCATTGACATTTCCCGTTTTTTATTAAAAATTCTCAAATACTCATTGCATATGCAAATATTCATAAACACAATAAAAAGTCAAATATCTACTGAAATTATTTTTTTAATGATGGCACTGAATGCTAACAAACTTAAAATAATGATAGATAACACTCAGTAGTATCTACTCAGAAAATCTTTTTCTGATTATCTACTCAGAAAGTCTGAGAGCATTATACCTCCAAACACATCTGGGGTAGACAAATCCCTGCACAGGTTGACAAGCAAGAAGCAAGAGTCAGTGAGTATTCCTTTCTAAGAACAGCAGAGTATTCCTCTGTTAACAGCAAGTTCCCTCCCAACATATAAATTACCCACTGTGCTTCTGAGAGTCTCTGCTTATCACAGCTAAATCTTCAGGAGAAATTTTTCCACAAACTGATGCCCAGACACAAGCACAACATGCATTTTTCCTGGAGGCACTTTCTTGTCAAATGTTGATTCCAGTAGCTTATTCTCAGGACAGCAAAGGTATAAATCATTTTCCCAATGCCCCTATCTGAAAGAAAAGGCTGCAACATTCTTTCCAGGCAGCTAAATATTTATTGCTCTACCTGAGCAGACAAGTATGCAGCATGACCTCTAAATAGTGAAATCAATGGAAGGTAGACATATTCCCTCAGCCAAGGATTTAGATGCAGTTGCCCTGTTTCCCAGATTTTTTATTCCAGCCAACAAAAGCTTACTGAGGCTTCTCCAGAGTAAGTGTGTGTCAACTGGTCCTAACTAAGCTGTATGCTAAGTTGTACCAACCAGATAAAACAAGATGAGATGGAAAAAAATAACTGTTCTTCTCCAAAGTTACTGCACCTCCTAATGTATCACATATTTACATAAGGAAAAGGGCTACCAGAAAAGGTACCACAGGATGCTGTCTGTCTCAGAATAGATCCGGCTACCACAAGTTTAGTCTTTTTCCACAGCAAAAGAGCTTATCATCTTCCAGGGATAGAAATAGGTAATGAAATCCTTAGAATTTATCTTATTTAAAGCATTGGAGATCCATCCATATATATGTGTGTATATATATATATATATATATGTGTGTGTGTGTGTGTGTGATATCAATACAGGCCTTGGGTTTTCATACATCAAAGGAATGATAAATGATAAAGTCACTGTGTAGTACAATTAAATCTGACATTAACCTGAGTATGGAACTAAAAATATTGTTCTGCAGCAGGCTTCACTAGAGATAAGGTAATTATTCTTTATACACAGGTGATAATTAGTCTGAATGAAACAGAACTTTAATATCTCTTGAGAAAATATTTTTAGCACTTTGCTTGTTTGTTTAAACAACAGAAAACAATTCAAAACCAGCAAAGAGAGTAGACAGACCATAACCATGACCTGTGTATGTAAAGTAAGGACTATATCTTCCCCATGTACATATTTACATTTTGTACAATTTATAGTTTTCTAAGCAAATGCAAATGTATCTGCTTTTCTGTAGTATCTCTCAGGTTTATTTCTCGGACTAACTTAACAGCATCATCTACTTTTGTCACCTTGATATCTAGCTCATTCTCCAGATTTTTCAGAATCAGTGGAGCAGCTGACTCATGCAGAGCCTCCTCTAGCCTTCACTAGCCACTTCCTTCCAGAATACACAGATAATGTCCTCAAGTCTGCACACATACCATTTATAAATGGTAGGATTTTCCTCACCTCATTTTTTGTGTTTAAATTTTGTACCGAACCAAGGATGTTGTATAGAGTTTTCAATAGTCTCTTAACAGGCACCTCCAAAAGGGAGTCATCCCTGTCTTATGACAGGTATCTCATATATGCAAGCTAATTTACAGATGGAACCACTCTCTTCATTGGCTATAGAAGTAATCTAGTTGGCTGTGTTCCACATATCCAAATTTTATGTGGAGCAAGGTAGGATCCCAGCATAACTAAAGGTAAATCTTAGTATTTATAACCATCCTTTTTTATTGTCTGACACCTTTATGATATTAAGGAAAAATATTGTGGGGACAAATCTGTATTTAAAGCCCACCTTGTGTTAAAAGTCCTCATGTATTTGTAAAATTGAAGAAAAATGGTGAATTTTGATCTGTATAAAATAGAAAAAATTACAAACCTGCTTCAAAAGTGGAGACAATTATTGGGGAACTAGCCTTGCCTTCTAGGAGAGCAGCATTAACATCCCCTGTAAAGGCAATGATCACTACAGAATACCTCGTAAATGCTTTCAAATCTGAAATTTCTAAGACTTTATCCTCCTCTTTTGTCTTCAGAAACTGAGCTTTATAGTTTTCATTATCCACCTGTAAAAGACCAGTAAAATTTTAAAAAAGTTGTTACAAGGCTTGAAATAGCAAAAGAAGGAAATTATCATTTCTTATTTACATCTTATTTACTTTTGTTACAAACATCTTATTTAACTTTTATTCTTCCACTTTCCTAACTAGTTATATAGAAGGGTTCACAAGAAGTCTCTGGATACCAAGAGTACAAAGCTGTGCTGGGGAGTACACTCGCATCTAACCCATGTGATGAATCTGGCACTTCATGGGAATGTGGCACTTCATGGGACACTCTAGGGAATGGGCTCTTTGGTTGGAATTATCTCACACCAAATAAACATGAACCAGATTGGAGACATTGGGCCAGGGCAATTGTAGTGACCTGGAATAGGCATCAAACTAGGCAAAGGTCTAGAAGATGAGTAGCTGCATAGCAGAAGATTGTTTGGAATACAACTGGAAAGTTGTGCAGGAATATATAATGTTGAGACAACAGAAGAAAGTGCAATTCTTCTTTGGTTATATTAATATAAGCTCTTTTTTAGGAGAGAGTTGGGGTAAGGATTAATTCTCCCACTAGAAAAGCTGAAAGCTTCAAGGTTCAATATAAAAAAAAGGAGGATTATAAGAGATCTAGTAATAACTTTAAAATATAAGAAAGGATATTAATAAATTGAAGATAATCCACTGTTTACAGTGTTCATAAAAATACAAATAGAAATTTTACTTACACAAAAACCAACCAGAATTAAAAATTACACAATCTGCAATGATATACCTAAAAACTTCACTAAAACCATGACTATTAATTTAGTTATAGACTAAAATAATCGATTGAGGGTTGCTGAACAATTTTCAGAACTAGATATTATATGAAAAAGATAACAAATCATTTTTGAGGAATACTTCAGCCACACTTGTTTCTGTGTTAGAGCAGGCTATGGGTTGTATCACATTGTGGATGCCTCTCATCCTTACATTTCAAATAATCTATAGTTCTTTAGGAAAATCTCCAGTGTTGGACTTTATATCAAAGTTAATCACTTCTAATGGTAGCTTCAAAAACAAGAAAAGGGGGGAAATGGGCGATTTTTAGTGTTTCATCAAGTATCATTTACAAAATGGTATTTATATATATTCCCACTGCTTCAGTTAATAATGTTTTTATTATTGTTTCTTCAATGTGTAATTTGAAAAGAGAATTAGGTAGCTGTACAGTAGTTTTCCCACTGAACAAAATCTGTATTAAATGCAGCTGATAAAACAATAGAATAGCTCAACCATACCATTTATTTGACAGATAGGCATATATCCCCACTGAGAATTAACCTGAACTAAACTTTCTGATGAATTACACAGACATTCATTTCCTGGGATAGCCATCAAGAGCTGAAACATTTTCTTCTTTCTGACTATAAAAAATCTGGCATATAAATATTTATTTAACAGCTGAAGTACAATCACAGCACTACATCATTAAAAGTATTTCTATTCTTCATGAAATTTAATGGTTAAGTTCCATTTTCTTTACCCATTTCCAGGAATATTTTATTCAGAAGAACTTCCAATTATAGTAGACAGTAAGACAAACTAAAATATGACTTGGAGGAAAAATAACAGAGTACTTTTTAGGTTTTCTGATCCTTCAAACTTCAAGATATATCCTAGTAATTCAAGCAGAATTCTAATATATTCAGTTATGAATATAAATTATTAACATTTAGTATATTACAGTTCTATGATGCTATTTTTATAAATATTTAAAGATACTCAGTTGAGAATAAAAATGAGTAAAGTTATACGTACTGGAAGTTTGTGGAACTTGGAGTCTTCATAAAAATTTCCCACTGGGACAATAAAATATATACTAAAAATTTCACTGAAAAATTGTGATAGCTTTATTGGTCTTTAAGAAGGAATAGGTTTGTCTACTAAAGTTCTACAGAACTGGTGCCTGTAGTTACTGATCATTAGACAGACAACATCTAATTACAAGGAATCCATAAACAAAAAGCTGGTTATCTGAAATATACTTGGAAAAAGAAACCCAAAAAAACACACTTTGTAAAAACCAAACTGGTCTTCCAAACTGAAGATTTAAAACCGTTTTAAAATTTCCTCTCAAATGCTGGGCAAGTTCACCTGGAACATTCCACAGATCATCTTCCTTCAGGAGTTTTATCATAATTTATATTGATAAGGTATTTATAATATTTTCAGAGTATGTTGAGATGACATAATCTATAATTTTGGAATTATCAGGCAGAGGGTAAGTCGTTTCAATACAAATTGATAAAATATTAAACCCAAAAAAATCAAGCTTTGAAAACTGAATTTGTAAGTTTTATAAAAAGCATGAAATGTTTTCCTGATCCATTAAAATGCTGTTTAGTCAAAAATGACAGGAATTTTTCACAAGGAAGAAGACTTCTCTAACTTTATTAGTTAGAAATAAAACTTGCTATGTAGTTTTAATGACCAACCCATTGGGCCAAACAATCATCCCTGTAAGTCCTCCCCTTGTTGCACATAAGCTGTTGAGAATGGAGCACATTTCACTCTACATGAATTTAGAGGAAGAGAAAATTACAGGACTACACATTCACAGTCTCTTGTAATTGTTCTGGGTAGCTTAAAAATATTTGGTATTTTTTTACTGATCTCCTAAGGCATTTTGATTGCACAAATACCTCAGCATTAATATATTAGCAGATCTGTAATTCTTATGACAAATTCAGAAAAATACACACATAGTCTTACTCTCTTCTCAGAAAACCTACCTTTCTGTTTAAAGGCTTAAAAAGTTTGAAGTAGACTTTAATTTTTTTCCTGATATCTAACAGACTGATTCTAAAATTTTGAAACTCAAAACAGCAACTTTTCCTGGGTAACGTCTGATAAACTACTTGTATTTTCACTTATAGCCTTGTCTGTCTGTATAATTCCTGGCAGAACATGGAACCTATATCCTACTTCTCATATGATTGAACTTAGAAAGATGCCTATCTTGCCACAGGGCAGGAAATGGGGTTTATTAATGGTGGTTTTAAGGAGTTTTGTAAGTGCAGTAGAGGATGAAAAGAGAAAAGCCACTTGAGTTTTTCTCTTATGTCAGCTTTTTTTTGTTATAAAGATCAAGGAGAAAGAAGTCTTATTACTGTGCTAGCAAAATACAGCTAATCTGATGGACAGAGCAACAAGTGCAAAGTGGGAAATCTAGTTTGACTTTAAAGTTTGCCCTCTGGTGTAACTTTGTACAAGTCATTTCCTTTTGCTAGGCTCTCCACTTTGCTTTGTAAAATCACTGCGATGAACCTTTCCTTCCTTTGAAGAAGAAAAGGTCATTATGGTTAAAAAGAGGTTCACTTCCACAAAGCTCAACTACTGTTTTCCTGAGGGCAATTATCTCCCATTAATAAATTTTAAAAATATACAATTCATTCTTATGTGGAATGTATGTGGAAATAGACAAAATTATATGGTTTTCAATACAGTAATGTCTGTCCTGCAAATTCTATAAGAACATCTGCTGTGGTATTGATATCCCCAAACATCTGTCTAACCACTAAGAGTAAAACAGAGTTGCCTTACTGAGGTAACATCTATGAGGTAGCTCGTTGGTCCTGTGATGATGGCAGGTTCACTCCAGCTGACATTAATACTGTGAGGAGATGTAGCTAAAACAGTCACATTTTCTGGAGGACCATCTGGAGCTGAAAAGAAAAATGTGTATATGAATCAAGGCCAAGGAAGTGCACAAAAAATAACCCAGTATAATTTTAATGGCCAGTAGAGATTTGAAAATAAAACTTTGTCACACAATTAAGATTACATGCTGTTTGAATAACTATAATTTTTCCTTTTTTTTCATATGTAAGTCACACTATGTGATTTAGAAATACGTCTTTCATTGCAATCACTACAATTTTTCTAGAATATGGACTGCCTACGACTTCATCTTAAACTGAGATTATAGACATTTTTAATTACAAGTTCTTTATCAGTATTTCACATGACACAAGCAAAATATATGCAAATATTTATACAAATAGACAAGCATAATGTATTTGTTTATGTTAAATCAATCATTCAAAGAACAAGAAATTGTTAAAAGACATCATATTATGCATGCTAGAAAAAATATTCCAGCAGTATTGGAAAGTACAAGTAGAGATATTTTTCTACATTTCCTTTCAATTTATTCTTAACATGTTGAGAAACTACAGAAAACCCAAACAAAAGAAGTGGTAAGAATTGAAAGAGGGCAAGAATGTTCTCAATAAGAAAAGAGAGTTCCCGAAAATTTCCATTTGTTGAGGTGATATGTTAATTAACCTAGTTATTTCTTATTAATTAATAAGAATTTAATGAAATCATAATAACAACTCAGTAATTCTCAGTAAATGATGTTATTTTTCCATAATAACCATTTAAATTTCAGGAAAATAAAATTTGGAATAGAAGGAAAACAGCTTTGTAGACCATCACAGAACTTGGCTCCAGGGTATCTTGCTTTTGGATCTACTACAAAAAAAGACAACCGTGGTAAATATCACTGAACAGCCTGTTAAAAACAACAACATATTTGTGTGTTTTTCCAGAACCTGACTTCATGGTGCTTTCTTTTCAATCTATCACAATAGTATACATATCAGTTAACAGTATACTATAAAAAACTACTAAAGCAATCATACCTATGCTAATCAGAAGATGCAGTCTCTTTTCTCAAACAAGATTAACAGATGAATGTGTAGTTTGCCACCATTAATCATTAGGTAAGAGGGCTAAATGAGGAAAAAAATTGGAGAGTATACAAGGCTACTTAGTTCTTCAGAAAAAACACAGAGTAGGAAAAGGAAAATAACATGGAAAGAAATATGTAGGTGTTGCAGTTATGTGTGAAAGATTAATGAGGAAAATAAAAAAATTTTGCACTATGGAGGCAAAAATTTGACACCAACATTGCAGAATAAAACAGAAATATTTGAGATTAGGTAAAGTGCTATGATGAGTTTAGGGAGTTGGATACAGGAATTAGATTCTTGTACTGAGATTAGCAGGAATATGAAAGACTTTATAGGCAGGATCGAAGTCAACCATTGGGAACAGTACCCAAAAATACTGGATAGCATGGAACAACTGGATGAAGAGTGTAACTGAATGAACTGTGAGTGCACAGGAGGGGTGGTAAAAGAGGAGAGTGCTCAGAGAAGGCTGGCTGTGAAGTGGGGAGCTACAACAGATAAAACAAGATACAAGGGCAAGCAAGTTCCATGAAAATTAGAATAAGCACAAATTTCAGGTAATGCATGTCAGGCTTGTTACCAAACTGTGTCTTTCAGTGCAGTGCTTCCAGTAGCTATGGCAATGATATTTATTTGCTTTATTGCAAAATGAAATTTCTGAAAAACAGTATAAAATTATATATATATATAGCTTCTTGAGCCTTAGTTTTCAAACCAACCAAGTTTCCAAAGACAATTTTCCATTGTTTTTAATAGAACTAATGGACTCTGCAGTTATGCATTAGATGGTGTGAGATAATTTTAAAGCATAATCTAATCTACAAATTATCCAGTCTGCAGTTACTTATATGGTTAATTTCCATATGCAGTTTATCCTTGATGTATTTGTAGGTATTTGTAAGAAAATTCTGATTGAGCATGCTATATTTAAGTTGCTTATCTAAAGTGTGTCTAAGCATTAGTACCTGGTTTATTTTCATTATGAAAAGTAAAATATCAGACATTAACCAAATCAAACTGAAATGTAGGAATATTTTCTGAATGAATTTTCTGAATGAAAGGTATCTGACATGTTTCATGCCTTACAAAAAACAACTTTTTTAAAACTGTGCTTGATTCAGTGGATAACTGCCACATTCTGATTTAGGTTTGTTTGTGAAATGAATCTGGTCAACATGAAGCCATGATATCACTACCCCCCTTCTCTTATAAATCACAGCAATTTACTCTGGAGAAATGACCTAGTCTTATTCTCTCATTCCCCCATAATCCAATCACTTCCTCTCATAAGCACTTTTCTCCTGGTTTTCACAATAATGCATTTTCTGTAACTAATAACCATCATTTCCTGATTATCATGCTTCTATCCTTGCACAGGAATGTGGGTCTTATGGAGGTCAGGGTCATCTTTCCCATCCATCTGTGTCCTGATGCTAAGGCAGCAGTTCAGTGTGTGAGTTGAAGATAAGTCTGGAGAGCCCATCATTTAGCATAATCCTCAAAAATAAGACTGAATACTCGAGTTTTCCAACTGAAATTCATGCTTGCCAGTTTGGTTAGGATCAGCTCTTTTCTTCGCTTTCATAGCAAAAATTAAGCGAATGGTTCAGTTATTTAATTTTTAATCATTAGGTTATTTCTATATAATTTAGAACAGTTATACCTTGTATTAGTCCATAATTACTTGCAAATGTTTACTTTTGAGGAAATGTAATGAACAAAGAAAAAGAAGTTCTCCCAGGCAAAACTTTCCAGAAGAAAGAACACAAAAAGACATGAAATATCATTACTTTTCATCACACAGAAACATTTCTTTAATAGTACCAAGCAACTGGGTATTAGCAGAGATTGGGAAAGAAGGTGCTGAAAAGAGCAGCATAACCCTCTGCCCCATGTTTCTGTGTCCTAGCCTTCATGGGACATTTGAACATCTGGGATTTTCCTTTGTACCTCTGTATATCCTGGCATTAGGGGACTTGGCAGTTTACCAAAAAGCATTGCATTGTGTAACTGTATGAGATCCAAAATGAGGTCACTGATCTCGCTGTCATTCATTTTTCATCTAACACTGACCCTCCACGATTATTTTTCTGTCAGTAAAGCTAAGTTCAGCCGATCTTATTCTCCTCATAAATGTAATAGTGAAACTTGGGGTAAGTGCAGGTGTGAAGGAACAAAGTTTCCATAGCTAGGGAAAACATTTCTTGCCCTTTCCCTTACTGTGACACAACACTGTGATCTTCTGTGCTGGTAGCTAAATAAATCTAAGTTATGATGAAAATATTTAATCTTGTAAAATAGATTTGGCTCTTGGGTAATCAATCAGCTAAGTAATAATGGTGCCATAACACCACTTTATGAGACAGTAAGACAATTCCTGGGAGGATAATCTGCAAGACAGAAGGATGAACGGTTTATCTGTGTGATGTGAGAACTGGGCTGTACTAACAATCCATAATATTTTCACAGAGTAACTCTATAGCCACTCTCAGTACAGAACACTGCCATTATATTTCTTTTTTAAACTTGCAAATGAGTTAAAGAATTTTGATAATAATTCCTATAGCCTTACATTTGTCTTCATAATGAACAACTGAAACAAAGCTAAGATGTTCACCTTATTCACTGGGTAGTCAGAATGATTAGGTATTTCTGCTTTAGCACAACAATAAAATCCTCAGAACTTGTAAAAAATATTTAGGGTTTATTTTATGTAATTTTTGCTGCTCTTGAAGTTTCTTCTCTTTATATTCTGGGAAATGAGACTAAGAGTTTTCACCTTAAATGCTCCTCCTGAATATGATAATAAATAAGCTCCTGAATATAATAGTTTAATATTTTCTTTAGGCTTAAGAGAAACACAAATTTCTGGGAACCCAATAAATTATGAATAAAAAATCCTTTAACTATTATTTCACGTCAAAGGTAACTTTACCTTTGGTAGAAGCAATGTCTTACTGAGGCACTTCTTGAAAATCAAGTGAAACAGTGCCTAACTTGTGCCCTCAAATGTGCAAACACAACTCCCATTGATTTTATGGGCTAAGTACTCAGGGTATTTTACATAGCAGCTAAGCACTCTTAAGCCCTAACAGACCATGCATATTGGCTGTGTATCAGCAGGCTAATCCAGAGGATGCTTGGCCCTGTCCATGAGGGAAAGGAGAGGGAGATCAACACCTGCTTTCTGCATACAATTTGCAAGGCTACCCAGAGTGCCAAATCTGCTTGGTGCATTCCGAATTTCTCTTTTCTGATACAGGCTGTAACCTCTGTAAAAGAAAGAGCAGAACTGAAGGGGTTTTTAACAGTAATTCTAAAAACTAGGCTTTGAAAAGTATGAGGTACCTAGAAAACTGCCCTTGCTAAAGATCAGCCACTGCCCATGGATGCTGCCAGCACTGCTGAAGCATGGTGGAGTTGCCAGCAGGCTGCCCAGATGCGTCATGTCACCTTCCTCTCTTTTTTAACTCCTCAGCTGATTGCCATTACCCAGGAAAAAGACCAGTGCCCAGACATGATATTTGGAATAGTGCCCATGCTTTCTTGACTCCATAGCTTATCTCCTGATGTGTCACCCGTTTACTCACAGGAAATTCGTTGCTGCCTACTTCCATCACCACAGATACAGGTCAGCAGCCCCAGACACTTGGGCTGGAAGAGCTGGTGGACCTTTTATAACTTTGACCCCACCACTTTTAAACTATCTAATAGAGGACACAGAGGACCTGCTGCTGCGAATGACCCTGAATTGGCATGGAAAGGGCTTGTGCAGTCTCTTGAGATATTTATGCTTTTAACTACCATGTTCTCAGTGGGACTGGAGAGGAAAGTAGCTCTCTTAAACCAAATCATCACTGTCCAAAAAGGAAATAATAAAAAGCATCCTAACTTCATGCAATTATATGTGTTTTCATTATCTGCTTCTCCATCCAATTTAAATCCCTATTGCAACCTCAGCAACAATTTTTGAAAAGTATTTGCATGTGTCTGCAGCTGAGTTCTATCAATTTAATAGTAAGAAATCTCCCCAGAGCTGCTGGCGTAAGACCTGCAGAACTGCTGTTGTCTATTTTCTGCTCCATCTGGGTTTGGTTTTTTTCTTCCCCTTAATTTAAAATGTTGCATTGATTTACAGGCAGAACTTCTCAGTAAGTCACTGGACAAAGAAAGTGCATATGAGAATGACTCTGCAGCTGATTCCAGCACTTCTCAATCCAAAGGACTACTTCTGAGCTTTATAACATATCAGGCTCTTATGATGTTTACTATCACAGTGTCCAAAGCCTCCTGTGTTCACATCACATGATTATAAAAACTTGAGTGGGACAAGGTAAATATCTGGACAATTGAGTAGTCCTTGGTACACAGCTGTTCCAGTACTTGGTAGCTCTATTATTATTATTACTTAGCAAGGGGAAATTACTAAAAGAGCTGTGATTAAGTCAGACAACTCATGGTGATTCTCAGTTGTTCTACAGAGGCTATAAGCCAGATCTCAGATATTCTCTATCCTAGCATGGCTGCAAACTGGTAGGGAAGGTCATATATCCCCATGACAACTGCCTAAATAATTTATGTTTCATGTTCCTTTCTCTCAAATATTTAGTGGTGAATTATTTATGACAACTACCTCTTCTCTTCAAAACTTAAATCCTCAGCTGAGGCATGAGAGTTCTAATATGTATCATGGCAATCCTGTATATGTCACATGGAAACTCTGATTAGTAAACTCTGTAGGTGGATATGGTTTTGGAAAGAAATCTTAATTCCTCTGAAACAATTGCTTAAATTCCATTGCCAAAACTACACAACAGAATTTCAGGAGTTTTACAATGTTAATGAACAGATATTTAGTCAAAGAATTAAAAAAAATACTTTTTTCATTAGCACACCCCACAGGTGAAATTGTATTGAAAAACGGCATATCAATTCACACTAGCAAAAATTCAGACTTACCAAGTGTACACATGTAGTACGACTGAGGATTGAAGGATTGTTGAGTAAGCAGTAAATATAAAAGAGTATACAAAATACATCGAAATAGTGTATACCTACCACATGATTTATATAACATATATATATAATGTAAATATATAGAAATATATATCAAGAGTTGCTATAAACCCCTGTTGACTTCACCAGTATTGTAGGTCTATGAAGAAATAATTTCTACCAAGAGCTCTTGCTTGTTTAGATGAACATCACATTGTTACAGCATTATGAGACATGGCAGACATGCCTACTTACAGCCAGGAAGGGTTTGAGTTGAAATCCAAGGTGAAGAACTGCCATAACCAACACTTGTACTGGCAGCAACGGCAAATCTGTACCATCTGTATTTTTTCAGTCCATACACTGTGTTTTCTATCCAGTCATCCATGACATTTTCATATAAATACTGATGCATCTCATATTCAATACATTCCATAGCTTCCCAGTTACTGCAGTGGGTGGATTGTAGCTGCGTGGTAATCTTGTAGTTTTGAAAGTAGCCAAGGATAGATTTTGGTGATCTCCAATGCAAGGTCACACTTGTTGATTGCACATTGGAAAAAACAATATCCCTGGGAGCACTGGGAACTGCAGATTGAAACACACGTAAGATACCTTTAAAAAAATGATTCCACCTATACTACTTTTATCCATTATTGAAAAAATATTTTAAAAAGCATATCTAAAGACCAAGATTCAACTTCTTATGTTTAATAATCAATACTTCCAATGGCATAAATCACACTGTACATATTTAGGTGGCATACATTTACTATACTTTTTGAAATAAAGAAAAATTCTTTCAGGCAAGGCATGTAGCTTTGAGAGGTGTGACATTTCTTTTGCTACCTTTGGGGCTATGTCTCAACTAATGGACACAAAGTTATTTTTGGCATACCCATAGCATCTTTTGCTGTGGGTTCTAAATGGGATTCTTCACCTCTCATTTAGAAATACTCCTGTGTCTCCTGCTCTCTTGCTAATAGATGAAATCCTCACACAACAGGTCTAGGTAAGTATCATAAGTCTCCTGTTTCACCTTCTGAATGCAAAGTATCAATACATGCAATATGTTTGTCTAGAGTTATAGAAGTGCTTTACAAGAACATTAAGAGAAAAGATAAAAAATAAACTTCCTACAAACTTTGCTTCCATTTATTTATATGCAGGTTATATTCATGCCCATGAGACAGAAGCAGTGCATATATTACATACATGTACATGTACACACACTTACCTTGTCTATATGGAGTCAGCAGTGTACTCCCAAATTTCACAGGCCAGTTGAAACATATGGTTTTGTGCTATATCATATAGTCATAGAGAAAGCTAATATTATCTCTAAGAGTCTGTAAGATAATACTAATACTCCCTATGGCAAAAACTGCAGAAAAATCAGCTCAGAAATCATTGTGTGCACATAGCTTTAAACAGTGCTTTAGAGTCTTTGGGGGAAGAGGTATCACTGGTAAAAGAAAAACACATGATACATCCTCAAACTGAAACTGAAGAAGTCCCAAGGCTTACATAAAGAAGAAGGATCCCAGACCAATGTCTGGGACCTTCCCAGACCAGACTGGGGAAGAAAGAGAAAACACTTCTTTTTCTTTTCTTTCAGTCTTATGGGAATATCTGATCTTTGCTTTTGTCTGCAACAATTTGTTTATTAAAATCATCACAATTTAATAAGCTGAATCCTCTCCAGTAAATATGGATGCTTAACAAGAAATGTAAGTTCTGAATCAGACAAAGCTCTGTTGATAAAAAGATTGAGAAATTAAAATCCTTTCAAATGAACCCAAAGCAGGTGGAACCTGCAGGAGAAGGAGTAGGCAGAGAAGCACAGACCTTCCCCTGTTCTTACACTGAGCTCTTATGCACAAGTACCCAACACCACAGGATGCAACAGCCCCATAGATTCCCATCTAACCAGACATAGAACAAGAGCAAACTATATAAAAAAATTTTCCTAAGACAACTTACTTCATTATACTCCATGCTATCAAAATTAAAGTTGTTTTTCTCTATTGTTATTAGCATGAAGATAAGTACAGAAAGGAGTCAAAAACCTCAAAACATGCAGTACCATTCTTGATTGCTCATATTTGAAGACATAATACTTCTTTTACCCACTTTCAAAAAAATAAAGCACTGCAATATTTTATTAAAAAGTCTATAAACTCTATTAGTTATTTCTGTAAAATACAAGAAATGTTCTAGTTTGACTACTAGTTTATGGAAAATAAAGGCAGAGAAATGCCACATGGTTAGTAGAAAATACCTGTATTTTTCCTCCATGAATCTTCTACACTTTTATAATATAAGCTGTTAATATCTGCTAAGACACTGCAAAAATATGAATTCTTACACACTCAAATATGATAATGATAAAATGTAGTATAGAACAGAAAAGTAACTATTGGGCTATATTCCAATACAGAAGCTTGGGTTTGCCATAAAGCAGATAGTAGCTGGTTAGTTGCTGGGTGTTAGTAGGAAGTGAAAATATATTCCTTCACTTGCCCAACTGTGCAGCTGACTAAGCTCTGGCTGGCACAACAGCAGTCTCTGCACCTGAAACAAGGCATGCTAAAGAGGCTGGTCACAGATATAGGAAGAGCAGTGCCCATGGTCTAGACACCATGGTGGCCTTTCCTTCACAGGGAGAGTACCTTGTTCCCTTGTTTTCAACATGGATGATGACATCAAAAGTAACTAAGAATTAGCAATTTTGCACTAAAGAAGGAAAAGACACTTTGCTTTCCTGGAATTAGAAATTATATCAGGCAAAATGATGGTGGCTCTGACTTGCTGGCTCTCTCACAGACTAACAAAATGCTAATACATCCAGCCTCTATGAGCTTTCCTTGTATTTGGAGAGGCAAACTCACTTAAAGTGAGGAAAGAATGGAGGGTGGAGAAATTATGTCTCTCTTTCTATCTGTTGTTTTTCCCACTGACTGCTGAGGGCACCCATACACATTATCTTCACAAGGCTGAAGGTAACACCTGTGATTATCCCAGTAAGTAACACCTCATGAAAACCACCATCTTTAAAGATAAACTTGTAGGTATCCTGATAGCAGACAATCAGACAAGCATTTCTTCTTTCACACAAAAACTTTGATAACCATTTTTTGCTGTCATTTTTCCAGTTTATGAAGGCCCATATAAACAAAATATTTTGAACCCAAAAATCAAGGGTCATTTAGCAGAATCCACAGTAAAATTTTCTCTGTCATTGCCTAGACAGACCTTTAAAATGTTATCAGAGCCCAAAACATTAGTCAGTTTAAAATCAAGCTAATTTTGTCTCCTTCCTTACATAGGCAAATCAGACATAAATGTAATCACTCACAAGAACAAATGAAAAGATGTGACCTGAAACTGGAGCAGATCAAAGAGGTTTGGTCCTAGGGCCACAGTGAAGAGCAGTGACACCCAGTGGCACAGTATCTCTTGAACTTGGTGATAGTGCTCAGAGACAATTTCAAGACAGCTATGCTATTGGGTTACAGATACAAAGAGGATTACAATTACTCCAGCATGGATAATCAGATTTCCATTCCTCAAGAATGACTAAAATTCCCCCAACTTTTTCTGTCCACAGATGGTACTGATTTGAAAGAACCTTTCCATGCTTCCTAGAGTAATCATGCAGCTTGTCTAAATTTTCTAAACATGACTTAACTATGATGAAGTGATCACTGTTCACATTAAAAATTATGGAAACCAGAAACTGCATATTTTTCAATTATTATTTCAGGTTACATCGGAACTGTATAAAGCTTATTACTGTTTCTTATATACTGACAATTCGGTATGTACCTAATGGGAATTGTATTATTAATCCAAATTTCCAGAAAGGTGCACTGAAAGAAAGGCATGAAAAAGTTTGTGATTGCAGTATTGTAAGACATTAATTGCTGAGGACTGTGCTCTGATTAGCTAGTGGGAATTCTTGCCCTAATCCCAAGTTTAAATTTCCCAAGAATCATACATAGGATCTCCTAAGTCTCATCACATATCTCACAGTCTTTCCCTATTGTATTATGTTTGCTCTAATTCAGCTATCTCTGAAAGTAGGGAGATTTTCTAAGTCTGAAACATTTGGTGCAATGTACTCCACCTAATTTTCCATTTAATAGCTTCTAATTCAGCTTCTGAAAGCCAGCCAGGGAGCTGGCAGAGAGGCTAACCATGAAATGCTGGTGAATTCAGTTTCTGGACTGGAAAAGGAATGAGGTATTCTCAGGTTCATCTACCATTGTTCATATGTTCATATGATGCCTAAATTTCAATGAAAAGTACTGAAATCAGATACACATGGGATTTTAAGCTCCTAAAACCTATTTACATGCCTGAGCTCTCACTGAAGTGAGAACTTAAAGTTACTGAAGGGTGTGGAATTTTAACACCTAAATAAAAGTTAGTTTGGCAGATCTTGGCCCTATTCTTGTCTGGCTACAATGCTAATCAGCCTTTCCAAAGCTGGTGGACTGCCCTGAGATTGTTTTTATTTGATAACATAAAAAAAATAAATTCTTGGTAGAAAAAACACTAGCACAGTGCAAAGACTCATATCAAGTTGAAATCGGCCATTAGAACTGGTTTCAACTAACAAAAACACTTTGTAGAAAAAACCTTATTCACAATGCAAAGATAACCTAAGGGCAGCAAAGGACACACACACAAATCTACTGAGAAAAGAGAGGTTATGGTTTTCTGTGGAGACTTTTGTGGAAAGCAACAGCTACAGCTGCACGGGCTGTGAACAGAAGACAGTAATCTGATATGGCATAGTTCCTAATGAAGTTAATAAAAAAAAGTCTGCCTACAGAACAGCTGCTTGTAGCTGGAGTTTGGATTAAAAGAACTGCGGCAGCCTAGAAGTCTGTTGGGCGGTATTAAGAGCATCAATAGGAGGAAAGTGAAGAACAAAGTAGAACCGAGAGCAGTGGGCACACACCAATAAAAGTCTTCAGAAAATAACTGAAAAGAAAATAAATATTCTGTATTTATTATCTCTCTTAAATTTTGAAAGCTTAATTACAGAAATGAGTACCCCTGATCACACTAAATACTAGTCAAGTATAGAATACTAACTTCAGGAGGACTCATCATGATATAAAGTCCTGCTCAGTATGAATAAGTACGTCATGAATAGGACGCAAATTATTTTGCTAACATAAAAATGTAAAAAACTGTAGACTATTTTTCCCATGACTTGAGACTGACATTATCAGACATGCTTTAAAGGAAATTGCACAGTTGAGAGCACGTCTTAAAAGAGCTTCTATGGACCATATTTCTCAGCCCTTAGCACATTAGAAAACTCAGTCTCCAAATGTGGGATCTAAGCACTGAAAAATCTAGAGAGAAATGCACTTCTTTAAGCTAAAAAGAGAAGTAGTGAAAAGTTGCCTGTACTCTAGTCTTAAATGTTCAGCTTTCCATTAAACTAAAACAATCTGCTTTTTAGTAAACATTGTATTTGACCTGTAAGTGCAATCCATATCAGCTTTGTACATATATGTCACCATCGTTTCTTATATGTTAATGCACAGTTGACCTAGACTCTACAGAAAAGACAAAAATTCCTTTATTCAATACTATATAAATAGTATATTTTTATCAATCTTCTTATTAAAATAATACTGGTACAATTTCATTGGCAGCAACTGAGCGATACTGCATTTTTTTAGTGAAGATTTGACATCAACCTCAAAGCCATTAACTTAAATTTGGATCAAACAACTAATCAGAAGAAGTAAAGAAATTAATATTACATAAAGAAGATTAAATCTGGGGGAAAATAATAGTCATATTGGAAAGAAGTGTTTCAAAGATCCTTATTTCTAATTCACTCTGCAATTTTTGGATGATTTTGCTTTAATACAATTTTGAAATGTGAACTTGCAGCAGGGATTGAACATATGAAACACACAGCTCTTTTCTATCCTGACAGAGGATATTGAAGCTATGCCATTTCCAAAACAGTGACTCTGCAGCAGGCTGATTCCTCAGGATAACCAGGGCAACACATCTGCACTGCACATCTTACTCGCAGCCCTAAGAACCACTTGAGGGCATGGGCTTAAATATTCTTCCAGTGCATCATGGTCATCTGTCATTTACTTCACTACTTAATGAGGAAAATCATGTAACTCCAACTCAGAGCTCAGAGCTGTCATGAGCTGCCAGATCCTGAGAAAAGGATTTATGGTGAAGAAAACAGCATTTCCTTGGATGTGAAGATGGCTTTAAACCCTTGCTTTGTTTTCTGCTTCTCAAAGATCTTGATTTCAAAAAGCCCACATTTTCCAATAGGAACCTCCATAGTGGAGATACAAATCCAGAACCTTTAGAGTGTTCATTGTGCAGAGAGTAAAGACATTTTGCGCAAATGCAACAAAAGATGATGCTAATTTGCCACCTCCACACCAAAAGACCTGAGAAACTTTCCCATCACCAATTCCTTTAGGCACCTCTCTTCTTTATTCACAAGGCACACTTCTGTGTATAGCTACAAGTTATTAATGGACTGAAAAATAAAGCCCGAATTAAATTAGAAAATGCTTCTTGGACAAATTTCTCACCATATTTCTTTTAAATGTAAGATATGAATGAATTTCTATTTAGCAGAAAACAAATGGTAAGGACTGTCACCAGAGTACAGTGGGGTCCTCAACCTCTTCTAAGACTGTGCTCAGGTATAATATCAGGTATGACTAGAAGTAAGGGGGAGAAGTGGGGGAATGACTCTGTGTGTCTTAATAGTGCAATCAATATGATTAATATTCTCAGAAAACAATAAAAAATCTATAAAGAAAAATCTAAATGAAAAAAATTGAAAGCAGAAACAGTTTTCTCTTTATTATTCATGCTTTGGATATCTCCAAGTGGCTTTTTAATTGTTCTGCTTTTATTTTAAACTACATTACTGTTACACTTGCTCCAGATTTGTAAGTTAACTGAATATTCACAGCTTTAGTGTGCCTTTTGGAAAAGTTTCCTACTATTTTATGGCTGTCTCTTGCTTCTAAAAATTCACTCAAACTTAATGAAATTTCATTTTAGTATGTGTATTATCTTGAAAGTAATCCAAGGATATCTATCCAGTCATAAAATCCTAACTCATTTATGCATGTGTATGTATACTATATTATCTTTCATATCCCTTATAACATATTTAATCACAAACTAATACTACCACTACAAAGCTGACAGCTTTTATAACATACTGCAGCCTGGCAGTGGTGGTTTACCATGACAATGGAGCTAGATTAGACACAAAATGCTACTAATCTCCTCATAAATTTAAGCTTCATGATCCATGTTTAATTGTACCCAGATATGAACAAATTTACCTCAAAAAAGGCAAATAATCTTGACAAGAATTTGAAGGTCAAATGCTATGCAGTGAGACCCTGAGCCAAATTCGATTTCACTTTATGTCAGAAATAAATGCATTGTCAGTGACTCAGTGCTGGCTACATATTCTGTGACTAATCTTAGACTACCATAAATAAGAAGCTGACAACAGCTATAAAACTGTTTCCATTCCCATCCATGAATCTCCAATTCCTCGTATCCAGTCACTACAAAACAATTCATGCAAACACACAGCTAAGGAAATGTCCTAATAATAACTAGTTTGTTGTAAATATGACTAAGCAACAACGAAGCAAGAAAGGGTCAGTGCAGAGTTTGTGGCAAAAATTACATGTGCTGTAGTGTAAGTCCTTCACTTAGGAAAACTCCCAGTGACAAGACACATAAAACAAATGTTGTTACAAAATAAAGACTGACATGGGTTTTTTCCTGTAATAGTACAACTCTTTATAACATGGACTATAAGACATTACCAGTTGCTCCCTAAAGCCCAGGCTTAATCCAGAGCTTTCTCAGTCTTTCCTCAAGGACTAATTAACAGCTAATTCCAAATTTCTCAAAAATCCCAACAATTAAGTTTCTCAGGTGTCAGGCTTCTTTAATACTGCTAGAAGCCTTTCCCCCATCCTCCAAGATGTGAAGCACCTGGGAAGTTTCCTCTTCCCCTCTGTTACCAGAGGGTAACACCCCTCCTATGCAACTATCTCCAAGTCTGAATTCCATCCTCAGGCTCAGTCTTGCTCTAGCTCTGAGGTCATGCCATGGCCATGAGCTGCAGCCACGGTGTGTGAGCAGCCATGGTGTCAAAGAAAGCTCAGAGTGTTCTGCTTGTATTTGAGAAATGTCCAGAAAGACAGGAGCACACACATCTACATCGAGCACAGCAGCTCAGCTCACTACATTACTTCCAGCCAATACTGTAAAATGTTGTGCAAGTGTATGCTCGTGTCTAATACATAAACAATGCTTTTGCCTTTTCAAAATTGGATTTTGAGCTCTGCTGATGAACAGAAGTTTCTGAGCAAACAAGAGGACAGATGAGCCAGGCATGTCTTAAATTGCCAAGGTTCTGGACAGAGGGGGACCAGCAGGGATCACAAACTGGCAGCATTTGTAGGGGAACTGTTGATGAGGAAGCCAATTTAGACAGAAAATTTTAATCAGAAATGTGTATGAATGTGCCATGTCATAGTTCAAATAACAGATGTGGCCAGGCTTTAGTGGGATAGACTGTATCATGAGGAGGGGCAGTCATCAAAGCACAACCCTGGCTATTTTCACAATGTTGGCCAAAATATGCCAGCAAGGGGCTTGTCCTCGTTTGGAGCTCATCCATTTGATCTGGGACCAAAGCAGCAGTAGTTCAGCTGACACACAGGCATGGTCTAGATTCATCCAGACATGCACATCCACAAGTCAAATTTTAAGAAGAGTGGAAATCAAAGCTCATAATGGGAGAGCAAGGCTTTGTGGACAGGAGAGATCCAGTGGAGGTGCATGCCACTCGGGAAGCTAGCAATAGAAAGTCTAAGAGTAAGGGCAAGTCTGATCTCCTCCAAGTTCAATGTTCAACTCAAGTCTACATAGCCGAGCTCATTTTGTCATTCTGAACCAAAACCTTGTTGCTGACTAAGACTCTTGTGTTTATTATTTGACAGATCCGAGAAAATTCACTCTTTCAGTTGAAGTATATATGAGAATGAGTGCTGTAACTCATCTTTTAAGTTATTAAAAAACTTAGTAATAAAGTACTACAAAAGCTAGGTTTGGCCTCCTGGGGTACAGTTGTGCTCCTCCATCCCACCCTGTGTTTACTAATTATCCACTTTTCTGAAATAGAGACCTCCTCAACTCTATTGCATAAATTGATGTCACTTAACACACACATACAACAACAACAAAAAAGAGCTAAATGCAATAATTTCTCCAGTAATTTAGTGGAAAAGTGAAATATTATCTGGATGTTTCTTGCCTAATATATTTTTTTATTTTTATATTTAACTATCACCAGAGAAGAAAAAAAATCCCAAGAAATCATCCCTGACTGGAGCACTGAAACAGGCCTTTGTTTCCTGGATTTAGATTTCAGCTCCTCTCCACTTTCAGTTGAGAAGATATGTACATAGCTGTTCACAGAACTAACTCTATTTTGCATAGAATATCATCTCCGTGTTTCACATGTCAAGTGAAAGCACTGCCAAGATTAGGTGAGGTGTGAAATGTGTCTGTGGAGAGAAAAAGGAAGACAGACTTTGGGTAACAATTTTTCACTTCAATGCCAGAAAGCCTGTCTACATTTTTCTTTGGATTTGGCTCACAATTTTCTTTCTTGCTTTAAAAAATCCTATCCATGAAAACTTATGACAACATTTGCTTTAGAGGCTAAATTTTTCTCAGTTTCCTGAATTCAGCTTTATTGTCAATTAATTCATACCACTGTCACTTAGTAAAAGCAAAAAATCAAGAATTTCACTCCCAAAAATTTTTTCAGACATACAGTCCCAAATACTCTAAATACATTAGGAGCACGGCAGATATTATAAGACAAAACATAATAAGTGATCATAAATTAAGAAAATAACTATTCAAACTCACATAGAAAAAGGTGTTCTTAAAAAAGGTGTTTTTAAAAATGGCAATTTTTTCTCACATCACAAGGTGTGTTCTAAAACAGGAGAAAGAGGAAGCCCTGCTTCTCTTCATTCACTATTAGCATGAAATTTAAACAACAGAATGTTTTAACTGCCTGAATTGAAGCTGTTTTTTCATGCCTGCTTGTTTCAGAGTCATCATTTAAATTAAACAAAAAAATTAACTTGAATAATTATTTACCTTTTTCTGGAAGAGTACTGGCATTGCATGTCTGTTCTTCACCATCACCAGCAGATGTTGCAGCTTTTATTTCAATTTGATAAGTAACATTGGAAAGCAGATTGCTAAAAGTATGCAGTGTATCATAAGATGGGAAAATTGTAGAATTTCCTTCAACTGCTATGATGTAATGTGTAATTATGCCGTTGGCTGAAGCAGGAGGGTCCCACTGCACTAGGATCGATTGCCAACTCGTTGCAATACAACGAATGTTCTGTACAGCATCTGGCACTTAAAGGATACACAGGCACCAAAGGTTAACATGCACACACAATTAAAATTGTAAACACAGAACAATAACACTGGAGAGGTAGACACAATATTCATAGCAAGAGTCAAACACTACAGTGTCAAATTAATAAAAGAAACACAATGAAAGAACAAAATATGACTTTTTCCTAATCAGATTATTCATTTCCAACTACTGTGAATGTGACTGATGTTGGTACTTGAGACAGAAGAGGCCATCTGTCTAGCTTCTTCCTAATCGTGTGCTTCAGTTTTGTTTTCCTAACAAAACTTTTTTGCTCGTATTTTCCCCATTTTTTTTAAATACAGTGTACTATAATATACACAATATACATACTCCATATACCTACTCCATATACATAGCAACAACATAAACAGCAGTAGTTCCTTATTTATCTGTCAGCCATATTTCTTTCAGGAACTATATCACTCTTGTCTGTACAGAAATCACTGGGCAGGTTTCAGAGCTGTCATATCAATTCTTTTAACTTACTGTTCCCCATTTATTTGCTGGTTTCAGAAGAAGAAATTTTTTAAACACTCATAAAAAATCATGAAGGTAGAAAATATTATAATCATGTTGAAAATAGAGCAATTATTTATGACAATTGGTTGAAGAAAATATCATGAGTATGGAATATCTGGGATGAAATAAACGACTGATGAATGACCATAGCTGAGGACCACCTTCAGCTGGGGGTTCAGCAGCTAAACTGAACCAGCCCAGTGATGGTCCAGATTTCTGATGGTGTTTTAACTCTTTGGTATGATAAACAGCATAACTTTTCCCCAGAACCTCTGCTTTACTGGTTCTGGGAAGAATCTTTCACTGGAAGTGTAATCTTAGCAAACCTGTAGTCATCATATTGGACCTTTTTATTTTGTGGTCTGCTCCCTTTGCTAACAGTGCTCTCAATATATGCTTGTCCCTTGGCACTGACAGCTCTTACAGACCCTGGGGGCTGCTCTGACCTGGCAAAGGAGCTGCAGTCTTGCACAATAGACAGTTTCACAAAATCCACAGGCTCTCTTTGGTGGATGTTAAGTATTTCACTTTTAGTGGTTAGCTTCCTTTTTAAAATAAATTATTTTTAAAAATTTAAAAATTTCCATTTGTCTAATATAATTTCCAGTTCATTTGCCAATCTTTTGTCCAGCTGCTTTTGATACTGCTAATGTCTCAGTTATTTTCACAGGGATCTGAACTACTGCTTTGATCTGCAAAGACAAATACCTATCTAATTTTCCTCCCTTTATCTGTGTTACTATTAAAAGATTTATAGTAGCCATATAAGCCTCTCATTTCAGATGAGGACACTTTTAATTCTACGCTTCCGAAATCAGACTTCAAACCCAGTCTACAAATAGGAATTGGTGCTACAAAGGCAAGAGACAACGAGATAGTATTTAGGTTATGTTTTCTTTGGAGAGAAGAGGAAGACTTTTTTTCAGCCACACAAGGTAAATAAATATAAATATATTTAAAAGTGTCAGAACTGCAGCTTAGAAAAGTCACATCTAACCTGATTCCATCGTTGTAAATTGAACAGCGTCACTGAACTGATTGCCATTCCCAAGCCTGGTAAATGCTGAGACACTGATAAAATAGGGGCTGTATGGTTCTAATCCAGTAAGGTTTGCCTCAAGGTTTGAACCTGAAATGTTCTTAAGGAAGAAAATATTAGTAGTACACAATTAATCTCTAGAAACATTGTGGGCTTCACCTTGAACCTAGTGAAATGAACAGATTTACAGCCATAGTTTTGCCTCTTCCACTCTGAGTAGCTTTCAGTCAAATGCTGAAAACAATTTCCAGCTTCACATCAACCTCTGTCACCTTCTACTTCCTTACTACACCTCTGCAGTGGAGGAGGTCATAGGTCATAGCTTCTACATAAATTGATTAAGAGTTTTAAAAAAAAAGAATAGAAAAAGAAAAAGCTAAAACCCACAGTTCAATTCCTTGGATCTATTTTTCCCAGACCATGCAAAGCATAGTTGTTCAAATGTTGAGAAGACTTTAATAATAGCAGGGAAAGAGCTGAATTTCATCAAGAAATTCTGGGGAACATCTTGTGGAATCCAAGTTATCAGAGAATTACGATACCTAAATACAGCATTTCTATAAAAAATTATTTTTCTGCCTTGCTGCCACAAACTAAATCTAATTTCTTGCTCATAAAGCAGTACAAAATGTGAAGAAATGTAGGGCACAGCTGACACATTCAATTGCTTCAGCCAGTTCCTGTATTCTAATTTAGTTCGAAACTGCCTCAGATGGACAGATCTTAGGAGACTTCTACGAATACCCAAAGAATGTGTTTCCAAAGGTAGCTGGCTGTAGAATCCACAGTTCCTGTTTCATATGTGCATCGTGGCCTTTCAAGCATTATGGAAGAAACCAGGATGATGCCAGCACTTCCTTCCACAATGGGTAATAGCAGCAGACCTCACTGCAGCAGTCTTTTCCTGCAGCTTTTACAAGCATCCCATTTGAACAGGGCTCGGTACAGTTTCTAAGATTGAGATGCAATCCTTGCATTGCATCCTTTGCAGTTCATTGCTGCCTTTGCAGTTCATGGGGCATTTCTTGAAGCCACCCAAGGAATCAGATTTAATCTGATAAAATTTTGCATATCATAAAATTATAGATTCATAGAATGGTTTGGGTTGGAAGGTAAAGATTATCCAGTTCCAACCCCCATCTGTGAGCAACGAACTTTCCATAAAACCAGGTTCTCAGAGCTCCATCTAACCTGCCCCTGAACATTTATATAGCATCTACTTCAGTTACAATTTACTCGGTTATTCTCAATTTTTGTTTCAATGAAGGCTTCTGAACAGTTTTTACTATTTTTTAAGATAACTAGGAATTACTGCCTTTTTGAATCTTGAAAGTCCATAGGTACTTAATAGCTAAACAAAGGTAGCCACAAAGCAACTTCTCTAGTTTTCTAATATCAAGCTCACATTGAAATCAAATTATGATTAATAATTCTCATTGTTAATTAAATATTAGAAGCTCAAAGCACATTAAAATCTAACCATTTTTCCTGCTTAATTTGAAAAATTGAATTACTGGTATGGTGGGAAGGGAAGTAAACTGTCTTAGCAAATAGGAATTTATAGGAGCTTCATAATTCTAGGAGCATAAGAGACATTTAAAATACTTGCCATATCTTTTTTTTTTCCAAAAGCAAGAAAAAATATTTTTTAAAAATTATACACTCATAATTATCAACATACCCAAAAAAATAGTTTTTCAGTGTTGTTTTGATAAATCTTAAAATTATATTTCATAATAACTCCATTTGACTGGGGACTTGGATCCCATTTTAGCCACACAGAATCTGCGGTGTAGTTGATAATGGTCAAATTCTGGGGTGGAGCTAATGGCACTGCAAAAGAGAAATTCTGTTGAGTTCTAAATCACAAAAATCCAGGCAAAACAAAACACTTTGGACATGCAGGAGAACATGGTACTTTTGTTAATATTTGTATCTCAACTCAAGCTAACAGCACTTCATTGCTATTTCAATCTTCTTTCTTCCTCTTTGACATGAAAAAAATTCCATTAATCCAGAATGCATGTTTAATCAGGAGGGATCTTCTTAGAGATCTAACAAATCTATTAATCACTTAAATATCCTCACTGTCAGAACTAAGACATTTAACAGAAGTCATATTACATATGTAAGTGGAATGTAATATATTTTGATGCCTACACCATATATGGAGCACAACTCATCCTATATTAACAAGATGTGTAATTTACCATGCAGGGGAGAGGAGGTCCATGTAAAGGAGAACCATGTGAATGTGTCAGAAATATTTCCATCTTTTATCATTTTTCACTTTCATGAGGGGATGAAGAGAAAGGTACTGTTGATTGCTTCAAAATCCCTGACACTTTGCAAACCATAACATATTCCAAAGGCAAAAGATATTTCTTCATGGAGGTTTTTTTTTGTAATCCTAGGCAGAATGTGACCTCCTCTTGCACACTGTGGCAGGGGGAGGAGCACTCAGGAGACTTTTGCCTTGAAGTGTTTACTTCTTCTGAAAGTTCTTCACTCACAGACCAATGGAAAATTAATCCTTCATATCAATGCTCTGATGCTCAGATCTAAGATGGATGCAGTAACATAGGTCTGATATTTTGAAGTTGTTTACATTTGAATTTGCTCACCTGATTCATCTGTGTAGAACTGAAGCACAGCAGACGGACCGGGTCCTTTTACTGTTCTGGCAGCTGCATAAATGCTGTACAATGTGAATGGCAGCAGGTCTTCCAAGACAATAAAATTATTGGTGGTAGAGAACGAGTTATTCCTTTCTGGCCCAAATAGATTTAAATCATAACGTATTATGATACCATTTGGCTTAATGGGAGGATCCCATGAAAGCATAACTGAGGTAGTTGAGAGATTTAAAAATGTTTTGATTACAGGTGCGGATTCTGGGACTATATGAAGAAATAGGAAAGAGAAAAACAAGGATAATCTCAGAACAATATGAATTCTGTTTCATGGTCTTAAAATAGAAATGTGCAGCAGTTGTTTACAACATTGTATAAAAAAACTTTAAATGAAACAAGAAAAAGAAACACTTTTTTTTTTTAGAAAGTTATTTAGGGTTTTTTATACATTTCCTTAGGAATTAATAAAATATCTGAATCTTACCATCTTCATCAGTTCTTATATGAAGACTTAGAGCATGCCGTTCAGAAGATCCTTTATCAGTGGCTGGTGTGATTTTCAGAATGTAATCAGTATATTTCTCCAGATCATCAAAAATTATGCTTGTGTTGTAAGTAAGGAAAGATAATATCTTACTGGTTCCCAGTTGCATTAAACTTAGAGAAACATGAAAGAAGACTAAGCCATTTGGCTGGGATGGTGGAAGCCAGCTTACATTTACAGAAGATGAGGAAATGTTTTGATAGACCAGATTTTCAACAAAACCTTCTGGGACTATGAGAGATAATAAGCAAAAGATTAAATGCATGGATTACAGTAATAAAACATCCAAACTCCAACCAGAAATAACTGTTCAAAGTATAATTATTCTGAAAATGTCAGTTGTAATATTTTTTACAACTTTTAAAAATAATTTGTGTTTCAATATCAAAAAGCAAAATAGTTGAAAGCATATATGAATAATCATTTCTGTTAAATTTGTTTAGGAAAAGAATCTTAATGAAAGCTTAAGAAAATAATTTTATTGCTTATATCCACAGAGGCTTGTGCTCTATGTCCTTAGTATTTCAAATACTCAGACCAAAATGCTTTCCTTGCAAAGATAAATATTGCAACATTGAAAACCACAATCATATTTTTTAACTTTGCCATCATAATAGTAAAATAATTTTTATGTTTGAGAATATTTAATAAATATTTAATAAAAAGCATGGATATGCAATGAGCACTAAAAAAGTTATTAACTTACTATCCTCATCTGTATACACATCTATTTTTTCACTGGTTTTGTTTCCATCTCCAAATGCTGTGCTTGCAGTTACCCACAAAGTATAATGGCTGTATTTGGCTAAGTCATCCAGCACTACAAATGGGGACACACCTATGTTGCTGTCATTACCATAACTTGTGAAATTCTAAAGAGAGAAAAAGAAAGAAAATTTTACTACTTAAAATGTTTTTTATTTATTGATTTCTCTTTCTAGTTCCCCATTTAGCCATCGCCACCACCAGCAGCAATGATTCACCACAGTACTTAGAAGACAAACCTATGCTTTGACTCCTAATGAGTACTGATTTTTTCTGAAATACTCAATTGTATGATGCCTATTGTTACTCTTTGTGAGTACTACAGAATACATAATTGGCTTGTCTTGTTGTTTGTAATTATTGAATGTCAATTCAGAGATTAAAACTGTAATATTGCAGTGTGTTTATCCATATTTCATCAAGAAAATTACCAAAAAAGAGCAACACATGCTAATTGCTCATAGATCACATGAATCACACATGCTTTGGTTGATCATTGTTAATCAAAACAAAGGACTTCTTTTTCTTTAATCTACTTTTTTGAGAGTAGATTTTGAATTTAAAACTTCCTGTGGCAGAGATCTCACTGCACCACTTGATAAAGTGTTCCTTTTGCTAGTTGTCCCTTGCAATAACAATATGCCATTATCTCTAAAGAAATGTCTACAGTGGGTGGCCATGTTAAACTGAATGCATCATCAGAATGTTTTTCCTTTGTGCAGTTACTTGCTGATGAAAGGACAGCAGCAAACCTAGTCCCATTGTCTTTTGAACTGTATAAAAAAATGTCATTAATTCTGTGACTACAGCAATAAGTTAGTGCTTTAGACCAGCATCTCTAAGGAGGCTACTCCTGTTTGGAATCAACCATTATGGAAGATGAAAATGTATAAAGCATATTATTTATGTAAGTTCAGCTATACCACATAAGTGAATGTGTTGAATCATTTACAAGAACCTGACTTAAATGATCCAACACAGTTTGGTTCATGGTTTGAAAATTACTGAGAAGTTATTTAGCCCATAAAATCATATTCAGCTCAAGCATTGGGTAGGAAAGTAAAATCTTTGCTGCTGATTCAAAGAGCCAGTAGCATTCCTCTCCAGCAGTCACATTGCCCCATTGAGCCAATGGCATGGACAGCACTTCTCAGGAACAAAAAAAGTCCTAATTTTTCTACATGGCAACATTGTCAGGGTGAGCTGGATTTTGCCCAACCCTCTGATGAATTCCAGCTTTATTTGGCTTGCCCACTATTTTTGGTGCCAGATAAAATCCATACTCTCCACTTCCTTAAAATCCAAGTTAGCTTCCAAGTAAATGTTTTTCTGAAAAAGAGAGGCTGTGAGAGCAAATTTACTAAAGCAGGAGAAAGGCAACAGAAATATTTGGGTATTAAAATTTAGAAATACCACATAAAAGCAGAGGCATGCTAAAACTGCATACAGAAAGATGGTTTATATTTCTCATGAGGGAAGTTCCTACTGAAGAAGTCACTGTGATATGCTGAATCACACATTTGAATAAGTACTGTTCATACTGATATTATACTGATAGTTCAGTATGCAATCTCGATGTCTGCCACCAATACATATCAATTTATATATCTAATGCAACAATACCTGACCAGTTTTTGGTAAGGGCAAAAAAGATTTATTTTTTTTTCAGAAAACAATAGGTGGCACTCTCTTCATTTCCCTGAGATTTTTATATCTGTGTCTGACAATCTAGTTTTGCCTGCAGTCACTACTACTGACATAATATAAAAAAGTAAATAGTTTGTTTGGCAATGAAAACTTAAGCCTTTGTTTTGAATGCAGAACAGAAGCTGCACAAATTGTGAGTATAAATTTTTATATCCACTCTTATTAACGAACTATAAGCACACTGTTAGTTTTGTTCAATAGCTTAAGTGAACATCAGTCAAAATAAAAAAAATTCCACCTTAATATATGACTTTCTTCTAGAAGTAGTTTGGATTTCATACTAGCTTCATACCTAACTGAAAAAGGCTGGAAAGAGGTCTGTGTTACGTTTGGTAAGTTAAGGTACAGGAAACAGTAGATCAATTTCTAAGGTATTTAATTAAACTTTCTGATACTCAAGCAGGGTATGACCAAAAACATCATCTGGCCCAGAAGAAGCATTATAATACCCTCTTGTTGTCACTCATATTAGTATTTTTAGCAATAATGAATAATTTATAACTACATCTAATAATCAGATTTTTTAAAAATAAGACCTTAAATAATTACCTGAGTTTTCAAGGTAATTTTCAAGTTGTCAAGGCTACCATATCAAGTTTTGATCCCAGGTTTAATGGGAATTTATTGGTATGAACAGCTGAAAATTCAACTCTCAGTCTAAACAGACTTTACAATTTAGCCAGCTGTCTAGCAGTTAAGGACTCAGTGAACCAACGTGAATATTATGAACAGTGTTTTGGTGCATCCACAAAAACTATTTTAAGAGGTAGTTCCTTTACTGTGAGGAGCCCAATGAGTGGAGATGTCTCAAACTACTGATATGACAAAATATAAGGGGAAAAAAGGAACACATAATTAAGAGTAATAGTGAGCAGGAAGAACTGTGTGGGTACAAACTGAGAAAATATGAAACTTGTACTAATTGTACCCTGGGGATAGAACACTATAGGAAGTTTCACAATTAACTGTGGCTGCAGATGAAAGCAAACAGCTTAGGATCTTTGGCTACAGCTGAAGATCTTCCTTCTGTCCCTTTCTTCATCCATACATGAAAGAAGTTTTGACATAGCAAAGTATCAGATTATTAAAAGCAGCTAAGTGTAAGCAATACACTCAAGCCATGAAAGTGTCAGCAGAAACTAGTATCTTCTTCACCTCAGGATGTGGCAGATATTTCCAGTGGCATAAAGCTGTAATTAGCTGTATATGGAAAACATGGTGATGCTCTTCTTCACTGTTAACCTTTTACCCCTGTTCTGTTTTCTTCTTTAGGTTCATTGTATTGTGTTCATGTTTTGAGTTAGAGGATCACATACTTGACTGTGGGAATCAGGTGAGAGTGGTGACACTGTGAGGGCTAATCCAAACCATCCTTCAAGGAGCACAATATTCACTGTTCCACTAAGTGAGGTTATTTCCTTTTTGTATGCTGTACCATTCTGAGACCAGCTTTTTTTTTTAATTTGCAGTGTATTTTAGGGAAGTTCCCCTTTTTATCCCTACTTTGGTCATACTGGTGAAAGAAAATGTTTGATTGTTAAGTAATACAGCACATTGTTTGCATCCCTTATCTGGATCCCATGAGTAGACCAACTTGAATGTCTCTCCAAACTGCATCTAGTCATATTCACTTTGCTTGGTCTGAGGTAGAGATTGATGATTTGGGGTCCTTTGCTAGAAGGATCCTTGGGTTTTTTTCAGTCCTTGCCCCTGGTTCTCCTGTCCGGTATGTCAGAGCAGGATAGGTTTCATCTGTACTGAAATTCCTATACTGGGGAAATTTATTGAAGCATAAATCTATGGTTGTAATTAGCACCTTTCCCACTTTCTTGCTAATCAAAACAAACGTATATAGCAATTCAATAACAGAGTTCATTCATAGATTGAAATTTAGCCATGAGTCAATTACTTCCATAGAATATTTGATTTATTTCCTCAATAGGACTGAGAATATGATTGCTTCAAGAACCAGGCAAGGCATCATGGAGCAAAACTTGCAAAACTGCTACTGCAAACAGTGAAAGCTTGAACTGTAGGAACCCAGCAGTGTCACAGAGAAGTGATGTGAAGAAGAGGCATAGTGTCATGTCATTTGTGAAGGAAGTATTCTTTGTCAGCATACATAACATATCTTTACTGCACTGGGGCAGGATATATACACCAAGAAGCAGCTTTTTCCTAGACCTATGACAGCAGAAGATGAAAGATAAAGCTTCATTGGACCTAGCCTATTGCAGGTGATGGTTTCTTCTAGTTGGCTACCAGTCATCCCTCCCTCTCTGGCACATTTTCTTTTACAACTGTCAGCATCCCCATAGAAACAGCCCACTCATCTACCAAAATCCTTATATCTAATCTCCATCACTAAATATTTCCTTCTGCTATTCTGGTCTTGAACCTAAGGTCTGAGCAACCCAGGCCTTCTGACTGGACAGCTGCAGTGTTATTTTTCATGTAGACCAGTAAAGCAAAAGAAACTATACATTATTTTTCTGACTGATGAGAGTACATAAATTTTCCCTTTTTGACAGAAAACTCAAGTTTCTGAATCATGTCAAGGAGCAAATTGTATCTTTTATCTCAGGTCTTATTTTATATTTAGGCATTTTTTCCCTAAACAAAATGCTTCATATTTTATATTTAGGCATTTTTTCTCTAAACAAAACGCTTCACTCTGCAGCTACTAACTTCCTAGTTTTAACATAGAAATAGCCAGTGTTTTTATTAATTAGGTTTTATTATGCCTGAACATTTTGAGAATGTGTGAGAATGAGAAGTTCAGACAACAGAACAGTACCAGTTTTAGCATGACTTTTTGTTCTATTTCAGATTATGAGAGCATTGGGAGATGTTAATTTGCTTGGTATTCCTCAGCAAGGGAGTTTATTCAGGCATCTAGAAGATATGGTTTAAGATATGGACTTCTGGCATTATATTCTGACAAAGAAACAGAGGAAAGAGTGATAGAGAATGGAGGCCCACAAAATGAAAATGTGAAATGTGAAAAGATCATCCACTTTTTCAATTCTCCTGTATAATTGCTCAGACTGAAAATACAGTTTGGTCAAATATGAGCAGAATGGCGACCTGAAGCAGTCTTTCAAGAGAGGATTCTTTCTTTTAACTGCTTGTGATACAAAACTTAGCAACAGACCCTATAATTACATAGTTATACTTCTAAGTTACAGATAGTTGTAAGCTATATGTGTGCATACTCATGCAGCTTACAACTGTCTGTATACATCACATACATATACGTATATATATAGTCACATCTCAGGCTGACTTTCACACATGCATTTCTCTGTTGTAAAAAGAGTAATATAAAATATGTGACAGCAATGAGTTGGCTTTTTTTCACCTGTTTGAAATCTGTCTTGCATCGACAGGAATGCCAAGGTACACAATAGGACTGCAGTATAGATATGGTAGTAGCCTTGCTAAACTGTGAGCAGACAGGATCTGAAGGGCAGAAGGAGTTAAAGGGAGGAGACAGATTAAGAGTTGATCGTAATACGAGAGATTAATGTTCATATCCCATGGGAAATGAGAGACAGATGCAACAGCAGCTGAAACCTATCTTCTGATGGCAGAGGGATGGGATAAAAATCAAAGTCAAAAGGATGAAAATGGAAATTTACACACACAGAGGTAGATCTACTGTCAGCACTTTTCTCCTGACAGCACATAATATGCCAAAGAAGCATTAACTTCCACTTGTGCCACCATCCTTTCCCAGCCTAACTACATCACATGATAGTAAAACTGGACCCTCACCTTGCTGGGCCAATGCTACTGTGCTCCATCTTCCCTATCTTCCTCCTTCATTTCCAGAATCCTGGGCACATCCTGGGGGTTTTATCTCTCTCTCAGTGTGTCAGCTTCACCTTACTCATTCATCTCAGAGCTGCACCTTCCTACAGGCAGGAATAGTCCAAGTCCATAGTCCTCCTCTAAAATTGCTTGAGATGTCCTTCACAGGACGGGCTAGTTCAGGTGATGCACTGATGTAAAGGTTTGCCCAGAGATTTAAGAAAAAAAGCTGCTGCTATAGCAGTGTGCGCAAACAGAATCTATGATCTGAACTGCAGCCCTGATTTTAATCTCATCAGAATGTGAATTCATGGCACAGTCCTGCTTGCACCTGAAACTATGCAGAGCCTGGCAATTACATACCTTAACAGAAGGCAGAGCAGTGTATATGCTGAAGTGTGTCAGCAGTTATTCACCTACAGCTATTTGTAACATTTGTGAATATTTTTTCTAGTTATCCTTAAAAATGTGTATACCTCACCCTAGACATATCTTGATCCTAAATTTATGCAGTCGATATTATTTTCCGTACATAATTTTCTAAATGAATTATTGAAGTATTATGAAGTATTTCTTGCTTTTCTTCCATATGTGTAAAACTTGTGACTAAAAACCTATAAAGAAAGCTTATTTCTCTTACAATATTTCTGCACCATAAGATATTCATAGAAAGATGAACAGAAAGACTATATACAATTAATAAGTGTAGTGCATAATTAAGGATGAAAGCAGCAACAGCAAATAAACCTAAATGAAGATATATTACTAAAACATTATTTAGAAGTTTTTATTTGTCTTTTAAGCTTTAACTTCTGTATATCAGTATCTTTGCTTCAATATACTCAACAGTAATTTCCTTTTGAGAGTAAGAAAAATATGAAAAAAAAATGATTCCCTACTTTCACATTACCTCCATATTTTCAATACTGTACAAACATGTATGAAAAAGTAAAACCAGATCCAGAAATATATTCACATTGATAGATTAGACTAAAAAAAAATACTCTTGAGGGTGTGGTATGCATGAAGTGGATCTTGAGTATATCCACACACATATTAAGTGTAGATATATGTATATATATATATTAGCTGTATGTGTGCATATATATACACACATATACATGTATATATAAACTTTGCATAATGGAATATTACACAATGTCTATTGCCTTTAATGCTTAATAGTATGAATGTTCAGTGAGATGCAAAATGTAGCATATAGGATTACAAGACATGCTTCTGTCTTTTTAAGTTTAAAAACTGCATAATGATGAAGGAAATATGAAAAACTGATTTATTGATAACTATAAAACTGATTTAATCTTTAAGTAATTATTAGATTATTTCATCGACTTCTACAAAAGAATACATAAATAAGCTTACCTGTATGAATATTCCTGAATTGTTTTTGAAATAAACTGAGTAGTATAGTATATTTCCATTAGGCTTTTGAGGAGCAGACCAGAACAGCATTATTGATGTGGATGTAAGGTTTCTGTATGTAACATCTTTCGGTGGATCACTCGGTGCTGGAAAAATGTTAAGTTTTAGCATATCTAAAGCTTTTGTACCTCAAGGTTTTGTACACTTTAGCACCCAAGGAACATCCACTATAGTAGATTTTATAACATCCTAAGGCAAATTAAATGTATCTCTGATTATGGTATAGAAACTACCTCATGAAATAATGAAATAAAATTGTATATGTAAAAATTAATTTCTAAAACACTTTTTCAACCATATTCACATTTAGCTGCATTTGTAAACAGACAAGAGTTTTCTTATAGAATTTGTCCTGTACTTACTGCTTTGTGCACATAGTAAATCTAATTGGCAGATGTGGAAGTTGACTGAGTTAGGTGCTTGTACTCCAAATGTAGTTAGTAGGGGAAAAAAAAAGGATTTGTTTCACTGAACCTAAATTTAGAGCCTTATTCTCTCTGATTATAAACAGAATTTAGGCTCCCAACTCATGTAGGTAAACCAGCTACTTAAGCTTGGACAGTATGATAATTTCTCTTTTTCCCTCTTTTCTCAGACTATTGAATGTGCAGGAAGACCTCTGTAAGCCTTCTTCCATTATTCTGTCCTCCAATTTTAAAAAGAATAGCAGCATATGGTTCTCAGTACCACAGTGATGTAGGAGAGTTAAATTCAATTCCTTAAGTCAGCTTAGGAGAATTTAAATCCGTATTTCCCACCATCTAAGAAAGTGCTCTACAAAAAATGGACTAGAGTTCTGCACACTGTGAGTTACATATCTCTCTTGCTTTGTGCTGCTCTAGTTTGTATAAAATATTAAAATATTAATTAGAGAGGGAACCTGTTCCTTAAATTCTGTCCCTATAAAGTCAATTCATATTTCCATACCAACTTCAATAGCAACTGTGAAGATCTACAGCCTGGTGATGCAGACAGACTTTGGAGGATGGCTCAGATAGATGCTAATCCTGCCAGTGGTTGTGCACTGGGGAATTGTTTTTATCTATACAGGGGTATTCTGAAATATATTATCTATTTTGGGGCAGATTATAGCAATATGATTGATGGAAAACCAGAAAAAAAATTAAACTGAGTGACTTTTAAAGCACAGTATATTATATGATCATATAAAAGTCTCTTTTCATGTTGGAAGTATAAAATAATTAAAATAAAATAAAGAAATAAATGTATACTCATAGCGTTCATTTTCAAATTAAAAATATTTCAAACTTGAGAGGGATACTCAAAGAACTATTTTCCTTATCAGAAATTGTGTTACAGCTGCTTAAAGTAAGGATCTATTAAAATATATTGCAAAAATATTTTGATTTATTTCAAAGTTTAGAATGAAATTATTTGAATCGTATCTGTCCTGAAGAGAAATGCTAATCTTTTTCTCAGTAAATTAATATAAATACCTGTAATAATTTTATAGAGCCTTAGCATATATACCTAGCCCTTTATACCGAGCATAATTTTATACACAAAGATAGAGCCACACAGACAGGTAGAATATCTCTTCTTTACAAATCAAACGTCACTTCTACTTCAGTGACTTTATTAACATAAGTAAGGCTGACAGAATTTTAAGGCTGAATGAAAATAAAGATTCATACTGTATATAAGCTTACCTCCTTCAGAAGTTCTGAATGTTATAGTATCACTTTTTATGTTGCCATCTCCAAATCTTGTACTTGCTGTTAGGTAAGCACTATACTCATAGTTATATTCTAGGTCTGTGAATTCCAGTGATGTTTCAGTTACATTTACACTCCTGTTTGACATTTTATTCCTAAATAAAAAGTATTTTATCAATTATATACACACACCATTTCTCTCCATATATATAATTAATTTGTTGCAAAAATGAAAAATGCAGTATTGTGTTAAATACAAGTACTTTAGGTTTTTAAAAGAGGCTGGTATTGTCTTTTATGATGACAAGCTAGCTTTTGTACTGTGGCATCACTGCAGGGCTCTTCATTTTGTTTCTTAAAAAAACAAAAAACCAACACCTCAAAACCCCACAGAAATATGTTTGCAAATTACATCAACAATGGTTATATGAAATATTAAGGAGGAGTATTTCTATCTATTAACTGCTTTCAAATGATTATGTGGTACCCTTGGGAAGGACACAGTAGGGCATAACTAAACTGTCTCTCTGGACAGGAATAGCGAAATATAAAAAGATTATAGCAGGGAGCATGCCCTACTGTGACTCTGTGAAATTGGTCAGAAGGCTGAAGTTATAAATGGAATAATAGAAGATGATATGGAGCAGGAATTAGCTGGTGCTGAGTTAATTCTAGTGGAATGTAGCAGAGGATCAGAATGGAACTCCAGTCAGGTCAAAACCCGCCTAGAAAGACTGTAAGATGTAACATTAATAAAACACTGGTATTAGCATAGGTATGAAATGATTATCAGAAAGTAAAGTAAGGTACAGAAATAAATAACTTGAATTGAAAAAGTCTTATATTCCTCATAAATTTAACATAATCTTTTAAGAAAAAAATAGGAGGAAAATAAAAACCTAACATTCCATTCCTTCAAAGATTTCTGTATGAGTGGGTGTCCTGTGTCTCTAATAGGATTTCAGACAGAGATGATAATTTGATAAGTAAAAGCAAGTATCTTGCTCCAGGAGTCACTGTGAAGCTCTTCACAAATGACAATATGTGTTCTAATAGCAAAAACAAGAAAAAATCATTCAAAATTACTAGATTTTCATCCTTTGATAACTGACTGTCCCATTAGCAATCACCGTCTAATATATCTGACATAAGGCTACATTAACAAACCAGTGAAATGAGAAAATGTATGAGAATGAAAAAAAATCCTTCCTAACCCTCAGATTTTGAGTGGAATGTCATTTGACATGGGAAACACTCTTGGTAAAAGAGAAAGTTAACATCTACATTTTTCCCAAACTTCTGACATTTTTAATAGACAGTAAAATTTACAAGAGATTGCAGCTGCAGTTTATCAAACTCTATACAAAGAAAGAAATTTTTTCCTGGACCTTTGCCCAAGGTATTCTTAGTATGGAAATACATATCTGGCTATAATTTAAGTAAGAAGAAAATCCACAGCTTAGTGTTGCAAACATTTCTACTCTGAGTAACTGCATTCTTACATCTGAGTTGCCAAAAAACATTTCCACAACCAGGCACAGAAAGAGGAACAAAATCTTGAAGTATTTCAAGTGAAGTTGATTTTCTGTTTAGAAACAATGGAGATTGCAATAAAAATAAGAAACACTGATCAAAGTGAGTGCAGCCTTCACAGACAGTAAGAAAGCGTCTAGCAGAAAAAGTTAAGCCAAGACATTTTACTGAAGAAAAATAAGATTTTTAAATGCAGACAACACAGATTCTAAGAAATTCCATAATTCCATTTGACAAAGACAGGTAGCAAATTTTCTTAAAAATCTGTACCTCAAAATAGACCTAGTCAACAATTATCTCACAAAAAAATTTGCAGAAAAGGATAATGCCAAAAAAAAGCTATATACATGTTTAGCAATTATGTTAATTGCACCTTTAATACTCTAAAATTGAATTGAGGGAGTATGATTTACTAGGCTCAAGGAAAGAAGAAAGGTGCTTTACTACCTGCTAGCACCCAAAACCACCTTGTCCTGTGACAAATTCCTTGAAATATACCTGAAAACATTGCAAACATCACCCTTTCTATTCTATTGATAGTGGATTCTTGTTCCAAATCAGCTAAAGAAAAGTTACCAAATTCTCTATAACTACTGCAAAATATTGAAGCGAAGTGAAGGAACATTTATTTAACAATTGTAGTAACCTTCCTCTTTCTGCTTTACTGAGAAGCACTGGCATTAACAGTGTCCTCCAAAATATATTGAATACCTCCCAAGAGCAGCAGCTATACGGCACAACAATTTGCCTTGTCAAATCTCACCCTGGAGAGCATTTGATGAAACTGTATAGACAACTCTTTTAAATACTTAAAATTACTCTCCTTCCTCCACACCCTTCTCTCCCTGTCAAGGAAGGAGTGAAGTTACGATCCCTTTGAAGGCAAAGAGAATTTTTCTCCAATGTCCTTGCCTTAACATGATACCTTAAAGCCTCTCTAAATTTAGGTATGGTACAGTAAGCGGAGAAAAGACAGAGCAAAAGAAATATGGGGCAAGGCTTACAGCAAGAAGTTGTGTGGTTGCTTGATTGCAATATTTAGAAAGATGGATCATTTAAGACTTTGGTTTTTTAAAAATAATTCTGGCCTAATCTTTTCTCACAGTAACAAAAGCAGTAAGTTATAAGGGAACATAAGGATGAAAAGTTGCATAACCTGAGGCCTTTGAACACAGCATGCATCAAAACCATAGCCCTTATCATGAAGTATCTCTTCCCTAGCTTGAGAACTATCATTATTTTAAAGTGCAACAGACATTTCCAGTAGTGTAGAACTACCAAGAGAAGATAAACCCAACTTTTCTGGAAAGAGCTTGCTCCTGTTCATTTCATCATCAATTTAACCAGAAATTATAATTAAAATAAAAATATCAGTAGTGACTGAGGCCAAATCCCTACTCCAAAACTTAGAAATAACAATAAAATAATGTAAGCTCAAGAGTAATATGCCCATAACAACTGAGGATTTGCACATCTGGTTCACATCTTATGCACTTTAGTATTTGCTTCCTGCACCTTAGTAGTGGCAATAAAATAGTAAAGCATAAATGTAATAAATTAAAATTGATCAATAAAAAATGTTTTCACTCCCAGTAGAAGTTACAAATCTTTAAAGAGATGCCACATTGCTAGACCAAACTATGTCTTGCAAGGAATAGGACAAAAGCTTCAAGTTTTAGTGACAAAAATACTTTATAAAGGTGAAAAAATATCACAGGAGGGTATTGGGGGGAAAATAATAATTAATGTAATAAATACAGAATATAACAGTAGACATAATTGATAGCATATACAAGAATTCTGAGCATGGTTCTTGCACTCTGTCTATAAAAGGAGGAAATATTTCTCCATTTTAAGCCTATTTCAAATCTCCTTGACAATTCTGCATGGGCCCTGCCTTGCATCAGGCCTAATCAGAATATAATGAAAAGAGGCACCATGCTCTAGTTTAAATCTGAATTCACTTGCTAGAGCATAACCTTTGGAAGAAATGTTGAAAATGCTACAAAATGTTGAAACTGTCCCCTCTGTTTTTCGCTCTTCTGAATTTGCATATAAAAAAGTCCAGTACTTTAAGTGCTGGATGAATATGCGCTCTCCCAAAACATTCAATCAACATACTGTGTAACAAAAACCTAACATTCCTGATAGGTTACAGATTAGCATTTATCCTCAGAACTACTTCCAGAAAAATCTTACCAGACGTAAACTGTGTAATAGAGGATAATTCCATTTGGCTCCAGTGGAGGTTTCCATGACAACTTCACAGTGACACCCAACAACTGTTTTACAGAGAGGGCTTCTGGAGGAGAACTTGGGGCTATAAAATGAGAGAACAGGACACAACATCTTGTTAAACAGCTAAGATCGGTGGGATATGCAGCATCCTTAAACAGGCTTTGAATTATTTGTGATAGAAAGTTAACCTTGTACCACACTAGTACAGTATCCATCAGCTAATGCTAAGGCACAGCTTCTTTTCCTTTTTCTGACAGATGATAAAAGAAGATTTTGCATGGTGGTGTTAGAACATCTGTTTCTGTGATTCAATGGTAAAAGTACTTCACGAGAAAACAGAGCAATAGCTAGGTCACAGTGAATCACCTACTGCCCAAGTACATTGCTGTATATTTTTTTCCCTTCTAATAAAAGCAAGAGTTTTATAGAAATGAACACATGTAAAATACAGCATAATAGATCCTCTGAGGGAAAAAAAGGGGCTGTAAAGAACTCTACAAAGTGCCAAAAGGTGGAAAAGTGTATAAGTATGTCATTGAGAGATGATAAAATTGTGGGATACTAGACAGTGGTAAAATCTATTCACTCCATCAAAAAAAGACCACATCCATGCATTTAACATGTCACAAGGGCAAATGAAAAGATAGGCATTCACTGAGAGCCTTAAAATTCATCCCTAGATGACACCATATCCTGACTCTGTTGGGAAACGTTGTAAATAAATGAAAATGTTAGACAATGTTTGGCTTTGTTCTAAGGTTCTTAGTAACTCTACTGAGGAAAAATAATTAATGTATGCATAAATGATACTGCTTTATTATCAGCATGTTATTGAGAAATCAATCTTTATCTGCATCTTGATTCATGGACCTATGTATCTCTATGAATGCTAGAATTACATTTGTTTTTCTCAAATTAAACCAAAGAGCATCATGCACTAAAAATTCAGGTCATAGCTGTAGTCATGCATGAAAATTGAGAATATGAGCATAACTATTAGCAAATCTATGAAACATTTGGTCTGAACTTTGGAACACTCTGTTCCTGTGAATACAGAACATGTGGTGTATTATAAATATTGTTGTTTCTCACTTCTTGTTCCCTTCACTCTCTTGAAAGTTGGCATAAAGGTTTTATAACTCTTTATATTATAAAAAACTATTTCATATTTTTCATGAACAATGGTTCATTGATTTCAGTAA
Source organism: Luscinia megarhynchos (assembly GCA_034336665.1). Lineage (NCBI taxonomy): Eukaryota > Metazoa > Chordata > Aves > Passeriformes > Muscicapidae > Luscinia > Luscinia megarhynchos. Next base: position 33,140,791 of record CM067564.1, read on the forward strand.
GTGTATTTACCGGTGAAAAATGTTGACAGCTGTATTTTGTGTTTTACTTGTTAAATGATCCTCCGAGGCTGTACAATAAAAGATCTGTCACATGGTGAATGTCGTCTTTTTGACATGTCTAGTTCATTTTACAATTCATTCTCTTATTCAAATAATATTTTTTGCTAAAGAATAGAAATCACATAGCTCTAAATAAAAATAATTTCTGCTAAAAAAAAATTGGATTTATCCAATCTAGCTCTTCTCAGTCTGCTCCAGCAATATAACTCTTGAGCAAAGTTTTTTTACTGATGGTGTGACTGGTGGGTTGCTTGTGTCAATGCCACTTTAGGTAGATTCCCAGAGATTTCCTCCTGAAGGAAAGGAGAGGAACAGACACAACCTTTTCCAAAATGTGACTCACGGCACCTAAATTAGGATTTTTGCTATAAATTTTCTTTTTCAGGATTCCCCTGCAGAATCTAGAGAGGTGACCAAGGATAACTTTGCACAACGACATTGTGTACTGAAAGTACAACTATAATTATAAGGTTCCTCTGCTGATTTGTGACCAACTGTAAAAATTAGCAGAGTTCACAACAGCTGTGTTCTACGTTCAGCCTGCACACACCCCAGCTCAATTTGGAAGTCGTGTGCTACAGATGATGAGCTTTGAGCATTTTCATAATAATAATAATTTCATATCTATCTATGCGTACCTGTACATGCAAAAAAATCCCCAAGAAACCCCACAAAAACGTCCCTGGACCATTCAAACTGCCTTTTTGTGTTTTTCCCTTTCCCCAGCTCTCCATGACTGAAAAACCAAGTACAATATTTAATTCTACCATGTCATGTATTAGATTAAAATAATAAGAGTAAATTAAGATTCGTCAGTGTCAAAAGATATTGGTGAGATAAAAAGTCTGTCCACAGCAATTGCAGTATTTCATACAGCTTGTACTGACAAATATACAGGTAGATAGATAGATAAATGTGTTTGTCTACAGATGCATAGATACAGATAGAATGGAGAGACATAACTGCCAACAAAAGTGCATAAAACTTAAAAACATCTGGCATGAAATGTAAGAGTAAATTAAGAATGGAGGTAGAAAATGATGCACTAAAACTTCTGACTTACCATCTTCATCAGTTAGTATATGCAGAGGTGAGCTACGAACGCCCTCGCCCATTGTGGTACTAGCAGACACTTCTACAGTATATTCTGTATATTTATTTAAATCTAAACAAAAGAAGAATAATTCAATAAAACAACCATTCAATGGGACAAATGAGTTTTTTAACGGACCGTAAGTATTTTTGAAATGCTGAAGCATATCACAGATCTGTGTCATTAGAGACTGAAATAAGCATTGGGAAAGCTTGGACCACAAAATATTTTGCAAAAGGGGAATAGCCCTAATTACCAGTTTTTTCTTCATATTCCTAGAATGATTTGCAGTTTGTCCTTGGCTGTACTCTGAAATTGTAGCAGTGAAGGTACTGAGCTCCCAGCATTAATTGTTGTGCCATGCCTCAGCAATAACAACAGAACTTAGGAAAAGATGCATATGTGCATGGAAAAGAAAGCTTTTTATCCACAATAAGATCAGAAAGATATGCAGGTGAGTTGAAGGCTTACTTTGTTACAATGCAAAGATACCTATTGAAGTTCCTTATACATTAAACATATGAAGTACAGTGATATGAAATATGTTAGAGTCTATACCATTCAATTTCACCACAGCACATAAGTTACTTCTCAGGACCGGGAGCAAAAAGAAGGATCAGGTCCAACCAATGAACTAATATGTCTCTGTCAGTTGCACACTTCTCAGAAATACTCACAGCTGCCCTAAGTTCCAGATCGTTATATACTGGCCTGTAATACGTAGTGTCAGAAGAGTAGTGTTTATAACTCTTTGCTCAGTCCCATTAGTCCTCATGAGATATACTGTGTAGGTCTGTATGATTCCATTGGGAATGGATGGTGGAAGAAATGATAATTCAATTTCCATGGATGAGATGTTCTTGTAGGTTATGTTTTCTGGTGCAGAATCAGGAACTAGAAGAAAAAAAAATTATAGAAAATTTGTCATTTGCATTGATTTGGAAAGAATTCATATAAACCAGCTTCAATGAAACACGTTATAAACATTTGGATTTGTATCCAAATAAAATAAATTAAATACATTTTGAATTTGAAAATTAAAAGCACTTAGACACACACTGTACCAACAAGATAATTTAAAAAAATGATAGAAATAATCTAAATTCAGCTTCATCGCTGTCATGGCTGTGCTTGGCTATGTACCCACTGATCCAGTCCCTGATTTGCATCCAGTCCTGATGTGGCAATCAGGCTCCCCCACTGCAGGCAGTGAGATAGAGCCCACTGGCACTGGGTGTGGTTACTGTCACTGAACCTGTGAACTTTCTTTACTGGCTTGGCCTCAGACCTGCCACATCAGCGTGAGGTGTTTGGCACTCCAGACTGGCCCTGGCTGCCTCTCCTTCCCCTGCTCTTTGCAGCAGGGTGGTGAGAAAAGTCCTGGCTAGCAAGGCCTCAGGTCAGCTGGCCCAGGGACCCCTGGGCTCTTAGTTCCCCATCCCTTACCGAGCACCTGGCCTCAAATTTTTGCTTTGTATACAAAAAGCAGGGCTCAAACTCATTGCCTTGCAAAGTAAGGAAATACTTTTTAAATTATTAAAACTTATCTCCTAGCCATCAAAGGTTATCATAAAGCAACGTCTTGTCAAAAATTTTCATTTTTTAAAAAATACTCACCCGTTTCAGAAGTTCTGACCAGAAGCGGAAAAGATGACTGATTCCCATAGCCAAGTCTGGTGAATGCCCTTACTGAGATGTTGTAGAGAGTATATGGCTTCATTTCACTGAGTGATATACTTGTAAATGAGGTATTTTTAATTAAAAAATCATTGGAATCGCTGTACAGAACTTCATAGTGAGTTATGAGACCATTAGGCTGCTCAGGTGGTAACCATCTCAGATTTATTTCTGTTGCAGTTACATTTATTAATTCTAAGTTTTGAGGAGGGGAGTCTGGTTCTGCAACATAGAAATCAGAAAAAAAAAAACCTTTTCAAATAATTTAATACAAAACTGAGATCATAAACCTATTGGATCCTGACATTGGATCCTAACTGTACCAAAAGGGCTACACTCATTTTCTCACTCTCCTTCTCAAAGCCTTATCACTTTTCCTCAGTTGATTTTGGTATGTCTCTTTTCCACTCATAAAACTAGATATCTTTCTGCATTATGACACTTCAGCTTTTCTGGAATTTCCTTTCTCATCCACTTCTAAATCTATGTGAAACTGCACTTATTAAGAAAAAAAATAAATTATTCTCTCTACCAGTCTCATGCAGACTGATCCTTCAAATCCTCTCATTTTCGTCCTCATATTCAGTTCTTTGAATTGGGATTAATGTCCTCTTACTGCCTTCTATGTAAATAACCACTCTTAGTATTTCACTCAATCAACTCTTGAACCAAGAAAAGGACTGTATGCACAGGAACTAAATTCCCTTTCGTGAACCCACTGTAAATCTTGGTGTGAAGGTCACGCACAAAGCAAGTCCAGCTCCACGGTGGTGTGTGGCTAAATCTACCAGCAATATATGAGTTCATGTGACTCCAGTGAGCTAATAAGGCTTGGAAGTGTTGAAGGAGTGAGTGGGCTGCACTTATGAACAAAATCAGCTCTGAATGTCAACTTTGATTCCTCTGAAGGCTTCACCACTTCACCCCTGAAATAATCTGCAAAATCAAGATACAAATATACAATCTACTCAGGATCATAGGATTCAGTTTGTGTACAAATACCCATTTGCAGATATTTCAGAATTCATAATGAATTTTTTTTTGCCTGAAAGATCTCACAGATCACTTTCATTCCTGATTTCTGAGCACATGAAAATGTTAACTGCAACAGATCACTGCTCTCTGGATGACAAGACTACCCACACGGATATTTGCCATATGAAGAAGCTTAATTTTTAATCTAAATGCATTTTGCCATTTATCTGGCATAGTAAAATATTTACATGCAAAAGCCTAGTTTCTTCCATCCTAATGCAAGTTATCTAGGACAGTTGTAGTGAATCTTTTATTTGGAGGTATCTCTATTTTCAAGAGTTAAAAAAATTTCTATTCCTAGGAGATATGAATCTTTGCCTGAAATACTTCAGGAAAGCTAAACAACAAGAAAGAGAAGATAAACAATTATGCATAGCCTTATAAAAAGGCAAGAATTCTTGGTGGGTTTCTCACTAGTTTCCTCAAGCCTTGCTTTGCTCTTTTATGAATGAATGAACAGTTGGCTACTTTCTCTGAACAGAGAAACTCTACTTAGAAAAATTTCTTTAACACTCACAGGCAAGGGATTGTAAGCTTTCAGAGAAAAGAGTATTTATATAAGTAATTTTCTGTTCTTGTGATATGCCTTTCCTGTGTAAAAATCTAACAGCATAGGAGAATGTAAATTTTAAAAAGATTTGCAACTATTTTAAGTTTCACCATTTAATCAGGTATTTTGTGTGGTTATTCAAATCACCTAAGCTTCATAAATACCCATGATTTTTAATCCTGTAGTTCTTTTCACTCCTTTATTGACACTCAATTATTTTTCTTATATTCTAGTAAATTTGAAAATGAGAGAGATAAATGACAATTGGCCAATCACCCTCTGTATTACTTCAGTAAACCTGGAAATAACTTAGCTGAAACCAGTGTAAATACAAACTTGATACAAACAAAAAAAGATTAATATTCATGGCTCTGCTCCGCAAATCAAATTCCCATTTTTTTTTCTGGAAGCCTGTGACAGTTCCAGCTCTTGCCCCAAAGCCTTCATGGGTTGAAAACTGCCTTGCGAATAAGATTCAGAAATCTTTGTAATGTAGTATTATACCTGACATTAAAATCATTGACTAGTCTTAAAATTAATAAAACCTATACAAAAAAACCTGTTTGTCATATTCAGCATTAGAAAATCTTCACTGTGTTAGCATCTTTGCCTACAAATAGAAATATGGCCTCTGAATTGTTGAAATTTTCATATACTTTAAAACCAACCTAATTTATACATGATAACAAGAAGAAAAATAAGATAAAAGATTATGATTTAGATGGGTACTAGGGACATATTATTTTGAGAGAGGGTGCCTCAGCTCTGCAGCTTTCCTTCCATTTTTCTATCACATTTGAAATTAGTTGATTGCAGGGTATGCTGCAGTTTTCATTATTTTTTCAGCACTTACCTAAAAATGGTCTGAATGAAGTCACTGACTGATAGAAGACTAATAATTTCAACATTGGTTTTATTTATACACCTTGTTCCCCCTTTTTTGTGCCAGTCTTCTTTTTGAACAAACACAAACTTCAATACAGAAAATAAATCATCATTGCAAACAACATATTACCATCCTCAGGGGTTCGCACAAAAACATCATTCTCTTCAGACAAAGCACTTTCTCCAATTGCAGTAGAGGCTGCGACTCTCATTTTATAATTTGTGTACTTTTTTAAACCTGAAAAGATTAATTTAAAAAATCTTGACTCATAACTTCACAAACAAGATTTTGACTTTTGTCATAGCTACTTATAAAATTATAGTACCTGATGTTCTGAGAGTTTTTTATACACCTTTTCCCCCTAAAAGAATACGTACATTATACCATTTATTTGGTGACAGTCAAACTGGCATGCAGTTAAATCAGCAGATTTTCAAGTAAGTCAACTAGCTTCAGCCCTGCAAATAGCTGAAAGAATTTGTCAAGGACATCAAAGGATGCATATATGAACATTCAAATTGTCCGTATGCATTATTCTGATGAACATCAATAAATAAATTAAACTCCATTAAGAATGAGTTTGCTGTAGTTACTTTAAAAATAAGCACTTTGAAAATAAGAAACTTGTTATTAATTTCAGACAAATACTGTCAAAAAAAACAAATCTGAAAAAGACTTGACAATTTAGGAATATTTTTCCTATGGGAACAAAGGAGACTGAGGCAAATATTCCAAGGAGAAATCCATTTCACAAATTACTACTTGTACCATTTCAAAAATCACTGTTAATCTTAACCAGCCCTCTTCTCCCATCTCACATACCCTACATATTCCTTCACAGTAGACAAATCTGAGCAGTGTCCCAATCTTGTTTTTACGTGCAGTTTTGTTTTTGTGTGTGTGTGTGTGTGCGTGTGTGAATGTGTGATATTTTATCCAGATAGGTTTCAAATAGCTACATTATATAAATTTGGAAAAAATAAGTTTTTAAAAGATTTTTGTATTTCTTTAATCTAATGACACTGTACCTGTCATAAGTAAGCTGTTGTTTGAAGTTGTTTCATGAAATGCTCTTTTTGTATCCAGTTCCATAGCATAAACAGTATAATGAATGATTCTCCCATTGGGATTTGCTGGAGGATCCCAATACAGCAAGACAGAGGAAGAGCTAATATTCTTGTAAGATATATTTTGTACGGAGCTTGGGACTTAAACAAAAACATAAAAACATAACAGTAAATAAATAAATTCCTAAAAAGTTCAAACACTCAGTGAAATGCTAACTTTGATAATACCAGAGTTACAATTTACCTTGCTCAAGTGTCCTGACGGTAAGAACTGATGGTGGGCCTTCTCCAACAGCAGTGAAAGCAGACACACTAATTGTGTAATCTGTGAAAGGTGTGAGGCCCTTTATAACATGTGACAGTTCTTCAGCCAAAATGTCGATATTATATTGATTATCTGTGAGTAAATAGAGAGAAACAGCTACTTACTCATAAAGTAATTTTATTTCTTATGCATTCTAAGCTCACTTTGGCATGATAACCTGGAACTATTTTATTCTAAAAAAATTAATTTTTATGTCAATTATAAAAACACAAAGAAAAGTCTACATTCCACCTCCTAACTCCCTAAAGGAGTGACTATTATAGGTCCATTTTCATGTGTACAATAGATAGATTGGCCTAGGTGAAAGAATGAATGAGCAACAAGTAGAATTCTGAGTTTTTTAAGTAATCTCCTAGAAGCTAGGAAAGGATACTTTTGTGTAAGTCCTAGTCTCTCCAGTGATTTCAGAACAATGGCTCCTAGACTGATGGAGTTTTTGAGGGGTTTTAAATATTTTTGAAAAAAACAGATTCCCTCTTCCTTGCCATCCCAATGGTGCTAGAACAACAATCCTTGGAACTGCTGCCTTCACAGATCCCTTCATGCTGGTATTTTTAGCAGAAGAGTTGTGGTCAGTAGAATGATGAAGCCCTGCATGCCCACAAAGAGATTTTGGTGCATGTACAATAAAGCTCAAAGCCAGCCATAATCCAGCTGGGTTAGTCAAAATCAACTGCTTTAAAGCAGTCATTATGCCAGTGAAGCATGAAAAGGTGTGGGCACTTCACATACCTGAATATTGGGCTCAGAGTTCAGTGACAAGGGCATTAAAATGAAGGCATTGAGAAATCAGCAGACTCTGTTGAAAATTGAGCTGTCAACAGCTTTAACTACGATAATAACTCCTATAAAATAATACTTGCATGATCACAACAGACACTGGCTGAAATAAATTTTCAGCAATACAGACATCTTTTAGCAACTCAATACCTCAAACTGAATGAGACCATAAAAAGAAGATTTACATTTAAAACACTGTACAGTTCCTGTGTATGACAAAGAAGATCCTTCAGGATTAACAGCACAGCAAATATCCACTGTCATTTAAAATAATGGATTAAATTCTGGTTTTAGACACTGGCACATACAGATGAATTCAGTGACCTAATTAAATAATGTACAAAAAACAAACAAACAAACAAACAAACAAAACCCTTTATTTTCTCTCCACTGTTTAAAACACTGTAAAAATTTAGAGTGGTATTTGAAATCCCTGTCTGTTAGCTGAGGGCTGCCTAGTGATTTGTAAATATCCATACTTGGTGAAGAAACAGTGGTCCATTGATAATACAGAACAAGTGTACTCGCTAATGACATCACCATGTCATGGGGTCATCTCCACCTGTTTGTAACCCATATAGCAAAGTTGTAACTTTTTGACCTATTTACCTTCACTGACATTTGAAAACCTATTAGTCAAAAGGCTTAGAGAAATCAAGGTCTCTGAAGGGCTTGGAGATATGTTAATCCCTGACAATCACACCTGCTTTGGCAACTGTAATAACTGATTGTCTATGCAGCTTGGCTGATGGCTTTCGGGTGCTCCTTTCACTAGGAAGAAGGTCAGCTGGGTGACAAGAGGCTAGTTCCTGCCTGTGTGGCATTCCCATTTGCTTCAGAAGGTTATTTGGTAGTAAAAAAATCTGACTCCAGCAAATGACCCATTTATAATTTGCTTGAACCATGTGCTAAAGATCATATCTGGGACAGTGATGGGGGTCCTTCAGAACAAAGAAGCAGGTAGAAAAACACCCTAAAATATCTTACCCAAAGCAGAATGTAGTTCTTCAGCTCCATTTATAACAGGCAAATTATCACCAGATACACTTGTAAATATTACTGGGGAAGCTGTCTGAATGCTGGAAAACATTTCAGCTGAACCTTCATACAAATCATTGTCTGATTCCATTGAATTCCAAGAGGGGAGAAGAAGATTTGATATTTTCATTTATTGCATATGGTTCCAAAGAATCAATCAGATACTATAAATTAAAATATAAAAAGAAATCACAAACCTCTTATTTTATAATTAAATTTATATATCATATAGAAATAATGCTTGTATGTTTGTGCATACGTATAGATACTGTATAAATGTTTGAATCAAACATTATTGGTCATTAGAATACTTTTAAAAATATAGTCTTTGTCACAAACATGTTCAGCTGCCAGCAGCCTACAACATTTTATTCCAGTTGTTGTTTAATCAAACACCACTTCTTAAAAAAATTCTTAAAATATAAAATATCTTACATTAAGGTGGCAACTTTAAAGTAAGGCCTTTAATTTTAAAGCTGTATCTTTAGAGCTATATTGAATAGATACACATTTGAACTTGGGAGATTTTTATTTGTACTAACTATATCCTGAAAAAGGGCAGCAGGCATTGAAAAGAAGAGAACTTCAGACGGCCCTTCCAGTCCTTCAAGAAAAGGATTAGCAGGCTGACTAAGTGTCTGAGAGGGAATAAGAGGAGAGGGCAAAACACAGAAGTTAATAAAATAAAAAAGAGAGAAAAATAAGGTTGTATATATGTGAAAAGAGAGATTGAAAGGGACATAAGTGATATAGGGGCCCTTAGAACAGAAGATGCAAAGAACAAATGTTGGAAAGGAATGGCAGCAGATAAAAGTAGAGCAAGAACAATAAAGAGAAGAGAAACAAAAACTGAAAAAGAGAGAGGTTAGAGCATAGGTACAAAATGGTGTATTAGCACCAGATCTTCATGCCCCTTCAAAATCTGGGACCAAATCCAGGACTCGAGTATCTCTGAATTGTTCTGCTGTCATCGGGAATGCTCCCCACTCACACATATGGCCCATCTCACTGCCAGGAAGAGATGCTTTTACAGTGATGTAACTAATACACATTAGTCCTTTCCCTGTGGACTCCGGGTAGAGAAAGGGCAAAGCCACTTTTTTACTCCTTTAACATGAGGTACATTAGCCACAGGCACAGACAGAGCATCAATTTCCCTAGGTACCAAAAACTGTGTATGACTCATCTTCACCAGTATTTTGTAGCAAAATAGTAGGCCACATGGAAGTACTTTTTACTTATGAGGATTTTCCATGTATAAGAAAACAGCTTTTTATTGCTACTGGTTATTAAGTACCCTTAGCACAATGGGTCTGCCAGTTCAAGTCCTGTAGCTGTTCTAAGCTGTGGTCAATGCAGTTCTAGATAAAGATGAGGGTTTTTATTATTTATTTTGGTTTTCAATTAGAAAATTACATTCCATAAATTATTATAAACCAGCAATGATAGTGCACTGAGAACTCAAAAATTAGGAAATTCCACCCCTAAAACATTTTTGTGCAGACTATTTCAATTTTTTGTATCTGGACTATGATACAATCTTTAATTAAAGAGTTATATACTTTCCTTTTCCAAGGATGCCTGCCTGATTTAATGAATGGATCCTTATCCTAATATTTTTTCCCCCTTGCTCCTTATTTAACATTTGGCTCCAGGGCTCTATTTAATGTATATCATTCAACTCGAAAGTGAACTCCTTTGTTGAGCTCTACATCAAGAACTTAGATTCCAATTCAGATCCAGTGAAAGACATGACTGTCTGAACAAATAAGGAGTTATGCAGACTTTGAGCACCTGTTTTCAAAATTCAGCCCAAAAAGCCCTGCCTCAGAAAGAATTCAATCCTGAGCTGAATGTCTGATAGGGGTCTACAGTTCTGTGCTGCAGAGCTCTAAGCATGTAAAGCACATCAGTACCCAAAATCCAGAAGCCAGATTGATTGACAGCCCAAGCCCCCTAGGAGATATCATCCCATACATAGATGTGCACAGATATCCTTAGCATGCAACCACAGCATGGAGTTGAGCATGTAGCATCACACATGTGAATTTAAGGATACAAAAGGAGGCAGAAAGTTTATGCCTGTCATCCTTACTAGCAGAACACTTAACCAGCCTTTGAATTCACAGGGTTCATGCCCACGTCTTCTAGAGGTTTGACTGAGTGGTTGTGTATCCATCTAGGCACCCAGACCTTTACTCCTTATAGTCCAGCCACCCTATGTCACAAAGAACTCAAGGACTCAGAAGGACAAGACTGTGGGCTGTGGCTTCCTGCCTTCATCAGCTAGATCATTCTGTCAGAATGATTCATTTTCTCATATTGTGGACACAGCATTATTGGAATGTTTTTGAAATCCAGTCAGAGAAAGAGAGTGGACTGAGGCAGCTGGCTTTAAAAAACATTGACAACTTATCTGTTGAAGCTAGTTCCACATTTTGCAAGTGTCAGATAAGGCAGAGAGCAAATTGAATCTAACATAAAATCTGTATTAAAAAAAAAATTAAAAAAAAGAATACCTTATTTTTATCTCCAAGAATAGTGTTTTCCAGAGTGACGAGTGTTTCCTGCACGTGTACTTTAACTCTGTACTGGGTAATGATTCCATTTGGTTGTTGTGGCTTCCTCCAAATAATTTTTATATATGTGGCTTCCACTTCTGCTAGTCGCAAATCTGATACAGCACCAGGGACTAAATATTCAAAAAGATATTTGAGTTCATTAAACATTTGTGGTTATTACAAGGTTTTTCAGCACGGTATGCAGAGCACAATAGACAATCAAATTTCACATCCTTATCTTTTGAGCAGACCCTGTACAGTGTAGAGACTTACTTCACAAGTTTTCTTAGCAAACAAGTTACAGTTCTAAAAAATGCATACTTTTTTAAATACATAAAATGCATATGAGTATGGTCAGAGGTTAAGGTCATGTAAACCAGGGTAGTTCTGCTGAGGTCTACTTGATTAGAATCCAGCTATTTTGCTATTTTCCTATATGGAATCTTAAGTATACTTGAAAATGAAAGGTTAGCTCTAAAATAATCAAAGCAATACTAGAATGAAGTAAAGGCTGGGAAAAAATATAATATGATACGGCTTGTTAAATTCCCTTTTACAAAAGGTTTATATATTTTTATTTAGGTTTATATAATTTTATTTATGTTATATATATTATATACAGATTTATATTATATATATCATATATGGATTATATATTGATATTATTATAAATATAAAACATGTATATATAAAAATTATAGATAGAAATTTATCGTTTATATAATTTCTTCATTAAACATTCAGTCTTAATTATACTTTAATTTCCATAGGACCACCAGAGATAAAATACACGTATATTCAATTGAATGATATTCAGATTTAATACAGAAATAATTTTTTTCCTAATACACTTCAATAAAAGACAATTTTGAAATTACTTGCAGAAAGAGGATTTTTAGATTTGGCATTAAAATAAGACACTCTATGTTATGCTAAAAGAATCCCAAACCCACCAAAATTCCCTTTGGCTTCTGACAGTGCATTTCAAGACAAGATGAAAATAACTGTACTCAGTTGGGTCATCTCTGGAAATCGTGTCTGATAGCTGCCAAAAGCAGATCATTCAGGAAGGAGTACAATAAATAAAGATAGGTTTTCCTCCCAGAGTTTCACCTTGACAACAAACACTGCCAGCAATCCCTGAGGCAGATTTTCTAAATTTGTGTTGTGTGGCATAAACGCAAAACAGAAATAACCATCTTGAAACTGGCTCTTTATTACAGGCCAATCTCAATTTTTCCTCCTTTTCATCCTCAAATGCTGACTAAGAATCTCACACAATCTCACACACCTGTAGATAAAACTGCATTTCCATGCAGCCAAGGGCTCTAGTCCGGTGAGTTGATCCTTTGGGACCACAATCCCAGAGCACAAAAAAACTGGGGGCTCAGAGGCAGCACCAAGCACTCGACTGTTCACGGACAAGACCTGGGTGTTGGGCTTGCCCCAGAGCTGGGGAGGGTGGCTCCATCAGGGACGGGGATGGGGCCTTGGACCTGGGGGGAATGCATCAAAGGAAAGGCTTTGACAAGGAGCTGAGGGCTGAAGGAGCCAGCAGGAATCTGCGCTGCTCTTTCTTTTCCTCTTGCTGCCATCTAACGAGGGAGAGGGGCCCCTGCAACTTAATTACTGCATCCAAAATTAACTACTTTCATTTAGAAAGAAACTACATTTCTCTCAAAATCCCTGAAGGCCTATGGCAGCAGATAAATGCACTGACAGAGCATGAATTTGGCAAAAATAAATAAATAAATGACATAATAATATTCAGCTGATTTATATTCTTTAGGTTTTTTTGTAATTTTTTAATCTCTTCTAGTGGTCTTATATCCATTCTCTCCTTTGCAAGGTACCTTAAAGGCTCTGAAGGGAAAACTGAAACCCTTCATCACGTTCAATCCATTAGTTTTGCCTCTCTATGCCTGCTTACCATCTGCAGGAGTGAAAACTGAAAGATTAGTCTTTGGTCCCACCCCAGCACTCGTCTCAGCACCCACGTACACGTCGTATGTTGTAAACGGCACAAGGTTACTAAACACAAACTTATGGTCTTTCGTACTGTTATCCAGAACATGACCTGGAATTAAAAACAAAGAGATTTTAGGTCTAAAGCAGAAACAGTCCATGGCTACTTTCCAGTATGATGAACAAATGAAAGGACAAATTTGTTTTGAGAAAAGCTAACTGGGAATCAACTTCAGTGGAAAAATGCTCAACATGTGGGGAATAAAACAACAAAACAACTAACCAACCAAACAAGCCACTTCAAGGAGGTATGAGTTTTAAGAGGAAGAGATTAAAAAAAATAGTTACTTTTCCTATGTGGTTCCATAAAAACGTTATAATACAGTTTATGTCTTACTTAACTACAGGCAGTTCTATAATTTCTGTATCCATACTCTGTCTGAGTTCAAAAAAATTGCAAAAACATCAAAACAGACTTAAAGAGTTGATTGCATACTGCATGAGAATGAAAATTCTCCAGAAATCTTTTAACAGAAAGAGAAAAAGTAAAGGTAAGGTACAGAATAATTTGGATATATAAGCACAGCAATTCAGGTGTGCATAACCTGTCAAATCCTGAAAGACTGAGCAGAAGTTGATTTTCTCCATTCTTAGGAATTTAACTTTACACTCTTCCTCGTGATGGACTGACTTTTCCATTAAAATTAATCTACAAACCATTAAAACATAGCATAATAAAAAGGGATACATAACTCTGCTTTTGACTATTCATTTTTGGTTGGTGGGCCCAAAAGAATGTGTAAGGAAATAATCACAGAAAAATAAAAAAAAATGGTAACATCAACTCTGACTTACCAGATGGTCCATACAGCTCAACTCTGTAACTAAATTTCCCTGTTACTATGGTTGGTGGGTCCCACACTACAGAAAAAGACTTTGCTGTAATGTTGCTCTTGGCAAAATTCTGTGGTGGATCTTCTGGAACTTAAACAATATTGGAAAAAGTCTTTGAATATAAAATACTTTATATTAGGATGTCCAAGAGCCCCGCATCAGACAATTAATTTTAAACATAAACATGAAATATTGTGAAGGGAAAACATGTAAAACATGTAGAAACATATCATTACAATTACTTAATTTCTGTTTTAAAGTAATTCTCGGGAAAGGTATCAAGAGTGTTGATAATATGCAAATAACCTCTAAGAGACAAAGGTGAAAAATAAACTAGAAATTAGACCTGAAATCAATAGAAGAGAAACTGACCAAAATTTTGTTAGCCCTAGACAATACAGCAAACTAAGGCTATTAAAATTCTATCAAAGCAATTCAACTGAACATTATTAGGAGGGAATCAAATTTCTTTTTATCTGAACAGTGCTATCTGTTTTGTAGGTATGAAAGGGAACCAAGTAACATCAAACCATGTCAAGCAAAAGAGTGATGTACTAGCAAACAGAAAGCCAGAATAACATTCCTCTGGAATGCCTTTTTTTGTGTAGCTCTGTTAACAGTGTTGCCACTATCTAAGCCATTATAAAAATGGTTCTCATGGACAGTTGTTTTCAATTCCAACTTCTTAGTACATTGCAAGTAATCAAAACTGAACTTCACTTAGAGCTCAAAGATTTTTTCACCACTGAACAGCTTTCTGCAATAGGTGCAGATTGGCAACATAAGCACAGGAATTTTCTTCATTATTGCTTACTTCTCTACAAAGGCAAAGAAGCTTTAAGTGCATTTCTGTGTACACAAAACGCATAATTTTAGACTATTATGCCTGACAGCTATCCACTTCATCTTTATTTTCAGTTCTTCTACCATTATTCTATTATTTGCAGCTCTTAAATTGTCATTTTTCATACAATTTAATCTGTCCTGAGCATAATTTTGGCATCTTTGACTCCAAACAATAAGTGAACTCTCACTCACTGTACATTATAAGATACATAAATATATATACGTTTTCAAATTATTCCATCAGGTAAAATTAAGAAGTCATGAAAATACAAAAGCATGCTGCAGCTAAGACAGACTGGGAAAGAAGTATCTTGAAGCAGAAAATGAAACTTATGTTTTGAAGTTTTTCACATAAATCTGAGAATTTAATTGCCATTTTAAAGCCATATTTAATGCACCTGATTCTGGTGTCCGGACGATTGCACTGTCAATGTAGCCTGCTTCAGTGGTAACTGCAGAGACTTCAAAGAGATAGGTGGTGTATGGCCTGAGGTTAGTTACAACAAAGCTGATTGGTTCACTCCAAACAGAGCTAATTTCACTTGGTGCCTCTGTACTTGGTGCCGCTGTAGTCTGAGTAAGAACTGTGGATTTCCCAAATGTAGTTGAAGGAGTGGTAGTACTCCACAAAAAAGATTCACTCTTATCCTATAAACACAAAGTGTGAAACACAATAAGGTGCATCTATAACCAATAATTGTAAATACATGTAGATCAAAAAAGGCAGATCATCTTTGAAAAAAAATACCCTAAATTGGTTTTCCTTTTTGTTTCCTTCAGTTTCCAAATTTAGGCAAACTGTGCTAGTGCATCCTGTTAGTGACAGTGTTAAAGTTTCCTGCCTTATTCAAAAAGATCTCAAATCTGACTGAACAGAAGCATCTCTCTAGGATTCATTTAATTATTCCCAGTTTCCATTTACAGTATTCAGTCTCTCTCAAAAAAAAGTTCCCTAGCAAGGTCCTTTTGCATCATATATATGTTGTATATGTGCATGTGCATGCACATGCATAACATGCATATATCCTACATATATACATATATATACATACATATATCATATATACATACACCAGGGATAAAACCAGACAGGAGTTTCTTAATCTACCATGTCAGGAGACAATTCTGAAAAATTGCTAGGCATTGTGGTGACCAAAGCTTATGATTCAGTAGGTGGCAGCCCTGCCTTCTCGGTGCTGAATTAAATCAGCCTGGTGTCAGGAACCTTTGCCATGCCTAAAATGATCCTCCAAATAAAAACTGAAACCAAATTTATGATAATTTATGTAATTTAAAACTTCACTTTTCATTAAAGTACTAAGAGTAAGAAATTGGAAAAAAAACCAAAAAATATAAGAAAAAAAGTTTGGTTACTTGACATTTTGACATTTGAGTAATTGCAAAACTGTGATCAAAGTAATAAAGAAAAAGAGAAAAAGAATTCTAGAACAGAGAACTTTCTCCAAGAAATTACAAAAGGATACAATGGTTGCAGGTCTGAATTCAACAATAAGAACAATTCAGACTACAACCATATTTCTGAAAATCACTCTGCTAATCATGTTTTGTTTTTATTTTGATATAAGAAGTATTTAAAAAATATTGAAATGTGATATGCAGAATAAAGCATACTTTTAAAATACAAAAAGCATTATCATGCTATATAGAAAAGAAGACATTAACAATACTATATGTCTGCCCTGACCAAAAAATAAAAAAAAATATTGTTTTTTTCTAATTGAATAGTGTGCAAAACAAAAACAAAAACAAAAATTGAAATCTGAAAAAACAGAAATTTTCTTTTTAATGATTTTCTGTTAAAAAGATGCTGAACTTAGCCTTTCATAATATTTTTACTTCAATTAAACTGAACTTTTCGAGCAAAAGCATTCCATTTAGACTTCTCTGAACAGAAAGGTTTTTCTTTATCCATTTTATCCTGTCTTGGGACTATGTTTGTAAGGTTTTTTGAATTTTTTTGAAAAGCAAGCCTCCACATCTTTATGTCTCAAATTTTAAATGTAAAACTATATTCTGTAGGTTGAGTCTATTTCTAATTTAAAAGGTTCATAACACTTACATTACACTCTGGTAACCTCCCAGACAGAAGGTCCTCTACTTTAACCAAGACATCTTTCACTACAATTCCACTTCTTGCATGTTTCACACTAATCTTGAAACTAGTTATCTTTCCATTTGGTTGCCGAGGGAGAAACCAGATCAGATTTACAGCTGAAGAATTTAAGGCTTCAACTGTGAGATTCACTACTTTACCTGGAGCTTGAAAACAAAATAAACAAAAGCAGTGAGATAAACTTGTCTTCTCAGCTCTGAAAAATAGCAAATACTTTCTTTTTTCTTAATGCCATTTCTAGCTTCCAAATTCTGAAACAAACACGTAAAAATCATTCACAAACACATGTAAAGTAGCTGATGCATAGCCAGCTACTTTTAAATCTAGTTTAAGTGAGAAATATAATTATTTCAATCTCATAAAATGTATCTAGTAATTGATGTGGTCAACTTAAAAATATTCTCAGAAACAAGTCGTCTACTATTCCAGAAGTGGAAAAAATTTGTCCATTTTTTTTCTGGTTAAGAGCATCTGATAACACTGTGTGATTCACTTTACCTGTGTCATCTTTTCTGCTGTACACAGATGTTTGGTAGCTTTAAGTAACTCAATTCAATTGCAATATTCACTATCACTTCATAATGCTGCTCTTTGTATCAATGACAATTTCTGTGGCCTTTTTTCAGAGCATCAGTATTAATCACAGCACAAAGGAATGAGATGCAGGACCTAAATCAGATTTTCAATGCTATTTTACATGCTGAACTCTCTTGTGAATTAGAGCCCTGTGGCCTTGTCTTACTGTTGCCTATAGGTAGCAGAGTCAGCAGCAAGTCCTGCAATAGCTGCCTTAGTACTAAGGAGGAAAGGCTTTTCACACTCCTTTTAAAAAATAAGGCATTCCACAATTACAGACTTTCCACAGGTGAATTGAGACAGCTCCTCCAAACTTCATATTTAGTGCTTTCAGTCCTGCTAAATCTCTTCAGATCTTTCACCTCTTTTCCCCTCCTCCCAAACCACAATCTTTATATTTAAATAATTTGATCTTCTGACTAATTTTCTCACTTAAAATTTCCCATCTTTATGTTGATTAAGATGTTTGGCTTTCCTTAGCCATCAAATCAAGAATTAAAACAAAAAATAGTTGAGAAAGCAAAAGTAAAAATATTATACCAATGACACATAACTAGCCTAGACTTTGAAGGAACCTTCAAATTACACTTATAGTTAGGCATTTTAGGTTCAATAAAAATGTAGACAGAAATGCTTCCAAAAGTAAAAAGCTCATGTTCTCATATGGAGAAATGCCAGTGCTGTCCTCTGTCAAACATGAGTAAGTAATAAAGCTCATAGAAATAACATTTTTTACCAGCATTAATGCACAAATAGTGAAGAATAATGATTTCACATATGTCCATATGGCAAGTTTACTATTTCTCCTTATATTGGGTTCATAACTTATTGCTTTATTCGTGCAGAGTAATGATTTCTACCATTACGATATCTCACTCTGCAGCTTGCACAGACACAGAAAGCAGCCTAAACACAGATGGACAGCCACTGCCTTGGCAGCACAAGTTCTGTATTCCATTGAGACTGATTCACAAGTGGACTGGTGTGAGCTTGTCAGCCAAGGCACAACTGCTCCCGAAGCATGAGCAAGATAACAAACAATAAATCAGTAAAGATTGTGCAAACTCAGACTATGTTTTTAAATCTTCAAAACCACCAACTCAAATTTTCACTTCAGACTTTTTTTTTTACCTTCATAATAAATACACGAAAGTTTAACAAAACACATTCCATGCTGAGCTGCTTCGAACCCATCACTAAACAAATACAGATTGACAGATCCTACAACAAAGTCTGTATCCCAGAACTGTTGCAGGCAGCAGCAGATGGATCCACTTGACAGGTACTCTGCTCTGCTGTGACTTTGCTTTCTGGAAGCTGCCTACCTAGAAACTGGTATGGGAAAACTCCAAGAAAAACAGACTTTGTGTACAACAAACACCTGTATAGGCACACCCTAGATGCTGTTAGCAAATAGAACAAAATGAACCTTTGTCACTGAGTGACAGAATAAGAATTAAGATTTTGTTCTAAATGCATTGGAATTTGTTCAAGTATGAAATTTATCATGCAAATTTATTTGAACAAATTAGAGCAGCTTTAATTAAAATAATTAACAGCTTTATTAAATTTACCACTTTCTGCAGTCTGAAAAAGGAAAGGATCGCTAAACACTCCAATACCAGCACTATTCTCA
This sequence comes from Luscinia megarhynchos, assembly GCA_034336665.1. Lineage (NCBI taxonomy): Eukaryota > Metazoa > Chordata > Aves > Passeriformes > Muscicapidae > Luscinia > Luscinia megarhynchos. The sequence continues at coordinate 33,159,914 of CM067564.1, forward strand.
GCAGCAACCTACAGGAAAAAAAAGAAAGAATCCACATCAAAAAATCTGCATTATATACAGTTTTAGGGAATATGAAAATCCTAAGGACACACAGAGATACAGATTTTAGCTTTTAAACTATAAATATACAAATGAACATGCCCTTTGTAGTTGTGTTGTATAATTTATACTCAATGTTTAAATATTAAAAAAAAAAGGAGGAAGTATGTAACAACATAAGAAATTGAGAAAACCATATGTGAATATATCCACACATCAAAAGAGGATCCCTATTTTATGAGTCCCTATTTTATGCAAAAATCAACAGCAAGAATAACATCAGTAACACTCCTTTTTTCTTACCACAATACACTTAAACCAGATTCTGCATTCCTATTTTACTTACTATAACTTTAAAAGGGTAAAAAAGACAATAAGATCCCTTTCATTTCTCTGTCTCCTGTAGGTTAGCAAGAGCAGGTCAACCTTCCTCTAAGCAGAAACCCAAGGAAAAGATGTCTTTTCTCAGAAAGGCACTAAGTAAGGGAACTGTAGATGCACTTTATGATGGAGATGCTTCAGCACTCACAATCATGGATGAGTCTTCCCACAGAGCAGCAACATATCAAGACTTTAGTAGAATTTATGGAGATAAACAAAACAACACCATTAGCTCTGTAACATAGGGTTTGATAACAATTCAACTCAGTGATGGGCCATGGCATCCAGTACTTACAAAGAAAAAAGAAGGAAGTCTAACTTCTTAATTTGAAAAGAAATAAAAGGGACAACAAAAGGAAAATTGAGTAAAATTCTAGCAGTGAAGGTGAGAGGTGTGGGGAAGAAGGAGCAAAGTGAAAAGCTCTCCAGCAAGGTTATAGCTGGCAATGTCAGGCACCAAAGGTGTGGCTGTGGGGTTTAGGGACCTGACAGTGTTGACTGTGGGGGAACACAGGGTGAGAAGGGCTAGGTGTGCAAAACGAAGTGTGCAGCACTGTACAAATGATAGAGAACACTCAGAGGGTAGCAAAGGCAAAAGAAAACAGAAGGCCTCAGACAGAAAAAGAAACTTATTCTAATTGCTATCTGGCACTAAAGAGTGCATTTTTCAAAGACTGTAAAGATTTTTAAAAAAGGAGAAAGCTACAACAAACACAGTAAAGGAATATAAATAGCATCAAAGACTTAATCTAGGATGTCAAGAAGAAGTTGTGTCACTGGCTAGTTCCTTCCTAAGGCACACAAACACATGCACACCCACCTCATGACTACAGCCAACCCTATCTACTTATGCTTCGCAGGGACAATGACTTGAACCATCCTCAGGCATTGATGAATTCTACGGTAATTGTAATAGCTGAGGAAATTGACTGGAGATCTTTAGGGGGTTCTGACAGTATTTAAGTTACACTGTATAAAACTTAAGCTATGTCCTCATCTAAACATTGTTTTTATTACCTCATCTTTAGGTAGTTATTGTAGAAAGAGCTCAGAAACAAAACTAGCATTAAGATAGACATGGGAATTCCTACCTCATGTGTGCAGCTTCAACATAAGTGAATGGAAAGAAGCAAATGAACACATAATTTCATTTAATTCTTGGTATTGAAAAGAGGAGCCTCTACAAGGTTTTTATAAAAGAGTAAAGGAGGCAAAGAATTGCTTGGCAAATACTGCCAAGAGAGTAGCAATTAATTTCTGTCCAATGTCTGAAGTCATCTATTGCAGAAGAGTTCAGAGATGGATCAGGAGTGCCTATTCCCAATGCAGACAAGTTCCATACATGGAAGACATGCTTTTATTGGATGTGCCTGAGATGATTCAATAATCTACATGTAATATGCAAAGCACACCAGTAATTTGAAAGATTAAATCTCAATGAAGATAAGAAAGGATTTAGATGTTTCCAAAAATTCTACCCTTAGCTTTTTATCTTTTATCACATAATGCTATATGTTAACACGAATATCAGTAGAAGAAGGTACATTTCAGTGCAAGTTTGATTGGAACATTTTAAAGTAGATTTTAAAAACACTACTCAAATAAACTCAACTAAACAAATATCTTGCTAATATATTTAATTATATGGCAACAGTCAATAACATGATCCCTCAGAAAACTCTACAGGAACCTGCTATAAACTCACACAATTTACAATAAATCCGAATTCAAAATACTAAGAGGCATTTGTAAAGCTTTTACCATGATTTCGTAAGTTGTTCCAGGGTTAAGATTGGTGAGAAGAACTTCCAAACTATCTGGCTTTGTTGTAACCTGTGTATAAGCTGTTTGCATCCAGGGGCAGACTTCTTTATATTTAACAACATAGGAGAGAATTCTCCCATTTGGATAGAGTGGTGTGTTCCATGACAGCAGAATCCCAGCAGAGCCCACTCTTTCACCTGCAAGGAACATGGGTGGCCCAGGATCTAATGAAAAAAAAATTTAAAAAATTATATATATGCACACACACAACATACACACACAAGCACACACATGTAAAATAAAATTTTAATTAAGATTCATGAGAGTGGAGACACATTCACAGATTCTACAGAGAAATTAAATCATCTGCCAGCATAATCTCATAAAACTACTAAAAACTGTACCTGAATAATTTTTTTTTTCTGGCTAGAGTCCTGTTAGAAATTATTAGGTTAATTTTGGAGCACCAGAAACATTCTTCTATAAGAATGCAAAAAATGTATTACTCAAGATCTTTGTTAAAAAACCAGAGTTTAATGCCAGTTTGACATCTGACATATTCTAGCACTCGAAGTGTACTCTCTTAAAAAGTACATCTGCTTCGGCTACATTTTTTTGGAAATAGCTCTGAATATTTTTTTATGTACCACAATAGATATAAATCAGAGTCTGGATATTATTACATGATGCAATAGCAAATTTTTCAAAAGCTTGAAAATTCTTAAGCTCTCATAGAACAGATCCTGTGTATTTTTAAATGGCTAGAGAAGATGAAAAATTTTAATGACTGTTCAAAACATAATTATAAGATTATAATGTCTTGGACATTACTGTGCACATAATAAACATAAGAAAGCATAGTTTAAAAAATGAAAAAAATTTAGTCAGCCATTTTTCACTCACTTGTCACATTTGTTGTCACAGTTCTACTTGCAGGTGAACTATAGACTGAAGAAGAAACTGCAGAAACTGTAACATTGTATGTTGTTCCAGGAATAGTATTAGAAAAATCAGCCTAAAATAGGACATGGATTTATTTAAGCCTTTTACGAAGAATCACAAAAACGAACCCACTCCTCTCAAAACCAAAACAAAACAAGCAAACAGGAAAAAACCCTACAAAACAAAGCACAAACAAACCCAGAAAATTCTGAGCAATTCATTACTAAAAGTAGTTGTTTAAGTCTGTTAACTGCAGTATTTTACTGTCAACTACCCTTCATAAGTTGTGAACAACATTCAATATTAAAGAACAACAAAATTAACTATTAATTTTATCCCAGAGCCCCCTGTATTTTTTTTTCTGTATTACCGTTATCAAAGTAAATATGAAGCATTATAAAACTTCTTTTTGAAAGAATGAACAAAAAAACAACCTGAAGAACAAGGTTTTGACCCTTATACAAACCCTTCCTTTTCAGTAAACATAATTATTAACTTTTTTACCAAGAAATTATCTGAAATACCTGTATTTTTGCAGTTCCAATGAAAAACAAAAGCCAAACATCCAGAACAACCATTATTTCTGTTAATATATGTCCCAGACAGCAGAATCAAAAAGTGCTCCTATATCTTTTTGATGGCTTAACAGTGAAATGTTGCCTGCATTAATGATTTAAGCAGAGATCTTCCTGGCAAGTACACAATTAATGAGTCTGTACTACTCAATAGCTCTGCCCTTCCCTTGATAAACTATTCATGAATCCTTGGATGACAGTCTGCGTCCTTCTAGTAGCTTTATAAAGCAGTAAGTTCAATACCTGCTGGGCAGCAAACTGTGGATGCTGAAATTTGCTCTCATCCCACCCATTTTTCATTAATACTTAAATATTCATATATGCATTAAATGGCTAAGGAGGAAAGCTTGAGTTCCTCATCAGCACAGCGCCTAAGGAAAAGCTGGCCCTGCAAGTCCTGTAATAAAAGCACTTACTTGATACTCCCTAAGTCCAAGATCTAGGATAACAACAGAAGCATGATCAGGAACAAGATCCACATGAAATCTGTCTACAAGTCCATAAGGTAGTCTCCAATACAGTGAAAAATAATATGATGAAACATTGAAGAATTTAAGACCTTCTGGCTTTGCAGGTTCTAAAAGAGAATTGTGGAATAAAAGACATTGACTTTAAAAACTCCATTTAAAATATGTTAGTAGTTACAACTGAATAGAGAAGCATCCAAGAAGAGTTTTGTTGCTATACAAAGGATCAGTATGGTTATGGCACTATGTGATCCTACAGTTGCTACATTGCCTCTGGGATTTGGTTGATGGCCTCCCAACCATGCTGGGACACCTGTTCACAGGGAGCAAGTTCAAATGTCTCTGCAGTGTTCAGTCAATAAAATCTCTGCACAGTCCTGGGGTTTCTGCTGTCTCAACCTTAAAGTTAGCACTTCTGCTGACATAACTACTGCTACAGTTGAAATTCAAGATAAAGCTAGTGTTTGTTCTGCTGCAAGCCATAAGATTGGTAACTCTTTTATAATTTCATGTATTTGGAATCCCAGTAATTCCATTAAGTCTAGTCATTAAAATCCCAAAATTTGGGTAGTCTACTCCTTTTATTAAGCAAAATTTCCACCTGCTCATGACACATCTCATTTTCTTCTGCTTTTAAGTGTACCTTTAAATGTGTACTATTCACTCTAAGCCTAATAATGAATCAGGTTTCAAATTCTTCAGTAGGTCACTAAAATGTTATCTACATATAGGACTGTGTAATTCATTCACCTGTACAATCTCTAGCCATGTTCATGTTTTCTTTGTACTTTGGAACTCAGGTGCAATTAACAACTCTCCCCAAGCTCATCTCTCAGAGCAAGCCCAGTCAGTGATGCTCTTTGTTATTTCAGTTTCACCCTTGTACTCAGTCCTCTGTCTGCCTTTGTAACATGATTCTTCTGAATTCAGATTAATCTTATAGTAATTTATACATTAGTATCATAGTGTGGAGTCTGAATAATGTATAGCTTCAACCCTGAAAGATTTCCACCCATTTCTTATTTGCTGTAAATCTGCTAAGATGATATATCTTTAATTAACTCTTTACACACGTTATGCAAATTTGCAGAATTGCTTCAGATTACTCCAGTTCTGCCAGCAAATAATCTGAATATTAATATATCCAAATATTAATTTTAGATTTTACATTCCATCTGTATTTGTCTCATATATATGATTTTAAACTCATGTTTTGACACTAAAAAATTAAAAAAAAATTAATAATATATGTGGAGGTATGCAAATTTAACTGAAGCATAGGTTCTTCCTTTTAGTATACTCTTACAGATTTTGAATCCTACTGCTCTCATTGGTCCTATTATTTGCATGGATCTCAACTTTCACTGAAGCTGGATTTTATGTTTATAGAGGTACAGACCCACAATTAATTTCTAAGGGTAGTTTGCAATCTAAAGCCTTAATTCTACAAACATTTCTGAACCTGTTCAACTTCACTCACTGTAAAAAAAAAAAAACAAAACAAAAACAAACCACTGAAATAATTGCAAGGTAAAATTCAGCTTGTGTGTAACTCTCTGCAGGATAAGATCTGAAATACTAAAAACGGTGAAAAGAAATGCAGCACAGCTAAAGACATTATGTTTCTGACAAGTATTTATTTATTACAGGGTTTAAGTAATATATACCCACAATGAAAGCAAACTATTATATGTAAGATCTCTTAAAATTTCGAGGTTATTCTACAAAGTGAGATGTACACAGATAAATATGCACTGTTAGGGGCAGCTACCATTCACTGGCAGAGGAAGCAGGAAACCATACAGACCTGTTACAAATTCAAGGAAAGCAGAAGCTCCTTCAGTATTTCCTTTTAGTCTTTTCAGTGTGAAATTATAAGTGCCCCCAGCAGTCAGCTCTGTAACACTGAAGTCAGTCACTGTTCCTGGAATTGTGAACCTTTTAATAAAGGTATTGTTTGATAAAGATGCTTTATGAGAAGTGAAGTTAGTCTTGGTTGGGTTCCACTTCACTGTTGCAGAGGAGGTATTTACCATTTTTAATGTCAGACCACATATCCCAGCAGGTTCTACGGCAAAAATTATTGAGATTAATAAAGAAAAAAAAAATCCCTAGTACTTGAAATATAAGAAAATAGCAGCTTTTAAAAATAAATGGTTTTTACTTAAATGAATGTTTTGAGACTTCAAAACATCATGAAATACGTATACAAATTTTAGAACTCTTTGTACAAATATACAGACAGCAGTACCATTATGTTGCACAGGGCAAGTAAAACCAGAGGATGTACCTCCTGTGCACATTGTGAAATACATGGAAGAAAATTTCAGTTTTATCAGGCCTTCTCTAAGAACAGTATTATTGCTCACTGGTAAAACAGGATGAGAATGGAACACTTTGTAAGCAGAAGTAGAGTTTTAGTCACGCTAAAGTTTTCTAAAACACATTATATTTCACATAATTTTAGAAAATTGTTCATTTGCTCACTTAGGGACACAGTAAATAGCACAGCCACAGTAATTATCCCTTTTTTTTCTTTTTAAATAGCATTTTTTATTATATTAAGATTCCTAAAATCACAAATAATTCACTAATAGCACCTCCGTTAATCTGTGCAGCACAGCTGCTTGGGAACAAAAATTGTTTTTTTTCTTCCTAAAAGTGTATCTCTCACATAATTGCTTTATCTTCCTTGAAGCTTTATGAAAAACACTTATTAACATATGCCTATTACTCAGCATGAAAAAAATCCTATGGGTTTGACATTAAAATTATAGAATAAACTTTCTATAATTCAAGCACACTCAGGCCCATCCACAATTCTCTTGAAAATACTTACCTGATGAAAAAAAGCATCTTCAGGAACATGATAATGAATATATTCTGCTGCACATTTCATTCACAAGAATCTGCAGGACTTGCTCTGGCTTTTTTTTTCAGAGATTCATTTATCTTTTAGTAAGTGCTCTTTATCTGTTTATCTTTATCTGTTTTGGCAGTCCAGAATTCAATATAAATATTTTTTGAATTTACACCGCAAATAATTTTTCCTCTTTCTTATATTGTATCACAGGAACATTGGAAAAATGCATGTTTGCTCAGAGACAGAAAATGAGTGCAAGATACTGGTTTCTCGACCTTGTTAAGCTCTCTGAAGCACAATTCCTCTCACTGCCTTAAACATTCTGTGTCCTTGCACAGGAGCAATAATCCAATATGAGACCATGGGCTTGCAAGAACTTCGGAGGTATAGAAACAATTGTAAACAAAATGCAAACTAATTATTAAAGTGTAGGAAGCTATTCTGGCAAGATCTTACTTTGTTAGAGCTGGAAGCTTTCTTTAAAGAGCTATTTTCAGCCATGTCTAGACTCCACAACCTCAAACAAGTGAGTTATGTACAAGGCTCCTATTTAAACAACTATCACAAGAAGAAGCACAACTTTCCTCCCAAAGCTGAAGTTTCATTTTGAACTCTGTGACCTTTTTGAGTTACTTACAATTATTTAAACGTCTCTGAACATTTACTGGTTTTCAAAAAGACAATTTATAAAATATTTCCTTACTTGTGATGACTTTTTTCTCCACAGCCACAGAGGAATCCAAGCCTTTAATTGTCCTTAACTGAAAAATATATTCTGTCCCAGGGGTCAGATTTTTCACTACAGCTCTGCTGTCATAAATAGTTCTGGTAAGCAGCTTTTCATTATTCATCAGACTATATGAAAGCTATCAAAGCAAAATAATTCCTTATATTAGATTATGTAAGTTCGTAAAAGCAATGCTCAGAGATCGCAACTACCTGTCAGTCGAGAAATATTTAAAATATTTTCCACATTTTAAATACAAAGAGAATCAAGGAGCTTTATATTATGTTCCACCAATGTGGAACTCCATCATTCCTTAAGAGCCCAGTAGTGAAAGCAGTTACTTTAATATTTAAAAGTAGATGGAGGAAGCCAAGTGAAGTTGAGGCTTACAGGTTTTTCTTCTTGGAGGGAAGATAATAAAATTTACTCTGACTGTTCAGTCTCACAGCTATACTGATGAACTGTAAAGTTAAATAACTCTGTACCTTTCTGGCAAAAAAATAAAAAACAACAACAACAACAACAACAAAAAACCAACCAAAACAAAAAACCTCAAAATGAAATAAAAAAACCAAAACATAGCAAAAAAAAGAAAAAATCTAAGCAACACCTAAAACCATTCAAACAAAAAAGCCACCTGTGCACTAAGCTGAGATTCTGAAAAGACTCCTGAGGAATCAGTCACTCAACTCTGCTCACTGCTATACCTTGAAAATTCATCTGTTAAGAGCCACTGCAGAGAATAAAAGGGCTGGAGATATCAAGACATTGAAATCTGGGCAATTAACTCCTAGAGGCTGTGGGGATTCCTTCTGACCTTCCAAATAATTCTAAGGTGACAAAAAAAATTCCTGCACCAGTTCTTTCTGTGGACATAGAAAAGTGTCCCTGCAGACTGGCTCCTATCTGCAATAGTGAGAGGCAAGATGCAGACTGTGCCTGCCCTGCAGAGGAGGGCACTGGAGAAGCACCTCCAACAAAGCAACACACATTTCTCAGGCAAGGCTCTCAATGCTGAGACCAGGTAAGGTTGCAGCTGCCTACACAGTGAGTCCTGTCCTGCCCCTAGTAATTTCCTCCAGCAGAAGGGGGGTGTTGTACACATGGCAGTGACCTGAAAGCACTGGGGTTAGCTGCTATTCATCTGGGGAGGAATGATCCATTCCTCTCTGTGTATTTTACTAGCACAGTGCCTGTTTATACAAACAAAATCTTGGAAACTGTCATTGCCTTATTAGAATTACAGAACTGCAAGATGCTAGAAGAAAAGCTATAGATTAAAGATTTACATCTAGTATAAAGAAGTTAGGAAAGTACCTTTTGTGCACTCTTCACTTTACAAACTACAATATATTGCACAGAAAGTTGGTGAGCAGAGATGTTTAATTTTAAATGATTAGTAAAACGATCCCTTTTATGCAGGTGCACCTTACTAAGCAACCAGACTACGAAAGACTTTCTCATTAAAGATTTAAAGATAAGCTCATTTATACAGACAAAGCACTGTCTAATGTGGCTGCTTGCTCTATGAGATGCTGAACAATAATACTGTGACATAAAGATCAATATTACAGATGACAATTATTTTCCACAGCGTAGCAAAAATAACATTGTCACATTCAAAAGCACATCTGAACTGGTTCAAAACATGAACAAGATAATTAAATTTAATTTTGAAATTTGTGTTTGTGCTCCAGGCTGCACAAGCAAATAGTGTGAGAGGTTAACTGGCTGCTCTTATTCATTGAGATCAATGTAGTTCTACACTAATGAAGAGAGAAGAAATGTCAAGGAACTATCCTATGGATACTAAGATTTTAGGTTTTTGGTATATATATAATTGAAGCCATGGGAGAGCAGAAGAAAAAATAATTGGGCACTCTAATATTGGGGTAAAAACCCAATGTAGATCATTAAAGCAAAGCACTTTGTCTCATGGTAGTGCTGTGTACCAAAGAATATCCCATTCAAGTAAGTTAACTGTGAAAGATTGTACAGAGAAATCCATATTGATTCAAGTAATGTGCTAAACAGCAGTATATCAAGTTTTGTTGGCTACATGTCAATACAGTGGCTACAAAATGCTAAGGATAATAGAGGACAGACTGCAAAATCCAGGATACAAAAGAGAGACTGGCTGCATGTCATAGTGACACATGATCCATGCTATTTAGATGCTATTGTGGGTCATTTTGGACAGAGAAGTGACATAGTGAATGATGAGAAATTGAAAAAATTGAAGCTTATAAAATCACAAAAGGCATGGGTATGGTGAACAGGGAAGTACTAGGTATTTCTAATACATCAAGAACCTAAAGAATAAAAGTTTTAAAATCAAGAACTGCAATTTTTTTAAACAGAACATAACAAAATTTTAAAGTATAAACAACAAAAAGAAATCTCAAATAGCCCCTGTTTTTCTTTATGTATATCCAATTTCCCTCAGAAAATTCCTAAACTACTTACTGCCCAAGGCTGGAAGGGTATGGCAGGTATACAAGCTTTCCAGTTTTGTCTAATAAATTGCTATGGTGAAAAAAAATCAACCCTACAGTTATTCTGTAAATTTCTAAATAAAACATTTACATTTTTCTGTAAGGAAGGTACATTTTATTTTTCAATTCAGTTAAATTAGTTTACATTACAAATTTGAAAAGCTAATAAAAATATTACAAGTACATTCAACCTTTGACCTGTGATCTTTTTTTATCTCACATTAGTTGAAAAATAAGTTTTTGAGAGCTATAAAAAAGTATAATTTAAAATTAAAAATTATGTAATTGGAAGTACATATTTAGCTGACCTTTTCCAATAGCAGTATTTCCTTCCAAAACTTATATGGGCTATAAAAAATATATTTATTACTGGGTTTGCAGCACATACAGGATGATAATTTAATTGAGAAATTGCAAAAAATATTTGCATTGCTTTCTTGCTATTCTCATCTCACCTTAAACATATCAAATCCTCCTCTTGGGAGTTTCCAAGAAAAATAGACTGTCTTTTCTTCTTGTCCAAACACCTGTAAATCTGATGGTGGATCAGGATCTGAGGATGTAAAATTTAGATTTAAAATAATCTATATTTATTTTAAGGAAATTGATATCTACAGAACACATAGCTTTAATTCATTATTTTATAGTTCCATCTGGAAAGAGATTTTATTTTGTACTTAAAAAGAACTTCAAATAAATGAAAATCACCTCTAATATTAGAAACAGAATCAGAAATAAAGTCAACCTTTATCAATTTTTACGGAAAATTTTTATCATCCTAACATTACTGCTGATTCAGTACTGGCAAAATCCCACTTAAGGCAGAGGAAATTTTGCATTTAAAAAGCTTTAATATACTTAGTCACTTTCAAGATGCTTAGATTGAAAAAAAAAACTTAAAAGCATCCATTCAAGTCATTGTTAAGATGCATGGATTTAATAAAGAATAATTTTTCTTAGAAAACACCTTAAAAGACAAAAATCTTAATAAACTGAAACAATGAAAAGTCATTAATAATCTGAACCTACAGGTGCTAATCTTGAGGACAGTAGGGCGACTTCTTTTTAATCCATTGGTTGTCACAATATTGATTAAGAAATCAGTGCCTGGAAGAAGGTGCTCAAATTTGTGGGTTCTAAAAAGATTAAAAGAAGAGATTATGTCTTTTAGGATTCTAAAAAATAATGCACGTTCATATGTTAATTCATTATCGTTTATGGATATTATTTATACATGATGTGTGTATACATGTTTATATCTTGTGAGTCAAAAAATATTTCAGTACTATAAAATCTTAAATGGGGTGTATTACACTGTGGTTCACAGCAAGTTCCAGTACTAGGAAGTTTAAAAGTATTGAATTAAATATCCAAAGTGGCACACTGGTTCTACTGGTGCTCACTCCAATGCAGTATTTTGTTTGCTCTTCTTTGCATAAACACATCATATGAGAATTGTGATTTGATTAAAAAAATGAAGTTCTTAAAATACATGGGCATAGTAATGTATATCAACTAAACCATCAAATACATATAACATATAAATAACTGCACAGACTACTTGTTTTAAATATCTGTAGGAAACAGCTCCTTTGAGTTCATGTTAGTTATTTTTAGGATGTAATTATCATACCTCACACCAGAAGCTAGAATTTTCTTCTCATTGAAGACCTTTACTGTTTATTGAAAGAACATATCCATCAAATATACTTTGGGCTGGTGGCCAGGTAACTGTTATTGATTCAGAGTCTCTGCTAGAGTTCAGATATTTGACTGCACTTGGTACTGTGTGACAAGAAAACAAAATGCATTGATTCAAAAATACATTTTGAACACATTTCTTTATGACAGGCCTCTCATCATCAGAATGCAATAAAAACTCCACATAAATGATATCATGTTCTTCTTTATCTCAAGGACATACAAACTACTACCACTGCAGAAATATGTACAGTGACTTTGGTTATCCAGGAAATCCAGAGCCAAGCTGTTTATTGCTCTGCAATTCTGCTTAGCACAGTTCTGACATCACTGATCTGGAGTTCCTCAAAAATAGAAAATTTCTCAGGAAAAGAAATGTCAGTATAAGAGGTAAAATACTGTTCAGACACCTTGAGTCATGACTAGCACACTATCTTTTATTCAATAGTGACCAAAAGGACATGTCTGCAGAAAAAGCAAGAATTGCACAGAGGGATAATTCCTTTCAGTAGTCCCCCTGGACTGCAGTTTGCAGCCCAAGGATGTCATGAACCAAATGTGATTTCTATTTCTATGTAGTAAATCTCAGCAGATTACTCTTTTATGGATGTATTTGGTCTCCATTTGAACCTATGATCACAATCATAAGGCAAAATACCTGATGGCAAGAAGTTCTGCAATTTATCTACAAATTTAATAAACAATCATCTGCTTTTGCTTGATTTCTACTTTCTATTTTCTAATTTCAAGTCCTTAGTTCTTGAAAAGGAAGTGTCAGAGAACCATTATTTACTTGCTCCACTATTGCCTCTCTGTGATTTGTTCTCTCACAAATAATTTTACAGTGTTCCTCTATCAGTTTTAACTCAGTGGTTCCTTAAATGAAAGGCATTACACATCTGTGATCACATATGCTGAACGTCTTCAATCACATCTACTGTGCTTGATTTTTTCACATTAGTGACCTTTTAGAGGAAACCATAATGTGCCAGATCTAATAGCCTGAGAGACCATGTCAACCAGATACAAGTACTAGAATAGAGGAGAGCTTCTCTAATGAGATTCAAATGTCCTAACCAAAAGTAAAACTAAATGTAGTAGAGTCCAAATTTACTTGTGATGAAAGGAGAGGCCAATGAGAAAACATAATAAAACTATTTTATTAATTGTGTTAAAAGTCATAGATGAAAAGAAAAAAATTAAAGCATTAAAGAGAAGTATAATAAAAAAAATATTTTCTCTAATATTGGTAGCCAGACACTATGCAAGTATCAGTTACAGTAGAGCTGCTTGAATCAACATGAAGTTAACATTGGTATCTCATTGTACACAGGAGCTATACTGAGGGTCCTAATGGTCCCTTGAAGTCAAAGAGTAAGAAAGATAATGATGAAAAGAGAATAAGGAGAAAATTACAAAGATGGTTGAATTACTCTGCTTTGAGACAAAAATAAAATTTAAGAAGAAAGCAAGAGATATGGATGGAGTAAAACTAACACTGAATTTGACAACATTTTGATCTTACCTGTCTCTATTTCTTTTGTCACAAACATGCTGTCTCTGAAACCTTCCTTCTCTGTTCGAATTGCAAACCTGTACACCTTACCAGGGCTAAGGTTGGAAAATGTTGCTGTTTCTTGCTTGACCTTCTGGACCTAGAAAACCAAACACAGCTTTCACAGAACTGCTTACAAAATTAATTTATCGTATATAAACCGCACATCCAACTATTATAACGGGAAATAAAGCTTTTCATTCAGCTTCTGACTACTTAATGGAAGACTGAAAATATCTGCAGTGTATGCCCAGAGGTGGTGCCCTTCACAGCATACCTTGAAAGCACTTGCACAATTAGTGCAGGTAACCTCGTACTGCTCGAAATCCCCGTCAGCGCGGTCCCAGGTGACCTGTATTGAAGTGTCAGTGACATCACCCTCTCGTACATGCAGGGGAGCTGCCAGACCTGCAGATGGGCATAAAACACCTCTCTTCAATCCCAGCCGTTGCTCCATCCAACACTTTTCATATAGTAAAATTGCTTGTGTTTTGAATCTTAAAATTGCATGAGGTTGAAATTAAATTTTTCCCCTGAGGACAGACTGGAACTTCTAGGTGGGAAAGTTCTCTAGGATGGAGTTAATCCCTCCAATAGCAACATCACAGTGGTCAGAATGCACCTCAATTTTGTCAAAAGGCTCAGCAAAACTGTGTATATCACTCTAGACAAATACACTTTATCCATTACTAGTATAGTCTTGTTAGGTACGATTCAGATCACACTGCAGGAGAATTTCCACTCTTCTCTATATTTCTTTCATCTCCATCACAGCCATTTTTATCTGGAATATACCAAAATTTACACTTTTTCTAAGGAAAAACTACATAGGTGTGAGGTGTCAGGATTTTTATGTCTTCCAAATTTTTGAGGCCCCAGAAGAGTCAGAACAAGACTAGATTTTGTAAGGCAGTTTTTTACTAAATTTAGGAAATGCTGTCAGAAAATTGATTAAACCCCAAGTTTTCATTAAAACTATATTTTAAGAAATATCAGCTTTCAAGGCCTGTTTTATTTGGTGACAATTTTTTCCTGTCTTGCCTTCATTCTCCTTTCTTCATTACTTCTATAGATCCTATCTTAACTTTTCCTGTTATAACATTTCTATTCTGATAGAAACAGAGCAGAAAAGGCATTTCAAAGGAAAATTATAAAACAGGAAAATAAAAGTTAATGGAAATATAAATATAATTCCTGAAATGCTTGGAAGACATTTTATACACAATATAAAAAACACACTTTATCAAATTTAGAAATTTTAAGGGATTCCTCTAGTCTTGTTTGAAAACCAGCTAATGTTAGTACAACTGCAAATTGTTTACATAAATATATCAAGATGATTTTTAAATAGCATGTCTTTTCTATTCCACTGAAATAAAAATTAAGCTTAAAAGGTTCAAAAATCAAGATTTTATATTATACAATTTTATAAGAACTTAAAATACTTACATGTTTTTACACCATTTATATGATAAAAGGAGCTCAACATTTTTCCACTTTTTGTGGAGACACAAAAATCATATTCCCTTCCTGCAGTAAGGTTTTCAATTGTTATTTTACCATCACTTTTTAAAATGAATGTTGCATTAGGTCCTTCTTTAGTTGTAACATATATGCCATCAAATACTCCAATATCGGGCATGCGAACAAACAGTACCACAGCATTGCTGTGGAGCACATAAGGAACTACAATTTGAACAGGCTTGGGCTCTAGAAGAAAAAAAAAGTTGCCATATGTTAAACTAGTTGAAAATGAAGTGAAAACCACATAATGCATCTGAAGAAGCTGCCCTGAGAAATACTCATGGCGGGTGCAATTTAACAGCTACCATAGCATGTCATTGTTTAGAAACAATGAACAACCTGATCTTTTAACTATTTATTACTGGAATTTTCTTCTTAACCACAACTGCACCAAGGCAGGATAACTGGAAAACTATACAGAAATGTAGATATGGATGGGAGAAAACCATGGAGAATGAGATGCATTTGATTGATACAACATTGACGTGTTTAGTTTTCTTCCCTTACAGTTGGCTCTGACAGCTGTGAAATATCCCATCTAGAATTTTGTCATCTTTGTCATGAATGAGGTATTAAATCTAATCCTATATAAAAAATTCTGGAAAAAACTTAAGACTGTTATCCTCCAAAATACTGTAATCATTTAGAAAGAAATGACAATGCAGCATTTCATAAGTCTATAATCTGACAGCTGCAGCCTTTATATATTACATGTATGAGTGAATCCTGCCCACTCCTTTCACATACACCAAAATTTATACCGCATCAAAAACATTTCAACATTTTGGTAAACTAGGACCCTTCAATAAAGGGGTCCTTCCCTATAGATGCTTCAACAAAAAATGCAAAGCTTTTCTTTTCGGCTATTATTACTTCTAATTCTTTCCTAGCAGCCTCTCACTAATGGTAGAGCAACTCTTTCTCACAGTTCTCAGTACAACTAGTGTATCTCCAAAAATCAATAATCAGTTTCAACTATTCCAATATTTTCCTATTTCAATGCAAATAAATGATTCACCCAGCTCCTTCTGCCAGTGGGCACAGTATTTCCAGCTGTGGTCCCCATCACAGCTGTCACTAGTACCAAGATACTTTCCAAGGCTGCACTGTTTTTGCAAAAATTGTTAACTCTGCTGTTAACAAATAGAATTGGATCTCTACGTTTCATATTTAAGTTTCGATCCTTTGCTATTTAGCAAATCGACTTGATCTACAAAATTCATTAGGTGATAGCAACCTAATAAATAGCAATAGTGAAACTGATGTATGTATTATAATCTGTAGTTTCCACCACAAATAATATCTTACTTAAAGTGCATTGAATGGTCTTCAGTTTGCTCATAGTTCCATTTTTCACACTTGCCACTGCTATTTCATAAGCCATTCCAGGAGTTAGGTCATCAATCTTTAATTCTTCTTTATTGCTTAATAAAAACTTTTTAGTTTCACCTATCCCTGCATTAGGTTTCACCTGAATGTAGGACTCCTGACACTCTTGTGGCAGCTTCCAGTGAAGGATTACACTCTCTTCTTTTACATCCTCTGGGTGAATATAAACAGCTGTAGGTGGACTGACAGCTTGATCAAAGAAAAAGATGTCAGTATAAACCCATACATCAAACTTACTATCACTTTACAATCAGTTTCCAATAATGTCTCTTGGTTAGTTTTTTCTTCTAAAATGTCATGATTTTAAACTTACTGATTCATTTAATTATTTCTTAAAACAATTTGCAGAGAATTACCTGCTACAGGCAGATTCTATTTTCTGTTTTCTCATAACAAATAAGAACTCATTTTGCAAGCAAATTCCATTCCACTGTGTATATATATATGGAGTGAGAAGGTGATACAGACTGTCCTTGAGAAATTGTGGTAATGTTTTAACTTTGCTAAAATTAGAGATACAAACTATAAATCAGAATTTATCAAGGGGAGTATCACCTTTTTCGTTCATACTAACATGCTGTAAGTAGTCGAATAAATAAATAAATACATACATACATACATACATAAATTGATTGGTACTCTCACAATTTTGGAAGGTTCTGAAGAGTATCCCAACAACCACAATCTGACATGGCTTTAAGAGTACTTTTATGCCTTGTATTTTCAATTTAACCTCTGTCTAGTGAAATGAAACAAGAAAATGGATACGTCACCTGTTGTGATTAATATAGGCTTCTCGTGGCAGCTTAGAGTTCCTTTTTCTGCCACATTCTGTAAATATAACTGATACTGATGATAAGGTTTTACATTTCGTATGATTATTGAAGTCTTGCTTTTTTCAACTGGCAACTGTTCCCAGATATTGGTTTCAGTGTCCAATATGTTGACCAGGTAGTAATGAAAATAAATGCTGTATGAATGCTGTGGAGGATTCCATTTTAAATGTATTTCTGTAGATGAAACATACGTAGCCTCTAACTTCTGGGAGTGCAAGGGCCCTGTTGAAGAAGATTAGGAACAGAAATATGATATTAGTTTCTCATGTCTTTCATCCATAACTGTGGGGTGTTTTGTTGTGTCATTTGTTTGTTTGTTTGTCATTTGTTTGTTTGTTTTAAATAGAGCCTGAAAACCTAACAATGCACACTTACATACAGGCTAAATACTGTTAAAGCAAATCTAACAAAGCAGCCTTGACAGTGTATCAGTGACAGTGAATATTGATAAACAGGAAATATTGAGAACACAGGAAACAGTGAAATTAAAGAGAAAATATTAAAAATGTATGGATATCTGATTATTACTGCTATTTATTTTTGCAACTTACTTGTTTCTACCTTCAGAATTGGACTTAAGCTAGTCTGTGCTCCTTCTGGGACTCCTTGCTGCTAATAAGAAACTATAGCGAAGGCCTGGAGACAGCTCCCCAATTTTTATTTGAGTTGTATTCACAGGCAAGTTCAGAATGTGTGGCTTCCACTGATCAAAATAGTACTTAAGTATAAGTGCAAAGCCTGACTTTAAGCCACACGTCCATACTGCTCCACACAAATGCAGCTTCAGTTGTCTTGACATCATGCACATCAAACATGAAATTTTCTGGTACTAGAGGTACTGTAAAAGAACATCAGAAATTTTTTTAAAAATTGAAAATCATTAAAAATCTTTTATTTTTATATTTGTATCTTTAAATATAAATGTAATCAGAACAAGGCTTTTAAGAATAAATGTAGTAGATTGAAAAAATATAGTTACATTCATATTCACAAATATAAGGTAGCTGTACATAGCAGAAAGAATCCTGTGAAGAAATAGTCTGGGCCAGTGGGATCTCTCTGAAGGGCATAGCAGTCAGTCTGATTTTCTGGTATCATTGACAGAGATGAGATATCAGCTTTTAGAAGATAAGGAGATCCATCTGTCCACAAGAGCTGACCCTCTTCCTAGATTGAAAAAAATGAAATTAAACCCAGATATTTTTAGATTATATTTACAAACTATTAAGGTTTCCCTTCATTGCAAGTATATGCCTAAATATTCAAAATTTATGTACTTCATTTATACAATTATATTATATAGGTCAATTTTTAATAAAACTTTCAATCTAAAATTCCATCTCTCCTATTACAAAAGATTACATGACAATAATATAACATAGCATAATATAAGCCACATGAGTATGTTTTGTCATTACAAACAAGACTTTAAAAATCATTACTAATCAAATAACTTAATAATCTTGTATGGATAATTTTCTATAAAGAGTATTCACTTAGAAACTCAGTCAAAAATGCTCATAAACTGAGTCTGAAAACAAAAATATGTAAGATTCACAATCAGACATGGAAATGTTATCTTTCCCCTTCTCCTGCTTGCCACTTTCTCAAATGTTAGGACACTCACTCACACCTCACTCCAGGTTTCTAACCTTTGAGGTACTTTCTGTTTTTCCAGCAGAGCCCTACCAACACTAGGGTGGGGCAACATGACATTTTGGAGGAAAGATGCTTGCAGAATCTGCTTACAGCATCACAAGGCAGAGCCCTCCAGAGGGACACGGGCTTCAATCTGCACTGCACTGACATATTCTAACATCTACAGGGGATTTATAGAAAACCCAGAACATTTAGGCATGACATTGGGGCACTCCCTGGAGGTAAAAGAGCATAAAAACTTTCAGACATTAAAGTCTGTGGTCCTACAAGCTAAGTGAAAGCTTTAAGTACTCCAACAGAGAAAAGTGGAGGTATCACCATCATTTTAAGACTTCTGCTGTTTATTCTTTTATTAAAGATGCTCAGAAGAGGGGAGAGGAAGGAAAAAGCTTTTTTAAAATTTCTCTGAGAAAATAATAAATTGTGTTGTTGAGAATAAGCCTATTTTTTCAATTATTTTTGTTGGAAAAATGAAATAAAATATTGTCATATTTTTCACTTCCCAAGAGAGCAAAGAACATCTTCAATAGTATGAAATACTTGAACTCGTCTTTCAGGAGGACTTGTGCTTGCCGTTTAAAAATGCTACACAGATCAATGCATATCTTTTTATGTACTGGTCTTTCTAGACACTAGAGTTAATGACAAGCACAGGAAACCGTGGGATACTACAATGACACAAACCTCTGCAGCAAGGCTTGCAACAGTCTTTGGCTACCTTTTGCACCTCCTAACTGAAGAACTGCACTGCCTCTCAGGACAGACATGATGATATCACCAAAGCACTCCATTCATTCATGAACCAACCTACATCTCTAGGGTCTCTGTTGCATTCCACAGAATGATCACCCTCATCTGGAAGGGTTTAAATCCAGATTCAGATCAAAGCAGGGATAAAGAAGGAGAAACTGTGAGAATACAATAATCCCGCTCACAGTGCTGCTAATTTTTATCAGTGTCACAGTGCTTGGCAGTTCTCCTAAGGCTGCTGAAATCTGAGTAGGTTGTACCCCAACTTCTGTTCAGCAAATACTTAAAGTTCTGGGTTTCTTGGAGAAAAACAGAAATTTGGAAATTTCTTTTTGAAAACAGAGATTTAACTTCCTAATGTTTCAAATACAAAAGGGAAAGCAAAAATAATTGAATCTGCAATTTGAATCTCAGATTTTAAAGAAATCCTGCAACTTGTGCTGTATGTCCCATCATATTTGAACTCCTGAGGTAAGTGCAATTTTGTGGAAGTACAATTTGGAGTTCTCGTAAAATGAGAACAGATGACAACAATGACATTTCAGATTGAAACATTTTCAGACAGCACTTGAACACACTAATTAAGTAAAAATATTTTGGAAAAAAAGTTATTGTAAAACAAACATTTTATTATTATTCCTTGCTATGCTTAAAACGTGATTCTCATCTAGTTAATTTAACTGACTGACTCCCACAAACATAAAAATGCAAGTAATGATTAAACAGTTGACTAACAGTCAAATTCCAAACTGGCAATCAACTCTTTTCTGTGTAATCAAAGCTTAAAAAAAACAACTTTCTAGTACTCTTTCTAACTTGCTAAAATATATGCTTCTGACAGCCTCTTACAAATACTACATTATTTCTAAAATATCCAGTTGGTTACAAGGATTATCACTGAGGTGTAAAAATTTGCAGCAATTTGAGAAGTGACTTTGGAGTCGTATTAACAAAATAATATTATATGTAAAGTGCATATATTCCTGGAACTTTATTAACCAGGATGGTTACAGTGCTTCTCTAACCTAGACAGATTTGTGTCTCCTCAGTCTGCACGCTATCCCACTCTGACTTGTGTAGCCCCTTTATTTAACAGAGCCTGCAAAAAGGAATTTTTCTATCTCTATGATGTGTGGTGTGACACCACTCCTGCTCTTACACGTAAAGTTTGCTTTGGTTTTACTATTTTCACAGTAAAATAATTTTAAAATAATTTTGCCAAAAATACTAAAATAATATTTCAGGGTGCATATTTTTTAAAACAAAAAACATCGGCTTTCTCTCAACCTTCTCTACTTAGCACAAAAGAAGTTTTCACTAAACCAAATCACAGAAGCCTGGGTCCCACATTTCTGGAACATTCCAAGAGCTTTCCCAATACTTTCATTTATGTCTGTAGTTCTTCCCAAGCCACACACACCACGCCATACTGAATAATCTGGTGATGCAGCACCACCTACAGGCAAAAGAATATCTCCAGGAAATAACACTCACACAAGTGCACACACACAGACACACACACACACAAATTACACGTTAAGTATACACTATGGGGTTTTTTTCCCCAGCTATGACCTTCTAAATATTTTCAGTATTTCTAAATAGGAAGAAACATGATTCTTCGTCTAATTGCTAGTAACTATAATAAGCAAATAACCAATGTACTCTTTAGTAATTTTTATTCTAGAGGATTGGCTCCCATATTTCAAAATTCTCTTGCTTCCATATCTGTAATAACAAAGATGATAAAATATACTGACCTTTAGGTCATTAAGACCTGTCCATAACATGATTATTCGACTAATTTTCTGGAGATATGACAACACAAACCCATGCTCTTCTTCACTCCCTATGTCAAGAAGATGTGCCCCTTGTGAAGAGGTTTCACAGCTTTGTTGTGCCACCTTCCACGGCTTGCTCTCCTTACCCAGTCGGTAGCAACTGCTCTGGAATGCCACCCACCCTTGGGAGCAGGTGCCTGTAGATGAACAAGAACAGGATTTTAAAGATATACTCTATTACTCATGGCAGTCGATGCTGATTTCTTATAATTACATAGACATTTTGAGGACAATAACATTTAATTAAATCAATATTTCAACCCCCAAAACTTTCAGTGATTATAAACCAGCACTCTGAGTGTTTTAAAAAAACTGAGTGATTGGATTAAAAACTACAACTGCAACCCAGTGAAGAAAAAACACAGAAGAGATCCATTAATCTTTGTCATACCCTAGAAAATAAATTAAGTTTTAAGTTGAGTTTCTGATTATTCAATTTTTCGAATTATAAAAAGGAATTTTAAAAAATCATTTGCTTTTAATATCTTCTTCAGTTTAGGAAAATAATTATTTCCTTGGATTTGATTGTATATAATTCTTTCTTTTCTGTATCTAATTTTAAATATTCTAAGTTGCATTATGAGAGTAGCACAATTAAAGGAATGAGGATACACAACCAAGCCATAATATCCTCAGATATGTGTCTCCCTCCTTCTTACAAAACACACAGATAAGCTTGTCTCTCAACAGTAAAAATCCCATCATTTTGAATGCTTCAGAAAGAGTTCCAAATCCTTACCAAACTCAGGATTTTCTTTATCTTTTCATTGAAACTACGTATAAAATTCACCCCATACACTCCAATAATTACCAGGCTTTTCTTCATCCTTGACTTCACTCTATTTTAGACTGCAAAAATACAGTTAAAATATTTGCACATGCAAATTTGAATTCTTGCTCCTAAATTACTAGGAAGTATTAATTAGAAATAACCTTCTATGTCATTAATATTCAATTTATTTCCTCTTTGTAGAAATAACATCCATACTACTAAAATACATAAAATGGAATACAGGATTTTGCCATTTACTCTTCACTCTTCTAGAAAATATGCAGTACTAACTTGCATTCACTGTGACTACAAGACACTCTAATATATACCTGTTTCAGCTTGAATATCCAGTGACTGAGACACATTTACAAATTCAGGATTTAATTGTTCAAATATAAACTTAAATGTATAAATGGTGGCAGGTGTCAAATTTCTCCACACAAAGAATCCACTGGGGCTTTTTATAATCTGAGAAGTACCATTCAGGATCAGAGAAACTGAAAATTCTTTAACCATCATACTCCAATTAAAAGACACTGTAGTAGCCGTCACTAAGATTTTGATATCATTTTCTGAAATTCCACCTAGTAGACAAAGAAAAAATAAATACTGCATTTGCACAAATAAATAATGAACTCAAAGTTTTATTTCATCAATATTATTACTCTTTTTTTTTGAGAAGGGATGAGGGATAGACCCAATAGAGAAGGAAATGTAGTGAAAGAAGGTCACGTTTTCTTTTATTTTCATGGTAAGTTAACTTAGGTCTGAAGCAAGCAGTGATAAAAGTATGTGCTTTCAGGAGTGCTTTAACTGTAAAAGTACATATTTGGATGGAATATCAGTTAACTAACAGATGCTAAGTGCAGTAACACATTAGCAGCATAACCATTTCCTGCAGCTTCCTGTTGCTCAATGTTCTTTCATCAGTTGATGACTCCTGCAATGCTTCCAACTTATTATGTTTTTTCCCAACTATGTTCTTTGAATTCAGGTACAAGTCTGTATTCTAAAGATATGCAATAGCATGAGCTTGCAATGTGAAAAAATGTAATGCTATAAAATATCTTAATTGACAAAGTTAAGATTTGAAAGCCCCCTCAGTCTAGTAACCTGTGGGACTTGTGGTTCCTGAATGGATTTACAGCTATAAATTATGTTTTTATAAATTCAGTGGCTAAACTCATACATTCTTATACTGAAAATCTTTCCCAATAAGTCATAATTCTAAGATCTTCAAGATATTTGTTAACCCTTTTTAAGGAGGGACTGTTACAAAGTTGAAAGAAATTGTTTTTTTAAATTCATGTAAGACAAGAACCCTATGTTATTATGAAATTGCCAGGATTTAAGTAACTTTTTCCATGGTCCTCTTTTATAAATTTCTTCTCCTAGAATTACTGTAGCATAGTAAAACCTGTAATATTTAAAAATCTCACAAACTCTTACATCTGTTTCATATTTTAGAATTGTTACACTAACCAAACACATTATATAAAATTATTGCTTCAACACTTCATGGTTGAAAACATACACCAATGCAAAGTTTCTAAATACATGAATAACCTTGGGATCTGCACCCCTACTTTTTAATCTTCAGTATTAGACTAACTATAAAGACACCAAAATATTTTTGTGCTACTCAACTTACGTGTTTTAAATGATTTTATGCTTAAGATTTGGCCATTTTTCAGGGATTCTATTGTAATATCATACTTCCTACTTTCCTCCAGCAGAACTGTGGTACTGACAGGTTTCTGTTCAGCTTTAGAAATGTTTCTTACATTCTGCAAGTTAAAAGAATTTCTGAATATAGTGAAAGTAATAAAAATACAGTTTATAAGAAATCTATGAAGCTCTTAGAAAGGTAGCTCATATTGTTGCACATCAAAGTCGAGGCTGCAGTTACACTGCAAACATCCAATGCATTTGAAACAAAGCCTTTTAAAGATCACATTAATAACAAATTAAAATCATATTAAAATCATATTAAAATCTTCATATTTTCTTTAAATTCCAGAACATCCTGTGCTCAAAATAAGAGCAATGCCTTCCCACTGAGATTTAGGGAGCAGCATCTGTGCATCTCCTGGAGAAGTTAGACTCCTCCTTCAAACCACACTACCTTGAAGAACTTGCATAAGTTTAACTTTGAGCATATGACTATCCATCCTTATTCAACAGGACACTCAAGTGTCTTTTGAGTCCCACTGGCTTCAGTAGCACTCTGTAAGAGTACACATAAATGACATGAATTAAAAAATCCAATACTTTTTTCCAAACTTTCTCTTTATTTGCTATTTTACCTTTTTATTTTTTAAAAAAGAACAACAAACCAAACAAACATATGGTGCTATTAATTACTACTACCTACAGCTTAAAAAACATAGAACAACTTATTGCTTAGGTTGATAAAATATACTTTTTGACTGAAAGCATCTGCTTGCTGGTATGTCAGAATATAATAGTCTGGATCTTCTCCTTTGGGCAGTTCAGTCCACTCCATCAGAACTATTCTGGCAGGCTTTTTTGCTTGGTCACAGTCTACACTCTGTGCACCCTGTAACACAAACATACATGAATGCAACTTAGTAGAAAATGCAGCAAACATACCTCTGACTAAATAATTAAACTCTGTCAATTTTAATTAATTTTACCTAGAGCCTGTCAGCTAGGAATAGTTTTTGCATGGACCAGTACCACCAGCTCTACTGTGTGCCGCACAGAGACCTCCTAAGATTTTACAAGTTCTGCAGGTACAGGTTCTAGTTCTCTTTCTCTCTCCAGAGGTGGAAAAATCATGTCAGCTGACCCAAATATGACAGAAACCTTCCATCATTTTACATTAGAAACAATGTCACAGATTTCACTTGCAGTGGTCATACTGCAACCACATTTACAGTCAGTCAGCAGCTGGAGGTCTCAGCCTTGTTCTTATACTACACATTAAAAACTTTAGTGACATCACTTCAAAGTTTTCCAACTATTTCAGAATAATAAACAACCACTTTCAAGAAGCAAAGAAAGAATTTGCTAAACACCTCCCTAGCAATCTAATTTGGCCATGGCAATGCAAATTTCATTCAGCACTTCAGCTTTTCACAGAAGTGTACACATTCTAGAAACCATTCTGCATTTTTGACACTACCTTTTCGACAATTTCACCTGCCTTTGAAGGACTTTGGCTTAACACTTCAGAGAAGCAGCTTCCTTCTCTGAATTTCATTTTGAATGAGAAACTTATGGGCTGCTTTGATCTAATTTAAGATAAATCTGAATCACATCTATCATTCAAAATAATTCGGTGCATGTGATGCCCATTCCTTCTCAAAACATTTATAAGATACTGCAGTTCTGTCTTTTGTGGTCCATTTTTGCTTTCTTAATGAACTGAGATCACAAATAAATGCCATCTTGGAAATGAACTTAAAATCTAGTTCAAAAAACTAAACCAAAATAAAAATCAAATACAAACCCTTCAAACACTAAAATAAAAGTTAGGAGTTCTATTATTATATTACTTTGTGTTGTCCTGCAAAGCAATCTACTATGTACCAAAAAAACCCAACAACAACAACAACAACAAAACCTCAGCGGTTTTTTTTTTTTGAGTATAATTTACTCTGGAATTCAGTTTGGCTTAATATAATTTCCTTTAACTAATGATTAACTAACATAACTATAAATCTATCAATATCTCAATGTACAGAGTTTAAATTATACATCATGAAATATAAACTTTGTAAAGCTTATAAAGCCTTTAAACTCCATAAATCCTTTACAAGAGGGTATATACCACCTCTGGAATGAACTGACACAATGGACTTATAATATTGATGGCATACAAAAAGTGTATAAGGAAAATTTTTCCAGGAAAATTTGCAGATTTTTAATCCAATATTTTGGGTATATAGCTGGCTTGCATACCCAGAAAACACAATCTGTCTAACCCAGACAATTCAAAGGCAAGGAAAATCTGATTTTAAAGATAAAAATATATATATGGCAATAATTGAATTAATAATTTGTAATAATTTTCCACCAGCAGCAACTGTGTGCCATTTTACTATGGATAAACACATCCTACCTGAACCTAAAAAACAAGAAATGCATTTTCAAGTGTACACAAAAATAGTTCCATTCTTATACCTAATGAGAGAGATTTAGAATGTTCCTTTTTGTTGCCAGCACCTTTCCATTAATTTTTAGGCCCTTATCTAAAAACTGAAGCAATTAAAAAATAAAAACGAAGTTATTAAATTTACCAAAAAGACCTAAGGTTCAAATCTGTCCTCAGGCTAGCTACACAGGAGCCCAGAGACCTAAACAACAAACAACAACGTACTAACTTTTGCTATCAGCTCTCAACATAAGACTCAAGTAGGGTTCTCAGTCTGAAAAAGAGGCACTCGAGGGGAAATGCAGCAGAGATCGATAAAATCTTAAGTAGCCAAAAGTGTACAGAGATTGATTTTCATTTTCTCTTCAAGTATAAGCACTGTGATGGATGAAACTCCAGATTTAAAGAAGAGGGAAGAAGAGACAAAATAAGTAGTTTATCTGGCAAGGTTTAAAATGAATGCTAAAAGTTTCAAGGGGTGTCAGAGGAGGCCTGTTCATGTTCACAAAGGTTCAAGTTCATAGAGGAGAGCTACAATGAAGCTCACAAATGGCACTGAAAATACATCCATTTCTAGAAGTCCTTAAGCTGCTAATGATGAAAAACTGACACAGTATAGGTAATTTTCTTATGCTAGTCTTACAGTATTCCCCAAGAGTCTGCTTTTTACCACTGTCAGAGGTATGACAATTAACACATTAAAGCTTTTAATTCATATTATAGCTATCTAAGAGGTGACTTAAAGATGCTGGGATATCTTTCTTCTTCTGGGGAACAACATTAAACCCAAAGCAGCAGGCACTAAAGCAGATTAAAGATCTCAAAAGAGCTTTTAACTATTTAGGTAGAAAGAAAATTGGGAATGCTCAGTAGCACTAAACGAGATCCCCTGTGAACAAGGAGCTAGAACATCGGGGCAAAAAAGCAGTCCAAATCACACACCATCCATTTTCAACATTCACTTTGATTATTTATCCACCCCCAAGAACCAGAGTATTTTCCTTACCTTAAATAAATATTTTAATAAAAGCAGAAGAAGAATTAGTTGATCCATAGAGAAAGAAATGTTGTAGTCCCAGTATCTCTTAAGTACTTGTATCACCACAGCTTCAAAGTAAAATCACATCAGAATATCCTAAGAAGGGAAGAAAAACACTACACACATTTATACTTCACATAGATACAGAGGCAGCCAATGGTGCACCTGAGATTTGTGTCTTTGCTCTGGCCCTGCCTCTTCCCAAGCCTCATATCAAGTTTCCTGAGATAATTTAATTTCAGTGAACTGTGGATGTGCCTGTTTTCGCTAGTCATTTAAAAAAACCCTCAGTGTAAAAAGTTATATTTAGTTTCTGTGTGATTACTGGATCAAAATTCATGGCAATCAGTGCTATCCCTTTACTTATTTTTCTTCAGACTCTGGTTGTTTTCTGCAGTTCACCTTTTTAGCCAGATCTTCTGTGGTTAGTGCACAAAATAAGCCTGAAAACACTTTTCTGCAGAAGTTCTAAGCACAGCTGCAGAATTGTTGATATGTCTTATGACCTTACAGAGATCCCACACAAAGTCACCAGTATAAGCAACTGTAAGTAAAGAATAGACAAGAATTCATAGCAGTAGGACCACAGATCCATTTCCCAAAAGCTGCTGAACAAGAACTTGGCTCAGAAAAAATAAAGTGGGTGACATTTATCTTTGGCCAAATCTGAACCAGCAATTTCAGAGTTGAACTTAGCTCAACATAATTCCCATTCCCCTAACCTTTCCCCAAATAATATTTCTAATAAAAATTAGCTTTCCTCTCTATTCTTTGACATTAAATCAGCTTAATAGGCTGATAAAAAATGTTTACCAATTATAAAATAAATAAAAATCACCACCGTTGTATATATGTAACATTAAAAAGAGCAACAATCATATTGTATACTTCATATTTTCTTAGGTGCTGTCATCACATAATACTTCTGTCTTGAGATACTCTTGTTTTTCAGTGGCTTGTTTCTAATTTTTACTGAAACTTGTATCCCATTGAACTGTGAATCATGAAATAAGGAACAAAATTTTCAACTAAAGCTTTATTTAGAACTTGTAGTAAACAAGGCAGGCTTACTCTCACCAGAAAAATACCATTTTGGAGCTTTTATGTTATCCAGACTGAAAGACACACATAGTAAAACAAAAGCTGCTGTAATGAAACCCCTGATCTCAAAACACCGAGTCAATCTCCCTGTCAGAGGAGCAGAGCACATGGGTGTAATCACCTGAATGCTATTTTAGCTATCAATGATAAAAGTAAGCTACTGCCCATTCAGCTGTCTTGAAAAGCAGACTCGCTCCATTTTGTTTTCCAGAGCAATTTGCAATCATCAGGCACAAAGGGAGACTTTATTAACAAAGTAATTTGCAAGACACCAGCAGGAGCCCTCTCTGTGTTAACCCCAATAAATTAAGTGTCCATGGCACATTCCACCTTAATCAAAAGAACACTCCCCAAACCATAAACACATTCCTTTTATTCAGCGTTTCTACGGATTAAGTCATGACACCATTCACTACTAGTTTTTCTCCAGAGTGTGACATCAATACAAAAACAGCTCTTCATGCTCTCCCATACAAAAACTACTCATAAAACTAGAAACTACATGTATAAGACATTTTTTCAGACTATCTCCTTGAAGCAAGATTCTCAAATCTCTGATCTTATGGAATAACTTATCACTGATTTCAGTAGATATAGGACCACCCAATTAAGCTATATATAGAATTATTTTTCCAAATAAGCAAAAATGACAGTTCTTAAATGATTGCTATATGGCTGCCAAGATCTAGTCAATGTATCTTAGTTGCCACAGCCCATTGTCCTTTAGCTCTGAATGTACCTTTCCTCCCTAAACTCTGATGACCTGTTAATGGAGAGATAATTTTTTTAAGTTTTCTTATTCTGTAGGAAGCTTGTACATTCCACTTGGTATTTAAAGGAAGTTTAGACAAAATTTGAGTACACAGTGTTATGCACAAACCATCTCTACCATAACCTTTTCTCAATAAAATCCTTTTTTTCAAACCATCTCTACCATAACCTTTTCTCAATAAAATCCTTTTTTTCTCTTGCATTAATGTACTGAAGTCTACCCGCCAAAAGATTTTTTACTTACATGTTTTGAATGTTTTTTCAAAATATATTGCAGAAAATAGTTGGGAGTGTGCAATTGTACAAATTTTCTGCTAATGTTCTGGCCATCATGCTTTGTCCTTCATGATAGTTATATTGCTATGGTCATGTGTGACAACTCATTTATGTTTTGTCCCCTAGAACACACTCCTATGGGATTTTTCCTTTGGCCATATACCTGCACAGGATTACAGCAGCAGCAGCATCTCAATGTAACATCTGAAAAAGGTTTCAACGAGATAGAACTTGAAAAAAACATAGTTCAAGTCAATGTTTTCCATTGCCACAGTATTCCTGAGTGATATCTAACTGTTTATCTGTCAATAAGTTTTTACACAAAGGTAGCATATGGAAATTGGATTTGTCTTTTAAATCATTGTAAAAGGCAAGATGGAAGAAAGATGCAAAGAATTATACAAAACTAATGAATGATAATAAAATAATTATAAAAATTAATTACAGTGGCTGTAAGCTGAGTTTATCAGCAGGGCAGAAGTTCAAGAGAAAAAAAAAATTACTGTCAGAAAAAATGGATTGTGAAAGAAGTGGGAAAAGGAGACACATCTGAAACAGAATTTTGCCACTGCTGAAGCACTATGAGCAACACAGTGACCATTTGTAATCCCAGAGTGGGTTGTTGTAAACACCTCTGCCTCTCAGTATATTATGTGGCTTGTACTTATTTTCAAATGCCAAACCTCAGATCTGATCCTGCCCTAAAATTTCACCAATATACAAGTGCACATATTTGGAAAGAGCCCTGTCTGCAATGGGAAATAAATAATGCAAATTAATTACGTTTTATTTTTATTTTTAGTATACAAATTTGGCTTATTAAAAAACGGGAATATTAGCTGCCTATGCAGCTGTACTCTCAGATTTTATTAATGAAAACACACAGTAAGTGACCTATACCTAGTATTAAAAGCTAATTGTATATTTTATATTGACGCTATAGATGATTTTAACAAATTACCTAGTAAAAAGACAAAGGAATTATAAATCGAAAATAAAAAATATGGAAAAGACTTACCATTTCATAGAAGCACATTCAGGTACAATCAGATTCTAAGTGTAGAAATATGTTTATGTTAGTCCCTAAAATATGTGCATAGTTTTATGGCTAAGCCTTTATATTGTGTGAACTCTTTCCAAGCACAGGTGAACAGAACAGTGGAAATGTAGGAATGAAGAGCCAATGGAAGCAGTTACAAATGGGAGAAATGACAAGGCATGGTGGGACTGCAGCACAAAGCCTCCACTCCACCGTGCACAGTTCCTTGCATTTTTCAATGACAGTGTGGGAGTTTCAGGAGCATGCCTTCCCAGCCTTCCTTTCAGGGGAGTAGAAATTATGCTAGCCTTAGTTTCAGAGTGGGTAAAAGGGAGGGAACTCTGTGGGTGTTACAGCATTTGGTCAATAATAAACAGACTAATTAATTTTGGTATTTAACTAAATAAGATTCGAGTTGGATCAGCTTTCCAAAGCAGCTCACAAGACACCTGTGCAGACAGAGCTGCAAAAAATTTGAGGATAGGGCTTGAGGCAGGAATGCAGAGTTGAAGAGACATGAGAAAGCCAAGACAGAACCATAAACTGCATATGTAGTTATATGTAGGTTGCAGACAGAGGAAATGTGTGGAGCAGAACAGTCCTGCCACTCTGCAGGCTCATTGAAACCTTCTCTCTGCAGGTGCAAGCCTGCAAGGGCCAGCTCACGTTATATAAAACACATCATACCCTGCCAGTGTCACCTTCCTGGAGGTCAAAGGGCTGGATGGGCTGCCTAGGAAATGGTTCACGGGGTTTAATAGAAATTCGCTTCTGACAAGGCCAAAGCAGCCCAAGTATGAAATTCAACTGTAAAATGAAAGACCTTGTCCAGCTCCACTGAAGATGTAAGATTTTGCTGTAGGCTTCAGGGAAAATCCTGACGCACTTCCTACTGAGTGTTGCATTTAGAAAAGCAAACTAAGTGGGAAAAAAAATACTTTAATATAATTTATCTTATTGCAGGTTGTCATGAAGTTAATTTTAAACATACCTGATTCATCACTCTGCAAAATAATGTTTATTAAATTATTTTCAATTACACAGTTCTAAATCCTTAGAAAAGCAAATGGCTTACATGGCTTATGAAAGGCCATAGCTGTTCAATGAAATGTTTGATGATTACAAACAAGTATGGTGCTGAAAAGGTCACTATTTTTGAGAGCTTCCTTTTTATCAAAATGCTAAATTCATTGAGTAGATTTGGGCCAAACTCTCTTAATGCAAGTATAGGATACCTACCTTTACCTTAAAAAATCCCAAATATATGGGATTTTTTTAAAGTTTTCCTTTAATTTGCTGTAAGAGTACACCAACATTGCATCTATGACTATGATTTAACTTATATTTCTTGCCTGCATGAAAAGTTTCTGTGCACAAATTCTAACAGCAGTATCAGAGAATATTTTGGTTCTAGGCCCTGGTATATAATACAAATTGAAATATCTGCTTTACAAATCATAAAAACATGCAGATGAAGCATAGGCTTTCTCAAAGTGTCACTTTATTTTGATCACTAGTTGATCATTATTTCTTTAAAATGGTTAAATATTTTGCTGATATTTTACAATGGATTGCTATTTAATTGTTAAATCAAGTAACTATTTTTAATGGTATGGGAGAGTAGATGAGTCTTGTTAATAATGACAGATTTCTCTGTATAAGCTATATTTCTTTATAAGCCATCAAACTGAATGTAGCAAACAATTAAAGATTTATCACACAAAGTGGAAAAATAGCCTTGGATTTTAATGCAGTTTTAATTGCTTATGTTTCATTGTAATATTCCGTGTGATAATCCAACCTTTTCATAATTAAATGATGACAGCTTGAAATCAAAACTGTTAGAAGATTTTCAAATTTTACAAGAATTACAATTCTGACACAGTTAAAAGGAAAGTTGATCAGGAAAATACTGTAATAATTTTTATAATTTTCATTCAATGAGTTTATAAAGCAAAGTAATATTCTAAAACAAGCTTAAACATGCACCCTTCATTTTTAAAAGCAGGTTATGTAGTATGCCAAGTAAAAAGGAGATTATATTCACCTTAATGTGCTGAATCATGGATATTTACAGCTCTATTGGGCTTTAATAACTCACCTAAGTCCTTCAAAACATTTATTTTACCTGACTATTATTCCTGGACTCAAAAATTATGATTCAATAATTCAGTCAATAGTCTAAATACCTGT
This sequence comes from Luscinia megarhynchos, assembly GCA_034336665.1. NCBI lineage: Eukaryota > Metazoa > Chordata > Aves > Passeriformes > Muscicapidae > Luscinia > Luscinia megarhynchos. The sequence goes on from CM067564.1 coordinate 33,192,733, forward strand.
ACTGAAAAAAAAGATTTAAAAACATATTGAACACAAATCTTCAGATTCAAAGATTCACAAATCTTTGTCTTTGAAAACAAAGACAAAACCCAATATGAATATTTAAAATGAGCAGTATTGTCAGGTTTTTAAATAAATATATATACATATAATCTTATTCTATATTAGCAAACAGCCAATTTCTTTTCTGTAAAAAGTGAAAAAATGGATACAAAATGGAAATCTTCATAGCAGAAATGGCTTTCAGATATTTTTAAGGCACAAAAGATATAACTCTTCAGCCTTTGCCTAGTCATGCTTCAGACATAAAAATTCATACATAAAAATTAAATACATGTCTAAGGTTTCAAGATATGATTCTGCCATATACTCTGGTGATTTCCTACAAATATTTACAGATTATTGTGGTGTTGTTTCCCAATGACTTACAGGGTAAGCAGAATCCAATTATTCACAACAATTTAATGGACAAAAAGATAGAATTTTGGGCAAGGTAAAAAATGTTACAGTTGAACCCAATATTTGTCAAATAAATTAATTTAGTAATTTTCAAAATTCTAATATGCTTATTTCCCATTTAAACATGGCACTGGTGATGGTTTTCAACAGGAGACCTCTAAGTAAATGAACCACTGAGAAATGGTTTGAGAAATGCTCTACTTTGATTGGTAGCCATGATCTGAAATTTTAAAACACTGTAAATACTAACCATATTAACCAGCTTTCTTCACCATCTCATCAGAAAGCCACTGAGTAGAAATAAATGACGGATAAACTACACCTGGTTCCAAAGGGTTTAGATTTTTCTTTCTATTCTTGCCAATATTTTCAAAGACAGTTTGAAGAACAACAAATAACAACTTTGCTAAATTCGGGAAAATTACATTATAAGGCATAATGCTGATGCCTTTTTTATTTCCCTGCAGAATACTATACCCATCCATGACCAAAAAACTGTGTCTGGTGATAGCTGGACCATGTCCACAGTAACGTTCAGTTCCATTGGCATGAGCAGTCTATAGGCTCTTGAATGACGTACATAATTTCGGTGCCATTTCCTGAGCAGCGCAAGGGCACGGTCAGGACTCGTGTTCCAATTTCTCGACAACATTTACAGAATCTTAGATGGCTATCAATATTGACATTGAAAATTGTTGCAGATGGGCATTTTCCATCACAAGAAGCCACATTTATCTATGAATAAAATAAAAGAAGAATAAGGATATCTCCAATTTTATTATAAAAATATTACATTTCAAAATACCTTGTGATTAAAACCCATTTTTACATTTGCAAAGGACTCTGCTCTTAAAAATTATTTTATCTTCTAAAATTCATTCATTCTAAGTTTAGCCACACATAAAATATTTTTCAAAGTAAACTTTTCTTTCTTGTTTAATCATGTGTTTTCTTTCAACCTTGTGCTATGGATACCAAAATTGAATCCAAATTAATAACTTTGGAACAGCACAGCTGAATCCATGTCCTTTCATGTTCACTGATAGAAAGTTAAATTCTTCTAAGTAAAATGAAGGGAAGTTTATCTTTCTTCTTGAAAGAGGAAAAGCATATCAGTGCAAAATCTTTTCCCTTTCTTATTTATATTGTTTGCAACTGAGGGCTGTGTTGTCACTCTAAGAAATATATCTAAAAAGTAGATGCAGTAACAAACCAGCTAGGGCACATACTAGTTAGAAAATTATTTGTGCTCTGGGCTTCAGCAGAGCAAAGCTTTCTCTGTTATATGAAGAATATTCTTAGCTGACACATTGAGACAAAAAAAATTATACTTTTTAATTAAACTCAAGCAGAGTTGAAATGCTGTGAAATCAAGCATGGCTGTACTAGGTCTAATTCTTTTTGCGACAGACTTAAATCTGATTTCTTCTGCAGGTGGGGCATTTGAAAGATGTTTTAAGCTACTCCCTTCCAAGCCTGTGATGAAATGTGCCATACCCATACAAATGAGACTGAAAGATTACTGTTATAACTTGGAAATTTCCTGAAATTTGAAAGAAGTAAAAAAATTACTTGCTAGTGTCCAAGTGCCCTAAGCAATAGTAATCACAGTTATTAATTAATTAAATGTAATCATGCTCAGCCCTATCCAAAGTTTGACAGCAGTAATCCGGCCAAGAACACACATGTAGTTCCCAGCCAGTCACAGCAGACGCCACTATTTAATGGGCCAAAATCACAGGATGGAAAAAGAGTGCCAATGGGGGAGCTGGAGAGGAAAGGAAGGGGAGTTTAGGGCATGAGGACATGAAAATCTGGAGGTACTTCTGTGTGAAGGGTAAGGGAATCTGGACTGTGTGAAGGATGTGCAGGCATCAAGGAATTTGGGAGCAAGGAGATACTGGGAAAAGGGCACTCTAATACATAGAGTTGGGATGGTGATAGGTCTTTTTGGAAGGTGACTAGAGAGGGAAGAAAAGATACAGAGTTTAGGATAAAAAGATGAAAAGGAGGCCTTCATTTGTTCTGCCATTCAAGACATGACATGGCGAACATTCTTATTGCTCCTCTCTGAATATCTTCCATTTTAATATTCCTTATTTAGTCAATACCATGTCTTTATTTTTTTGTATTGCTGTCTCTTACCCTAGGTTGTTGAAGTAACTCTGAAGTTCTCCAGACTCATCTCTTAACTATGGCAAATTAGTGTAATTTCATCTATGTATGTATACTGCCTCATTATCAATCCTTCTAAAACTAACTAAATATGCCATGCACTCTTACAATTAAAATCTGAACATGTCACTACTGACCTTCTGTCAGGATGGCTTTTATCATGTGTTGACATTTTGCCTCTTCCCTAATGACTGCTTAGGTTCTCCAAGAGAATCTTGCCAGAAGCCTTTTGGAAGCCTTGAGATACTTTGTCGATTGCTTCCCTTTCCAGTGCTACATGAGAAGCACATTTGCTGCTCAGAAATTTCCTGGGGGCTACACCAAAGCTGAGACATAAGATGTCTTAAGGAGACCCATAAATAAATGGGATCATGAATTTATGATATGGAAACCCATGCTATTTGAGGAAAAAGACAGAGAGAACAAAGGTCTTCAAAGAGGAGTGCAGCAGTGTTCTATCACATTTTAAGCTGTAACTTAAATGCTCCTCTTCCTGCTCCTCTTTCAGAGCAGGGTATTATTTCACACTAAATAGTATGGGTCCTTCATTAGTTAAAGTAATTGTAGTCAGTATTTTTCACTTGAAGCCAGATGTTTCTCCAGGTAGGAAAGCTCAGTCTTTCAGTAATAGAAATAGCTAGTTTTATTCCATTGCAAACTCTAGGAATGTAGGATAACATTCCTAGAGTCAAGGGTCTGTTTTTGAGAAGAAAGCAGCATTTTTTGTTGCTTCTTGTTGGCTATAACCAACTTTTTGATGCTTGGCTTGGCATGACACAGGTCCAGCATTGAAATTCTATGCTTACCGGGCTCTGACTTATACAGTCATTTTTTCTTATGGTTGTCCTGATTGTCATTTTCTGGCAAATCCTTTCTTCCTTTTTGCCTGATAAAATACAAAAAATGCATACTGAATCAATACATCTTCTGTAATGTATTTGTTTCTTTAAAAAGTAAAAATATTAATATAATTTAAGTAGCTATACTTCATTAATATACACACAGAAAATATTACTTCCAATATTTTCTTTTTAAATCTCATATATTAATATATAGTTCCTGTGTGGTATTACCTATTTTTAAGTGGCACATATGAGCATCAAATGCCCCAAATAAGCTATACACATTTTTTAAATATTAAACTATGAGCATGTTTTTAAGTTGTACATATGGCAAGAGAAATATAAGCAATTAGAAAAAAAATGTATTAAGCAATTTTGAATAGTGTTAGAATTAATTCTATTTTACTGGGAATGTCGTATGTATATAGGATTTTGATCCTACCTTTTACAAAATTCTCCTAACTTAGCATTTGAGAAGGTGAAGGTGTGAATGTGATTACAATCTTCATGCCATTTTGCATAATTAAAAATTAAAGATAATTATATTATTTCAATATATTTTTGAGCAATAAGTCCTTCAAGGAAGCCTTGAAAGAGAGACATGCATTTATTTGCTAAATATGGTGCACTTTTTACCATCAGATCTGAAGCATGTAGCACATGCAGTCGAGCATACAGATCTAGGATGAGGGAAATACTGAGTTTTTATGTTCAGTCTTGGAGATATTGATAGGAGAGTTTGGGGTTTATTATTTGAAAAATAAAGCTGTACATTGAAAAGCCATTTTTTAACATAGTAAAAGTCATAATATAATACTGAAACAATTAAATATGCAATTTTTCATGCTTCACTCTGTATCAGACCATTATTCCTATCTGTGTAACAGCCATTATTTTAGATCTCCTGCTCCACTGCCCATCAAAATGACCTGTTAGTTTTGCTTTGTAACCATTTTGGACAGCCAACATATAAAATCATAAGCACTGTTCAGCAGTTTCTTGACCTTCCTTCAAGGTTGGGTGTACAGAAAAACTACTCCTGTGCTCCCCAGAAACTTGAGAGCATTTTTATAAGATAAATGATCTCTGAGTAACCAAGATATTCTGCAATCACAGCTCCATTAAGTACTGAAATATTAGGTTGGTTGTAGAGTATGGCTAGCTTTGAACCTATGCATTGAAGAATCAAACAAAATTCTGTTTACTGAATTAGCAGATCACTGTATGAGCAAAGTTGTTAGACTACAACATCTGGCTTTTCCTTCCTCAGAAACACTTTAAAAATTTCTGTGATGTTTCAATTTGAAAGTGTTTGCCAGCTTGAATATGTGTAGTCAGTGCAATCTTTGTACTGCTACAAGTCATATAGAGATGGATATCTAACATTTCAGCATATGTTGATGTCTTATGAAAACTCTGCTGCTATACTTTCTTCTCTCCAACCTTGAACTGTAAAGATCTGCATTTTAGTATCAGATATGCTTTTTTTACTTTTTATTTAAGGAGGGAGTTTCTGTGACCCTCCTATCCTAAAAAGCCAAGAATTATGAGTGTATTGCAACAGCTCTGTAACATTCTGTAATTTCTGGTATAAAATGGGTATATTGCCATGGGGTTGGAATTGTATCTGTTATGTCCCTCTCCCCGCCCCTGCCCTTAATATTTTTGTAACTGTGTAAAATATATTATTTGTGACAAAGAAGAAATACAGCATAAATCCATATCATCCATATCAAAGGTGAGACCATACAGTAACGCACACACTTGCTCTATTTTAAGGCAGAAAGATTTCTATCATTAAATTTAAAGACCTAGGATCAAATTTAGAATCTCTTGGTAACAGTATGTATGAATTAAAAATGCTTTTTTAAAAGTAACATTTCTCATTAAAACTACCCTGTACAGTAAGTTCATGTGATAAAAATCAATTTCAACAATGAGCAGGAATAACTATCAATAGCATATACCAGAAATGGATGAACCTAATTCTGACAGGTGCTGAGCAGTGAATCTTAACCAGGCTTTAGAAAAGCACTGATTTGGAAAGCCAGCAGAGGATCAGCATCTCTCAGTATCAGGCCCAGAACCATTTACTGCATGGTAACATCCAGTGATGATGACAGCTATGACACATATATCAAACAGTGCTTATATTATTTTCAAACAAACAAAAAAAAGGAAAATACATTATTAAAAATAATACCTGGTTCACAATTACTACTACCAGTAGGCACTACTGGACTAATGGCAAAGGGTAATAGACCCAATCCAGAACCTGGCAGAATCATTAGGAATAGAAGATTCTCATGAAATAAAAACATTTCTGTATAAATGACACTTCATTAATTCTTACACTGCCAACTGCAATTTTACTTTTAGCAAAAGATTATCAGCTTTCCTGTTAGTCTTCTACAATTTAGAAACTCTGCAGCTGCTTCAAGTCTCACTAAAGATGGCCTATACTTTGTTACCCTCCTGGTTAACACAAAACTGGAATGTTTACTTTTAAAACAAACTTTTGGAATTAGTCTGTCTATGGCAAGGTAAGAATTAAATGTATGCACTCACTTTGCATGCATTAAATCAAGCTCTTTCAGAAAAGTTATTTGTTCCCATTAAAATCCCAACATGTTGCAAGCTCTATTTGTAAGTATTCATCTTAACTGCTTCACCACAGGGCACATGCTTTTAGTTAAAAATAAATTAGCATATAATTGTATAAATTATATCTGAAGGTTTTATCAGCCACGTCAGCAAGTATTTCTGAAGTATAACAATGCCTTTCCTGAGGCCATAGAACATAGCCAAAATTATAAATCTTCCTGGTCAACAGAGAACCAGCAGCCAATAATTTGTAAGACTAATTCTCTGAATAATGCCAACCTCTTTTTTTATTTTTTTTTCTTTTGGTGGGGAAGGATGATTTTTTTCCTACACAGTTTATCAATTCTCAATTTAAAAAAACATTTTCTTTTGTAATAAAATCTTTTTTTACATGTTTTGGTTACAATGGAAGAACAAAATTTGCAGTTTCCTTTCTAAGACTCATACAGTTTGGAAACTTGGTATTGTTCTGTATTTTATAAATATCACTACTTCCCCTTATTTCTCCAAATTACATTCAATAGCTTTATGTACTAACTCTGGAATATATGGTTACAAGTTGGCAACCTGATATTCAATAACATTAAGTAAAGGTTCGTATACAAAAATTCCAAAGACTAATTTGCTTTTACTCTAATGTTGAACACAAAAAAAGCCAAAAAAGGGGGGTTAAGATTTTCTGTAATGTTGAATATGTCCTTGCTCACACAAACACAACTAGTTTTATGAAACAGTGTTTTATATATACATATATACACTTAATTATATATATAGATAATAAATTTTTTCTAGTCAAAATTGTAGAGAAAACTAGCTTGTTCTCAATCAGTTTTTAAAATTGCATAAATTGGGAAACCTTTATTTCAGCTTGAGTCATATTTAATTATAGTTTAAGGTTACACACAGAAAATGTGATTTATTACCAGATATTAAAAGGCTGATTTTATATAAGCATTGCTATCATCAGTATTACTCTAATTTTTCCTCAATTGGGATTTAAGAAAAAACATTCCAGTATTTTGGACCTAGAGAATATTTATTAGGGATCCAGAATAAATTACTAAGTTTGAAGATGTATTGCAAAATGTCATTGAATCAGGAATCACTTTTAAGAGGAAAAATTCTTGTCTTTTATGGTGAAGATCATATAGGCCCTATTTGAGAGCCAACTTAATGATAAAGAGAATGTTTTTTAATTGTTTTAATTGAGACAGTTGTAATCTTCATGGGTTCTATTTGGATAGATTTGTTTATACTCCAGAACAATAATGTTAAAAATCACCAAGTCAGCAGCCAAATTAAGCAAGATCTTTTAATAAGAGTAGTTAGGTAACTACAATAATTTTATGTGATTTGTAGGGGGAGCTGCATGCTTTTTCCCTCTTTATGTCCCAGCAACTGAGGTTAAAAAATAAGCCCTTCAAAACCAAAGCCAAACTAGCACACATTGCAGCCTTCATCACTTACAGGTCTTGCAGCAGCCATCATTATAGGTCTCCACAATTCCTCCATTCTAGGAAAATAAAAGAAGAGTATAGCAAAGAAGTCTGGGCCCAATGCAAAGGGAATTGTATCTCAAGACATTCCACATTTTAAAGATGTCAAACTAATAAAAAGTATTGCCACTGAAATCTACAGAATTACACAGATATGTATCAGCTGATGGTTTGTTTCACGAATTCTCTAAAGCCTTTGAAACTGAAAATGAACACATCACTGCTGAGTTCAGTCGCATTCAGTTGACATCTGATCTAGTTTCCTTTGAAGAACTCACTTGGTTTCTATAAGCATTTTCTTTGTATAATCTACTACCATCTATTTCCCCACTATGGAAATTTATTAGGATAGTTTGAAACTATCCAGATCTGCATATCAAGCAGACTACAGAATATAATTCTTAGGATAACAACAGACAAAAGACAGAAATTTTTCAGCTTCTTATATTTTCATGAGAACATATATTTTTTACCATTTAATAAGTTGTTCAAGAACTTCTTAAAAGAGCACTTAAATTCAGATATTCCAAATTATCCTGAACTGCCTGTGAGAAAAGCTTTCTTCTCAGCTACTGGGTCAAGCTTATGCTCAGCATCTCTCAGAAACAGGTCAGACTGATTTAGAGAGTTAATTTTAGGGCTCCATTCTTTAAAATCTTAACTTAATCAATGGTGTCAGAATGGTTCCAAGGAAGAAACTCAAGCATTAAGTCATAGTACAGGCATTATTTTTAAATAGAATACCTTTTTCAGGACTGGAAGAAATAGGAACTCCTTTAAACAAATGGAAGAGATAAGTAGGATAGGTAGTAAACGTATAATCTGTAGTCAAGGCTGCAATGGTACTTACCCTTTCTACATATACATTTATTATTATTTGTAACTCATATTAAATATAAGACAAACTGCAAGTGAAAAATTGTACAGGTATTAAAAAGTTAGAGAATTATTAAAACAGAAATTAAACTGTAAACAAATATGCAATCTTTGTGAAGAATACATGTTCTTCAAATAAGTTTATATGGATATGGCACCTTTATATTTTTAAATATATGATGTAGGAAGATACCCTGGATATTTTTTGTTATGTTACACAAATTTTTGTTTAAGAGATAATAAAATTTATATATACTGCCATCTCACTAATCTTTGCATAGCTTAAGGAATTTTTAATCTAGCTGACTTTTATATGGATTTTTTTTTAATTTATTTATTTGATTTATTTATTGTGTATGTCCTATGAACTTGGCAATGTATTATTCCAAGCAGAAGTAAGAAATAGTGATTAGCACTTTATATTGTGATATGTCAAGCATGATTCCAATTCCACAATATTCTAAAAGCAGTCATCAACAAAACCCAAGCCAAACTTTTACACTCCTCACAGATTCTTTGTCAGTCTGAAAGAAAACAGGAGTATAGGAAACAACTGCACATTGCTCATTTATATGTTTTTACTTACCACTTTTTAATTTAAAGAAAGTGCATAAAGTTCGCATGCGTTGTGGGGTGTAAGCCAAACTCCAGACCAATTATTGTCATTTACCTTACCCAAAGTACAAACCTTTGTACATTCAGTGTCATTAAATGGGGGGCACACAACACTTGACCCCAGTACAATAGCCCCTGCAGTAGTTTTTACACATTTGTAGTTGGTACAGTTGGAGGTCCAGGTGCTTCCTTCCTAAAGATATAAAACAAAGCCATCGGTACGAAAGTCAAAACACTTCAGCTTTATCTTCAACCTGAAATGTCTATAGAAGTAGTGCCCTCATGCTGCAGCATCTACTGGAGTGGAAAGTCTGCTGCAGACCACCCATAGGTGGCAAAAGGGAAAGGCCATCCTCTAATGGAGGCTACTCCTCCCTGGAGCCATGGCTCTACTCTCCAGATGGGTGTCCTACTGCAGAATGAAAGGACTCTGTGCCAGTTCAATCATTTCTTTTGCTCTGAAATCAATTGGAAGTATGAACCAAGTCATGGCCACATCTAAATTTCTGTGTATGTGGATGCTGGAACACACCATCAAGATTCTGAACTCCAGAGCCTCAATTTGCTCTTTTCTTTTCTGTGGTAATCAGCATGGAGAGAAAAATGGCCCTGAGAAGGGGGGGACATAGGTCCTGATGTAGGCTCAGACCCTCTCAACATATCTAAATCACAATACATAATTTAGAGTTATAATTTGAACCCTGCTCTGCAGTTACAACATATCCAGCCAAAATTTAAATTATGACATTTCCATATCTTTGCAGAAAATATTACAAGCAATAAAATACTTACATGTGTGAAATGGCAGGTCTTTAGATAAACACACTCATTTCCAATCATGCATCATAAATAGTCTCTAAGCGTGTAACCAGCACTTGGGAGGTATGAAGCAAGGATGACAGTGTGAGTTAACTAAGAAATACCTGTCAGACTCCTATCTATTGTATCATTACAGTTACTTCCTATCTCTGTTCAGAGGCACATACCTCATACACGATCTGTGTTCCATTCTGTGCATGGAAAGAGCAGGACACATTTTGACACGTACCACAGCAGGTATGATGACTGAACAAAGGAATGTATACTTGATGCTGGGAAAAAAAAGGAAAGGAAAAGACAAACTAGTACTTTTTAAACCTACATTATATGGAAATTCTTCGATTTCTGAAACTAAAAACACCAAGGAAAACAATGGATGGATGGATGGATGGATGGATGGATGGATGGATGGATGGATGGATGGATGGATGGATGGATGGACGGACAGTAAGGAAGATATGTGTACATAGGCTGCTAGAAACTGCCTCTCAAAATAACTGTGTAGGCCCAAGATACACATCATTACTGCTAAGTTTTCAAGTTCTTGCTGAGTAAACAGGACTAGCATAAACTTTAAAACTTTAATCCTAGTGTGTAGTTGTGCTCACAAATTGCATCATTCCTGTATTTTAAGAATACTCACAGGTTCACATTGTTGGGAACAGTTCATCATTGTGAAATGCATGGCATTGTACCCTGTGTTCTGATCTTTTTCTTCTAAACACTGTACAGTGTAACAAAGGTCTCCATCCAAGTACTGAATCACTGACTGTCCAGGGTTCAGTACTGTGACCTCTTGGAAGATGCACACATCATCCTTCTCTAAAACCAAAAGAAATAAATGCTACCAGAGGAGGGAAAAAAATCATGATACAAATTAACAGAACCACTGGTAAGGCAAAAGTAGGGCAAATTCCTATTCACTGCAAAAGTATTCTATCTTTTAGATTTGATTGGTTTGTGGTTTTAATTACCAAACAAAAGCCAGAGGAATGATAATACAGTTTTAGAAAATGCTACAAAATGCACAACTGCCTAAAACTGATAGTGTTCCTACTATGGAAGTAAAAACAAAAAGCCTGTTGTTCTTATTTTAAAAGTGTTCTAATATTTAACATTCAGCTGTTCTGCATATCACAAAATGTAGCCTTTCTGTCAATTAATCTACTCTATCTGCAAATACCTGTGGTCCAGTAATCTACTCAGGCTGTACTGTAAGTCTTGGATCTTGGAGGCAGTTTAGCCTGGGCTGCTGCCAGGACTGCAGCTTGCCTCAGCAGCCCCATGCACAGTGCAACTGAAATCTACTCTACATGGGTGAGTGAGCAAGGGAAGGGAGCAGAGCTCTGATCTTAAGACTGGCTACCTCCTCTTGTGCTAGCTGAAAACAGCTCTGTTGCTCTGTGTGAGATGTCCCACTTTGGAAGCCGACTAGGAGCAGCTGCCCTGCTCACACCTAGCTACCATTCACAGCCTGAATTTGCTTGCCTCTCACCAGAAAGACTGCACCTGACTCTGAAAGTATGGGCAGTTCTACAGCACTCCCACACTCTGCCAGAACTGACACAGAGTGGATGGGTTAGCAGGCAAAGCCTGCTCTCAGAAAAGAGAGTATCATTGCATAACTAGATGGGCACACATCAAACTAAGATAAAAGAGCATTTATATTTAAGAATTTATTTCTGCTTTCTTTGCACACCCTTTCAGCTAAAAACTAAAACACAACAATGAAGAATATGAAAAAGTTACCACAAATGTAGTGAGTGCATCCACAAGCACTGGAAACACTGCTATCTATTTTTTTAACTTCTCCCTGAGTATAGAAAGATAGAAGTTTGCAAATTCATGCACAATTTAATGTAGTGCTAAACAGACAATTTTTCTCTAAAAATGTATAATATTACTTTCGTCACTTCCACCCCTGGTTTTATAAAAGCGAAAAATTGCAATATACTCAAGAAACAGTAGCACACTCAGAGTTATTCAGTGTATTTATCTCTTAAAACAGAAAACAGCACTACAATTTCTGTAGGGGTGCATAAAATAGCAGAGTCAATAAATAGCATTTTTTCCTGAGATACAAAGTTATTTAAATAACAAATATATTAGCAAAATATTGCTTCCTAGGAATTTTCTTCTGAAAGATGGGTGAAAGTTACTTAAATCTAAAATTCCTTAATGGAACTTAAATTATGCTGTCTTCACATAAGGAAAAAATGGATAAGGAAAATATGGTCACTATGGTATTAATGGAAGTTTGAACATTCACTCACAATTATTTTCTAGATCACAGTCCCTATTATGACTAACTATATGAGGAGCAAAATATTTATGACCTCTCATATCAGCTAAATTCAATTTAAATAATTTTAACCAAAAGCATAAATTATTAACAAAACTACACATTTCTTCAGATGATACACATAGTCATAAAGCTCATGCCTCATTAATTATGTTTTTAAATGTGAATTATCCACGTGGAAAGCCTTACTAGTATATTGTTTCATGTCAACACTGAACAGGATTTAGCTACAGTTGATTTCTTTTCTTTTTCCACCTTACAACACACAAAGTGAAATCTCTCCAAGGAATGGTTGACAACACTATACAGACACTTAGAATTTCATGCTTGACCTGGGGCTGGAAGACAATCCCACCTTGTCCCTGTTCACTCTTTGCAACTAACTGAAGCAAGTGTAAAAGGGAGGAACAAGAGAGTTCAACACCATTACTAACAATATTTAAAAGACACCACTTACCAATTTACAGGTCAGCATAGTAGCATTTTCACAGCTACATTCTGAGGAGACAAAGAAAACTGTGTTAATAACTTAGCTAACTGACAGTTTTGGTTAACAGTTGTGACTTAGGAATAAAGCAATAATTACCACAGCGCCATTCCGGACAGCACTGCCCAAGTATTTTTTCCTTCACAGGTGTCATGTCATCTGTGCAAATCATAGGAGGCTCAGAACAAAGATTTTCATCACAAACTAAACGAGGGGAAAAGACATATGAGAATTTACTCAGCTTTCCTTCATGTTTCCCAGCTTACATTACCTTTGATAAACTATTTTTTTAATAGAGTTATTTTATATAAATGTGTTTCTTAAGCATCTGAATTATACTTGGAAAGAAAAACTAAACAAAGATTTTCAAAAGTGATTTTAGTTGTCTTAGAACATGTTTAAAATTTCAAATAACGTCAAACAGGAATCATTTAATATTCTTCCTACTTCAGAGTTACTCAAGATTACAACCAGTACCAAAAACAACTTAAACCCCAATCTTTGAGAAACATGGACTTGAAATGTACTGTAAAGTGCACTTCTGTAAGATAACAGTGAGCAACTGCCCTTCAAATATGATGCTAATAAGAAAATACTGCCTCCCTTATCAGAAGTGACTTACTGGGACCATGAAAGAAGATCATGCACTAAGATCTAACTTTTTCCCTGCCAGAATTGGAAAAAAAAAAAAAATGCCAAAGGCCTTTGCAGAAAATTTCACCTGGGTGAAAGTACTAGGAAAAAGGACCAAATTACAGAAACAACTGAAGTAAAAATTGCTAAACTCCAAACTTACTGGAAGTCAATTTAGTTTTTTGAAATTACCTGAAAGCCTGCAATAGGATGTAAGTTAATCTAAATTAAGCAGTTATACTTGTAGATGTTACTTTAAAATGTATAGCACAATTTATGTGTTTTATGAGGCTACAAAAAGGACTAAGTTACACTGCAAATATTTCTCTTCTGCCTGCTCATTATTTGAATAGTAACCCAGCCGTATTTGAAACCCTTGGTCGACTCCTTCCTCTAGGAGCTAAAAGTGCAAAGCAACTGTCTAAATATTAGTCCATGGTAGAACAGGAAAAACAACATGGAAACTGTTTTATTCAATGTGTTTTAATATATGAACAACTGTGTATTTTTACTCCAAGGATGGGATTCATTGCCACATTAATATACTGGTATTTAGATCACTGTGAAGATAGCCATATTCTGTCTGGTGAACTAAACCACCTCTCCAGACTCCACTGGCTAGGTTTGTCAGACAACCACACCAAGAACTTGGGCATACCAAGAACTTTGAATCTATGTCAAATTTGATACCTCTACACCCTCATTTGGACCTCTTAGTCTACACTTGAAGCTCACCCTAACTGCCAAACCTAAACAAATCCCTGCACACATACACACTGTCTGTCATTTTTACTGAATTTGGTGGCATATTGAACTCACAACAGTTACACTCACCGCAATAGTAACGAGGACAACAGTAGTGGATGGTGTTAAGGTCTACAGTGAGAATTTCCCCTTCACTACACAAGGGAACAGGTTCAATACAGGATTCACAAACTAAATTTAAAAAAAAAAACAGACATGTACAAAACTTTAAATATTAAAAAGTAAGCACATCTGAATTCCATCTAGCAGACTAACTGCACTTGTCGCTCAGATAACAGAACTTTTATGGATTTTATGGATATAAAAGCTATACAAAGTGAAATCTCGCTCCAGGAATTCCAGCCTTGAAATATCTCTTTTAGGATTATAGTCTGGTTTTGTAAATACTTGACTATTCCTTAGCTCTCCATAAAAATATTAGAGGCTTCTTACCACAGAGATGAGAGAAACAACAGGGATCTTCCTGTTTTGCTTCAACAATAAATTGATCTTCTCTGCAGTTGGGCTGGGAGGCATTAAAACAAACTGAAGGATCACATTCTGTAGGATGTGAAAAAGCACTGTTTTAAAAGGAATCATTGAAACAATACGAAAAAGATAAAGAAAACATATTCTTCATATGCTAAGTAAAATAAAATACCCCAAATTGACTGCAAATCAGAAGTAACACAAAACACAAACACAAAAAATACTGGAGAAAATATGTATCATTGCCTGGTGCTATTTTACAGTGTCTCATTCTGTTAACAATCAAAACAACTTGTAATGCAAACTTTCTTCCAACATATAATACATGTACAGAAACTTTCCACTAACTGTGGTTTTGTATTTCTCTTACCACATCGGTACTGTGGACAGCAGGACAGGGGGTGGTAGCCTACCACTAATTTTTCATTGGGTTTGCATGTTGGAATAATGGCATCACACAATGACATGTTACATTCTGTGGGATAAAAAACAATTTTTATGTCTTTAAACAAATATAAGTGCAAGTCCTATAGTTCAGGCTATTTATACCATCTAATACAGAGATCCATAAAACAAGAGCATCCCAAGTCAGTTACAATTCACTCCATAACATCATGTAGGCCTTTGAGCTCAATTGAAGCAACTAGTTATATTTCTCTTAAAGCTGCTATTTACTTGCTCTGCTCCCTATGCATGAAGCCAGCTATAATGTCCCACTGATATTCCTTGAGCAAATTGACAATACAGCAGTGGTTATAGGCATCTAATAAGCAAAATCACTGTATCAGCTGGACCATATGTTCTCATTTTCCTTGAAGATGTTATGAAGAAATTAGTGTATTTTGCTTAATGTTTCAGAAGCAGTAAGTTTATTATTTTTCTTAACAACCATGGCTATGCAGAATATTAGTACTTAGTGATCAGCTCCCAAAAAACAGCTTCTGGAAAACAGCAGTAGATCAGAGGATACTGCTCATCACATCAAAGCACTAAAAAGAAAAACAAGCAAGATGATGTCCCCAAATACCAAGGTACTTCTATCATTGAGTATATATCAATTTATAAATAAATTCCATGTAAGAGTCTAAATAATAATTTTTAACAGAAGCTCTGTTTAACTGGCGGACTTCTCAGAAAAAAACTTATTTCAGTTAATAATTCTTATAAAGAATTATTGCTGACCCAACCAGGCACAAGTACTTGAAAAAATTCTGAAAAATTTGATTATGAAATTTGTCAGCCGCCTGTGAATGTGAAGCACTTATTTTTATACTTCTGTTACAGAAAACACGTGTGGTTCATACCACAAACTTTCTTAGGACAGCAAGCTCTCTCTTCAATGACATGGAGTAAAACTTCCCCTTCTCTTTCACAGACTAGTGGTGGATCCTCACTGCATTCAGGTTCTACAGCAATAATGCTTCCATTTTCTAAACAGCTGTACATGCAGCATCCTCTCATGGACCCATTCCAGATCTCCCCAGCAGAGCGAGGCTGTCCTTTACTGTCAGTACATGCTGGAAGAAAAAAAATTATATCCCTTCAACAAGCAGACAGCAAAATTATTGCATAAAATAATATGGCTGTGGAGCATTATGATAAAATAATTCAAGAAAGGATGATGACCTTCAAAGCCCCAAAAGAACAAAATTTTTTCTGTAGGTGAAAATTGGTGAGGGGACAGAACTGCCCATGTTATTGCTTCCTAGGTTCTCAAGGGTGAAAAGCCTGGGAGCTATGGAGGAACAACCATCACTTTTTCCCCAACAGAGCTACATCAGCGCTGGTTCTTACACCCAGGTTAACTGAAAGCACAAACTGCTGTAGCTTGAGGAAAAGATAGGCTCTGCTGAAGGAACCTTTACCAGATTCACATTTACTGAGGACTGACACAGAATTTCAACTTATCTCATATCATGAACTGTTAATATAACTGTGGTTAATATTATATAGCTGCAAAACTACTCTGTCCTACTGTACTTACTACATTTTTCTTCCGGTATACAGAGGTCAGAGTCTGTTCTGTGCAGAATGGTACCATTTCTACACACACAGTCTTCCCTTAAATAGGAACAGGGAGAATCTTCATAGAACCATTTATTCAAGCATGTCTTGGCTTCACAGGGTTGCACACAAGGCTGGTATTCCTTGCCCTCAGGACAGCTCAATGCTGCAAGGAATAAAAAAGGATATTGAGTGCTTCTGTATCCTTTCAGCATTTCATTGGTTAAATAGATAGTAATAACAAGTGAGTTAGCACAGAAAGCAAGCATTTATTCTTTTAACAGTACTTTAGGTAAGCAGTTAATTCAATGGAGATTAAAATTAATTCATGACTAAATGGTGTATTCTCTTCTTAAGAACTTGTACCCTGATTTAACAATGCAATGATAAAATGAGACGTTTCTTACAAGAATGATAGAAAGAAATATATTTTAAGTTATCACTAAACACTTAATCACTAAAAAACCTCATCACTAAAGCCACATATGGGTACAGAATAAGGCTATCTGCTTACAACAGTAATCGGGTGTCCTCCATTTAATGCAGATGTTGTGCTTGTTGCATAAAGCCACATATGCAGAAAGTGCATCACACTCATAATTCCAAAAATTAGTACTGTTGATCCACATCTTCTCACAAAATTCCTGTGGTGACACCTAGGAACATAATGAAATTGGGAAGTAACATGTATAAGGACTTCCTGTAACTAAAATAAATCAGTAATTAAGAAAAATAATACAGCCACGAGGGGAAAAAAGCACTAGCAGTGTCTAAATTTAAAAATATCTTTTTTTTGTCAGAACACTCATTCTGGAAAACTTAAACTGCCAGAATTTTTTATGCTGATCAGTAAACAGAGAATGCAGTCCTAATGAGACTGTCACACTACTTTAAGTAACTTTTCAGTACAGCCCTGTCAACTAAAAGTGAACAATCTCAGCTAAACCTGGCTCTTATAACTTCCATACAGTCCTGCTGTGAATTAATTACTTATTATTCTGTTTCTGTGTCTGTAGGACCTGATAGTCTATTTTACTGAGCCTAAATGCAGGCTGTATCTATGTTATTTCTGTTGGGTTTGTTTGCATAAATTTGATAGAAGATGTAAAAACATAAGATGTAAAAGAAAGATTTTGTTCTATTCTGCCTCTTCACTACTGTGTAGCAGCTGAGTTCTCCTTGTGGTTTCAGCAAATCTTCAAGTAGTCTCTCACTTCTGCCAAATTCATCAGTGATGACCCTGTTACCTATCCTTGACCAGCTGCTTCATGCCACCAAGTGCAAAATACACTCCATCCATGCTGGCTCTGCCACCATCGTGTATATGAAAGAAAACTAATTTCATAAAGGATGAACTATCCATTTGAAATTATTGATGATATATCAGTTTTTGCTATAAACCAGGAAAAGATGCACTATCAGAGTTCTCCTGGGAACATATATGCAGTAGATATTATGAATCCTCAGATTTCCTTAAATTATTATAAAATAAGATATGTCAAAACAATTGTGCAAAGCATCCTACTACTCACTGGTGCTGCTCTATCTTCTTGTTTCTGAACTGCTTACCACTGCTCCCTCCCACTAAGTTTCTGTGGCAAATATCTATTAATTTTTTAATATAAAAGAAACTGCTTTAGTTTCTTCCTTTCAGAACTCCCTGCATTTTTTTCTACCTCAGGAAAGTGAGGAGAGGTCTTAGGAAGTTGAAAGAAGGGACTCATATGTGTGCAGTACTTTTAACAACATTTGCCTGTGATGAAAATCAAGGTGTAGCACAATAAAGACGAAGGGTGGAAAAGCAGAGCAAGAAGAAGTGAATTAGGAATCTGAACACATCTATCTCTCTGAAAGAAATTAATCCTTTTTATTTTTAATTAAGTCAGGAAAGTCAGACCTCAGAGATTTGGGGATTCCTCATTTTCTGTTCTGGAAAGCAGCTGTGCTGCACTACACACCTCTAGTGGCCTATAGAGGTCTAGCCACCTCTATAGCTGCATGCTACTGCCATATCTCCATTAGAAAGTGTAATTTGTAGAAAGCAATTATAATGATTTCTGTAAGAAACACTACAAAATTGTCAACATAATATTGACTATGTCAAAAATTTTTAACTGGAATGTTTTTTTAGTCAAATACGTCTGCAACTGCATGAATTACTGTTGTGAGCAGCAGAAGCATGAGGCTTTCTGTTCTAGTGATCCATGTCAAGCATTTAATAAAAATAACATCTCTGGAACCTGTTTATCTTGACAAGATGATCCAGTGTCTCTTCTTTGAGAAATGTCCATTAATTAATTTCAAAAAGCAGCATAATAGCACAGCGATTAATATGGATGTGTGTTTACAATGGACAACATGACAGGGGTATTAAATCACCCATTCCATTGTCAAAATCATAAAAATAAGCAAAAACATGAAAAATGTGCCTGTATCAGTCACTCTTTTCTTGATTATAAAGCTATTATTTTATTTGGTCCTGCAATTTTTCTGATCCTCATACTCACTTTCTTGTGACAAGGGATGAAAATGCTTCTGTTTAACAGTTCCATACAGTATGTGCAGTTATCTTCAGTACAGTTTCTTACTGGCCTCCTGGTTGTTACATCAAGTGATTTTTCAATTTCCCAACTCTTAATGAACATTTCAATTTCCTCCATATTTGTAATTATGGTCATGTTTTGCATTTTCAGGTCATCACTAGGATCTCCATTACACACCCCTGGAGACAGAGAATCATATTCAAAGCACAAACAAACATGCCATAAACGTCCATTTGGGAAAGAAGAGAGTACTTGATAAGTTATGATTAACACTGCATCAGGCTGACCCATGAAACTTAGTCACCTGAGCTTCAAATTGAAGCAGCTATATGTCCACTGTAGTTCCAACTTCTTCTCAGCTCAATATCTTACTAAAACAAGTAGATCATACAATACAAATCATTGTATCTTTCATAACAATCAACTTTTGAGAAAAACTGCTACCAAAATGTGCTGATGAGTGTATCAAATTCACTGACATGGCAATAGATCCTGATCTCGTTCTACTGAATGGCAGTCAGCTCCTTGGGAGTAATAGTAGATGGTTTTGAAATTAATTGTTTATCACCGATGATTTCGCATTGTATTGAGATTTATTTGAACATTCTAAGGGCAAGAAGTTATGAAAAGAATATTTTGATGAACAAATTGCTTTATCTAGAGAAAATATTACTGTTACTCCAGTTATTATAAAAATATATAAAAATATATATTATTATAAAAACCACTATAAAAAACAACCTTCCCAGATCCCTGGCATTCATTGTCTACCTGAATTCATTATCCTATTGATTCATCAATTTAAACACATGATCTCTTTAAGCACATAACAAGTGAATAATGCCAAAACTTTAATCTTAATACTAGTTTTACATTTCAGGAACTGCTCAAGCAAAATTCCTTTCTTGTTTTCACTTTCCATCTGCACTGTGAAGCACACCCTAAGGCCTTGCCTTGTGTTTTCTGCCCTGCAGTCTGATGCTCTCAAGAGTCCTTTGTTAGAACTGGACTAGCTTGGTGTGGCAGACAATTATTCTTTAGACAGCATGGAGAAATACAGAAGATTGCATTTTAATAAGAAGCATTTTACAGTAGCAGCGCTTTCCAATATTCTTAACTCTTCTGCTTCTTGCTGCAGATCACATACTGCAGGCATTAGAATTTTTAAGGCCATGCTAAGAACGGCAGAATCAATACAGCTTTAAAAATAAAGCAAATTCACCACATAGTCCCATAACTTTTTCTAGTATGAGAGGAAGAGGATTGCAGAATGGCAGATAGGAACAAACAGCAGAAGACAGGAAAGAAGCACTGGAGAAAACTTCACCTTTACTGCAAAATATCAGGTAGTGCAACATTTTAAGATAAGTTTGAATTTGCTTGCATAGTCTTCCTCTTTTTATCTTCTCATGACACAAAGAGGAACTATTCTATAATTCTTTCTACATTTGTCCTCATCTTGTCCCACTCCTTTAGCATGCATAGAGAAGATGGCATGATACTGGGAAAAGATGCAGGGCCAGTCCCCACTTTCTCTCACTAGATTTAGGAGAACTTTCCTTTTGTTCAAGTGGAACAATTTATTTTAAAGACTTGATTTATTTATATTTATATTTAAAGCATATCTTAATTTCTTTGTTTGCTTATAAACTAAAAGCAATTTAAAAACTTATAAGTTCATTTTCCTTTTCAATATGTAGACTATGTAAAATTTTAAAAACCAGAAAATGAGCATTTATGATTAAATTGTAGTAATTTTTAATTACCTGCTTACACATTGCCATATTATCCATACTGGCAAAGTTATAAAAAGGCTTCATGGAAGCTTGAAACATGCTACATTTCCTATCATTGTAACTAAAGACTGAGACACCTTGGCACAGTTTAGGACCCTAGACCCAGCCTCAAGAGGTCTAAATTCAGATTCTTAATTCACTGTCCTCACAAGACTTGGATGCTTCCCAAGATATGACTTTTGTCAGTATTTTTATAGCAATAAGCTGCCACTGCTAATATCAGACAGTTATTCTTGTATCCATAACCATTGAAACATACTATCACTACCTAAACTTCATTAGCAGCCACTTCTTCACTAAAAATTGTCTTTTTCTTTATTGGCTTCAGCAAAACTCTTAAAACAGGCAGAAATAAGTAAAAGAAATAAATAAATTTTTTTAAAGTTATTTAGATACAATGTGCTGATCACTACTTGTTCTGCAAAGTGCTTTATTAGCACACAATGCTTTCAAAGAGAACGATTTATTATTAATTAATAGTATTTCACAGGCCCTCACATAGGATTGTCAGCATAATGAGGGTCACAACGAGAGCTATAGGGACAGCTGGTCACAGACACAAAAGGCAGTTGCAAATTCCAAATGGGAAGTTAATCAATAAGAAAAAAAATGCCACTATAGCCTCACCACAAAGTCCTTCTGTCTTCCTCGTTGTGTTAGAGTGTAATTCATACTGTATATCTATGATGCCTGTGACGTGAGCCCACTTGATGCTAATGCCAGCTGGGGTATTAACAACATACATTGCACCAGTATCCTGAATACTCAGTCCCTCTTTTGAAAATGGTAATGGTTGAATTACAGAATCCACGATTACCTAAAATAAACCAAACACATTTTAGAGGTAAAGCCAGATTGCAATGATGCATTTTATATGTATTTCTATTTTATAACAAAAGACTTTTTTTCACAGCCTCTACCAAATATAAAAGCCACAGTGCTTAAACTAGAGAGCTTCCCACCCGTGCCACTTCCAAAAACTGCAAATGAAGTAGTCATAAGGAAAAAAATCTTTTTTAATTAGGGAAAGATAAATCTTATTTATCACATATTTTATGATGAAACAAAACCTCATTCCAGTTACTCAAAATCATCTGTTATGACTTGTTACCGACTAGTAAGAAAAGTAACTTAAGTATTTATCACTTCGAGGATTCTAGGGTTGCTGGAAGTATAAAACTGCTTTTGCAGCTTCATTAAAGAATAGCTTTAAAGTGTCATTTTGGAAAAATGACATTTAAGTGAACCATGGTACCAGAAATGTAAATTGTTTTGCCTCTAGTATACCATGAATTATTGGGAACCTGAGCTGCAAAAGTAATCCTAGTCCTGTAGCGTTTTAATCTGATTTATCACATTCTACAACAGAATAACTCTCCAAACTATTTTTAAGAGTACACATGCTGTTGATATATACTTACTTTTCTTGCTAAACGATTGATAAGTATTTGACAAGTGTGTGTTGTGACATTTAATTTCTTAAAACAGAGCCCTGAAGTGTTTGCAGGTGGCACCTTGAAAGAAAAGTGACAAGAAAACTTAGTTACTATTATTTTTCTAATTCTGTGCCGGCGCTATTGTAATTTTTATATTACTTTTTTTAATAATAATAATAATACATTTTAAAATGAGTAAAATAAGCAAGTACTTACTAGTTTTCTTATTGAATTTGCACTCTGGAAAACATTAAAAATAAATTAGAAGTGCAATAATAATCAACAGCATTTTTATTTAGTAAAAATAAATTACTATTTTCTTTGTCTTTAATGTTCTTCTACAATTAGATAAATAATTAAGCTCATTTAATATATTTATTATAAATAATAAAAAATACACAATTTGCAGCTAATTCAGTGGATATGCTGAAAGGTCCTTTCAAATTCTATTTCTTAGAGAACTAAAATTACAGACTTCTAAAGCTCATCTGCGTATGTGTTCTGCATTCCCACCTCTAGACTGCAACCAGGAAATGAGAGAACAATTTAATAGAAAAACATCTAAAAAAAGCAAGACTTTTGCCTTTAACAGTCTTAAAAGTTCAAGTGTACAACTGCCCTGTGAGAGTAAACAAGAGATGGGAAGGAAAGGAGCCTGTTGAAGCCCCTCATCACTGACTGTTTTATCCACAAACTGAAGATGGGCTCTCCAGTTGCTCAAGGCCTGCATAATTTAGGGCTGTGGACAATGCAAAGGAAATGGATGCACAGACTCTAAGAATGAGACTGACCTGACCTAAACTGGCAATCTAAAAATGAAGTGGTTGGATCCCCTCTGTAGACAATGCAGAGAGTTAGACAACTACAAAGGACAACTCATCATAAAGTCATTAATAATTTCCTAAAATAACTACAAATCTATTTTGTGACTTTTAAAAATATTTTACTATTTTGACCATATTGCAAACTATAAATTCAAGATTACAGGAACACTTCTGTGTGGAGAGCCTGAAAGGAGACATGCATATTGAGAAGTTATGTCACCTTTGATAATTTAAAAGGAACCTACATTTGAATTTCCTTATAACACAATTGCTATTGTTACTACTATAAAATCCTTTTATCTAGACAGCACTATTAAGCATGCCTCTTGGAAATTAAATTATTTGGCATTTTTGATTGAATGTGGTTTTTATCTATAAGTTTTAATTGACATTTTTTTACATAATTTCAAACCTATAACACAAAAATTCAAGGAACAATTGTAATTATTGCATAAATGCAAGGACCTTACCTGATTAGCAGGACATTTTTCAATATGAGCAACAATAATTTCTCCTGGTAACTTGACTAAAACATAGGAAGCCATATTACAGAGGGCTATGTTGTTTCCATCAAATGTAATAACACTCAGTTCAGACAGTACAGAACACTGACCTAAAAAAGAACTGTCATTTAATGAGGTTACCACAAAACTGAATACAGGGCATTTCTAAAAACTTTCAGTTCTAGCATTATTTGCTTTTGCATATACATTCATAGATAGATAGATGACCTTGTTCTGCAGATGATATATTGAACCACAAGCTGAAATGTTTAGGTTACCCAGTGGAAATACCTAAACCTACATCTGTGTGCCCAGGGTAGGGGAGAATGTTTAAATTAGTGAAAATTTTTACTTAAGGTTTTGCAAGCAACGAATCTGCACAATATATATATATATGTGTATTTGAGATACTGACAAGGGACTTATATGTCTTAACCTGAAAAAAAGACAAAGTGCTATATTGGTTTCATTGATGCTGCAAGGTTTTAAATATGACTTCTCTTTAGCCTTTTTGTTCCCTTGGCAGGCTCATCCACCAGTTTCTGCAGTTTCTAAGCATGAAAACTGCAATTATAGCTAAATGAAATCTGAGGGTTCTGTCTTTCAGAACAGTTAGTATTTAATTTATTTTTCTTCATAAAATGTTGAAATCTTAACATTTCTACTGAAAAAATTCTGAAAAGTCTCAGCTGAAAAATATTGGCTTTCATGCTGAAGATGCTATTTAAACGTTTTCATTGAAAAAAAAAATTATTCTCCAGGATGTCATTTCAAAGGTACCAAAATGTTCAGCATATTTAATTCTGCTTTGCTGATAAATATCTCTTTTTAATTCATTCCAGTATTTAACCTCATATTCCTATTGTAATAACCTTTTAATTTATTACTTAATATTTACAGATCAAGGCTCCATATTTTATTTTAAAATAAAAGAGTGACTTACAGGGACATTCCCATTCTGGACAACAGCTATCAGTGTTAACTTGAACAGGCATTCCTCGAAAACCACAATCTGGCTTCTGCACATCATTAGGGCAGTTCCTTGAAAGATTGTATAACATCCAACCCATATTAACACATACATACTGGCTGCATTTGTCAACAGGTTCAAGGTATCTTGGCTGTCATATAAGGAAGAAACAACCAGAGTCAACTTTAACTTCATTGACTTTATGAAGTCCAAGTGATTACTTGTTCATTCCCCAGCTCTGAGACAGAAGCAGCACATCTACCTGCCCCTCATCAGTTATTTTGGAATGACTTGCATTTGTGTGGTTGTAACCAGTGACAGTGATGCATATCCATTCACCCACACCCTTCCTGTTCCATCAAGCTTTGGTGGAACACCCTATGTAAAGCATTATGCATTGAAGGTACAAATTATAATCAGCTATAATCTGAAGCATTTTAAGAAACACAAAATCATGCATTCCCATTTTAAACCCTATGACAAAGAAACAAGTGTAAAAAGGAAAGACAGGGTAAGATTATGTAGTAACATCAAAATTCCAAGCAATAAGAATTTTTCTGCACCTCAGAAATATATTTAGCTATCTAGAAAACTCATATGGATTTAAAGCCTTTTGTTTTTTCAGAGCAATACATCCAAGTGGAAAAATATACCAGGGCAGTGTAACAGCAGCAACAAAACTATCCTCTACATCCGAGAATATCAGAACAAGTAAATTAAATAGAAAATAGGAACTATTTTAAATCTCTGGTATTACACATGTAGAATAATAGAATGGACTGAAAAGCAATATATATTATAACATACAGGAGAAAGTAAGACTGATCATACCACACAATCAGCAGATGTAGGTATCAGTGCATGCATCATCGTGCCAGAGTAAGCCTTGTCAGCTGCAGCCGTCGTTCCTGAAGAGGAAGACAGAGCCATTTCACCACTAGAATGAGATAAATCTATTATAGCTCTGGTTTGCAGCTCTGTGGCTTCTGTTACACTAAAATAAGGTGTAATGGATTTCTGTGTTGGGATTTTGGACCTATTAGATGTTGTTATATCCAGGACTCCAGAAACAGAGATATTTTTGATTGAGGTGGTATTTCTTAAAAAAAGGAGACTCTGAACTGCAGTTACTGGCAAATAAGGTGGGGAAGATTTGTCAGTTGTGGTTGTCTCTGTCTTGGTAGCATTTTTTTGCTCATCTGAAGTCTGACCATCTTCTGAAATATCCACGGGTTTTTCAAATGAAGTTGTGTATTTTACTTCTGATGCTATGTATGAGGTACTCTTAATCTGTGATAATGGACTTGTAGTACCAGTTGTTTTCATTATATTAATATTTGGAGTTTCCCTAGTGCTCTGTGAAGCTTGAGTTACTGCAGTTGTAAATAAAGATTTGTGTGTTTCTATGGTGGTAGGAACTGAAGCTGAAGCCACATAAAAATCCAAATTGACAACAAAAGAATCAGCAGTTTTTGTAGTAATCCTAGAGGCTATGGTAGTGTCTGAAGTAACTAATAAACTGGCTGAAGAACTAGGTTGCATTTTTGCAAAAATATAAGGTTCTTTTGAGGATGTAGCATTCACTGTTGTGTTCATGATCATTGGTGTAGTGGATTGAGTGATGATTCCAGCTGGTATGGCTGATATTGTTCCATCTTCTTCTGAAGAGCTTACCGAAGAACTCTGTTTTCCTAGAGAAACATTAGAGATATGAGTGGGCTTAGGAGGAGGTGAAGGCCTAGAGGGCTGGCTTTTCAAAGTGATTTCAGAGGTTGTAGGCATTAGTAAAGAGGGCATTACAATGGATGTGTTTTTAGTGCTGCTGAAAAGTTGGTAGAGAGATTAATTTTTAAAGTGAATTTAGAAAAATCCACAAAAGTTGCTAGAGCTATAATTGGAATTTTTGAAGCTCCTTGGGTATCTCGAGATGAAACTGATGCTTGGGTAGCACTTACATTTTGTATTAGTGATGATGTGCTACTGACTATGGGAATCAATGAAGAACTTGTAGTCTGAGATGTCACATAAGATGGTACTGATGTTGTTAACATGGTTGCAAACAAAGATAATGACCTTGTAAAAGAAGGATCTTTGGAAATGAAAGTACCTGAACTTTGAGCCACAGGGTGAGTTTTCAATTCTGTATCTGAACTTTTTGGGTACTCCGTAAGTTCTGAAGTGGTTATTGATGTAGCATTTAGAGGTAATACCAATGTCCTGAGAGGGAAGGTTGTAGATATAATAGATTTCATTGGCTTTTTAGAAATGTATGACAATAAAAATAAATCAGTGTGCATTACATGCTTATTTTCTGTTGAGGCTTTGCTTACTACAGACCTATCAAAGATTGTTGAATTGACTAGAGGAGTGGAAGCACCAGAAGTTGCTGTATAAAGACTTCTGGAGGTAACAGTGGCACCAACCAATGCTTTGGGCTCCAGGGAGGTAATCAGAGAACGCACTGGTGTAGACACTGTGCATGCTGCAGAAGAACTTAAAGAAGTGTTTTTAGGGATTTGAGAAAAAACTTGAGGTGAAGATACAGTAATTATTGGCAAAGTAGCAGAAATACTGCCCTTTTTAAATGGAGCTGTCTGCTTAGGAGCAGTCATTGAAGTTTGCACTGAAGATGAAAATGGCTTTGGAGAAAAACTGGTTGAAGAACTAGCATTTAATGGTATCAGAGAAGTTTTAGACAAGGGTTTTGCTGTTTTGAAATATGAAAATGTGATTAATTGAGAAACACTTTTCTCAGAGCTAGAAAATCTAGTAGTTACAGGAATTTGAGGAGCAGTTGAAGTCAGTGCAGAAATGGGTTCTGGGTAACCTGCAGTTTGACTAATGCCAGACCTAGTTCTAACAGACAAAGTAGATGTAGGAGAAGTAGATGTGCTTAGTGTCAATCGTGGACCTAGAAGAAATACAGGTCTTGTGAAAGTTTCTCCGTCAGCCCGCAAAGCAGACAAAGACACTTCAGAGTGTATTTCTTCTCCCTTAGAATGACTTACTGAAGGACTTCTACTCTTCCCAATCCCTGCAGGCAGCTCAGAAGAGACAAAAGATATCTTGGAGGCTAAAGTTGTTAGTGGTGAGGAAGGTTGAACTGTTTCTAGCTGAGATGTTTCGAGGGAAAATGGAACTACCACTAGGGGGGTGTTAACAATGAAGAATGTGCTGGAATAGGACTTGCACTGAGCTGGGTTGTTGGAGTTGTTATTGTAATGGGTAAAGTTATAGATGCATTAGAGAAGGCAGTATGTGATGTGACTGATGAGGCTTGAAGAATTGGAAAATCTGTTGAAGGGATGGGTTTGGAAAGGACAGTAGGGCTGGCTGTGCTGTGAAGTACATCAGAAGGCTCCACTGTACTTGGTAATGGAAATGTTGAATAGGTGGCTTCATTAGATGCTTCCAATGAATAAAAGTCTGTAACGGACTGTGCAGACACATTCATTCCCCTTGAAGCTGTGTTTGCATTCATGGTTATTCTGTCTGTCACACCGATGAAAGTTGATTTATTCCCTGAAGTAACAAATACAGGAGATGTTTCAGGAAATCTCTCTGTGGTAGCACCCATGTGAGAGATTAATAGTGAAGGTTTCAGTCCAATTTCTGATTCTGTAGGTGTCACAGGTATGCCTAAAAGGAAAAATGTGTGTTTAACTGTCTTTTAGGGGATATGAGTAAAGAAAAATAGCAAATCTACCTCGAATCAAATTCCATTTAAATATTAGCAAATTAGATCTTGCCAATGGTTCCAGATCATCTGATGACTTTGAGGAACTCTGCTGATTCAAAATGTTTCCTAATTTTCTCTGCAAATGAGTAGGTTTTTTTGGTTTTTTTTTTGTTATTGGTGAAAACCTTTATGTTTCAAGGCAATTTTGAAGTAACAAGGCAATTCCATGGAAAATTCAATAAATACAAATATTAAAATATTTGAAATAAGTGCATTACATCCTTAGAAGACAGTACACTAGATAACTTTGTACTAGCAAATATCAAGCATAATGTATTTAATTTAAAATTTGTACAATAAAATATGATTTGTATTAAAATTAAATTTGAATGATAAAACAATATTTTATCCCACAAAATAAGCAAAGAATGTGGTATATTTACACACCAGAAATTATGAAATAGATGAACAGAATTTTTTAGTGCTGTGTCATCCTCTGACAAGACTGAACTTTTCGCCACAGCTGTATTTCTTTCATTTGGGGTCTCTCCCTTACAGTGGCATTATATACCAAATATAGTTACTCTGAGTATAACATAATCACAAAAGGTTATATATATAACTCACTATTAGAGAAATATGAGAATGCAACTCAAAATATAACTTGCTTGAATGCAGAAGTTATATTATATTGGATGACTGGGAATAGAGTCTATGTTCCATAGAGATAATCTTCAACAGAAAATTGCTCTAAGAAAGCATTTAATTTTTTAAAAATTACATTTTATGAATCCTTTCCTGGAATCTCTGGAGTAATTATAAGAGTAGATCAACATAATAAAGTATACTTACAGTCTTCTGGATAAACACATCTCAGTGTGACCTCATCAAGGATCATGTTTTGGGGACAGTATGGCATGCAGCCTTCAACCCTTTAAAATATTGCATAGTCATTTCTAGAGCCAGAGTAGAATTATAAGTTAATTTTAAATTATTTTACTTGGTCTAAAGAAACCATTAGAATGTCTTATCAGAGTTCTGAGAACTTTCGAATGAAATTATGATCATATAATTTTGTGGCATTTCAAGGTCAAAAGTTATTGAGCAGTATAATTCTATTTCTAAACTGTTAATAATTATTTGCCTAGGCTGATGAACATAATAGCTTTGAACCATTCTGCTTCCACAACCCAGTGGAAGTTTAGATCCCTAAGAAGAAAGGTTTTTCACAGAATGATGAACTTGTCTACATGAATTTTGTTTTATCCAGATAAGTTCAGTTGAGATATTAAAATATTTAGATTGACTTCATAAAGCCTTTTCCTTGTGTCCTTTCAATATGGGAGAATGCAGACAAATCATTACATTCCCATGTCTTTTCATTCTAGGGGGACTTTTCAATAAGAAAATGATGATATTGACAACCAGTGCTCCCATAAGGAAAAAGCTAAGAATACCAAGAGAGAAAAGTAGTCATTTTGGTAATATTACTAATCATAAATTGCATATACCTAGGGAGTCTGAAATATAAAATATCCTTTCTTTTCCACCACATTGTGCCTTAAGCTTTTAGTCTTTTTTCTTTTCAGTTTACTGTGGTTTCATAGAGGCCAGGGGAGAACCACGGAGACAGGAAATCTATTTATTAAATTCCAAGCTAACATCGCCCCTCTGAAATCCCTCCCTTCACGCCCATGGGCGTCTCCCAGTATGAAGTTCCCTCTTCTTACAGGAGAGGGCGTATTACTCCCTTACTATTCTTACAATTTTTGATCTGTGTCACATAAACACCAGAAAGATGTAGTTGTTTCAGCATCATGGTGTGCTCGATTAAGATGCAACTACAAGTCCATAGAAGGAAATAGCCTTCATTTAATTTAATAGCTTTCTACTCAATCACTACCAGAAGCTAATCCTCTGGGCTAAATACAAACCCTCTTATTCTTGTGTTGGAAAGTACATGTAAATGGGAATAAAATCTGTGGGAAATGAGAGGCTTAGTACAAATGTTTTCATACGACTTGTGAGAGTTTCTCATAAGAATGATATTGAAATCCAGATAGTAAAACTAAATGGATATTCCAGTAGCAGTAATT
Organism: Luscinia megarhynchos; assembly: GCA_034336665.1. Taxonomy (NCBI): domain Eukaryota; kingdom Metazoa; phylum Chordata; class Aves; order Passeriformes; family Muscicapidae; genus Luscinia; species Luscinia megarhynchos. The sequence continues at coordinate 33,223,125 of CM067564.1, forward strand.
TTCAGAAAGTATATGGTATGCTTATTACAAAAAAACAATACAGTAGCAAAATGAGAAAAATTTTACTTACAGAGGAAGAAATTTACATGCTATTCCTTCAGGATCACTACATGTCTTAAAACAAGGATTAGCACACGATTCATATCGCCATTCACACATCCTTCTGTAAGGCACAGAAGCACTGAGTTCTGAGAAAAAAAAGGGGGTTTTTATTGATTTGATAGTCAATAAACAATAAATTTACAGCCTTTCTTATAATATACATTGGTATTTTTAGATAAATGAAAAATTGAAAAAATGAAGAAATGGAAAACAAATAGACAATTTTTCAGAAGGTGAGCAGTTTCAAGTATTTTAAATTTGTTCAAGCTAAAAGACACTTCAAGCTTTGACAACAAAAACAGCTATTTATTTTTACAATATACTCTGCTTCAGAACCTAAAATATCAATTAAATATAGTGAGGACACTGCTGGTTGCAGATGCAGTACAATTACCCAATTCATTCAAAAGAATAAATATCTATAGATTACTAATGAGATAATAACATAAATCATTTTATGACATGCCACTTTCATTTTGAAAGAGTAAGCCAATGAAAATGTAGCTTAATGATAATGTGACTATCCTATCTGCAAGCTAGAAAATAATAGCATTTTGAGATGGAATGGAAGACAGAGAAAAATTAAAAATAGGATAATATATTTAGTGCTATTGCTATTGAAATACAAGAAAGGAATTGCTCTGAAGGCCAGCAGAAAAAGAATGTTCATCCCTGGGGATTATGCAAAATTTACCTTCAATACTAAAGCTACTGAAACGTTTGAATTCTTCTGAATCATCATACTTTTCCACTTTAACACTGGATGAGGTGAGAATGATGAAAAAGCCTTTTTTACTGTGCACCTCGAAGGCACTGAGCCCTGGACTCCAGAGGCCCTGGTGGTGGAAGAAGGTGGCTCGTCTCTGAAAGGAGGCACTTGCCTGCCACTGCTCCAGCCCAACGGTTTCATTGTCATGTACATACAGAAAGTAGTTTGGTCTTTCAGCAGATTCAAGTGAAACAAGAGACAGGGCTTCCACAGAAGAAAAAAAAATAAAATTGTGAGATTTTCACAGAAAACAACTTATAATTGAGATTAAATCCTATATATTGGTTGTTAAGTGGCTCCTTTTAAAACCTGCTTTTCACACACAAAAAATCAGTTTTATGTTGCACAAAAGAGAGTTGGAAACACAGTGCAGGGACTAAAAGAGACTTCATATGATCATATAATCCAGAATCACCAGGAAATTTATCAGTTAGACCAAAACTGCATTCATCTTACTGCTACTAACCTTCAAAAATTATTCCTAAGCAGTCTCAGACCGGCACTTGCATATCTTGAGAGTTTTTCTCGAGTTTGTACAAATGTCTGACAGTTTAGCAGGGCCAAAATTTCACTAGTAATTAATATCATACTGTAAGAACTTTGAGGTCAGGCTTTTTTTATATGCAGTCATATCCAAAAATACAGCAAGAAAATTTATGGCCAAATAAGAGACTTGACCTCTATTTGCTCTACCCATGCCACAAATCAAAAGTGAAAAAATTCTCTGAAAATGTAAGAATTTATAAGAGGACTGACTGCATTCTTGATTTTCAACTTGAATACAGTCTTGAAGTTCTTTAAACTAGAGGAATACTATCTCATCCCTCATTTCCATATGAAAGTCATCTGTGTACTGCACAGATATAACAAATTATTTACTTCCACTTTACATGGGGATTTGACAAGACTGAATTAACTCTTCTGTTGTATGCATTTTTCATTTCAAAATCACATATAAAAACCTAATTTTCCCATGGCAATAAATATTCAACTGTTTGTAAACATAGTTTGAATTTTTCTCAGCGGAGAAAGCCCTTCTTTAAGTTGGTTTTTGAAGGTTTGTGATTTTTTCAACAAATTAAATTATTTGAGAAAATTATTTATTGATTTAGTTGGCACAATTTTCACATGTGAAGAAAGAAAAATAGATACAGAAGAAAAAATATTTAAACATGTTTATTTTTGTTGTAGAGTTTGGGTAAGTCTCTGATAAGTAAAACATAGAGTTTTGCATTAGCTGTTCCCTAAGAAACTACCTTCTACATTGCACAGAGATGCTGCTTATTAACAATGCAGAAATACGTTGATCATTCTAAGTTGCACATTTTCTAGGTCAGGAAAAGCAACAAATAAGGTGAAAACATAAAGTAGAACCAATTTTACTGGAGACAAAAATATCCTGCATTGACCTTCAGTGTTGATATTTGTTAGATACTTGTGCAAAATTCAACAGTTTCCAGTTACACAAACTGATTGGATTTTTCACAGAGTTATTCTATTCACTTGTATTTTGCAATATTTCTAAAATAATATTTTGAAACTCAACTTTAAATCTGGAAGTGAGGTTTTCTAATATTAAAAAAAATAAAATTTAAATCCCTCCTTCATTTTGAAATTGCCCACTTATTCCAACAACTAAAAATATCTAGACTACTTCATGACATTTAGAAGATGAAGCAAAAATCATTCATATAGTTTGAGATATATATCTCACCATTAGCAAAACTGCTGAGAACACTTACATAAGTCTTTATCCTTGAAAAGACCTGGAGTTATCATGAAACTGAAAATTACATTTCCATGTGCTCCAGTTCTAGGCAGGGGAAATATCCTTCTGCTGGATACATTAGCCCCTATAATGGTGTCATTCACTCCAAAACTTGCCAAAATATAGGGTCCTTCACCAAGACCTAAGGGAAGAAAAATCATATAGAAAAAGAAAAAAATTCATTGCATAATATACAAAACTTAAGTCTTAATGTTCCACTTGGTTCCACTTGGTAGTGGAAACATTCATAACTCTATCCTTGACTTTAACCCTGGCAGGCAGCTAAGCACCACACACCTGGCCACTCACCCCACACCTCACAAAAGAATAAGTGGGGAAGAAGTGAAAAAAACTCATGTGTGGAGCTAAAGGCAGTTAAAACACCACTGTCATATTATTAAAATCATTCTAACTATACAAAGAAAATAAGCCAAAACCAGTACTCCTTCCTACTTTTTCATAGAATCATAGAATAATTTAGGTTAGAAAAGACCTTTAAGACCACTGTCATGTCACCATTAAAGCCATGTTCTCAAACCTTTTTGAGCAAGGCAAAACTCCCTATTACAAAGTAATTGTGGGAAGTCAGCTATACTGAGCAAGATCTATATGCTGCTACTATAGTAGGCCAGACAGAAGGATAAAATCATCTCTATAATAATCCTCATTATAGGATGCACGTCATCCTAGTCAACAAAAAGATACATTAAAAGTCAGATTCGTATCATTGCAGCTAGTCAAGTTTCCCTTTTCAATATCTATTGCTCCCTATAAAGCATGTGCACAGTGTCCAGATATTAGAGGGAATAACAGAGGAATTCATTCTGTTAGATGAATACCACTCTCATCCTAAGGTACTGCTCTTTTTACAGTACCGTATTGTGAGACTTGTGCATAAAATCCCATAGCCTATCAATGTCCAAATACTGTAGGTTCCAGCTCTGATATTTACAGTACAAACACAAGCAAGTGTCCTTCCAGAGCATTTCCCTGACTGCTACCATGTGTTGTAGGATGATGAATCAATCCAACCCCCCACACTGAACATTATGAAGTTATTAATGGAGGCATTAGGATCATTCAACACAGCTGGGCCACTAACCTTCACTCATTAAAGATAAAAGCAATGTTAAAACTACATACATCAAGTCAAAGAAAAAGCCCATAAATTAAACATGTTTTTAAAAGGAGAATATCAAATAGTACATACCTTGGTTGTAATGTTCACAGTTGTAAGCTAAAAGAAAAAGAAAAGCATACTATCATTGTTACTACTCTTATTACTATTATTATTACTATTATCATTTTTAATTATTATTTTGTAACAAAAGAATCCATTCATATCTGCATCCTTAAAATACAAAGCTCACTTTCAGGGGAGGAAGTTTCATGTCCCACAAGATATTTCAGTCAGTGATTTTATTTTCTTAGACTTTTGTCCAGTGACAGCAGACCTGAAGCAGAATTATTCTACAGCTCAAAACCCTTCACGCTGTCAATGAAAAGAACATACTGGGTCTCTTTTCAGCCCTACACAGCAAACTGGACATTCACCAGTGCCTTTCTCACACTAACACACTGCACTAACACACTCTGAGTACAGCCAGCCCTTTTCAGCAAGACCTTGGATTTGTGTGTTTAAGGATGACACAGCTAACACAGTGACAGCTTGGGAGATGTGAATATGTTTACTATCCACCTGCTTCTGTCATATTTGAATAACTGGGCATAAAAAAGTCAGAGAGGCCTGTGAGATGAGCTCTGGCCAGTCCAGGTACATACCACAGAGCAAAGGAGATCGCCAGTGAATCGCTGCTCCTTGCTGGCAGCACTTGTGGGCATAAGCTGCAATACTGGTACACAAACAGTCGCAGTCCCCACCAAGATTGCAGTTGCATGTATCTGTGTGACAATTTTTGATAAAAGAAGTCACATCAATCTGGGGTGAGAAAGAAGAAAAATTGGTGTCTTAATTGCATGAACTATATAAATTCCAGTTGCAGCAGGAGTTTTCTTCTGGACTGGCTGAAAGAATTAAACACAAAAATAAAGTATTTTCCAAAGTTTGGGCATATTCCTACAAAAAATGTACAGTTCAAAGGATGAGCTTATACCTTAGCTAAAGGTCAAAAGAAAAATTCAATCAGTGATTACTAATATGCTTGTCCACACATTTGCTGCTCATTGATTTTAAAGAATTATTGAAACTGGCAATTCTGCTTTTATAAGACAAATACTGCCACCTGTAGTCATTCTGTCAGTTTTGCATGAACAACAAAATCAGAGCTGTGACTTTAAGTTATTAAAGTAATAATTTGTAGAGGGGGGTTTTCCCAGGAGAAGAAAGCTTATGAACACTGGTGATCTTGTGCAGGAAAACAAAGTATTTCTGCACTTATCAAGATTTTAATATAACTTGCCCACAAAAGTTCATTAGATCAGAAACCCACGTTCTCTAAAATCTTATCACAATATTCTGTGGTTTTACATCATACACTATTTATTGAGTTTAAATCTTCCTTTTTTTTTTTTTCAATTTTGAGCAGCATTTCCAAAACAGTGTTCTTACTCAACACATGGAATGTAAAGCAATGCTTCTCTTCAGTTTAGTCTCTGGTCTAGCTCAGTTGTAAAGCACTGAAATGGCACACGTCAGATTACAGAAATACCACCACAGTAACAAAGCAGTACTTATCTAACATGAAGACAGCTTCTCAGCTGGCAGTTGCTGAAGCTGGCAGGGACTAGATCAAGGGCAGAGAGATGTTATTGTGCTTTCTTTCTTTTTCTTGTTTTGAAAACAGGGATACCACTGGGGACATGGGGGACACGTGGGGGGACATGAGAACTAGCTCTATTGAAAGTGGCTGTAGTAACTGTAGAAATCACCAAACAGCAAACTGGCTCCAAAAATCTCAACCTGTCTCTCATGCCTGCAGAACAGCATCTCTCCATGGGTCAGCAATGTCCTGCACTTGTGATAAACTGGGAGCCTTGGGCCAAAGTTCCTGCAGAGTTCAGGAATTATGAGGAAGACCCTTTTATCTCCAAGTGTTCAGGTTCCTCAGACCCTCTTGAATTCAGTGCTTATCTCGGCAATTGCAATCCATCAGTTGCTGCCAGCCGGAGATGCAAGATTTTGTCTCCCTGTAAACTGGTATTGCAGCCTGAGTCGAACTGCAAGGCCACCTGTCCCACAGACAGGAGCTTGCCTGCATGCACTGCAGGATCTTCCACCCCCATAGCAGGAGCAACAAAAAGCACATTTGAAACCCCCATCTATGTTTTCTGCTCTTTGCATGCCCCCAGTGCCAGTCCCTGCTGGGACTTTTTTCTTGGCACCCTGTTCCCCACTCAGCAGTCAGCTGCACATGCCCTTGATAGGAGGTCATTTTACATTACTTTTGAAGGAGCTGTACTTTCACATGCTGATTAATAGGTTCTAAAAACACATGAAAGATGTTTGCTTTACAGACTCTCCCATACGAGGTAGATACATAGATATGGAAATACTTGACTACTAAATAAATTACGTGTTTTGCATCTGGCATAGATTTTTTAACATAATTATGCTAAATTTTTGGCATAATATTTACAAATCTTAATCACAATATGGATAAGATAGAGAAAATGAATGTTCAAGAGAAAAGATCTTTCTAATTTGTTATATAATACAGTTGTTTAAAAACTCTCAAAAGTTCAATTTTTATTTATTACTTGCCACTTTGAAAATGCACTCATCACTATGTTCTCAGGCACATGCTCAAAAAATTCTTTACATAGTAACTAAAGTCAACATTGATAAATCTCTAGGATTAAGCTACTGAAACCTCCTCCACAGGCAAATTCCTAACCATGTTGATATTCAGCTTAGTCCTGAAAGTCAGGAGGTTCAGCTGAGACAGCTAATGATGTCATTTAATATTAATAATCATGAAGAAATTAAGAGACAGATGAAATGTTGTAGTGGTTCTTGCTTGCTCAGGTGTAAAGAAGCACCTAAATGCCATTGGGAGGCTAAAATTAGAAACAGGGAAAAATGTATAAAGCATGTCTTGCATTGATAATGGGTGGATTAAAACTGAATAAAAGATTATCACACAAAATAGTGTCATCCCCATCTCGTCTAGACTGAACTGAAGGACATTCTTGCAACTCAAGTTCCAGGCTCAGCCAGGTATTGGGAAAACAAGGATACAAAACCTCAGAGTTTTGATAAAATGATAAGCTGCCAAACAACTAAAAATACCAATAGCCCTGAAGCTGAAATCTTGCTCTCTCATATTTCTTTCTATATAGAGCAGGAACTTACTTCTTTCTATATAGAGGAGTTAACAAAATAAAAACATTTGAGCTAAGCTGTAGGTGCATTACACATACACTTATTTTAGAATCCCTTAATTTATACAAGTTTACAGTTTATAAAACTTAGCTACCTATATAGATAAAAGGTATAAATAAGACCTAAAGAGACTAGAACCCTGATTATTTAGTTGACTAACTCACAACTTTGTTACCATTTTTATGTTTAGATTCCAGTCTTGAAAGGAACAAGGAGCTCTGCACAAATATAGCCCACCCACACAGAGATATTTGCAGGGCTTTACTCTGTTTCCTCTCATTCAGACTGAGGGTACTGGCAAGAGGAAATTAATTACTGGAAATTTATTATTTTCATGACAGCAATCTTGGATATTTAATAAACTTACCACATTGCGACAAGGTGCAAAAAGATCACTGTATAAAATTGAGCATTCCTTTTTGGCATAAGGGAACTTGCTCTGATGTACTTCACATGGTCTCAGTGTTTCATTTGGGGTCTTGCACTTGAAAACAAGCAAAAAACCCAGAAATATTCAATAGGTAGGTGTGTTTATCACAGAATCAGGTACACCATAGTATCATATAATTCAATACTTGCATAATCGGAAAATAAAAAATTGAAATTTATCTTCTTCATCTTCTTTCCTTGATTTGTTTTTATAGTTGAAAACATTTGCACAAAATAAGAATCTTTTTGTTTTGTTCTAAAGCACTAAAATGTTCCTACTGTCTCTGCTCAGTGCATAAAGACAAAATGTTTTCTTTGTGACACATTATAATCATTACCAGAGCAACCAACTGTAACATCACAAACAAATACATGGTCCAAATCCATCCTGGGTGGTTTTCACTGACTTTAAATGGAGTCATACTACAGATGGCTTTAGCCCTGTAAGTTCAAATAAAGAAGCAGTGGTAGGAAGGGAGCAACTCATTAAAATAATAGAGTCAAAGATTATCATGATAACTCAAAAATGCGTGAGGTACAAGTACATCACTTATAGGATCTCTTCAAAAAGAAAAAAATAAGAACAGAAAAATATAGGAATGGGACACTCAGCTCAGAGAACACGAGTTCATCTGAAACCATTCTGTCTTGGTGCAGCAGGAAGGTGGGTATAATGCACCAGGAGGGTGTGACAATGAACGCATGGGGATCAGCAGGGTGTCCCACAGCAGCTTTAGCTGCAGTGCAGTCACCCACCTACGCTGCCCTCCTGTACAGGTGCTCAGACACTGCTGTGAGGATATGTGCTGCCACTCCTAGGAAGGAGAAGCCCTGGAAGCATCTCATGCTTCACAGTACTAATACAAGCATGTTTCCCAGTAGCAGAGATGGGTTCTTGGTCTCTAGCTATCAAATACTCCTTCATAGTCTTTAGATTTTTCAGCAATGATGACCAGGATACATCTCTACAAAAGCCAAAGACCCTTTCTAAAAAAGTCCTCAAGGCCTGCTGCAGGGGCAGATGAAGTGTCAAGTCTGTCACAGCCAACCAGCAAAACCAAGGCTGAATTTAGATACTGAGTGCTCTGGCAGACATAGAGATCAGGAGATTGCATGAGATTTTACAGATATCTCCACCAAAAAGTAAGGTGCAAGTCTGAGATGCGTAAGTAAAAGCATCTCACAAGTCAATGTGCTATGCAAACACTATACACCTTTCTAAGAGACCCATTGGGTGAATAAATTGAAAAAGAAAAATTCACGAACTTCATACAAAGTCATTTGTTTATGTACAACCTTCTAGATGAGCAGTATAACTCTAAACATTTTCCTAGCTTGCTTATGAAATTTAAACATTTTATGTAGAATAGAATATATCCAAAGGGAGATATTGAGGCAGAGAAGCCTCAAAATCTTTCTTCCAAAGCATTCTTCCGTGAGGTGAGAGATATTTAGCCAATTACCTGCTGTGTCAAGGAGAGAACAATTTAAAAAGTGGTCCTGACAGACATCCAAAAGGAGTGCGTTACAAATAACGATTTTTCAGTATGTCCACAAGGCTATAAAACTTTACATCTTCTTGGCACAAATGAATGAAATATTTATTCTTCTATGTTATAAACAAGAGTTGCAGTCATCCTATCTTCTCCTCAGAAACCAAGGTTCCATACTGGGTGGCGCCTGTTGCTGTTCTGAGCCTTTTCTGCCCATCCCTTCACTGCCTCTGCCTTGTCAGTTTACTCTGCTTAAAAAGTGCCACTAAAATAAATTTTCATTTTATTTTCATTGTTTAGAAAGAAACTCTTCCAGGGCTCTTTTTTCCAGCATTTGGATTCTGTTTACTTCCAGTATCCTGATGCCTCCAATGCCAAAGAGACTACAATTATTTTTTAAATTGGGATGAATCAATTATACCAGAAGCAGTGTACCTAACTTTGAAGAACACTGAAATTCAGACAGCTATAATTGTCTTACACAGGGGAAAACATATCCTTCCCTAAAGAGATTGTCTGGTTTAATTTAAATTCAATATCTGTTTGCTATGACATAAGACATTATTAGCACATTTCATATCTACAGACACAAAAATTAAAATGCCCTCTTATATAGTGACCATAACTTTAGAAAATACCTGTACATCATGTGCTTACAATGTGCACACTTACAAATTAAAATTATAATCTTTTTTTCTCTACATTTTTGTTGGACATAGGACTTACCTGTCCTAATACCCAGCTGTCTCCAAACACCTGTGCATTTCTCACCTCCATGTTGTTTGATGTAGTCAGATCATTTGAAGTATATTTGTCAAAATTTCCACACAAGCCTGCCAGTTTGCCCTGAAAGAGAAAAAATATTTTTCATAACTTCACAGTTAATAATTGGCACAAATGACACACGAGGAATATAAAAATTTGTAAGTGAATGTAAATCTGATTTATCCTTTCAATATATCTGAAACTCTACTATGCCTGCAGTTCCATATTGCAAATATCTTTTAACAGAAATCAGTGGTTTTCTTCTTGCTTTCCAGAACTACTTCTTACTGCCTGCCCATGAAAATGGACTGAAATCTAGTAGTATATTTTTCTGAAAGTTCAGTAGTGATTCCAGTCCAAAAGTCAAAAGTTCAGGTGAATTACCACGTGATTGTGAAGCCTGACTAGCTGTTGTCGTTAAAACTTGCTGTCTCTAATTTTAGTTCACAATAGCTAGAACATTTGTAATAGCAATTATAAAAGAGACAGCTGCAACTTTCTTTTCTTGGGCATATGCTGCTGATGGGGAAAATTTATACATGCATACATATGTAAATATATTGGAAAATAGGCATTCCTGCACAACAATAAAAAGTAGAGTTGGATTTTTAGGGTGTTGTGGCTCACACTAATGAGTTATTTTCTCTTAAGGTCTGCTGCAGACATCTTACTGAACTGGAGCCTCTGGAAGAAACAGTCATTGGAAACAGAAAGAATTGCAAGTATTTTTGTTCCTAAATGCAACCTGTAGAAGTCAGCTCCCTGCTAGCTTACCTAAAAACAAAATAATTTTTTTTTCTCTATGTGTATTGATGGCTGATAAATGAACTTGTAGGTGAATTAAGTATTTTACAGCTATTTGAACAGAAGCCTATAATACTTTTGCTTTAAAAACATATTAGATGGTCATTATAGCTTTGACTTACACTTCAAAAAATCTGTTACTGTATTCTAGACTAGAATGCTTTCTTCTCTTTTGCTGAATGAGGCCCTTCTTAATACATGTGTTCATGCTTGAAACAAAGAGAAATGTAATTCTGAATCGCACTGATATGGTTACTCTGCCAGCACCCAAAGACTGAGTTGCAGAGACACCAAGGTAGATAATGATATAGGAATGGAAAAGTGAAGAACAACTGGCAAAAAAAGGAGCCTTGAATTCTTCATTGCATCATGACTGAATCCTGTCACAATATATCCATTAGATTTAAATGTAAGTTTTTGTCCAGATCTTTTTCTGTATTTTGCCTTTTTAAGTTAAATTTAAATTAAATTTACATTAAATGTGACTCCATCTGTTCATCTCAGAAACATCAGCCAGGTTGCAGTTCCATCATCAGTCTAATGCAATCTGTACTGCAAACCTGCCATCTTCCATGTCATTGGGCATGGAAGCTTCTTTTCCATTGGATTTAGCCAGTGAAAACATGCAGTGAACTGGGTAACTCAAAAACTACCCCTCCTTTCCAGCCCCCAAAGGATGTTTGAGTCAGAGCTGAATCACTGCATATCTCCAAGGCTGCAGTGTATCGAGCAACAGAGTAAGCATATATGTAGAAACCACTCGTTTTCCCCAGAAGTCACATCTCTTCTTACCTGGAAAATGCTAGCAGCTGAACACCACAGTAAACAGATATATCACTGGGAAAGCTAGTCTTGAAGAAAAGACTATCACCATTATTCAATAAAAGGTCACATTTGCAATAAAGAGAATCTATAAAAAAACTCGGGTTTACATTTCAGCTCACCTTCCATCGAGGTCCAACTTTAATATGCATCATTGTCTTCTTATCCCAGAGAATTGTAATGTCCTGTTCTGGAAAGTGCATCACAGTGTAATATCCAGCCTTCCAGAGCTGATAGTTAGATTTGTTTTCCTGTGCCCCTAGGGTCTTCTGACACAAATGAATATTTATTAAGATCTACTGAAGCAACACTACCAAGGTATGCAGCCAGATAACAGCAAAGTGTATATTGAAGAATAATTTAGCATATAGCTGAATCAATAATATCAGTAGAACTGTTGCTCAATACTTTGATATTTTGTCTTTTCAGTCATTCAAGTTTCCTTCATACTTTGGTTTCTCTTTCAAAACCAACTGGAAAGAAACTCCTAAATGCCAATATGTTTCAACACCTTCAGACTTTTGGGCAATATTCTTTGTATGACAAATAGAACTTTGAAAAAAAACAATGGGAAAAAAAAAGGGTGTCTTGGGACCTGCTGCTTTATCCAGGCCTAAACACTTGTACTATATTAACTCAGACTGAGAGATTCTTTCCAAAGACATGGTCTTTTAGAGCTGTAAATTTGCAGTGCTTATCTTAAAGGGCATAACAAAAAAGAAAGAAAATAACTAACCTGCTTCTCAGAAGGTTCACTAAAATAAATCTCAGTGTCTCCAACAGTGATGAAAATATTCTTTGAGCAAACAATATCATTGTCAAAGCACTTTTTGTTCTGAGCAATTATAGATATATTTGAGTTATCTGTGCTCTGCAACATTAAGAATAAATCGTTTTACTTATATATTCAATTGCATTTCTCTCCTGCAGATTTATGCTATGCTTATCATCAGGAAAAAAAAAATTGGATACTTTAGAATTTACACACATTTGAAATTAAATTTAAGCAAGTTACCAAATCAGGAAATGCATTTTTAAATTCAAAGCTGAACCTACAAACTTTGAAGTTAAACACAAAAAGCCATTATGTTCATCTGTGACTCCTCTTGCTGAAAACTTCACAAACTCAGAGGATCAGGCTACCACTAAAATAAAGGTCTGCTTTTAAAATATGCTTATACTTGGAATCCAATATTTATGGCACAGTTGGTTGTCGAAATTGAGAGATGCTATAAAAAGAGCTCTATTTTTAAACCAAGGTACATGAGATCAAGCTGTTTTCGTATTTTTAAAACCAAGAAATCTACCATCTGTCGGTAGTAGATAGAACAGTTTCTGTGCCACCACACAGCAAAATTCATAAAACCATGAGTCATATTCAATGTTATTGTAGGGGGTAAAGGTTTCTGCCAGCATTTTTGTTTGTAGGGTGGGGTTATTTTAACATTTAGAATATTTGAATACTCCGTTGTCCTGATTTACTGGTGTCTTAGTATTTTAAACTCAAATGTACTGCCTTTCCAATCCCACATCTTTTTGGTCTACAGCCCATTCATTAACTTTGCATTCTTGGCACAGAAAATCACCTTTGCACCTTGCCTCAACAAGTCTGTTTATTCACCTAGAGTTTCCGTGGTTCTTCTGTATCCTGAGGGAAACACACATGCACCTTGTAATTTCCCATGCTAAGATTTTTACTCAAAAAAAGGAGGTCTGTCTTTTCAGAGTTGTTAACACTACCACAAACAAAAACAAAGTTGAGTTATTCCTATTATTTCCTATTTTAATTTGCTTTCCTTTTCAATTCTGTACCTTGCAAATCAAGAAGCAGCCATAACTATAGAAATAAGTTGAGAAACTTCATACATTAATGTAAGCCAATAACACTGTTTTTGAATCTGATTCAATTTTTGATCAAATTCAGTCCTGCAGTCATCAGAAACCTGAGACAAACATGAAATAAAAATTTTGGAAGTGGCAAGTAGCACCCACTGATTAATCTAGTCTTCTATGGGACATTTGGGTAGTGCTGGGAACAAAAAGGTTCTCTTCTTGCTCCTGCCCTCTTTTGAACATAAACTCTGAGACTATGATTCGATGAAACTAATGGCAGGTGCTAATGGACATGGTGCGCAAGATGGAAATTGTGGCTCTCAGCATCTCCCCAGTCCTGGGAACTACTCTTGGGTCCCAGCAATGCTTTTGAAGAGCTCCACTTGGCCACAACAGGAGGCATCCCTCACCTTGTTTTCTGCCCACAACATCTCTTTCCAGAGCTTCACTCCATCCTGTGACCAATGTACCACTGCCTTGGTCAGTGTACCCCCAAAAGTTGCTGGCTGCTAACTTGCCTGTCTCACATTTGTGCCCCTATTCATTCTGTACTCATCAGAATTCAAGAATTAAAAACAAAACAAAACAAAACAAAAAACAAAAAAACAAAAACAAACCAAACAAAAAACAAAAAAACAAAAAAAAAAAACCTCAGTAATTTTTCCTCATCACTGAGAAATACTGCAAGCAGAAAACGTAAGTGCTGTAGGAAGCAGTTTGTGTATTTCTTCTTAAGAAAATCATAGTGACCAAACTCTTTAAAGAATACTTTCAATCTAAAATCAAAAACAAGCCCAAACCCAGATGATAGAAAGCACAGAGGTATTTTTTTTGCCACACAGAGGAGGTGCTACCATTTTGCTACCCTCAGTCTAGCATGGTCCACGAGCCAGGGGATGCTGCTACCTGGCATAGAAAACACACTTGTGAATGCGATGACCACAAGTTGTGGGAGACTGCCTGCAAGCTCTGTGTTACCCTAATGCCAGGGCTTAGGAAACAGATGGTATTTGTCAGCAGTTAGCTTGGAAGGCAACAGTTACAGTGGATAAAATTATTCACTAACTGTTTAGTGGCAAGGGGTGTAGGAAATCAGATCTCCATGTTTTAGCAAGGGAACTCAGTTTAAAAGTATGAAAAGCTTCAAGGTAAAGCAAAGTTCATCTATTCAATTTTGTTGGAAAGTTGTTTTAAGTTGCACTCAAAATAAAATTGGTCACTACCTTATTGGGAAATACACTATGTTTTAATTAAACCAGGCCTGCTGCTGGAGTGAGTACAACAATTATTCCCCTCCAAGTCAGATAACAGCCCAGAGCATTTTTTGATTTATTGGATGCGATGTGGCAAATGAAAAAGTAGACAATCTCATTAGTTTGATAGATAGGACACAAGCTGACACATTCTGTGCTGGCCAACTGAAAAGTGAGAAAGGGAGCTATCTCCCCACCACGTCTCAGTGCAGAGAAGAACTTTGCTCGCAGTCTCTGGGTCTGTTTGGTGCCTAGGACGCTGTGGGCTTATTTCATTGCATGGTTCATTCCTCTTCAGTTAGTTTAGTCTCAGCAAAAAGGGACACTCTGAGTTAATAGGGAAGCAATGTCTTCCCTGTAAGAAAAGAAACAAAGAGCTTGATTTTAAATAAGGATCGTTAAATCAGGCTAATTATCTCACAGTAAAAATACACCTTTTTTGGCAATGAAGACAAGTCCTTGAGGCAGCAGCAGGGAGCTATATTAGCTATGCTAATTGAAGCTGCTGCCTGTGCCTTCTGACAGTCCAGGCCAATCCCTTCAGCTGAACAGCATCAACATACTCAAGTCAGAAAGTTTTGTGTATGGCTGGGATTCGAGCCAAGGGCACAAACTGAGTTATGTTTCAAGTTAACTCTGCAGTACAGAGAAGCCTGGAGCCAGGAAGTGTTTTGCTGACCAAAGCCAGAACAGGGAGTCCTGAAGACATGCGAAGTACTTCCTTACTTGTAGGACTGCATGATGGTGTTAAATTACTAGAAATGATGCAGGATAGATATGCAGAGAGACTGTGGTAATAGTTCAGTAGAGTTATGAGTAAACCAGACATTTAAGAAAAAAGGGCTTCGCATTAAATCCTGAATCTTCTGTGCTTTCTCTTTTTCTAATTAAATCTTAGACTTAAACCAGATCATAAAAATACCAGTATGGATTACATGTCTCTTATGGCTCTAAGCTTTCAAAAAATAAGTTGCTTTACATATATCCTCTTGCCATTCTCTCCATATAGCTCAATAGACACCTTTCCAAGCCCTACAGTAAAATTCAAACTTGAATGACAGTTTCTATCACAGTCTTCAAATTATCCTGTAGCTGCTGCATACACAGTGTCTTCTTTCAGTAAAGAAGAAATAAAGTGCAATTGAAATTTAGCACTTAACTATTACCAATGCAAAAGAAAAGGCTATTCAGATAAAGTGGGGATCATCTGATGTTTACAAAAGACAGGGAGGTCTCAGGCAAATCTCAAGAGTTCTTAGGGAATGTGATGGTATAAATGATAATGATCGAGTTCCATCTCTCTAATCTGCACTAAATCCACACAAATATGAAAACAATCTTTTTTTGCTACCACTAGAAGAAATGTCTGAGTAGACAGTAGGAGCAGGTCTAATGAATAACAAGGTGGGATGGTTTTTTTGCTTGGTTTTTTTCTGCACAGCTTCTTTCCAAGGCAGAGTCACTCTTTACCTTTTTAGGTAAAATGCACCCAGCAGGGGATGTACTACAGTTCATCATGTGAAACCTACTTACGCTGACAGAAACTAGAAATAAAATGGTTTTCCCACTGCTAGAGTATCTTCCCACGTAAATTACCATATCCAGCCTGTTCCAACTTAATATCAGTTTCTTTGTGATAACATGGAGTTGCCAAGCAACAGAAAAGACAGAGTCACAGCTCTGGGCAGTCAGTCAAAACCTCATTGTCAGTCCCCCTTCTCAGGACATTCTTTTTCTAGACTTCGCTGCACTTTTTTTCCATATTTCTTCCTAGGCAAAAAAGCAAAGCACTGCTTCCCTTTTTCTGGTTTGGTGCTGGTTTTGGGGTTTTTTTAGCAGTGCTTAGGAACGCTAGAGTTTATTTTTGTTCAAAACTTTCTATTCCGATATCCTGTTAGAAATTTTCTGTCCCTTTTAACCAATAACAATGCTGTGTAGTGTGCTCACATTGTCAAAATGCAGCCTGGGAAAAGACAGTTTATTGGCTGTATTCATTTCTTTGAAAGTTTTATTAAAATCTCTCCTGCTTTTCAGTGTAAAGAATCATTCTTTTCCATTCTCAATATCTTGATTTACCCATTACTTTTGGTTTATTTCCTACAAAATTGCAAACTAGGGTGGCCATAAAGGCATATAAGGGAGTGGGAGTGGTACAGAGAGAGATTACACCTATCTTCCTTTTGCTTTAATGATGTTTTAGATGTTTTTATATACCACCACAAAAAGAAGCACAAAAAGCTCTAAAAATACTGGAAAAAAATACAATAGTTTAAAAAGTAGAATTTGCTATCTCCTTCCTACATATTTTCAGAGAGATTCCTTAGCTCTGTTCAGATCCAGTATTTCAGGAGATTTTGTGGGAAGTCAGAATTAGCTGGGTTGTGGTTTATTCACTCTGAGGTTCTTCTGAAGGAACATAACATTTGAAACTGTTAATTCTAGTGAGCTTGGTCTAGGAGAAGTAAAACATCTTGACCCAGATTTAGTGAGCATTTGGGCATAAATATATAAGATATATTGGAGAGCAGACAAATGCCTTAGCATCTAATTTGTTCTTGCTCTATTAGGGTCCTGTATCATTTTATTACGGACTTGACCTCCAGATAATCAGTGAAAACACATTGATTACACAAAAGTCATTTTAATTTACACTAAGAAGCATCTCTTACAGAAAGGCTTCCTTTTTTTCAGTGTTGCACAGTCCATGTAACTTTATTTGATCCCTGTTTTTGCATCCTGCACTAATTTCTATCAGCAAATGTCCTTCCACACAGCTATTAAAACAATGAAGCAATATTGCTTGGAGTCAACAGATGGCACTGAAACACACTGTCTCAGTTTGGGAAGAAATCCACATGAAAGTTGGGGAAAAATATTATGGGAAAAATAGTGGGTGATCCTCTTGTACGAGAGAGAAAAGGAGAGGAAAGGAACAGTAATAGCACTTTTTTCCCCACCAGTGTTATATATTTTTATACAACTATTGAAAAATTAACAAAAAAAAAAATTAGGAGCTAAAAACCTGAGAGCTAAATTGCTTATGCAAATGCACATTAATTTTCCTTTCCTTCACAACTTTTACATGGCTGCAGATTATTTTCACTCAAAATATGGCAAAGAAGCTTGCAGTACACTTGTAAAATACTAAATATTTCTAGCTTTGAATCACAGTTGAGTAGAAATGGAGGAGGGCAACAGGACTGAGTAAATTCACTGATAATAATTCAAGAGGAGTGAGATTATTCCAGCTACTGACTAATTCTCAAACAACTTCCAGATGTTTGCTAATGCCTCCATGATAACTCCTTCCTACTTCCTTAACAGTGACTTCTGAAAAGGATGCATCTCAGGCAAAATAAACTCTCCAAAACTCAAAAAAATATGTATGAAAATTACATCTATGTATGTGTATATATATACAAGCAACAGGAGAAACATATAATGATATAATTTTTTTTATACATAGGGTTTTTTTCTAGCAGATTTTCCTGCAATGTAGATCTTTGGGTGTTCTGAAGGTTTGCCAACAATAAATTGCAAATATTTTTTTAAAATCTAATAATAATGAAAATACCTGACAGTAAATATTTTACTTTATCTCTCTAAAATAGAACCTTGTTTTAACTCAATGTTTCTTAATTTTAAAAACACTAGAGAGAGATCACTGAAAAAGTTTTGATTTTATATTTTTTGTTATTTTAAGGGAACTATATTAAAAAGATTGAGGAAAAAAAATTTAAAGCAGATTTCCTTTTGTTTCACTTAACTTTGCCTGCTTGTGTACCAGATTTAGCTTTTGCATAGGTCATATTACTGCAATCCCTTTTTAATTAAAAATGAGACTTTCTGAAGACTGAAAACTTAAGAACATTTGAATATTTGTTTTCAACTGACACATTCTGTAATATGAATTATTCTGAATTGCAAATCAGCAGCACAGTTGGTAGTGTTAGTTTTTATATCTAAGCATGTATTTATATGTATGTACATGAGACCTGTTAGTGTTGTTTTATTAATAAATACATGATAAATGTTAATATTTTATTGTTGGATGTAACAAGAAAGTGCAGTAGGAAAATAAAGGACAAGAGCTCTAGCAAATTATTGCAGAAGCTAGACAGCTGAAACTTGCATAAAGCTTTTATGTTTTGCAATGTAAAAAATTGAAAGTGTGTTCATTTACACTGCTGAAGTTTAGTTTTTATATATTCAGAGAAAAATATAAAAAACCAAAACTCATATCCTGACTTAAATCAGAGTAAATTTAATTCACAGTTCTCATAATTCACCAACACCCAGAGTCCAAGGCCATAAACTAAGCAGCACCTGCAGGTGACTGGCCCAACCAGCCCGACCCTACAAACACAGAGAAGGGCTGGTGTTACTGCTGCATACACAGCTCTGAAACAGCAGCACATCATGCTGGGTTTTGCTCATCTTTTACTGCGCTGCATCATCGCCAGCCCACGATGCTGCACCCACCAGAGGCCCTCAAACTCAGACAGCCATTCTTACAATGAACTGCCTTTTCAGGCAATGTAAGAGTAAAACATTCTGGAGTCAGTATAGCCAAAGGGCTTTTGGATGATGAGCATCAACCTGAAATCAGAATTACGAGGCAAAAGGTCACTGAATACCAAAGTCCTCAGAAAGGGAATCCAACTTCTGAATCACACTATGCACACACCACCTCCAAATTGCCATTCTCATAGTAAGAAACTTTTCCCCAAGCCTTTCCTGGAAGCCCTCCATGTTAATCTGCACAAATTGAAAGAAATCTTTCCTTTGTTGGAGAATAACAGTGATTCATTCACTGCATAATTTAATGGTCTGGAGAATCAGGTGGTGGAGGCAGAAAGGCATGTAGAGGTAATTGAGTCTGAAATCATTGATCTGAAGAAAATGGAACCAGAGCACAAATCCATTGCCAGCTGTAATCAGATCTTCTGCTCACAGAAGAAATAGAACAAATAGAAAAACAGGTACAGCTGAAGACAGAATGGAAAGGGATGTCTCCCAGAGGGAGCTTACTATTGACCCTTACAGGACTTCCAGAGACCCAGAAAAAGAGAGGGCATCCAGAAAGGTTTCCTCTGAAATCATGGGACTGATGAAAAGCAAACTGTTGGTATTCTTTGCAACTAGAGCAGGGCAAACTATTCACCATAAATAGTTTTTTCACTGAAATGTAGTCTCTTTCTTTTTTGTACATAAATTTTCACACAACATATCATTATTTCTACATGGTTACTGCTGCTATAAATTATTTGACAAGTGGTTTAGGTGGAAATATTTTGGTACATCATTTACTCATGAAACTACATGCTGGAATGAGGCTTGAGAATTAGATATGTTAATAAAAAATTTAAAGGCACTCTGATTGAAACCCCGTGTACAGTTTTATTCTCTGAAGAAATAAAAATTACTTTTAGAGTCTGGAGTCCATTTCTAAACATTTTTACTTTTAAATTCAACATAATTTACTTTTGCATTAAAATCTCCAGAATCTATTAAAAGAAACTATTTCTCTTAATTATGAATAGTCAGCTTGACAATATTGATTAACTATGATCCTGCAGTTTTAATCCTCTAAAGGGTGACTGACAGCAAGAAGAATGTATTTATTTTACAAGTAGGCTATGAGAGAGACCATGCCAAATACTTAGTTCTACAGATTTGCCAATTTCATGGATCTACAGTCTGACTACATGGCACAAATGATGTTGAAAAAGAGCTGTATGAAAAAATTACAGATATTCAATAAGGGGGAATAGGATAAATTCTACTTCTGACTCCTCAGATGTGTCAAACAAGTAATTGAAAAATTGTTGCTTTCTGTGTGATTGCTCCAGCTTATGCCCAGTCATCATCTAAAAATTTACCACTCAAATATATCAGCAAATAATGGCTAAAAGATTGTCAGTGCATCAAACAGCCTCTGTATTAAGCACTCTAATAGAAGTATAATTTACTAAGAGCTTTGAACTTGCTTCAAGTTAAGAGAAGGGGAATGCAAGAAAAGCATTCCCAGGCTGTATTCCCCAAAGCAGTGCAGTATCTAGCTCTGGGGACTGCTCAGCCATAGGAAAAACATTTGGACAACTATAGTGGTGGTTCCTGAGATGATGCATGTTTTGCTAAGTGAACTTAACGAATGGGCTCTTATGTAATTTCTGCTGACCCAAAAGAGTTGGGTCTGCACTTCTAATTGGCATAATGGTTTGATTATTTGATCAAATGACTGAAAATGGTGGTTTCCTTCAGTTGCTTTCAATCCTCCAACTTTGGCTTTAAAAGAGTTTTCATGATTGCATAAAAAAGCTTAAAAAGGTGACTTTAAAATGCTCAGATCTCCAATGGCGGATGAAAAGAAGTGATAATATTTTTACCACATACTTTGAATTTAAGACAAATATATTAAATAGGAATACTTGAAGATGAGGCCTTAGTTATGCCAACCATCACTTTTAAGGATATAGGAACAAACCAATCAATCCCCTTCTGTGCTTTAGGACCTTCTTGACAACCTAAGGCTAGTGGAAACCTAAGGTTAGTGAAAATACTTCAGTGGGGGTTTTTGGGGTGTGTTTTAAAAGGCAGACAAGAATTGCAACAGAGTTCCCTCTCATTTGAGAATATTCTGATGAGTAGTTTATCTTCTGAACTCCTGCTTGAAATCTGCCCCAAAGCAGAGAAAATATTTTTTTCTAAGAAATGCTACTAATAATTTTTTGGGGAATATTTTTTCTTATTTAAAAATTCTCTTCTGTTTCACAGAAGAGAACGTCTAAGGGGCTCCAAATGGACTGACCCTACTAGCCTTAATAAAAATGCTGAGCTGCAGGACTGAAAACCACCACAGAAATAAAAAAGGCCAACATTTTCATGGAAAGACATCAATTTTACCATAAGAGCAGAAATCTACGAAGCAGGTAAGTAGAAGAAACAAACTGTAACTAGTAAAAAGTTTGCCAGAAAAATAACCCCGTTTTTGGAGGAAAGAATGTAGCATCATCAAAGATAGTAAAATAAGACAACAAGCATGAAAATGGAAGAAAATAGATATTTAAATATTTTTAAGTAAGAAACTGTTTGACTAAATTTATCATTCACATTTACATTAGTAAAATGAAGTGTTTACATGATCTACACCGATAAACGAGTTGCTCTGCTAGGATCTTATTTTATAGCCTTTGAAATACCTGATATTTTAAAATGTTAAAAATAAATATTGATGTCTTCTCTGTGAATGCCATTTATCTATACAGGGACTTCCTAAAAGTCAAGTTATCATTTCATGAGATCTTACTGCCTTAATATTCTTAATTGCTGATCTAAATATTTTCTGTCATTTTCTGCCCAATGGACAAATTTGTTGAACTAGTTATAAAGGGCTTTTTCATGCACTTACAGTCACCTTAAACAAAAAGGCCTGACAGGAGACACTGATATTGAAAACAAGTAAGTTTCATAATTGGCTGAAAGCTTATACTTGATGTTTCTCCCAGAAGAGCACAAGGGCTCCTTATTAAAAACATAATAAAGGTAAGGATGAGTTCTTTGTTTAGTACAATGGAATATGATGACAAATTAAAGAGTTGTTCAAACAGATCAGGTTTAGGAAGGCCAACAGCCAAATCAAACAGTGAGGGCTGGTAACATGGATGGGAACAGCACACTATCATGCCTCTGGAGATGATGGATTCAGATTATAATTCTTGCACTTAGTTTTATATCTGGGAAGAGTTCATATGCCAACAAACTAATAGTAGCTATAACTTCCCTTACTGCCCTTCTACAACACTCTAGGGTACTTCTTTTAGTAGAAACAAAGCAGTCCATTGCTTACAGGAGAAAGATTAAAGGATAAAAGAAAAAAGATTTAAGAGAAAGGACAAACTTATTATTGTTTTTTATATACAATACTACAACCAGTGTAGCTGCTTCAGTTTCAGTAGTCTGATGAGCATTTCACATTATCCATAAAAATCAGCCTTGCAACAGCACTGCAAACTAGCAGTACTTGATTATCCTACCATCTTCCATTCCTCTGATTCCAGGGTTGCACATCACATAGCTCATCAGTTCTGTATTTTAGTTCCCTCAAAACTCTGGGGCATCTGCCACACAATCCCATCCTTTGTTTCTTTTTCTTTTTTTTTTACTCTTAAAAATTCTCAAAACATTTCACAGTCAAAAATCAGCCCACAGATACATCTTCTGAGCCATACAAGATTATGCAGTGCCTAATATGTACTAAGAGTCCTTTAATACAGGTCATGACAGCTTTTCCTGAAGAAAGAAAAATTGCGAACAAATTAGGCTGTACTTTCCCACAATAGCTGAGTTTGGGGGAAAAAATAAGTTTGAAAAGCTGAAAAAAGTCTGAGAAGCCTGAAAAGCAGATCTGTGTAGGCAATATTTTCATTATTTGTGTCATGTTCACCTGAAGAACAGCCCATTGGCAGTATGCCATATGCCTTAGTTATCTGGCTGCCAACTTTACTCTCGGATGCCAAATGTTCGCAATGGTTTGATTCCACATAGGTTCTTTCTTACACAGTAGAGTGACAGGTGATATTTGATTGTAAATGCCAAACATTCCAGTATCATACTGAAGTTTGAAAAAAGAGCATAGATTTGTCATACAAACCTCTACAAATGAATGGCACAAGAGTTAAGAAATGACGACCTAGCTTTCCATATCGTCATACAGGCAAGATGATTTTACAGATAAAGTAACTCCTAATTTTTGCATCTTAAAGCGAGAAGCCTTGTACAAAGGTTAAAATATCTCTAAGAGTAACAGCTCTTTTATCATATATGATACATGCCAGGAATTTGCTATGAGGTATTATTATCTTTTTCAAATCTCTCTTTCTTCTTTTTAAATGCACACAAAAATCTGGAACCAATGTATGTTATTTCACAGCTGTGAATACTCTACTAAAGCATACTTGAAATAAACTATTTGCAGTAGTCTTTGTTGAGAAACTATGCTTTATTCTTAAGATTAGACAGTCAGGAAAACAAGTATTCTTCTAAACATATTACTGTAACTGAGAACACGGAGACAATCTTAAAATAGCAACCATTGTAATAAACAATAGTGGTTTTAGTAACAGACTATATTTTTAAATGTCAGAAATGGTATTTTTAAACAAAAAGCTAGCAATGTACTCAAAGTATGTGCTATGAGGAACATTAGCATATAGCTGCCAGACAATCTGAATTAATGATTTCAGTGTTCAATTATGAAATCATTGTGTTTGATATTATTACACACATATAATTCAGATCTGATGCAGATCATGTTCAAGAAGAATTCCAAGCAGCCTGAGCTCATCACTAATCCTAGGCCAAGCAAGGTTTATAGATAATTATTAAATAAATCTATGGGTTATACCTAGTTCTAACAGTTTCTATAGTGTAATTCTTTGCTCATTGTGACAAAAGCATGGCTAAAGTAGAATAGAAAACGTTGGTTTTTCTTTTTCTCTAAGCCATAGAGATATGCAAGAACACACCCACATACCATTTTCAAAGAGATGAGCACAAAATGTCATGTACAGGTTCTTCTTTCACATCTGCTCTACAACTGTTCACTTAATGTTTGCTTCTATAGATCAACCCCTGATGTTCAAAATACTTGTTTTCTCATGGACACAAGAAAACATATGATAAATCCTCTTACCTTTAACAGGTAAGTTTGGCAGTCACTGACATAATCATACTCCAGTCCATCAAAGGTGTAATAATGCCGGTCTCCATAAATGGTGCACACAGCAGGGCAAGGGTAACTGGTGCAGTTGAAGACGCCTCTCCGACAAACACTGCAAGAAAAACCAATAAAAAGTATCTCCTCTAATGGCAGTCATTTGCTGTATATTTTCAAGAAAATGCTTTCTTGTGTTTTTTATTTCAAATCATACAGAAATCCATGAATGGAATAAAATTCTCAAACCTTGAAACAGAGAGCTATACTGTGAATTGCTTCTGAAGATATTGGTGATGCCATGGCAAGAAAGTGTTGAATATTTTGCCATTAGCCCACATGTAAAATAAAAATGCATTAAAAATAAATGCAAAATCTTAAACTTTGCAGAGTTTATGCAAATATTTCCATCACCGCCTCCAGTATAGATAAGGCACAATGCCACAACATGCTCATTCCTAAGACATCAGTAGTCTATTTTTTCTAAATTTTGATAAAGGCTTGAAAATTTTCAAAGGAAAATACCTACAGCTGCTACCTGTAAGATTTCTGGGTATCAGAAAAATATGGAATGAGTTTAAGAAATTTATGCTGATATTTTACAAGATTACTTTTCCTGTTAGCTACATTCAGTGGCTTACACAAATTTGTATGAAAGTAGTACTATTTTTGTTTGTGTAAATGTAAATCCACAGTTGATTTGCCAGTGTGTTTTCTAAGTGATTAAAAGCTGCCACACCAATTTTTTTGCACTATCAAATATATACTTAACTAATATGCATATTTTGGCTAGAAAATTAGCATATCTCTCTTTTTCTCATTGGTTGTCTTTCTTTCTATTCTATTCTGCTAAATGCCATGTCCTCATTTCAGAGACTAGCAAATATATGTGGAATTAAGCATTTGTTCTTGACTGCTTTTTAACTTGGATCTCTTCAGCTTCCTTTTCAGATCTGAAAAAAAATCTTCCTGCTTATCCAAGTCTATCAATAAGCCTAACAAAAGATATATCCTGTAACTCTCTATAAACAAGCATATATATTTTTTCAAAGTACTCAACACATTTTCTGTATCAGTTTCACTTTGGGTCTAGATCCAGATGATTTGAAAGTATGCAAAATAAACTCACCAGGTGTAACATGGAGTAGCTATCACTTCTCCTGACAGAAATTCTCTGTCTTTCCAGGTACATGGACAACTCTCAGGAATATAACATTTCCCTCTGTGCTCAGCCATTCTTCAAAATAAAAGAATTATTAAGATGAAAGAGTAAATCCAAAAGAACATCAATGCAACTGAATGTGTAGTGTATTGTTGAACCCCACCAACGAGTTTCCATTCAGCCAAGGAAAATTATTTCATCAGGAAAAGCTGTCCAAATCAATCTCCACTGTGCACAGCTGAAGACCTCACGAAGCTCACAGCTGCAGCTCTCCTTCTGTCTAGAAAGGGGTGTGTTGTGGGCTGCATTCCCATGCAGGAGTGTTGGTAGTGTAGGTATTCCCCTCTGAAAACTCCAGAGTATCTGGGTACCATGCGAGCTGCTGAGGCTGGCCTGCCCTTCCCCCTGAGCTGCTCTCTTGTCCTGCTGTGCCAGGAAAGCAGCTGGACTCGATTGCCTGCTCTTCTGCACAGGCAGGGCCTGTCCTGTTTGAGTGCAGAACAGTGAGCTGGCCTATGGCACCTGCTGCAGTTTATGAAGAGCAGTGGTGGAGGTTACTTGCCTACACAAGGGAAGTTGAAACCAAGGTCAAGACAAAACAGGCATTTAATGCAAAAAATGTCAAATCTAATTCGATCAATAAGTGACCCAGATACATGGTCAACCCCATATGTATTATCTCATTTCCACCTATGTAGCAATTTTCACTTTCTTAGCAAAAATGTTACTGACACTCCCAGTGCTATTCTTTAGGAGAGCAATTCCTGGAGTTGTCATGCAACACGTGACTTGAAGTACAATCTAGAGATTGTTTCACTGGAAGTTGAAAGGAATACACAGTTTTGTTTTCTTCACCCCAGTACTAGTTCATTAAACAGTAATCGGCTCTAAATAAAAGAGTCAAGTGTTCAGAAAATTTCTTAAGGATAGGAAAACACCAGAGCAGATGGCTTGGGAAGGTACTTAGTCTCTGTCAATAAAAGCTAAATGCCTCCCAAGAATAACATGGGTATTGCTGATGCTGCTTAAAGGCACATTAACTTAGCCCCATGAAGTACCTTTCCACACTATTCAATATGCTTCTGCAACTCAGTTTAGCTTCATATCTCCAGCTCAGTGTAAGGGTGCCTTTCAGTCTACCTTTGGGTATCTTTGGCTATCTTTGAATTTACTGTCATTCTCAGCTCATTTCCTCATGAAAAATTGGGCTGTTACATTATTCAACTTTTAAAATATATTAGAGACTTCCAGCATTTCTAATTCTTCGTCATCTCTTCAACTTCTGAATACAAGGATGACAAACTATTGTGCAAGAGCTTTAACAGAAAATGCAAACCATTTTTACTTTAGAAAGATCATTTTTTGCATACTAGAGTCCATCACTTCATGGTTTTCCAAAGGAAAGGTTTCAATACCATGCACAAACTTCTCTACTTTACAAGTACCATAAATACCCAGGATGCCAGAATAAGGTGCCGGTCTCCAGGGGAATTCAGGATTCCACCCCAAAAGCTTAGGTCATTCAGTCAAACAATAGGTAGTGGTAGAAATAAGGTGGGAAAAGAGATCCAAAGAGAAGAACAGCAACTTAAGGGAATTTTAATAAACATTATAGTAAAATGTCTCACAACAAGTTTTAATGACTTGTCCACTTAGATTTAATAGCAGGAGATATATGTTTAACATTTTCTTGCATAAAAAAGAGACCTTTTGAAACTAACTTTTAGGATAATACAGCTGGCCCCTTCCTAGTTAAAAGCCCTACTTGCTTTTTGGAACCATGAGGCTGAAAAGGGATAATTAAGGACAAATTAACAACGAGGACACTACTAAATGGAACCATGAGGCTGAAAGGGATAATTAAGGACAAATTAACAACGAGGACACTACTAAATGCACTAAGTGTTATACACTTACTTTTCAACCTAATAGCAAAAATAGTGTTTATTCTCTCATGTAATAAAAATAAATAGTTAATGGTTTACTCCATTATTTGATAGAAACTTAGGATTTTGCTTCTCTGTACTCCTACTATATTTCAGAAAATAATCAAATAATACTTAGATTAGAAATTAGAAATTGCATGACTGAGAGCAAGGCTTTAGCTCTGAAAATTTCTTCTAATTTTCAAATGAACTTTCAAGACATTACTGCTGGTTTGATTTCATGCAAATATCATGGTGATGTTACAGTCTATCACTAGTTTATTACTTTCACAGATTCATGCACTTTTTGTGCTAAAAATAATTGTTTATTCCCATAAGACTAATGGTCCTGAAAGCTAAATTCTCAGTTGAGGCAGAGTTTTAGAGGACTACAGAATACCAGGCAAGAACTAAGGAAATCTTAGCCAAGCCTGACATCTATACCTTCACCAGTGCTTAGTCATCTGTGAACATCACAAGGTGCTGGAAGGGGAATGGTGACAGTCTCATTTATACTCTGATCTTTGCACAACTGATACACGGTCAGGAAACCACCAGCTACACACACAGTGAAATAAAATGGAAAGGTGGGAAAAAAGGGATTATTACACCTGAGATGAGCAGCAATTACAGCAATTTGCACAGCATATTTGACTCCTCAATCTGAAAGTGTAGATAAAACGTGTCAGGAGAGAATGGAAACAAATGGAGCGAATGTGACTGATCCTGACACAAACTACAGATTTTACACTTGGATTTGACCCCTGCGAAGCTTAGCAGACTGTTTCTGGGCACCAAATCCAAATATATGAGCTAAGAAAACAAAAAAAGGACAAAGAGAATGAAGGGAAATAGGGCAGAAACCTCTCCATACACCTGCCCTCTCAGGCTGGGCAACAACTTTGTAAACCTGAGTAGAAATTTAGGTGAGACAAAGGCTTGGGCAGCAATAAGTTGGAGCACAATGGTTTACATCAATTTTTTTGCCTTTCATGTTTGCTTTTACATTCAAATAAACTATACTGTGCAAGTGATGGAAGCCATCTCCTGTCCAGACAGTCCCAAATTCCAGCCAATTGGAATGGTAGCTGGATATCTGATGGCCTTTTAGCTGTTACTGTGTGTCTGCAACAATTTATAGAACAATAGTTTCAAAATTAGAAGTGTGATACCACTGGAATTTAAAAAGCAAAAAAAAAGTGCAGAGTTGAACTGTGGAAAATATGCATTTGGCTTGTGCTCCAGGTTGTTCCATCAAAGCTTACCCAGGGGGGCAAATGCAGCCACTTGCACAGGGTGGTGAGGGGACACAGGAGAAGTTCATGGCAAGGTTCGCACACGAGATCCCACAATTCACACCTGCTGCTGGTAACCCAGGCACTGGAGATCTGCAGTCATAGTAGATTTTTCCTTCAGGGCATATGTGAACTTAAAAGGCAAAATGAAGGTTAAATAAGATGAACTGTTCTTTTACATTGTAAGTTTTCTATTGGATTTTGTTTACAGTCTATTTATTTGGATACAAAGGGAGGTTACATTACAGTTCATATAGGAATGCAACCAGAATAACAGTCTATAACATAATCTATATTACAGAAATATAAAATTTATATGCATTCTAATGTAAAAAAACCAATAATATTAAGCATCTGGATGTATGCATCCTGGATCTCATATACAGCCCATTCTTAATGACGGAACCATTATACCTTAGGCAGAAAAAGCCCTTAGAAGTGGCATAATTTTCAATGTACTTCTAAATCCATTAGAAATGCACTAAAAATTTACTTTCTAGAAATCAAGATCTTAAAGCTTCCTAAATATGGATAGTGAGCCTAATTATAGGTATTCTCATGAGAGCATATGACCTAGATGTCACAAGCAATTATTTATTTCTTTTAATTTCCCAAGTGACTGAGCAGTACAATTTGTGCTACAGAAATAGAAGGAAAAAACCCTAAGACTATGTGTCCTCCTAACCTCCTATTTTTAAATATGTTGTGATATAAAGTATCTCATAATTTAAATACATATGAGGAGAAAACCAAATTACTATTCATTACCAAATTCTCTATTGTGTAACTATTATATGGGAAAAGACTGTAAATTACCTATGTTTTCTGTAGTAGCTTCAATACATTTCACTGTTCCATTCAAACATTGACTAGAAAAGAAAAGGAATCCCATGTTTATTCAGGGGAAAATGTTTTGTAGCCATCATGTTGAAAAAGATTATACAATTCAACCTAATTTAAACAACAGAAATTAAAAAGAGAAAGAGGATTAAAATCCAAAAGCTTTTGTTCTGCTCAATATTTTGCTGGTATTTTCTAATTCCTGATCTGTAGAGAGAGCCTAAATTCATGGTCTGTGTACCATGTAATTTCCTAACTTCCACTGAAATAAAAAAGAGCTAAGTATGTCAACCCCTGGAAGTATGGAGGTCTGGGTTATTTAGGATGCAGGCAGTATAACACAAAATCTTATCCATTATGGCTTACAGAATTTTCCAGGTATTTTGTTAAAATAATCCGGCACATAATCCAATTTATACTAGGGTCCCTTTACTAACTGTGCAAAAAAAAAAAGAATCTTGATACAACAAACTTTCAATCTACATGAGAAAAATTCTCAAACCACTTAAAGTAGTGTCCAAACTGTGATACAAGAAAGATAAAACTCTTGCACTCAAACCTACCAGGAGCCTGTTGGCGTAGGAAGGATTTCTCCAGGCTGGAGGGCTTTGCCTTTGTAACGACAGTGACAGCCAGATCTGTTTAAAAAATATTCATGCATTTAGGTAGAAAAGCAAGATGAAATGGGATTTAAGGCCCTCTATTTATCAAGCTATTATGATATGCAGGACTTATCATAACATTAACTTAATTCATTAACTCAATCCTTATATGTACAATATACTTTGAAAGACAAAAACATAAAGACAGCACTCAGATTTTATTGAATTCAGTGGCAAAACTCTTATCATCTTCAAGAAAGCCAGGATTTTTCTTAATCTCTGTACTTTTTATTTGCTGTTTCTGTGCCTTATTCTAATGCAAAGGACTTTTTCTTCTCAGTTATGGGAGTAGAATGAAAACCTACAGATCCCTTTCCAAGTATTGTTAAAATCTTTGATAGAGAAATTATCATAGCAAAATCCATTAAATCTGTGATAAGAGCCAGATGGGTTAGAAGTAGCAACAGAATTACCTAGAAACCAAGAAAAAATATGCAAATAAGAAGTTAGTTCACACTCTTGAATAGTTTAAAACAGTCTTTATGCCTACAGTATGAACTTCACTGATCTTTTCAAAATATATGTTGCAATGAACAGAAATAACTCTGTAACTACCCATAATGGTAAGCTGTAAAATTCTGGGTATGCAATATACAAAATCTATTTTCTCTCATTGACTATTTCCTCCCATTTAACTGAAGAGATTTGCATTGTGAGACAGAAAAAAGACACTTCCAACCACTCTTCCCATACTATCCCTTACTTTATGGATTGCTGCTTTATAGATTCCTCCTCACTTTTTTTTTCAAGTTCTACAAGCAAGGTATTCACATGAAAGTGCTATCCCATGAATTTAAAAAGTTTCATTCCCTTCTCTAAAGAAGTTTGACACGTCTGCTCTAAAGTGAAGCAGATGTATGTACACACAATAACAGATGAGGCCTCACTATTGATAAGTAAGGCAGGATATTAAATCTTCACATATTGTGTGTTATCATCTCTAGTCTACATCTTGAGGGAAACAGCAAAAAAGCTACTTTAAATCTTGCTGGAAAGAGGAAAATGTACCCATACGTACATTCTACTTTTTATTACTTACATTGATACACAAAAGTTGACCGACTCTTCAAAATACTTCCCATCAGGACAATTACATCCTTCTGCACAGTCATCAGCACAGACATTTGCCATAGAAAGTGAAGCACAGGAATGTTTACAAAAAGAAGAGCACTGATGATACAGCATACCACTGTGACACATCACAGCTGGAGGAAAGAGAGGGAAAAAGAAGGGAGAGCAGCATACTCTTAAAATGTGAAAAATAGAAAACAAAGCAGTGTATCATGAAAGATCAAAAAATTAAAGTGGTCTGTTTTTGCACTGGGTTTAGTTGAGAAGCATGAAAAAACATGCTATTTTATCAATTTCTTAAGTTAGAAATATTTAGATTAAGGTGGGTTTGTGTTAAAAAAATTCTTTGACTGGAATAATCTGGTTTGTAAACAATAGCTTTTTATTCTTTCTATATGTCAAATTAGGCATCTATCTAGTAATTCAGTCTTCCAAGAGAGGAAGAATGGTCTGGCTAAGGCTGAAGCATATATAGCTACATATATATATATATATATATATACATACACAACTCACAATATTCATGATTCTGTGAAATTCTTTGTTTTAAATCATTACTGTATCCTACTGGTCCAATTACTGCCCACCCTGCTCTGCCCATCTTAGGGAGCCCCTGCCAGCCCAGCTTGCCTTCCCTTAGGGAATGGCTCCACTCCTGCCACTCCCTGGCTACTAATAAAGTATGGGCTACAGGTTTCCATATGACTTAGGGCTTCAAAGAAAGAATTCCATTTCTCTCTGTGACCAACAGAAAGGGCAGACCCTCCCTGCGAGGTAGCTCAGGGGTCCCAGCTCAGAAGCCTAATGTTATTCTTCTCCCCCAGTACATCATTACACCATGGCACAATTCTAGTTTCCAGGTAAAAGAAGCCAACCCCTGTATTTTGTGGAGAGAATGAAACTTGTGAAGTTTATCACATTTCTAAAAAATATTCCATTATGAAAATGTTACTCACCACAGTATGAAATGTGAGATCTGAAGTCAATGGTGACGCCGTGCTTGCCGCAGACATAAGCATAGTGCGCCAAAGCGTTGCACAAGCAGCTGCTTCCACATTTGCACGCCTCGAAGCGGCAGAGCTGGTAGTACAAGCCTGGGCTGATGTAGGCATGGCAGGGAGCAAAAACGTCTTCATTGATGATATCACAGTGAGATGCATACCCAGCTAAGAGAAGGTGACATTGCTTTAGCCAGATCCATTTTAATATAAGTTAGTCAAATGAATAGCATGGAATATTAAAACCAAACATAGCCAGCTGTGCAATAAACACTTGTTTAAAACACAATGTCTTTCTGTAAAATTCTATGGTTTAAAATTTATATTACAAGTAACTCCCTCGACAGCAAATTCAACTTAAGATAAAAAATAACTGTACTAAAATAGT
The DNA here is from genome assembly GCA_034336665.1 of Luscinia megarhynchos. NCBI lineage: Eukaryota > Metazoa > Chordata > Aves > Passeriformes > Muscicapidae > Luscinia > Luscinia megarhynchos. The sequence goes on from CM067564.1 coordinate 33,255,561, forward strand.
TATGCCTTCCTCTTATAGCACAGGAAATTTAAATTCCAAAAAAATATATTTTAAAGAATAGTTAAAAGAGTAGCCCAAAGCTTGGAATATGGTTTTCTTACTTGACATTCATTTAGCTTTAACATCGTCAATGGCCATGTACTTCCTGGCATGTGCTACAAAGCAGAGCTTGAGGCCATGCAAATCTCAAGCTGGCTATTCACCTTCTAGCACCAACAAACCCTCCTCTGACCCTCCAGACACTGAAACAGACTACCACCACAAGTGGTGGAATAGCTAAAGAACTATTATCCACATCTACAATGTGATGTGAATTGTATTTAAGCCACATTTGCTGCTAAAAGAATGCACCTCCCCTTCAATCTCATGTTCATTTTCACGTACACACATTGACAGAAGAATTTCACATTTTATGGATTGTATCAGAAAACTAGCTTCAAGGACTGAACTTGACTCAGTTGAAAATTATCCTGACAAAATAGATAACAAAGCATAATAATTTAATTATTTTTAGTTTAATCAGGTCAGTATCCTCTCAGACCTGGAAAAGATTTCTGTGCTTATAGCATGGTGTGTATCACCTCACTCTCCACTGCTTTTTCACAGTGATTATTAGAAGATCATAGGAAAATTCAGGATGGGCAGGACCCTCAGAAATTCATGTAGTCCACCCTCCTGCTCAAAGAAGCTCACATTTATGTCAAACTCCACCTTCACTGAAGTAGCACAGAACTGAGGGTGAGGCATGAAGGCCCTGAGTTGACCTGGCTGAGAGATCTGGCTGCCTTTAGAAGACAGGCAAGGAAGGCATAAAAACTCTTAGAATGTTCCACATTGTTAGAGATTTATTGTTATTCTGGGCTTGCTTCAACAGGCTTTAAATATGGATAAATCCCACATCCTTAGTGAGCTCTGATGTCTCAAACATTAAAAATATTAGACAACATTCTGTCAGAATTGGCAGCTACAGTCTACCCATTGTCTTCCTTAATTGAAAAGAACAGCAATGTAAAAAGGAGACAGTGAAAGTTCAGCACAAACCATAGGCATGCCAACCAGCCAAAACTAAATCTTTGCTCAAGAATTTGAACAAATTCAAGGTTCTCAGACTGTCTACAACAGTTTTTGTCAGAGAACATAAATAGGGGATAAAGAAATTTTTAATGCAATAAGCATGGAGAAGCCAGAGACAGGACTTTTGATCTCAACACTTTGCTCTGTACTTTATTTTCCTACAAACATGCATCATATCTTTCCTCTCAACTGGCATAATTTACAGAACCATAGATAGCTAAAATCTGCATGTATAGTAGACAGCAGAATCTAGTACTCATAGCCAGTACACCTAGCACTAAATGACTGGCTAGCTTTTATTTATCAAGTACTTACTTCATTTTACATGCTAAATGTATGGGTAAATGGTCTTTGCCAAAGGAAGGGAAAGGGAAAGGGAAAGGGAAAGGGAAAGGGAAAGGGAAAGGGAAAGGGGAAAAGGTGCACATCTAAACCCGAAGCTGAAATACGTGTATGTGCAACTTTTTCACAGAGAAAAGAAAAACTCTCCCATAATAATAAGATACAGCTAAGTCCAGACTCCCATGTGAAAACATACCATTTTGTTGATTCACATTGCAGGGATCAACCACAGGAATATTGACAGGCATGGAGCAAGCTGAGGAAACCTTCCATGCATTGGCATGAAGTTGTGGGGTCCCTTCTATCATCCCTGCTGGAGATCTGAAAAGGAAAATATCAACACTGCAAGCATCCTGCTGACCTTAGGGTCTACATGGGTGAGGATGCAAGTTCATTAAAAAGGCATCTTTATGGTATAAAAGAAGAGAGGGCATATGAAACTTTTTCCTCAATATTTTATTCATGTGAAAATGTTCCTACACTCCAAGTCTGCTGTGCAGACAAGTTTTGTGACACTATAGCTTGAGGAATTTTGGAGGAAATAAGGTTAAAAATAAGGAAAGTATGCCCTTCTAATTAAAATATTCCTGAGGTTTAGAATTACTTTTTTTGTACATTAAAACTTGATGTGGGGAGGAAAATCAAGTAATAGTAAGTGTCACCCATGTGAAGATGATGCAAGTATTATGACTCTCTTTCTCATTGCTCATATATTTGCTCTGAAGATAAGGGAGCAACAAGAAAGGGAAAAGTGCACTGAAATAATACCATCATCCAGTAACTTCTACAAATAATATGGTACCTTTTTATAATTACTTAGCAAAACAACTTAGAATGCCTAAATTTTTGACTTTCATATTTCTAAGTGACTACCATTTAAATTAAGACATTTTATATTGATTAGTTTAATAAAGTTTGAGCATGTTAATGAAATTAGGTAATCAGATTATTATGTTCAACAAAACTTTTCACTTCTTATTAAACATAATATAAATGTACAACCTGCAACTTACAGAAAATCATCTCTTAAATTTCCATTGTATGTTCCACATAGTCCTAATGTTCTTCTCTTCCATCTGACATCAACTTGAACATAAATCCTCTCTCCATCTTTAGCAAACAGTATCTTCAAACCAAAACTAGTTTTCAGTTGAACAAAGAAAGAAGATATATTCTGAATTTCAATAGCCCCTGAACATAGCAAAAGAAGAACAAAAACAAAGTCACTGAAATCCAACTTCCAGGTTGTACTGGTTTATGTATTAAACAAAGAAAAAATTTGAAAATTCAGAAATTAAATGAAAACTATGCACAACCTCACCATCAGCCAAATAGCCTCACCCATTATCCATTTGAGTTTATTTCCAGTAACAACACAAATGCCAGGAATGCCAGCTGCTGCGGAGAGTAAAAAAATCTCATACCTTTCTGTACCTGTGAGTTATCTAGAAACCACGCTTGCATCTCTCTTTGGTTTGTTTTTTTTTTATTTTAAAAGAAAGCAATGCAACTGCAAGCATCTTGCAATAAGAAGGCAAGACAAGAAACCACTGTTTCTTAGTCTCCAGTGATATTATAAGAGTAAGTAACAGATGTCTGTAAAGTGTATTGAATTTTTAAGAAGGTTCTTACCACTACTGACATGACACAAGTTTAGCTCCTTCCTTGGACTCTATGTGAACTGAGCCCCTATCAAATTCCCAGCTTTCCTTCCCAGCAAATCCATTATGTGAGAAAATGGAAATTTCACAGTCATAGAACTCATTTGCTACACACTGTTGGGCTACTTGCAGCTGAAGGACTAAAGCAGATCTACCTTCACAAGCAGCCTCTACACATGCACACACACACACAGACACGGGTGCATAAACCAAGAGAGGAAGATGAAATCCTTAAAGATGTCCTTAGGGAATCAGACTTACTAGATACACACAGTTACGAAGACTGTGACACCAAAATATTTTTCATAGATAATATTTTTTGCAGACAAGTGAATAGGAACTAACACAAAAGAAATAAAGTTGCCAATCAAATTATGAAGCAGAACTGTCAACATAGAGCATAACTGAGCTATGAAACTCATTGCCATAGGAAGCTGTGAATGCCAAAAGTAGTATTATGACTGGACAAATTCCATAAAGAAAAGATATAACTGCAATCATCAGCACAGAACTCCCTAAACTCTGTTTAACCAAAGGCTGGGTAAGAACTTTAACTTCAGTCTTTTAGAAAGAGACTAAAATTCCAGAAACTGGTCCCTGTAAGTTTCAAACTTAAATTTTAAATTTAGCAATATAATTTCTACCTTCAGTGCCTAATTTTACAGCATGTTTTAAGGCTGGTTTATTTTATTATCCTTTCCAAATATGTGCAGCAACCTGTCTGAAATCACAACATAAGTCAGCAGTGAAATCAGTATAGATCCCATGGAGCACATGGATTCTATTCCATCCTATTTAGTCTAAAAAGCTTCAAACAAGCTAGACCTTAGCATCAAGGTCACTTCACCTCCTTTCTTTCTCTTACCTCTCTCCCCCTAAACACAAACAAAGTGAGTGGAATTTCTAGTTACTCTGTAAGATAAGAAATGCAAAGAAATGAGGGCATAATAAAGAACTGTTTCACAGATGATAAAAGTAAATTTCTATACTTATTTCTAATGTTCTAAGAAGTGATTGTATCCTTTTATAAGTTCTGTTTAAAGAAATTCCTTTTTCATAGACTGGTATTAAAAGTTTTGGAGCATATGAGACAGAATATGAACTCTGATAATATTCTTCTCCATGCACTTCTTACCATTGAGGTTAAAAACTTGGTTAGGGACAGTTTGGATTTGACCATATCTTGTGAGAGTTACTTGTTTCCTCACATCATCTTCCAGAACTAGTGTTATAGACTCGATGCAGGCATGGTCAAAGTTCTAAGTGGAAACAAGTTTCACCATCAGAAATAGGCAATGACATTAAAATTACCATGGAAAACAGAATCAAATGAACAAGAGGGGAAAAAAGCATATAGAAAGGAAATATCAAAACTGTCATCAGGTAAATTAGTTATAAACTATTGCTCAAAGCATTAAACAAAGCAGTCAAAATTGTATGCACAATATAATAAAACATTGCTAATGCATAGTCTCCATATCCTAAGAGAATGCATTTTAGCTATTATGGCAGATCTTGTAGTAAGTGGACAGAGGTCCCCAGGTACTGATATTGGGTTCAAAATCCCACATTTGAATGGCCACCCTGGGTACTGCTCACTGATGTAACCATTGGTAGAGCAAGAGTCTGACCCTACCTAAATCAAGCTGCTGCAACCAGAGCACAAATGCAGCAACACAGAAAAAAGAAACTTTGGTGAGCATTAAATGTAGTGAGGATCTCTGATTACAGACAAAAAGCACATAAATTCTCCAGTATTATAATATAATAATTTATAAATATCTGACCATTGAAAAATTGTAACCTACAAATTAGTCACACACATCATTTTAGCGTGCAATTCAGGCAGAATTTATGAACCTAAATACAGGACAAAAGCCAACACAGAATTAGGTGAAACCAAGCTTCTTATGTTCCCCAAGGACCCTTCATCCAGAAACTTTTCAAGGTGCCTAGAGTTGTACAAAGGGTTATTACCAGTGGGCAACCTTGCTTTTCAGTGGCTACCTAACAAACCAATTCATGCTTGAGGCCACCTGAACTTCAGAAACAGCTGTCTCAACACTGATGCAGAAGGAGGTGCTTACAAGAAAGGCAGAGAGGCACCAGCTCACAATCAAGCTTTTGAAGGGAGGGTATGAGAGACAGTCCCAGAGCAGGGCACTGCTCCCTTCTGAGGTGTTCAGACATCCCTGTCTTTAGCTCACATGGTCAGCTGTGAGTCAGTCTCAAAGCCCCTTCTTCTGAGAGCCTAACAGCATCATTAAATCCACTTTCACAGGTAAGTACTTTTTATAAGCATCTTTATTCCTAAAGCCTATTGTTGATTGTCTGTCAAAAATGTTTTCAAACAAGTATGTGTGGTGCCTAGTTTCATAAATGGTTTTCTAAAAGGCATTGTTCCAGCAAATTAAATATATTATAATATATCAAATAAAAATCTAAAGCTACCAAAAAAATAAAAAACCTTGCCTAAATAGTGATGTATTAAACCTACAGTGCTGCCAACAGCAGATTTTCCAAAGCCTGACATCTGTTGGTAGCATAACTTAAGGTGTTTAAACAACTTTTATGAGCATAAATGAGTTATTCTTTAGACTTGATCCCAGTAAAGTTGCAATAGCTTTTTGGAAGGGCGATATAACATGTAGCAACACAAACAGTTACAAAAAGGAGCTGTAAGATGGTTTCAGTTTATATTTTCTATTTCACATAAACAAGTAGTTAGAAAAATCAGAAATCAGAAAATTTTCAGAAATATAGATGGACCTGATTGTTTCAACATTTTAAAAAAAATGTGACTTACCTGTCCACAAGGTGCTTTTTGTAAAGTGATTGTGAATTTGCTTTTTCCAGTGCCTTTTACCAAAATGTACTGGCAAATCCCAAGAAAGGTGAAATGACGTCCATCAAATGTCGTGAAATGAGAGCTGCCTGTGATGGAGCACTCAGCTTGAGAGAAAAAGTATAAAGAATGTTCACTTGCATAAGAATGTATCGTTATTCTGCAAATTATGTAAGAGAGGAAAAAAAAAGAAACTTTCTTCTGATTTCTAGGTATATAACCCAGGGTAACTTTAATCTATCTAACAATCATGGCATTTAGAAACAAATTATGCTAGAAATATCTATTTCCAGCAGATACCATCTCATAAAAAACACATCCATGTTCAGCATCTTTTGGCTTTAACCAGGTGAGATGTCTATGACTAAAATACAAAAGAATTTTCTCTTTGTTACAATTCAGAAGTATCCTAGAATCTTTTTATCATTTTTTTTTCCCATGATTCAGTATGAAAGACGACAAGCCTCTTCCTCCATCCTATTATGGAACTGCTTGTTACCAATGAAGGGGATCCAGGTGTCATCAGGGCACATAATTTTGGGGTGTTTCCAGCTCAAATCAGGAATGTGCTGCTGGAGCAAGTCTCCAGCTCATCCCCACTACCGCACTGTTATTCACACCATGGGGGAGCATCAGGGCACATGAACTAGATCCATTTTGGCTGCAGGAGGTGCTCTGTGGGAGCACATTTAACCTGCTCCCACTACTTACAGCATCTCAGTCCCTAGGACCAGACCAAAGTAGTCATAATGAACCCCCCACATGCACACACAACACTCACAAAACATAGAGTGGTTCTCTTTACATTACAGATACACTGTCAAGCCTTGTTTAGCAACTGTTAAGCCTTATTACCTCATTCAAAGAGGGCTTCTTAATTTGTAAAAAAAATCACTTTCTTTCACAAGCTTCATTATATAATTTTGTCTGAGGTACAGAAATATCAAGGGAATTTCACCACCTGCCTGCTGCATGCTCCTCTGTGTAATTCACTACAGAGACATGCTGTCTTTAAAGACAAAGATCATTAATCCAACATGAACTGCTATTACAAGAGAGAAAATCCAGCCCAAAGCATCAGAATGATGATTTTCTTATTACTTACAATAAAGTTGCACCTATAAGTGAGGAGATCCTTATACCTGGCCTAGGTACTCCACAGGCAGTAAAAATACACCATCTGTGGCAAATACCACTGAGCATAAGCAAGAGATAGAAAACATCTCTGAGGTAGGGGAAAGCAAGTGGGAAAAGGCAGTATGATCAGGCAAATAACAGCTTGATTCCAGCTGGCCCACAGCTACTGTCGATATCCACCTGCTTAGTCTTTCTTCCTAAATTGGTGGCCAAAAACCTTGGATCATATATGGTTCTGTTGTCATCAGAAAAGTTTATCATACTTGTTATGAAGTGAGAAAAGAGTAATGAAATACAAATACCTGGACAATCATGATCAGTGCAGTTCCAAATACCACCAACACAAACACTAAAAAGAAAAATCACAAAACAGAGAAATAGTGTCCTGATCTTTAGCAAAAGAAGTAGCTTTGAGTTAATTAATATCCCTCGAATTCACACAGAATAGCCTGTATATTTTAATGATACACAGGTCTCAGACAGTAAAACAGAGACAGTAACTATTATTTAAAATTTAAGTGTGACTATGATGTTAAACTAACTATGAACAGTAGTCCTGGAGAGACTAAACAAACAGGCTTTCACATACCAGTTGCTACATTCTTGTTCAATTTTTGAGCCTACAGGGAAAGCAGTTCCGTGATAAATACAAGGGCAATTCGACAAAGAGATACAAGTTCCATTTTCCATAATGAGACCTATTGGGAAAGAAGTTAATAAATGAGATATAAAACAAATTAACGAACCCTAGACCACTGCTCTTCCCCAATCTGACTCAAACATTCCAATCTGCCAGAAGGTGATGTCATCAGTCTTAAATAAGGACCAGCAAAAACAGTTGCCCAGTGAGTGCAGAGACCTCAGAGCTCAGCTCCCTCAACGAGAAATTGTCACTCTGAATTGTTGCTTTATCAAAAGTGTCTGCCTTAAGCATGTAAAACTGTACAGACTCAAAAATGAAAATATTCTGAAATCTCATTATCTTTAGTCCCTCTAGAACTAGGGCAGTTCATAGTACAGTGAGTAATTTTTGTTGAATACAGGTCTCAGAACCTTTGGTTTCTTGTACAGAGCATGGCACATTTTGTTTAAGCAAAATTTCTATAGATTTTTTAATAATTCAAAGAAAGTAGACTAAATCTGTGCAATATCTTATTGTAGGAAGCAGTAGTAATGGCTCCAGATTTTAAATGATATTGCATGCTGAGACACCTTTGCATTCTAGATAAATGTTTATGACACAATAACAACAGCTAGGGCAGAATTTACAATATGCATAATTTTCAGACTTTAACTTTAGCCACAGTCTATTTAGACATCATTATGCTGTTGGACACTAGCTGTACATATATTTTTTGAAATAACATTGACAATATTTACCATCTGGACAGTAACAACCATCTAAACAGTGAAGATTGCTGCCAAGACAATCTTTTTCAAATGTGCAAGTTGGTGGACAACAACTGATACAGTCACGGTGGACAAAGGTGTCTTCACACTTCTCAGCTAAAAAAAAAAATATGATATATTGAGTATTAGTTCAATTTCTCTTTCCATGATAGGAAACCCATTTTTGTCAAATAAACGTTGTGCAGCTTTCTGGTATAGATAGGTAATCAGATCAAGTAAAATACTTGTTTCGGAGGAGTTTTAACTGATGAACTATGGTGAAGCTCTTGCCAATATTTAAATCTTTCTTTAGCAAATCCTATATAATTTCTCCAAAATAAGCTATAGCTTCCATGACAGAGAAATGTGTTCATACCTCAGCTAGTTCTTAGCTTTGTGCATGAGATTGAGCTGCAATTGATGGGTGGTAGTGATAACAAGGACTTGGATTAACTACGTTAATTCTGCTACAGGACCAGTAGAGGCTGAAAGGTCTTCTGGGACAAGGAGGAACAACAGATTTCCAGAGATGTTTGCTCTTTGTCCTAGAATATGATCACCACACATGATGTTTCAAGAAATCCATAGAAACATGAATTTTGTATGCATCTAAATCACAGCACAATGGAATTAAAATATTCATCTAGCAAGTCACTGACTTCATTGTTTGCCAGCAAAGAGTGAAACTGGCTGATCAGCTTGTGTATCAGGTTTGAGTTCTACAAAGAAAAATGTTGTCAAGATGGAATATTTGAACTGATCCATGGGTTATCTCAAAGGTCATATAGTATGCTTGATTAAACAGTCTTACTACAGGCAGGAAAGTCATCCCTCCAGTCCCGCACCGGGGACCCAGCGTGAGAGCATGCTCTAGCGTACTCTGTCACTGCCCTGCAGTATGTTTCATCATCATCCACTCTGAAATGATAAAATAAGAGAATAATCAAGGAACACAAATCCCATCTAAAAATTTCTGCCATGTGACATGGCTCAAGATATTTCACACATAGCTGACACCACTCAGTCATAAAAGCACACAGCTAAAATATCAAAAGGAATGAGCTATACTGAATACACCATTGTGGTTTTATCATTTGATCTCACAAAAAGTTATTTCATTTTAATATTACAACAATTAATAAAACCACTAATCTATTATTTTTTAAAAGAGCTGCTTGAAGTGAAAGAGAAACAGGACCTTTTCTTAAGATACTGGACAACTCAAGAGTTTCAAGATTCCCATCTCAGGCCTCTTCCCTCCTGCATGATTGCAGAAACTCTGACCTACACTCGATAAAAGACATTCTGATTCAAGTGAGAACTTCAAGTCTCCAATTGCCTTGAACTTTGATGAGAAGAACCTTATTAGTGGACTCCTGACCTTCTGCTGAAGTTCTCAGAGTCAGAAGTATTATCCACTGAATACTGTGGACAGGCTCAGAGATTTACAGCACAGCCTTGGGCAAAGACAAGATTTCTGTCTTACAGAAGAAGTTGTACAGAACATTTTTACCAGAATCAAGTAAAAAGACATCCATGAATGCTTAGGCAAATTCAGATTTTATTCAGATGTAAGTCACATACAGTGAAATACTACCAAACTTTTGTTACTATGAAAGTCGAACAACTCACAACATTCACCGTGGAAGATTTGATGCCAAAATAAACTAACCATAACATGACATTTCTATTATAAGCATATTTATGACAGATCAACTAAGTTTGCCTCTCAGCACACAGGATCATGGTTCCAAAATTAATCGTCTCACAAATATGTTATATGGTGTTTTTATTCTGCTTTCAACACATCTATTATCAAATCAAACACCACTATACTCTTTGTTACAGTGATCAGAGTGTCTCCAGCTCTCCTTATCTAATCCAATTAAATGGGTCTTAATAGAAAGAATACTTGGCCTATACTAAGGGCCACACAAAAAAACTTGATAAACTGACACTAAGCCACAAGAAGAGAGGTCTCTTTTATAAACAAAATAAGCCTAAATTAATGAATTTCTGAGACACAGAAACTTCAAGGTTTTTAGCATTCACAAAACGGACATCAACACACATCAGATTGTTCACAAAAAATCTAACCCTCCTTAACACCACAGCACTGATCCAATATCCTACTTGAAAAAAATGGTTTTCATTATTCTTAAAAGTTACAGTAAATTCCTGAGTTACACAGAGACCATACAGAGGCAACTCATCTCTTTTCTGAGCAACACCAATGTTTGCCTACAAACACAAATTCTTCCATCTTGACTCTATGGCAAATCAAAAAACTAAACAATCATCAAAAATTGAATTAACAAGTTGTAATGGATTATACTGAGTGATCCTTATGTTTAGTCTCAGGATCCTCTCTGTGTGTTTTTGATTAAACCAGTGATGCTCTGAGAATTACTCTGGAAAAAATCCTCCTATTTATGACAATTACTTCTTAATTTGAAAACCTTACTAAAAAGAAAGTGGTGCATTGCCCAATTATCTCTTCAATTGCTGGAGTACAAGTTTAAATTGAATGACTAGAACTAATCAGGAGTCTGGAGAGGTAAGGGAAAAAATACCAGGTTGCCTACAATGCCAGCAGCTGAAGGAGTGTGACTCCCACCAAAGCAAATGAGTTGAATTTCTTTTGGCAGCTCTGAATTTAAATAAATGGCACCATTACGTAAAAATTCTACTAATTTGAATGATAGTGCTTATTCATAAAACAAAACAGCTGTGTCTGACAAATGGCCCAGCTCCTCCAGTATTGTTAAGATTTCTTCCCAGTATCATCTCCATGTAGTTCTGTTTCAGGGCCTCCAGACACAAGTTTCATAGTCTTTTTGTGATTAGCAACTCATCTTTTGTCATGACTGATTCTCCATGAATTTACCTTCCACTTATTTGTCTAGTGTTTCCTTGAATCTATGTAAGCCCTTAACAATCAAAATATCCCTTGTCAGGCTGTGCCCTTTGTTCTCACACAAATCACCCTCTGAGAAACCTCATCTCTTTCATTTTGAACTTGGTTCTTCCCAACTTCCCTCAATGATCTTTCATTACAGGCCCACACAAAAGACTGAGCATTCATTTCATGTGTCAAAATTAAATACCCAAGAATTCCAGTACTTACCTGCAAAGATCATTCATACAGCTTGAAATATAAGAATACGGATCTATACTTTCATGACAGCTGAGAAAAGGAAACTGTAGGAATATTTGGCACTTGAAGAATATATCCTGTGCATTAAGGAGAATCAGTAAATGGAAGTTAGCCAATACTTTCTGAACACATTTCATTCTCTTTAGCTTTGTTTTTGTAGTCTAAGGTCCTTTGTATCCCTATTAAAATCAGAGCATGATGCTGTCTCAATTTACTATTATATCTCCTTCATTATTCTTCCTAAAATTTGTCCTCTGTCCCTAGGCCTGCTTGGCTGCATGCTGGTCATAAACCACCTCGGATGAAAAAGTGTGAAATGACAAAGAAAAGCATTTTGTGTCAATGCAGTAGCTGACCTGCAACTATTTCTGCAGTATTTCACAATCACTAAAATAATGAGGTGTAAGATGCCAACTGGAAACTGAACCCAAGTTTAATGCAGTAATGAAGAGCTCTGCCAGCAGACTGGTGCCACTTGGCACATCCAAGCTGAGCCTTTGTAATTTTAAGCTAAACCTATGAAGAGCTTCAGGCACTCCCTAGCAACAGCCCTAATCTGAATCTTTGCCAAAGCCTCAATGCATTTAAGGCTTTTTCAACATTGTGTATATTGTTAGATTCTTGTACCATCAGTAGGAAGTGAAGATTAAGAAAATACACATATACATATGCATGTATCTATATATATATACCTAAAATAGAATTAATTTACCTCAGTGGATTCTGCATTGGCTGAGCAAGGACTGGAAAAATCTGAGGCAGTAGGGATACAAGCTATATCACCTGAGGCTTGCACAGCCCAGCTATTTGCAAATTCAGCAATGTCTTCTGTATATTCACCTACTGCATAAAAACATTGGGAGAGCAACAATAAAAAAATTGCCAACACAAACACATAAGACAGCCTTTGAAAATTTTAGTCATTTTTCAATATGTTCAGGACCTCAATTGCAGATTATTTCAGAGTATGAGTAATAAAGAAGAGTAATATATTTCTTTTTTTATTTATCTTTCTTTTTTATACTACATTTAAATAAAAATATTGAAAAAATACATTACAAGGTGTTGACTTGGGTTATTTTAACTGCAATCACTGATCATTTCATAACAAACATACTAATAAGGACAAATGTAAGGCATTGAATACTTAAGGAAAAAATACATTTCTTTAAAGCAATTTAAGTCTTTCATTGTGTTTCAAAACATCAGCTAGTGCTATTATCGCCTCCTTTTCCCATTATTGCAGAAAAGCCCTACAACACACACTCACAAGATGCCCAGCTCTCATCACAGCATGAGTAAGGGAGAATTAATGAACAAGATGCTTGACTGGAAGTCATGGCAACAGGCTTAGATACACGAGCATACAGGAAGGTTGGCAGTAAAACACAGACACAAAATTCCCATATACTTGCAGGAAGAATTAAATATTGCATTTTCTCTACATTCTTAATTAGGTTTACAAGGGTATATTGCCTCCACTTTGAAGAACCTGACTGTAAATGTCTATGCTGTGGTTATCTATATCTACACATGGCTAGGAGATGAGATATTGAAATGAAATCAGCTAGAGGGGTTTTTTCACAGAGCTGTACTGTAGAAAACTTAATTTAATTTCTAGCACAAGAGGTATAAAGTTGGACACTGCAATGTGGAAAGCCACAAAGCACACTAATGAGATATATATACTTGGATGTCCACAAATAAATGATTATAAGATCATAACCAGCAGTCTGTTTTACTTAAGAGTGAGGGAGACTTAAAACATTTCTTCCTCTCTGACAGAGGAGTTCTTTATGCAGAAAACCCTTCCCAAACATAAAAGGCTGCATTTTGATCTAGAGGTGAACCTGTTGATATAATTCTGCTCCACAAAAACCTTAAAAATACTTTATACATTGTACATAATACTTTGTACATTTTGACATGGCTTGAAAAAAACCTTCTAAGTTTTTTAAAAATACCACAAAATAAAATCATTGTCCTTGAAATGTTCTGTACACATATACAGTCTTGCATGTTAAAGCAATACAAAGACGGCATTAAAGATAAGGAAACAGAAAGTTTGTTTTTAATCTGTACTTTGAAATGGAATATTATATGCCTCTCAGCAGCTTATTTATTTAAGCATTACAAATAATCAGCATTTAGACTCTGGAAGATACAGAATAGATGTAAGAGCTACCTTTACACTACTCAGAGAAGTAGCTTAGCTGGGAGAGAGAACTCATTATATTAAAAGATTGATAAGATTTAGAAATTCTTAGAAAAATGTTGCAGCTTGGAAGGAATCTGAATTAGCAATCTATTCTTGTGAAGACCCCAGAATTTCGTGCTTTGTATTTGCAGAGTCAAGGCACCATGTTAAACAACTGGTTTAAGATTAAAGTGATTCATTTGGCTCTCAGTTGTACACTGCAATAATGCTATCATTTCTGATAAAGAAAAATTCTAGATGAAATTATCATGGTGAAAAAATTTAGCTCCAAAAATGAAGACAGGTATGAGCTAGAAATCTTTTATAACAGATAATACATCTAAAGATACTGAAATTACTGAATTTTAGAAATCCCATGAATTCATTATTTCCTCCAAATATTATTTTTCTCTATTATTACACATCAGCAGGCTAAACTGGTTATTAAACATACTGTACTCTAGTGTGCAGAAGTTACTGCACAAAAGTTGCTGCTCTCATGGCAGAAAAGGTATGAAAAATTTATACTTGGGCAGATTTTTAAAGACCCTGCAAAGATAGGTACAGTGAGCATTCCTCCCCTAAGAAAGCTCCATGACCAACCATAAAAAACGAGGGAAAAAGTTACTGTGAGATACCTTTTGTGACTTAAGAACATGCAGAGCATAGGACTAGATTCTCTCAGCAGTTAATGGTAACGGTAAGATAACATTATTTTGTTTGCAGAAGAGGATGAGAAAAATCCTCCTATTTTCAAGCTTGTTCATGCTCTTTTTTTTTCTTTCACATTAGCTGCAAGTGGAACAAATGTTCCCATGGAGTATTCCCTATATAGGCTATAGAATACAAGTTTAAAAACTTATCTCTGTGTCAGGCACAACACAAAGAAGCTCATCCTAGAGGGTAGTCAGAGGCCCGTAGTCCACCATATCAACAAGGAGATACAAGGAATTCCCAGGAAACAGCTTGGAAATTTACCTATTTCAACTAGGATTTTTATGATGCTGCTATAAAAAAATGACTCCAGATGGTGCTCTATCCTCCATCTTTAAATACAGAGAAAATTCATAAACATTTGTTCATGCATTTATTGTGTGGAGGAATTTTCATCAGGTAGGATAAACATACCCCCAGTGCTTTGCTGAGCAAGAGGCTTAAACGCACAAATAATTACTTTTTTTGAACTAGGACTTTTTCCCTTCGTATCTTCAATGATGAGAAGTAAAAGTAGAGAAGATATACTATTTTATTGTTATGTCTGAAATAGGACTGCCTTTTTACAGCATTATATTTATACGGCATTGTATTTAAAGTGAATATGGAAACTGTTCACACAAAGGGTAAGCTATTTACTTACTATTTTGAAGTATCAGGTCATCGTATTTATTCCCATTAAAATTTCCACAAAGCCCACAAGGTTTTCCCTTATGATCTTCTGTCAGCTTAATATAAATACCAGAGTTTCCATCCCAAGCAAGGGAAAAACCAAAGGTAGTCTTCACCAGAATATAGTCAGCCAGTCTCTCAATGAAAGCATTTCCAACTGTCTGAGGCAATATTAACCTGGAAAAATATAGTCTACATCAAATATCTCAGATGAGATGAGGTTCATTCAAGAAAAATACCACATAAAACATCACCTCCTAAATCAACACTTTTTCCTGAGTGTACACAGTCACTCCATTCAATCCTTCATCATGTTTTTACTATCTTGATTCTATATCAACCATCAAAAATGACTGCTTTCTGTTGTATACACCTATCAGTTGTATCAATTACAGACTTGAAAGAATAATGCATCTTTACTTTCAAAGCCTGGCACACCACATTGAGGAATACTTGAGTTCACAAGTATGCTGCATTGGGCAAGGAGCTATATGGTGCCATGATCACCACAGGGCACTGGCTCATTACTGGGTTCCACGTCTGTAAGTGGAGGAACTTTTAGTACAGAAAACACCACTGACAAAACTGTTGTAACTCTTCCTCCTTTGGTGAAAGACCCTTGGACAGTAATAAGCACAGATCTAATCCTAGTCTTCAAAGTTGCTTCTGCTGGGTTGAGCAGTATCACCACAGCTACCATTCTTAGATCCCAAAGGCATTTCAAAGGGGATGCCAAAAGCACATCAACAACTTTCTTAAAACTTTGACCAGTAAAACATATCAGTAAAATATATTTATGATAGCCTTGGGCGCATCTATTTACTTAGAAAAAGTCAAATTTGGAGGTTTGATGTACCTCAGAGATATTTTGTGGAGTTTTTGCCCCAGAGGGGCTTAAGAACTTTGTTTTAACCAATTCAGGCTCATCTAGAAGACGATCATGTCTTATACTAGCTATAGCTACCAAGAATAAATAATGATTGCCTTCTTCAAAATGTTATCAGGATGACCAGGGATCAGCTGGGACTGTCTGATATAGACTTTGTCTATAAAAAGAAGGAATGGATAATTGTTAGGTTACAGCTGAGAATTTGAACACAGTAAATGCAGGGAGTGTATTCTACCCTCACTCAGATATTACATCAGTAATGTTACAGCTGCTCACTCTAGAGCACTATAAGCCCCAATACAGAACATCAAGGGATCAATAAAGGTACAGATCAAATTAGATTAAATTAATTTATCCGGATTTTGTAAGAAGCATCAGTTTCCACATTATCTTTTTGCAATAAAATATTAAAACTCACCACTAGAACACTTACCTGGTTCTATTTTTTCTTACTTCATGTCCTGAAATAATTATTTCTTCTTGGTTTGAAAAAAATAAGCTGATGGACCTATGACAAGTATATACTGAGCCGTAACAGTGAGGACTGTTATGAACCTTAGAGGGAAAAAATAGACACACAATAAGAATAAATGCTTGTCCTCAGTAATTCTGCACCATTTTTATTAAATTAATATATGATATTTTAGGTATCTATGCTGTAGTTACTGAAAGAACTTTACAAACAAATACCTAGAATATTTACAAATAAATACCTAGAATACAAAGTCACAATTACAAAGATATGCAAAACTCAAAGTTCATGCTACAAATACTACCAAGAAATACAGCAATTGTTTAATAGTGCATAGCATCACAGGCCACTGGTCTAAACAGTGGATGAAAGAGTCAGGTATTTTACACTGACAAACTTCAGAGACTCTGTAGTGAGCTAGCTCATTGAAGCCAAAGTAGGACCTTGTTACTTGCACTGAAGAAACATCCCTATTTCTCTGTTTGCAGAGTTTAGATCTATAAAATGGGATTACAAACCAATACAGAATCTCAGTGTAATAGCAGCACTCTCCCTGCCAGCTGAGACTGGTACTAGCTGAAACCACAGCATGCCCTCTTGAACCACTCAGGATTACAGGATTTTTGAAATTTTGAAGTGCTCCCACAGATTACGGCAGGCATCTAAGTTACATGGATCTGTTAAAATCCATCTTGCACTGGCTTTCCAGCCCTGCTAATGGAGAAGGGGAGATTTTCTGAAGTGTGCTTCTTTCCATTAGGCATATGAGCCAGGGCATTGGTTTAGCTGCATATCAATTTCTCATGCTTGAATACAGTACTCTCAGGACTTGAAACTGCTGGCTTGTGCTTAAGCAAAACTTAGTTTTCTTTAATCTCAGTGGGAATGAGCCACCCAAACCTGTAAAATGTCCTATAGTGCTTCAAAAGCCTATTAGCTCATTTTAGACACCACTGAAGAGAGAGGGGAATGTGTTTTGAATCTTAGATGCCTATCATTACCCAGATTAAAATATAGACAGAGTTTAGATAGCTCAAATATGATTTACATTATGTGTTTGTCATCTTCCTCTGAGAAGGATGGGAATTCAATTACCAGTTTACTTGACAGTGCTGTGAAGCTAAATAAACTTGCAATTGGGAACATTTTACCAACATAGTGATGGAGGCTGTAAATGTAACTATTTTGAAGAAAATATCTGTGAGTAAATGCATACACTGCTCATGAATACTTGGACTAATCTTCCTTGACTGACACTAAATCTGGAAGTAAAAAACAATTACTGTTTCTTTGGGTGAAATAAACTAGACCAGGAAAACCATTAGAAGTTTTTTAAATGCAGAAATCATAATTAAAGACAACATAAAAGTTATTAGTCCTGGCAGATGGCTTCTACATAAACCCGTCCCAAGACAGAAACACAATAAAGGAAAATCAAAAGAATTCTTACGTGTTCTTCTTCTCTTGAGGGGTGGCTTATTAAAGCCAGAAGAACCATAATGTTAGGATTTGGCAAGGTTTTTTGTCTCTCCATTGCCCAGTCTGTCTACAGTCTCACATTACTTATGACTTTGCTGAGTAAACATTTTCAGTTTTTAGTAAAACATGTCATTTGTTCCAGCAATTGAATAGAACCATCTCTCTTTCCAGAGCCACTGGAATCCTCTGACATATTGATTCCAGATTTTAATAAAATCTTGGACTTTGCTACAGCACTTTCTGAAAACTTTTAAGAGGTCACAGCTGCAAACAGAATCCAAATAATTAAAATAAAATTGTGAAAGACATGTGTAACATGTGTCTCCCTGTAATTTGAGTAGGTAGAAATGGCAGTTTTAATGGTAGATTTATCTTCACTAAGTGCTGCTACCTGAGGGAAGGTCACCTGTTTCTAAATGAAAAAGAGTCCTCAGAGCAGAAATCAGCATCTAGATCTGCCCTCATGCCTACGACCACTGTACATGGACTCAAAATAGGCATCCCTCTTGTCCCTTCTTCCCTGCCCAATCAGCACCAAATCCCAACCACTGTGAATAAGGTAATACAATGATCTTGTATCCTCTCCCCACAGTAACCACCAGTTTGACAAATAGGGCATCTCTCTTCAAAGAGGGTATAGATTTGAACTATCCCTTACCCACAGTCATTAACCATGGATATTTAGCAATTTGAAGAAATTGCTAAAAAGAGTGCCTTCCCTACATAGGTCAAGATGAAAGCTTTTGAGCTGTAATCTTCTCTGCATGACGTAGAGGTAATCCAAAATTAGAATGCAAATCCCTAGAGGGATGGGGAGCAAATCCCATTGCTAGGGAGGCAGATCCTCAGAGTGTGCCAATAGCTGTGAATTAGGGCCTAGCACATTCTGTTCCTCATTATTGGGCAAGTGATAGCTGTTTACATTTTACTCAGCAACTCAATATTTTTTTACAATCTGATAGCTGAAGTTTATTGAAGTTTCTGGGGTCTGGTTTAAGACCCACTTTTGCTCCCAGAAGGCAGAGTGCAGAAATCCCATTAAGGATCAGAGGAGCAAGAAATACTACTTTTAATATACTGACTCTTTTGATTACAATTTCATCAGTATCTTGAGTTACTGCACATAGGTTTAGGTTTTTCCAGAGGTTTTCCACATTTCCACAGTTTTATATTTAAGTAATTAATGTGCAGTTTGGTATATTTATTGTCTCTACTTATTTTACTCACTTATTTACTTTTTTATTTAGTTACATACTTATTTCTAGTGCATGTGTACATACTTACCCAAACAGTGTACTGGGGTTCCAGAGTACTGCAGTCTTTTGCAAATATATAGGAGCAATTTCCTGGGAAGTAGTAGTAGATGCCATCAAATGTTTCAAAATTATACTGTCCCCATGATTTGCAAATCCCATCTCGGTCCTTACCAGTGTTAGGTACTGGAGAGAACACACTGAGTTTACAAGAAGCATGGTCATCAGAAATTAGCAAGCATAAAAGATAAACTTAAGTCTTCAACTTTAAATAAAATCAGCACTCTTTTTTAATCTTAAGTCTGCAGTTTTAGCCATGTGCAGTCATCATTAAGTTTTTTATTTGCTTCAGTGGAGACATTTTAATTACAAGTAGAGGCAAGGGATTTAGATATTCTGCACATCTTGGAAGACAATTCTTGTTGATCCCTACACACAGCAGATTCCAGGAACTAGTGTATTTAAATAGTGGGTAATTTAATTTGCAATAAACCACTGCTTGTTAAAAGAAATGCAGTGGTTTTCTGGTTATTCAGATAGCTTTAAAAAAAGCTGTCTGGCTACTGATATACTAGACAATGGTCTATCTGTTATGGTATCTATATATCATTACAGCCCAGGTGCTAATATGTAGGAATTTCTGTTGTTGCTTTCTAATGCATATAATTTTAATCCTCCTAGCTACTGGCTAAATGAAAGTTCTGCTACAGAATAATCACAAATATGGTGGTAACAGCATTTTTTTTCAAAATTTGTATCCTAAATCTCCCTGAAAGCTGACACTAAACTATTTTGGCCCAAAAAACTTACCAATTTGGCACCTGCTTCCTTGAGCCTGAAATAACTGACAGTCACAGTCACCTGCCTCTGTGCAGACTGCTCCATTAAGGCACTCCTGAGGACATGAACCTGTAAGCAAGCATTCCAGCCTTTTAATAGATGGAGTATTTTGCAAACAGGCTGAGAGATCTCAGTTAAATCTTTTTATTGTTAAATCATGAGCTGCTGTATTAACTGAGAAAATTAACCAACTATCTCCATTTTTAACATATGCTTAATTTTATCCTTCATGTTCCTTGGTTAAAAGACAAGCAAGGTTCTCGTTTGGTTCGAGACTTATAAACTAACAAAGGAGCAAAAGGTCAACCTCCTCCAAGCAAACAAAAGGTCAAGTTCCCATGTAAAGCAATCAAATCCCAGTCCTGCTGATCCCAAAATATACAGGACACAGATCAGTCTAACTCACTAAATTCAGCATAATTTATACATATATTCAGCTTCTCCCTTCTAAACATTACTGTAAAGGGTACATTCAGCTTATGACTAGGACAGAATATATATTTTAGAGAGTCAAAACCAGTCCTAAACAATCTTCCCCACATACTAACAAAAAGTCAGCTAAAAGGTTTTCTGCTTCAGAGGTGACTGGAGTCAGAGACTTTAGACTCCATGGGAATGGCTTGTTTTATGCTATAATTAGTAATTTTTTTCCAAAAGCAGTTACATTAAAGGTTTTATAGTCTGTTTGAAAGCAAAGACCTCCTTGTCATTTACTAATCATTTATCGAGGTGGGTCTAAATTATAATTCCCCAAAAGTGGAGGAGAAAGCTAGTCCCAAACGGAAACTTTATCAATTTTTGCAGATAGTTGCTTGCCTTCTTGGAGCAGGATTAAAACTCTACATCCATACAAAATCTTCCAACATTGCTGATGGAGATTAAAATAGTATTGCAAAAGGCAGGAAGTAAATGAAATAAACAGGCCTTCCACTCCCAACGAGGCACAGCAAAGCTGCTAAATGGGTGGGACCCTTACAGTAGAGGTACACAGAAGCTACCAGTGGTTAGGAATATCATCTGTCATTGTGAAAATTCCTTTCCATGCTTAGCTTTGAATTTTTTCCATTTAAGAATTGCTTTCCGAAATATACATAGATACTCTGAAAATAACCAGCAAAGCAAAAACTATTGTTTCTATAACAAGACTCATAGGGAAATCTTTTGCTGTTTTTAGAATTTTGAGTTGTAAATTTGTATCTACTCATTTACATTAAAAAATGTGAAAGAAAACACCTGCCCAGGCATTTTCCAAGAAGGATACAAAAATTCCAACTGAAGTTCCATACAGTGAACTTTTCTGCAAAACAATTTCTGTAACTTGAGCCTGTTTTACGTGATTGTCCAATGTTTAAATTCCTACAGAAGTAGCTTCATGTTCATTGCCTGAGTACTCCTTTCCCTTTGCACAAACAGTTATAATCTTCTCTGACATAATTACATCCTCTGACAAGGCCAGAAAACAAGTGGCAGAAATGAAAAAATTGTAATAGAGCTAAACTTTTAACAAAACTCCAAAATCTCAAAAGATTGGCTTCATTAGCTGTTCAGATTTGGTTGCAAGGCCTTATTTTGAAAGCATAATTTTAACAGGGTTTTTTTCCATATTTAACATGGATAAAATGAGAAAATGAGACAGGACAGAGTTTTGTAGGGGCATGAAGAAGAGGGCTTCCACAGCCCATGGTAACACAGGGGAGGAAGTCAGCATTTCCAGGGCTGGCTCCTCCTGCAGGTGGAGGAGCACAGCACTGACCTCCTGGTGGACTCCGCATCAGGGCCCCATGATGGTGCAACCGAGAGGCAGCTCGAACCTGTCAGAGAAACATAAAAGCAAAATCAAGGTGTTTGTGGCTTACAAATTAATTGATAGAAGCCTGAGGCCTTGCACTCAAACACTGGATTCAAACTTTTAATACAGAAGAGTAATTTGCCTCTCAGCCAGTGCATGGTGCAGTCATGGGTGGTGCTGGAGGGATTGGCAGCCTGGGAAGGAGAAGCACAGTGGTTTTTGAGGAGACTGGGGAAAGATACAGCAGCTATGTAAAGATCACTATTAGCTTCTCATCCATGCCCTCCAGTTCCAGTGAATCACAGAGGTTCTATATGGAAATTTTGCATTTACAATTTGGAAGGAAAAGGAAGGGGAGAGAGCGCAATCTGCCTTTTTCCCTTCACTCAAATACCCACAACTGAAGAGTTCCCTCTATTGCTTCCACTCCCCTGACTCATGCTCCATGCTGCACCCTGATCATGCCACTATGATCAGTCTAGCTGCAATAGATTTTGTGTTCTCCTTAACATCCTTCAGGATTGCATTTTGGTTCATCCCAAACAAAAGAGAAAGCAGATCTGCCTGACCTGCTTCCTGTTTAGGAACAGGGAGCCTTGCACTCTGAAGAATCCCTGCATCTGGCCCAGCACTGATACTGCAGCTTCCCACATCACATTTTCATTTCTAAGATCTGATCTCATTCCAGACTGAATGTACTCTGGGGCTTTTGCCCCCACTAGTCTGATTGGAAAGTTTACCAGGATGAAGTGCTGAGTACTTAAATATTCCCCACTTACATTTATTCATGGCCAGTTTAAATAAATCTGGTTCTTTTTGCTTAAATAGCTCTTCTTCCCTCTGTTTTCTATTTATTTCTTATCTGATGTTCTATGAAAAAACTGTTACCTCTCTGCAGTCCCCACAGACTTAAGTGCCAGCCTTCAGCTGCACAACTAAGAAGAAATTTTTTTAGACTTTGCTTGTAAGCTAATTTCTTCCCTTCTGGCTCCACTCATTCTCCACATCTCGAGTTTGAACCAATGATCTCAAGTTAACAACACTGTGTGACGAATATTTTAGGGTTAGTCTTGCCAATGCCTCTTACAGTTCCCTTTTCCAAATGGAAATATGTTGTGGGATACTTCCAAGTAGCACAATCTGTTTAAAATCAACCTGAAAGAGATTTCATTGAATCACCACCTGGAAGGCCTCCTGCACCAAAATTGTTCCTGGTCCATTGCTTACTGCAAAGGGTCTCTTCCCTCCCTGCACAAGACGACCCATTTCTATTTTTCCTGATAGCAGCTCCAAGCCACCCACCTCAGAAAAGCTGCTTTTGGCCTTTGTGCCATTTCACAGAGCGTCCTTGGTGTAACTGCACGCCCCTGCTGAGGGCCCTCCAAGGACACCTCCAGCCCTGCTTCTCCCAGAGGCCTGATTACCCTCAGTGCAGGCTTTCCACACCAGCTGCCCTCTGACCTGGCACACAGATCTCAAAGAGTGTGGGAGAGAATCGGCCCTGGCTCGGCTGCAGGCTCCCTGAAACACCCTGAGCTGGGACCGCCTCTGCCGTCCTGCCTGCCCCTTCAGAGGGGTCACAACCCCTGGCTGGGCTCCACAGCCCAAGTGTGTACAAGTGGGGGAACAAGATTCCTCCATTTGGGATTGAATTTCAGCACAGCATTGCTGGGATGCAGCACTGAGGCAGTGGGGCCAGGGCGATGGGAAGCAGGGCTGGGCCAGAGCCGCCAGGGCCCCCTGTTCATGAGGGAGCCTCGCCCGTGGCGCCACCATTGTGCCTGTCACAAACACGAACAGCTTTCCAGGTTCTGTTCACCCCCACAAAGGACAGAGACTCCCCAGGCTAATTTCCCATGGTGTGTGTCAGTCAGCTCGGCAGGGTAGGTCGCCCTGGGTGCTTTGCTGAGGGAGAATGAAGGCATTAGGCCACAGCTCAGGTGAGGTGAGCAGGTGGGGAGTAGCTGCTCCTCCTCACTGTCCTCCTGTTACCGCTGCTCATCTCCCCACAAAGGGTCATTTGTAAGGATGGCAAAGCCCAGAGAAGAAAAGGGAGGAGGGTTTCCCCACCCTCCTGCTTTTGGAGGTATAACCTACCTCGACTGTTACAAGATCTCTTTTCTGTCGAGTTGCATTAGAGTCATTTCTGGAAGAAAACAAAAAGGATGTTGTATTATCAAAGGTCCCTGAAGCAACCTGAATAAGCAAGTCCCCAGAGAGAAGTGTTTCTCTCTGATTACCATCACTTTATCAAAGAGGTCTTTCTTGGGTTAACATTTAAAAAGGTGATTCTTTTTTCTTTTTTTTTGCCAGTGTCTCATTTTACAGAATTGGATGGCACTCCAGTCTCTGCTTGGACAGGGAGGTACCTGAAGCTTTTGGGAGACATAAAAAGGCAAAACAGACTTACACAACAGGACACAAAATTGTAAACCAGCTTCATATTTACTTCATGCTGCATGTCAGTGGCTACAAGTTCCCCAGAGTGTTGCTTGAATATACTCTGATGGTACTTTTGATAGCATGAGATGACTCTGCAGCTGGAGTCAACTTCAATTTGTGATTAAGTTTAGAAGCAAGGGCATCAAACTATAAAACACACTAAGTTCTATCAACATTCCATGATGGCATATCATTTGACATGCCTGTGTGCCCACTTGATGTACTAGAAGTCATAAGACACACAAATTTACATCCAGCTTGATGCTTCCATTGAAATTGATGGCATAGATCCCATTTAATTCAATGGGATCAGGAACATTGCCTAGTTTGGGTTTTGTTTGGATTTCAGCTTCTATGTGAAAATTTGTATTGAAAATGTTTATTTTAAGGCTGTATAGCACTTACTTCTCTGTGCTTCAAATAGCAGCTAGGATTTTATCAGGCAGTTAAAACTGTAGATGGATACTCATTTAATGTATTTTTCCAGTCATGAAATCATGAGCTCATGCTGTTTTCATTCCATTATTCCTCTAAGCTTTCTCAAGACCATAGAAGTATCATTTTTCATAAGGACCTCCATTTTTCAAACAGAGGGCCCATGTCCATTATGTAAATACTTGGAAAAGAGTTGTAAACATTCTGAAAGTGTGTTCTACATCCAATCTACATGTAGATGACATTTTACACATTTAATTCAAGGCTATATTTTACTTTCTAACTGCACTGCATTGCATTTACTTGTTCTTTTTCTGTTTGTAGCACTGGACAAATAAGGAATAAAAACTTACCTCAAAGTTCTTCTCAAAAGAGGAAGCTTGCAATAAGATCCTGTAGATTAAAAAGTCATGAAGTTAAACATTTTTTTCTACAGCATCACTCTGCCCTTGGCAAGCAGCGTCAAGTTTAAAACAACATTATTGAATTTTAGGATTTAACAATTCTGAGTTTTCCAAGGCACCTTTTTACAAACTCTGTATCCAAGGAATGTAGAACCATATGCACTCCTTCTAAGAATTTGATTCTCTCACACAGTCTGCACATGCAGGTTTTCATGGTTGTAGTTCTGGTACATGCTACCATGAAGAAGTGAAAAGAGTTCATAATTCTTTAGAGGCTCAGAACAAACTAATAGAACAGCTAAACAGGTAAAATAGAACAGGTACTCAGAGCTTTCCAGAATCAAACCTCCAGGGATATAATACTTTTCTGACTGTTGCTTGTAAGACTCAATTGTAAATAATTTTAAATTAGTCCATTCTTAAAACAAGTCAGCAAATAAACAAAACTACAGAAAAACTTTTTATATTACAATAGAAATCTTTATATTCGTAGTAAGGAAACTATCTATAAGATCCAGTTGCATTACGTAGAAATTAAGATAATTTCTATAACTAGAAGAGCAATTCTTTATCCTAGCAATCTAAAAATGTTTAAACAAACTGCAGGTGCAGTCTGTTCAAACAAAATCTTACCTTATTGAAAATTATGAAATGCTACTCATCTGTCAATAATAGCAAGAAAGGCAAAAAAAATTTATATTTTAGTTTCTACACCTGTGAGAGAGAATGGTGATATATAGTGCTTAAATTGCATTTAAAAATTCCAGCAAGGTCAAAAAATATAATGATAGAAAAATAACTAGCTGTAACGTTAAAATATTTATAAAAATATTTAGAAAAATTAGTATTACTAAAAAAAATGGAGTAAATTTCTTACCTTGAAAAGTGGACAGTAGTGAATGAAGCAAGAATAAACTCCATGGTATCATTAAACTGAGCTTTCCTACAATGTTCATTTCAATATGTTATAAAAAGGGAAATTATCCAAATTAATGGCTTTGATTATATGGCATCTTACAACTATGTATTTCTACGGTGTGTTTAAATCCTTTAGAGGTCAGATAATTGGACTCATCACTTAAAATAATGCAAAACAAAAGAGGAAAAGAGTGGGAGGCATCAAGCTTGGTAGCTACATGCAGCTTCAGGAGCCTTGCGAGTGTTGCGCGCACCTTCCGGGCTGCATGTCTCTCATTAGCAATGCATGGGAGCTCCTCAGCACAGGCTGTATTAGTTACACTTCCACCAGACCTGCGAGTACTACTCCCCTGTTGAATTGAATCGGCCCTTTATAACATAGCAGACAATGACAGAAATGTTGCCATGTCATGGTGGTTTGAGAGATCCTTCTGTCGTCACACACCTTTGTGTGCATTGAGGCTTGAGCTGAGGGCTATTCTCTGCTCCTTAGTGCAGTAAATTTTTTTTGCAGGACCCTGAAATAATACCACTGTATAAATTATAACTACATGGCTTTACATATTAACATATTAATGCTTCTCTGTCCTGAAAGGAGAGAAATGAACTCCTATTAAATAATATATTTGGCTTTTTAAGGATATTCTGGATGCCTTTCTGAGTATAGTTTGCCTATAGGACAAGAGAAGGCTTCTCAGAGGATAATTATATTTTAGTTTTAATAAATCATGTTATGAAAATTTCATGTTAAGAAAAAGGAGAAGTCAACAGGGCATAAGGGTTTAATTTCTAATTTTCATTAAAATAAAAAAACCATAATTTTACCAAAATTAAAAGCTATCATGTTTTAAAACCAAAGTCTCTTATATGCTTTACCATCATATAAACAGAATAATTGAAAAGGACAGCTTTAAAGACACATACAATGCTACTTGAAATCGCTGCTGCTCATTTTATTTTTCAAAGCCTATATTTTGCCTACTCACTATTCTTCCCTTGGTGGTGCTTTGTGATAACCTCTGAGCATGCTACAGAAGGTGCGCTTGGACCCAAACAAAATTTAGAAGCTGATGGCTTCTCTTGGGTAAAAGGTTCTCCCATCCTTTGTGCTAGCCCTTTCTCTTTCCTGCTCCCCAGATGGACAAGAGAAAGCAAAAGAAAACTCCGCCTCTCCAAGCATGAACAAGGACAAAACCCTGAGTCCACACAACAGCCAACAGCACTGGTGAAGGTCTGGGATCACTGATGGCACAAGGGTACTTTTTACAAACTGGTGCATAACACTACACTCTGTGTGGAGTATTTAAAACTATTTTTATTACTGTTGAATCTGAGAAGTTGACCTTCCAGTAGCTGCATTTCAAGAGAGTTTTTGCTTTGCTTTTACTTCTGACTTGCTACGGGCTGTTCCCATGGATTGGCTGTTTGTCTGCAGCTGGATAGCATCTCTCAGCTCAGTTGCACCTGCAGTATACAATCCAAAACCACTCCACACCACAAGCAGAAGCAAAAGAAGTGAATTCCTAGGCCATGTGGACACATTGATATAGTCACTCACAGACTTTTATAAGAGTTATCTCTCTCTCTAGGTGAGAACTTACAGAAAATAGATTTTCACCATCTCAAAAACCTACTCTCAAGACTGCTCTCGAGATGAAACCAAACATTACATCTTCCAAATTCCATCACCAGTCTCTCTGTTACCTTACTGTCAAGATAGGTCTGGTTTAGAAACTGTTGGAAACTTAAGCTCCTTCAAGAAATCTGATCAGGGATTCCTCCCTTTCTCAAGACTGTATTTCTCACCACGCTTCATATGCAGTTGCACAACTAAATTAACGTAATATTAATATAAATGAACTCTTTTGATTTAACAGTAAAAAAAAAAAACAAAAAAAAAAACCAGCCACCAAAACCTATCCAAAATAGCTTTTTTGTGAGTTTTGTTTGGTTTTGGGGGTTTTTAAAACCATTTTTCTACAGCAAAGTTGGTATATGTAGTATTTCACAGTTGTTTAACTTCTAATATTTGAAAATAGACCAAGCCTTATTAGCTGCAAAGGAACTTTTGTAAGAGTTAAAGCAATTGGCTTCATAAAGTTTAGACATCTCAGCCCAAGGCAAGGTAGGAAAGAGCAAAGTCCCAAGCGGATTAAGGATGTCAGCTAAGGAAAAAGAATTATTCAGCCAAGTACTCCGAGTTGTAACTCAGAGTTATATTAACAAAGATATTTTTAAAAATCAAATCAAATTATATAAAGGCAACAACACATATTAGCTACACAAGTGTTAGAATACTCCCAGACTGACACCTTGGAAAAACATGCACTAGCAAAATAATTGCTTTTGTAAGAAAGCAAGCACAATACAGAACACATTTATCCGCACCTTAAAAATGCCAGTGTTACATTTTTACATTACAGATTTTTTCTTAAAAATAAAATTTAAACATTTCAGAGGTAATATATATGTACATAGAAGTCAAAATAAATTTTCTCCATATTTTCCAACATATTGTTTGGGAAGACTTAAATTAATATACAGGTGACAATGTTTATCAGGATTATAAAAAATGGATGAGGAAAGAACTGCCTTCCATGCCATGGGCACAAGCTTACTCTGGTCTGAAAGTGGGTCCACTGTCATTGTTAACAAAACATGGTATTTTCAATGAAGAACTCAAGTGAGGCTGCATTTTGTTGTGCGCAGATGACCTTCCTGAGGATTAGCATTGGTGAAACTAATGAAAGCTGGATGATTCGAGGTTAGAGGCATTTCCTCTTTTCTGAGAACCATCTCCCCAGCTGCTCAAGACCCTTCCTAATGGTTTGAAGATCAAACTCTTATTATTTCTCTGAGGATGTGTTTCTCTGGCCAGAGTGGATGCAAATGACAAGTGCTTGATTACCATTCCTGCAGAATCAGTACATAAAGAAAGGAGATACTTTTACAAACACCTTCAAACTTCACAGTGGTTAGTTTCCCAATAAAGTTAAGCCCTCTAGTGGATGATCAGTAAGCAACCTCAGAATAAAAAAATCTTCAGCCATTCAGGCAGACAGCAGCCCAATTCTACAAACATTTCTCATTTAGAAAGCAAGTGTGTGGGAGTGACATCACTCTGCAGGATTAATGAGGCATTTTTATAGGATCAGAGTTCAGTTCAGATAGCATTTTTATTGTGTTAAGAGTCTTCTGGTTGAAGAAATGACTGCAGATATAATCTCTGAATATATTAGTAGCAATGCAAGTTTTATTTTCAGCCTTTCCAGAAAAGAACAGCAAAACAATAATCCGCAATTGTTACAAGCTGTCCTTGAGCAGAAAAACATCTATCAGGCTTCCTCATAACTGTGAAATCCATCCCTAAGATTACTGGCATCAGGTAGTCCATCTCCTCCTGCCTCATTAAGTTTCACACCACCACAAATTTGCATCATCTCTTCCCCTCTACCCCACAGATCTAACAGCCATACAAGAATCAGTTCTGGACGACCCACAGCATAGGGATGTGCATGTGCCAACTGGCAGGCCAGGAAGCATTTCTTAAGCAATAAGTGCAATGAGTGAGCCATTGCTTTTCAGTCACACAGCCAGGCAACTAGAGACTTTATTTTCCCTCAACTGAAGCTAATTAACATAAGATGCAAGTTTTCACAAAACTCATAGAAATTCAAGCGATCAAACTGAAAAGTTAGCTCTGCATAGCATTTTTCCTTTGGAAAACCAAGCCAAGAGGCTGAGCAGGGCAGTTTTCAGCCCAAGATCTTGGAGTGCAGGAAAAGGGGGACTGAGGAAAGCAGACCATGCATCCTGCCAAAGACAGGAGTCTCGGGTGGAGTATCCCGAATGCCTCATGTAAAACCAAATAATCCTGGTATGTAAATTGGTGATAGAACATAAAAACAGTCCACATCATTTCAACAGCACCATGAGAGGTTTGAATACGAGCATTGCACTCCTATTCAAATCATGGAATGCAGTTATTTCGTGACAGAAACTGACAGCTAAAATGGGGAGATGGATGCAGAATTCCTTTTTTAGAAGGAATTTGTTTGATACACATTTAACTCTTGAGCAACTGTGAGTATACCTTTAATACTCTTCTACTGAAAAAGCAGAGACCTTGTGACAAATGCTTA
Organism: Luscinia megarhynchos; assembly: GCA_034336665.1. Classification (NCBI taxonomy): domain Eukaryota; kingdom Metazoa; phylum Chordata; class Aves; order Passeriformes; family Muscicapidae; genus Luscinia; species Luscinia megarhynchos. The sequence goes on from CM067564.1 coordinate 33,285,812, forward strand.
ACATTAATAAAAAAGCTGTAAGCACCTGTTTTATCAGAGCAAAAGGGATGGATTTTACTATTCGTTCCAATTCCCCAACACACAACAGAAGCTGGTTTAACTATGTTGACTAAGTACACTGAAAAACATCTCCCATTAAGCAAAATAATGCTAAGAGAAAGCCCAACAAAAACCTCAAACCCTCAAGTCAAAGGTGCTCCTTTGACAATTCCAGTACTGTCATACAAGCACACAGACATTAAAACACCAGTAACTGGGCTGTCAGTGTCTTAGTCTCCAGTACTTCCAGTTGCACTCCAAACTGGCTTATAAACACAGCAAACAGCTCAGGGCTGCACTCACACCGGTTGGATCAGCTTGCATCCACAGTCCCACCTCATTACTTGCCTCTCTTCCAAAGGACAGAATGAGTCTTTGTAAGACTCTTGTTGGCCCATCCCACATTTACTCAGAATTTACTTTATGTACCTGGGTAAGTGGACAGGAACTGAAACTTCTCCTACATTTAATATGTACACCCTCTGGCCAAATTTTTGAAAATCACTTTTCAAATCACTTCTTTCATCCTTTCAAATTGCCTCACCTAGATCGCAACATATGCAGTTACTTCTCTGGGCTTGTACTGTGTGAACATGTGGTTGAAGGATTAATCACTCAGACTTAATCTTAAAACACAAAATCCTTGATATTGTATTTAAGTATTTAGTTTCCTACATTTAGATGTAATGCAGTGAGAGTCCTGGACTGCATTATCTGGTAATGCAAGAGTTCAGCACACCTCCCTCCTCTGCCCCCATAATTACTTTGGTGTTGACGTTAACTACCAAAACGGTAAAACCTGAAATCGTCCATGAACCACTGTGTTGTTGCATGTGCCTGCAACACCCAGGATGTGAGCCTTCTTTATGTTTCGATGATCATACATTCCTCAAGAGAAGAAAGTTTTCTTTCCTCCTAAAAATCCTATCTATCCAGAATTACAAAGAAAGGATAAAAAAAGAACTGCCATCTACTGTAATACAAATCCTTTTGTGTATCAATCTTAACACACAGTAGAAAAAAATATATTTACCCACCCAAGAAAAGGAAATTTAGAAACATGAAAATTATCAAATTCTTTCTGTTTATTGACTGCCACATGACTAGAGACAAATTTTAACGGTAAGACTTCTGGTAGCGTGCACGAGCACCAGGTCCTCCAAACTTCTTTGATTCACAACGGCGAGGATCTGCAACAAGCAGAGTCCTATCATACTGGATTAGGATATCCTTGATCTCTTTCTTGGAAGCTTCATCAACATCTGTTTAAGAAAAAAAAGTAGCTTAGCAGTTTCACATGGAACAAATCCATATTAATGCTTCTAGCAATAAACAACCAAAAGCTATACTTTCACTTAAAGCTAATAAAACAAAGTTACTTACATTTTTGATAGTAAGCCACCAAAGCTTTGGAAATAGCTTGACGGATAGCTGTTAAAAAAAAAAAAAGATTAAATATCAGTAAGGACTGAAATTCTATTTAAAATTTAAACACAAAGTACCAGTTATCCAGGAAATGTGCTATTTTGTTCGCTGCCAAACTGTCCTTTCTCTCAATATCCCCTCCCACATACTCCACATGACCCTTACTTTGGCATATCTCAAGAAACCTGCGCCAAGAGGCCACCCACAGCACATTTGTCAATTTGACAGCTGTCAGCAAGCCAAGAAATTGTACAAGGGCTGTCTGATCACCTTCTCTCTGGAGTACTAATGTAGGTTCATCTTCTATCTACAAGCAGACAACTTTCAAAATTTTTAGAAACACAGCTCTCTGAAATGTCTGTACTTTTGAACAACGATAAAATTGATTGTGTGTTGAAAGACTAAGGAGGCAAAAGGGACACCAGGATGGTCTGAGTGCTAGAACATGGCAATACGAAAAAGCTAGCACAGCAACAGCAATCAGAACTCACACCAGTAATGATAGTAAATGTGAGTAACTGTCAGAATGTTGTTACGCTTATCTGTCAAAATATTAACATCAGGATTTTGATGAAAATATGAATGTGCTGAAATACATATGGTATTGAGTTTGGGCCTGAAATTTGCCTCTGCCTTTTATGCAGCTTCAGCTTCACTTCACCAACTACATTCAAATTCAGAGCAGAACAAATCTATCCTTTGTGAAGATTAACTCATTTCAACAGCTAATGCAAATATATTCCCAGCCTTCTCTGCAAGGGGAAAACTGCCTAGCTTTGCTCATGCTGGAAAGATGCTTCTGAGCACCATGGAAATATACAACTAAGGATATAATTTCTATTGCTAAAGCCCTCCTAAAATCCTTGTGCTCAGCTGCATTTGAACTATCCTGTCACTGCACAATGTAAAGGCAGTTCCCGTGCATTTCGTCAAAACTTCATTTTGCTTCACTCAGCTTATTCTGTTACAGCTTTGCACATAAAATGTTATCAATATGCCCTTATAAAAACTACATTTGCACAGTGGAGAAAGAACAGCTTGGCAAACCGCTATTCCAAACTTAAGCCTCTTAAATACATGGCTGCATTGGGTCTGGCCGAGATGATTTTCTCTGGACTGCTCTCCATCTGGTTTGTGCACTGGCTGAGCAGTGCCTGCACAGCATCAATCTCCATCACCATTATGCTGGGAGTGGGCAAGATCTTGGAGGAAACATAGCCAGGACAGGCTGATATCCAAACTGACCAGAGGGAATATTCCATACCAGAGAATGTCTGCTCAGCAGTAAAAGCAAAGGAAGAGCAACTGCTATAGGTATTGAGGCCCCACTTCCTGGGAAGTGGCTGAACACTGCCTGCTGATGGAAGCCTTTTGATTTCCTTTGCGTCAGTGCACAGCCTTTGCTTTTGCTTTATTAATCTGCACTCATCTTGACCCACAAGGTTTTTCCACCTTATTTTCTCTCTCTCTCCATAAAGATTAGGATAGGAGTGATACAGCAGCTTGGTGGACACCAGGCATCCAGTCAGTGTCAACTCACCACAGTGGCTTTACCCATTCCAGCCCACACCAGAAATCCCACCAAAAACCTTACCATAGATTTGTGCTACATGGCCACCACCCTTCACACGGACTCTGATGTCAACCCCAGCAAACCGCTCCTTCCCCAGGAGGAGGACAGGTTCAAGCAGCTAGGAAACAGAACACAAAGAAAATTCACTTGTAATGAGGATCAGAGCTTGTAGTAGCTTTACCAAATGTGATGTTATTGAATCTTCCTAAAAATGGAGCTTTGACTTTAAAAGCACACATCCAGGTCAAGCACACCTCCTGCAGAGTTCTTTGGCATTTATCAGTGCTGTTCTAAGACATATTTACTGAAGTTTTTGGTTTATTTAAGTCCCAAATATCTTAATAGCAAAGCACATGTACACGGGAATCAAGAATAAGAGAACAGTTTAACTAGAATGCCATAATTACATACAAAAAATAAGTTCACTGAAACTGAAGACCTGAAGTAATCTGTAGGTAGCTTTCTTCACTATTTATTATACTTTAGAGTTATCTAGACAGTTTCAGATTCTGTCAGTATTGTTCAGTAGCCATTGTATAAAATTGTACATGAACTTTTTAAAATCAGAGCTGTAAGTCACTTATTTCAGTTTAGAAAGTGGATAGATAGTGCAGAAAATACTTCACATTAAAGGAAACTTGTTAAGTAAAACCCTCCCCCACAGAAGTGCAGTTTAGTGAATTTTCATAACAGCATCTATATTTTAGGTAAGCAACCAAACATTTGGTACTTCCAGTAGGACAATCCACTTGTCTCCAATGCAAAGCAATTACATGTATAAAGGGAAAGCAGGGCAGAGGCCGGGTGGATACTTACTTTATACTGCAGAGTTCTGGGCTCAATCATTTCCAGAGGTCTTCCATTAACTTTAATGAGGCCATTCCCTCTCTTGCAGTGGGCAACAGCCGTTGCAGTTTTCTAAAAATACAAATGTGTATTAACACAGCGTTTTAATTTTTTGCACAAGCAGCAGGAACTTCATTTTAATAACCGAGCAGTCTTAGTCTTATACCCCAGACTAACACTATGCACTAAATGAAACAGTATCTCTCCCCACACCTCCAGGTATACCTCCAGGTATAATCACAGTATTAAAACAGAATCTAAATAAAAGTTTCAGTGTTCGATTTATAGTTACAAGATTTAGTTGTGTACGAAAGACCCCTCCGTTCTACAACACCGTAGTTTTGTGGCTAGTTTTGTTTTAGAGATGGGCATCGTGAATTATTCGAGACGCTGCATTCCATCCAACAAGGCGAACTTTACCTTCCCACCACCCCCTCACACCGTGGCCTTCCGATGCCGGCAGCGGTAAGCCAGGCCGCTGAGGACTGGGGCGACAGCGGCGGCCACTCCCGAAGGCTCCGGTGAGAGGCCACCCGGCCCCACTCCCTAGGGGAGCAAACCCTTCCCCACAGCTCGGCAGCGCCCCAGCACACGGCGTGCTTCGGCGGCCACGCAGCGGGACACGTGGCTGCCCGCGGGGCCGCTCCCGCCGGCTCTCCCGCGGCCCAGCCCCGCCGCACGGCCCCGCCGAGCAGCTGCGGCCGAGACACCGCGAGCGCGCACGGCCCAAAGGCGCGGCCCAGCCCGGGAGCGAGGAGCAGATGGTGCGGGCCGCCAGGCCCGCGCCTCACCTTCCGTCCGAAGACCTGGACGCTCTGCAGGGGGCCCTTTGCCGGCATGGCTGCTCCTGCAAGAGAGAGCGAGCGGCGTGAGCGCGGGCGGGGGGGGCGCGGGCGGCGGCGGCGGGAGCGCCCCGACACTCACCTGGCGGCGGCGGCGGCTCCGCGAAAAGGCCGCACGGGGCTTCCTGGCCTCGGATCAGGGGCGCCGAGCCGCAAAGCACAACGCCGCCGCTTCCGGCAGCGCGACAGAGAGCGCGGCCGCCTCCGCCCCGCCTGGCGCGCTTTGCGGCAGCGCGGGGCCGCGCCTCAGGCGGAGCGCGGCCCGGGCGGGCGCGGTGCGGGAAGGGCTCGGGGGCGGTGGGGATATTGTACAGCCTGCCGGGGCTGCTGCCGCTGCCCGCACCACCGCGCACTGCGTTGGGTCCAGCCGCCCAGCAGAGCCTAGGTGCGCTTCTGCTGTAAAGGGAACAACACGATGCCGTGCCCGAAGGGCGTACAGCCGCTCTTTGAACCTCCTTGAGATGCAACAATACAAACTCCATAGCTATTAAAATTTTGAGCTCTGGTAAAATGGAGAAGATGAAGCATTAAACCCTGTATTCGCTTCTAGCGCTCTGCACTTGACTTATTCAGGCAATGCCTTATACCCACTTAAATTGATTAGTGATGTTTCTATTTAAGAACAACTCAGAGTTCTCCTTAGATTTAGTGCGCTCAGGGAACCCCATCAAATTTATCTTCTGTCTCGGTTTTTTTGTTGTTTAATATCTGTCATAAAGCATGGAATCTAAGTAGCTTTCAGACTGAAAATACATTACTTCTAATGCGCTAGTATTTAGTATGTAAAATTTTCAAGAAGGACAAAGGGAGAATCTGTTGATGAAGTGAGGTCACGCTTCTTAGATATTTGAAATGATAGAGATTTAAGTTACTGTGATGAATTAGAAGGTTGACTGCTCAAATGAAACAATCAGTTCCTTTGTCTTTGGACAGGATTTTAAATACTGAACATTAGTCATCAGTCATGTGAGGATTTAAACAAGCACTTAGCTTTATGCAATTTGAGTGATTAGTTCTGTTCAAGTGAATAGGGCTGTGCAGAAAGTGTAAGATTTAGCACATCTCAAACCCTCAATTGTACAAAGCTTTAACATGTGATCCAAAAAGTGATTTATTTTTTTAAGGCTGTGTCCTAAGGAACAGTGTGTATGCAGTCAGACGTGTCTATGATCCAATCTTTTTCTATCCTCAGAGGAAGGGGAATGTTCACCTTGTTCACCAGTTTCAGTTAGTTCTTGAAGATGAGTGGAAATTCCAGAGCCAAATTTAGGTTTTACATGTTTGGTGAAAATAGGTGGCTCAGCATAAGAGAGATCTTTAACTTGCGCAATGAAAGCAGCTGCAGGAGCTGAAATATTAAGACATTATAAAACCTTTATTTAGGTGAAAAAGAAAAAACATAATACCCAATTAACCCAGTTAGACCAAAAAAGGTTCAGCTAAGACTTGCAATCAACCCAAAGGTGAGCCATTAGTAATTCAGCTTTGTTGGGTGCCCATGGAACTTTTAAAGAAAAGGAAAGCAACTCTTAATCTATTTCTTATGTGGAAATTATCTAAGGTCTGCTACTAAAGACCTGTGTTTTAATGTGAAGTACACCATTAAATATGTTATTTTAAAAAGTTTAAAACTCACATTTTGGGAGCATGCTTTCTGAGCTTCTTCAAAATTCATCCTCATCGGAGTGTTCATCTGCTGCATGCTCTTCCTGGAACTGAAAACAACCATCCTAGAGGAGCCTGTATGAAAACCAGGGATATGCCTACATACATGTATCTTTCTGCCTTCTATCAGCAAAAGAAGACAATAACCAACATACAGTGATAAGTTTGCCTGGAAGAGAAGGTTAAAGGCTTTGTGCTGCTCGTTCCCTTTGCTTTCTGGTATAAAAACAAGAGTAAGAGCTAATAGGTCATAGGCTGTAGCATTGTAAGAGTTAATTGGAACATGAATGGAAAAGAAACCCCTCAGGTAAGATACTATACATTTACAAAAAGTCCCAGCATTAACAATATCCCTATTAAAAATAGGCATAAAATAGTAATGTGTCTCAGATTTCAAAAGGAACACATGGTAAGAATCTCCAAGCACCACCTACAAACTCTTGTGTTAACTTCCTTTTTTTTATTTGTGAAATAACTGCACCTGTGGAATGTAAGGCATTTATTTGGTGGCCCTTTTTTTTGTTAACCTGATTTTGCACCAGTGTGAGGACTTCTTTAGGGAATAATCACACCCTGAAAAATTAAAGCATGTTTGCTGGTAAACCACTCTGAGCAGAAAGAGCATCTCATTAAAAAGCTGGCAGGTTTGTACTCATCTAGATATAGGGCATTTTATTATTTCCTCATAGAAGGAAAACTATTTGGATTTACTCAAATGTAATCACTTTATTTCATAGTCATTCTGCATTCTACTAAGGGATCATGTGTTGTGTATCTTTGTAGCAGCAAGATTCTTACAACTACCAAATCGTTTACATGGGTATTTAGTGAGGCTTTAAGGGATTGAGAGTCTCACTACTTGACCTCCTCCACTGAGGCTGCTTTGACCTCATTGCAGGCTATGATGTGAAGTGATGCTGTGACCTGCTCATCTCCCACAGACCAGCCACATGCAGTGCTGCTCTCTCCATTTTCTGGAAACAGTGAGGGTATAGCAGCAGGATGTAGCACTGTAAGGAATGTCTCTGGCAACATCTCCAGTTGTTTATTCACTTTGTGACAAGCCTTGTGTATATAACATGGCTCCACAGGGAGGAAGGCTGGACAGGAATGACAGGAGATGGACAAAGGTGAGCTGAGCAGAGCCAGTGAGTTGGGCTACGGAGAGCAGCATTGAATCTTTCTTTGGAAATTTGACAATGTGGAGCATATGGAAAACTGCAGTGTCAAAACAAAACCTGTGTGTCAGTCCTGTGCCCTGCAAAACTGTCAGGCTGCTGCAGTGCAACCCGTGAATTTTAAATTTATGTGTGTTTGTTACATTGTTGAACGCTCACAATTTATTTGGCAACGCAGGAGTCAAATATGTTGAAGATTTTTGTGACTTACATGCTTGCATGGGGTTTGTTTTTTCTGAGATTTTATGTCGTTTGGAATTTAAAACAGCAAGTAGCTGGACTTCATGTGAAATCATGATGTTAGTTCCCCACTCAGAAGTTGTCATCTTTGAAATCAAATTCACATGTAAATTCAGAAGGTAAACATTCAAAGAGGATGGCATTTTAGCTTCCACTTAGCACGGAATTATGTAGCTGCCAAGAGTGTAAGGCAACAAAGAGTCAAGGTCGATATGTTAACAAGGCCATCTGTAATGTGACTAAATTTCCTCCTGTTTAAAAAGGAGAGAAAATGCTCCCAGTGAAAAATAATGGGAGAAATAGTGAGATAATACATCTTCCTTATGTATTATGGAAAACATTAATAGAAAGGTAAGAGCTATGAAAAAATACAATCAGTTACTTTTTCATATATTGTCATAGGAAATAAAATTATTGTGAAAATAAAGGAACATTTAGGGGAAAAACAAAGAAACATTCTTCTACACAGTCCATAATCACATTTAAAAAGATCCACACCTTCTACCAAAATGTCCCAATTTGCAATTGATTGTACTTTGTAGGATTTTGTGTGGTTTTTTATCAGAGTGGATAATTTTAACCAGGGAACAGATTTGTTCAGATTCCAGCGTGATAAACAAAGCAAACTCTCTGAAGTTTTTACTTCAGACAGCAAAATCATCTCTGCAGAAGGCAATGTTGGTCTTGTAGAATTTTGTACCTTTTGAAAATTAGTGGATTCCTTCACTAGGAAGTATGAAGTATTTCAGTGAAGAAGATACTGACATTGATGGCAGATTTTATAATCTGAAAGGCTTAGCATACCAGAATATATTTCTCATATTACAGATTGCAACTGATGCATGTTTGATGATAAAGTATAATTAGCTAATGGATCCCATTATTTCTGAGGCTTGCTTTTCACAGATCATATTCATCCAGGCAGCAGCTGAAGAGTTTTCTAAACTCAATTAGTGCAAGAATGCTGTGGCAAATGGAAAAATGTTTGATGCATGCCAGAAAACAAATCTTCCCAGCTCTTGGAATTATGTTCTGAAAACAAATATGGATCACACAAGATTTTCAGAGCAATAAATATTTTTTCCTAAAAATATATTTAAAATCTAAAGAAAAAATTTTGGTTTAATTATCCTTCTCAAAATGAAGCTCTGAACATAAGGTTATGGGTTATCCTGATTGGTGTGAATACTAACTCCCATTTTCAGGTTAAAAATATTAATGTTACATTGAGACTCAAAACATGAGGCAATTTGTAATGTAGAAACTGACACAGTGATAGGCTCATTCATACTGAAATTCAATGCATGTAAATAATTAGCAATGCAATAATTTACTTAGGACCAGGCTTAGCATTGCTACTTGGAAAAAAATCACAATTGATGATTGTCTTGACTTTCATTTTGAATGAATAGGCTAACTCTTTCAGTACAATAAACAATAGAAATACAAAGCCCATTTTGTATCTGAACATACAGACAAAGATTAAAGCTCATTGTTTCAGCTCTGTTACCTGGATTGTTGGTGAAATCTGAAAAAAGTTGTGATTTAAATTTGCAACATGCATCCTATTTACAATGGCTGGAAGTTTCTATAATCAGTTAACATACTAACTTTCCAGATGGAAAGTTATGGCTCATTTTAGAATCTGTCCATATATTAAAGGCTAAAATTTAATGATCTAGGATTTAGACTTGGAATATACGGTCAATCCCTCTGGCAGCATAGAAGGCTTTAGTGAAATCTATTGACAGCAAATTAGAATTACTTAAAACTCTTCTCCTCTGCATTCACAGAAGCTTATTTTAGGTATGTGTGCATGAGCTCACACACTCACACTTTTATACGTCAACAGGAATCAAAGCTGCAAGAAGCTGGCCTGGCAAAACAACCCAGTACCCCCAGGCTACACTAATAAGCAAAGAAGTAAATAGAATCACATACATGAAACAATTTATTTTTTTAGAACAGAACGGCATCTCCAAGCTTCCTGCTGTATTTTGCTGCCCCTGGAGGCTGCTTCTCAGTTTAGTTCCCATTTTTAGAAACTAAACACAGCAGGGTCCAGTGGGATCCAGCTGCCCTCTCTCAACTCTTATGCAGAAAGAGAAGTCCTGGGTCTCAACTTCTGCAGGGCTATTTGGATCCTTTCTACTTTCTTATATTAAAGAAATATGAGGAAGAGTGTGGAAATGGACACCTATTTCACACTTAAAATACAGGCCTTTTGCTCCAGCTGGCTTAATACTGTTCAGATTAAAAATACAGTATTGCACTCCATGATCCATAGGTCTACACTTCTCTTTAAATCACATATTTGATGTAACGCATACAGAAAATTGCTGACTTCTAGTAGATAAAAAGGTGCCATCATTGTTATTGACTGCAGAAAAAGACTTAAATATGCACACACTTTGCTGAAACATCAATCATGGCTTAAAGCAGAAAAGAGATAGGCTTCTGTGAAGTTATATTAATATCTACTGAGGTAATTTCTATTTCTGATTTTGAATGTTTGTTGTTTCAAGTGAAACATTTTCCATTGCCTGTGGTAAGAGAGCAGATTAGGCAGAAGTATCAGAGCTCATGAACTGTTGTGTACTTACTGACCTACCAGAGAACTGAGACATTTTCTTCAGTGGCTGAACTCTAAAGGAGAATGACCCCTTTTGGCAAGGTTTTGTAAGGGCTCCGGATGGAAAATCTTGTGTTTATGAAAAAGAGAAAGCAAGCAGAAATGTAGTGACTGTTCAGCTTGTAGATGTAGAATTAAGGGGAAATAAGAACACATTTTATTCACACAGAGCCAAACACAGCTATGTTATCTGGACCCTGCGTGCTGTCAGGAACCATAGAATTGACAAACACAGCAGAGTACCTGTCTGGTGTGGGATTGACAAAGTGGTTGTTACCTTTTACTAGCTGTTGCTCTTGAACTGAAACAATTCTCAATGCCTTGTTTCATGTTAATAGTTGATGCATTTTGAAGTAATCTACCCACCATCACCTAGCCCTTTGTTCAGGGACGGCAGAGAAGAAGCCGTAGAGTCTGGTATCTACAAATGACTCTTCTGTAGTTCATTCCTGCCCTGTTCCCAAGAGAATCTAGCCCATAATATCTACACACCAGGAGATCTGCAGAGTTCACAGAAACACAAACACATGCAGTATTACAACACATGTATTAAAGTGACATTTTTTTACAAGATCAAAAACAGATAGAAAAAAATGAAGGGCTGTGGGAAAGCTTTTACCGAATAAAAATGTCTGTGGAGGCTTGATCATATGTGGGCCTGTGAATAACACTCAGGAGACTATAAACTTTAGACAAACCAGATGGTTAGACAGCAAACAGATGCTTTTATTTATGAAGACAAAGTTCACATTTTGTAAGGTACTTTGTTCTTCTAGAGTAGGTTTCACACACAGACTAAAATAATTATATACGTGTCCTATGATGATGGACTGGAACATTCATACAATCTCATGCACTAGTCCATTGTTCCTTCAGTACCTGAAGGAATGACCTGAAGTTGTATCAGGGGAGGTTTAGGTTGGATATTAGGAGAAGGTTTTTCAGCCCAAGGGTGGTTGGGCAGTGGAACAGGCTGCCCAGGGAAGTGGCAGAGTCACTAGCCCTGGAGGTATTTAAAAGAGGTGTAGATGTTGTACTTGGGAAATGTTTTAGTGTTGGATTTGGCAGTATTGGGTTTATAGTTGGACCCGATAATCTTAAAGGTCCTTTACGATGTAAATGATTCTGTGATTTTATGGTTGATGTCTCTAGTTTTACCTGTGAAAGACATTGTTGATGCAAGCTTGCAAAGTCTTGTCGAAGGAAGGAGTTTGGAGAGTAAAGTTAATATAGAAATATGAACTCTGGTGATTTTATACCACACAAAAATCGGTGGTTAGATTGGAAATGAATGCCAGATTTCAAAAATGTTTAAAATGTACATGAGATTTAGATGCCTAAATCTCAAAGGAATACAAAACCTCTATCTATAACTAACTTAGGAGCCTGAGTTGTGTTTGCAGAATGACATAGATTCATAGTTTGTATCTAACTGAAAGTTAGATTAAGCTTTTAAAAGTACCTCTACCTATTGTAATTAGGACTTCTGGTTTTTATCATTGGAAATATTTGGAACATTTATTTTCCATCTATCATGCTGTCTGTATCAAGGGCAGTAACCCTTTGTGTTCTACCAATTCCATTATTTTGAGGGGTTTGAAAGGAAACAGGTCGAGTATCTGACAGACACACCAAGGTTGTGCTTGGGATAAATACATCAGGGTATTAAGGGTTTAAAAAATGTATTCTATTGGATTTAAAGATGCTCTGAACTGTTATTCTTAGTTATTCTTATATAAACTAAGCACTTTTTTTTTCCTTTTTTCAAGATTGGGGTTAAAAGCTCTTCAAGTCTGTTTATTATGCATTCTGGACTCTGTTGCTAGTTGTTTATTTTAAGATTTAAAGTATTTTGAAAAAAAAGGTCCCATATAACCTCTACTATGTAATTCCATTCCATGGTCAGCAGGCTTTTAGATAGGTAAGCCCCAAACTTAGCTTTTCACAATCTTCTGTCATCCCAAAATCTGTTAAATGATAATTGTATATTTTTGCCTCTTCACATCAAACTGATATAAATACATTTTATCCATAGAGAGCATCCTGTTTCAGATCTGTTGCTATTCAATTTGAAAGTACTTGGTGTTTATATCATTTTCACTAAAATCATAGAAAACTGGAAATTTTCTGTATTATACAAATTTTTGAAATGTCATTCTTACAGTTCATATGTAACAGAAATAATAGTAATAGTGCTTTAATAAAATAATAAAATGTGATACAGCCATTTATAATTTTGAACAGAATATTCTGCAGTTAGTTATATGTCATCATCTTGACAGATATTTGCCTTTCAACAGCACAAAAAGTCAAACCATCATTTGTGCAAAAAGTAAAAGAGACCATCTCTGTGTGATGCCAGGCTGTGCATCACTGCAATTTCCTCTATGCAGTGATCAAATCCTCTGAATACAAAGACTTAAACAAACTAGCCTATAGTTGTGACTGATCATGCAGAGTCCTTGCCTTCAGCCTCAGGAGCTGCAGTTTTAATTTAACAATTTCATTCAGTGCCTTTATTGATTGCTCACAATGAGGCCGTTTGGAAACCGTAGCAACAGCAATCTTGCTTTATATAGAGCAGTGTCAGTGCAGGATTGCCTGCTTAGAGCTTGAAATGTGCATTTTATCTAAATTCTCCATATTGCTGTTTATGTCTGCAAGTTTGGATTTCAAACTTGTTGGTATATGCCCCTGAGTAATGATGTGACAGCTGTTCAATAGGTAGCTCTGCTCCAAACCAACATAACACTACTCTGAAGAATGTATGCTGCTATTCTTTCCCAAACGTCCAAAAGAAACAACCAGTTTATGGGATGGTCTGAAAAATTAATCTCAAAATGTGTTTCCTTTCAGTTATTTCTGCTTTAACTCTCCAGAGGAAGGGCTGGGCAGAAGGTTTCACTCAAGCTACACTGTAAGAACCAATTGATGATTTCACATGTGACTCTTGCATAACCATGTAGTGATCAGACCTCCAGTTGTTCTAATCTGATCTAGATTTGAAAGCAGCTCGGTTAAAGTGACCCTTGCAACTTCTGTCATCTGTTTGGAGTCCTGTAGAATGCTTTCTGCTGAGGGCTTCCTCAAACAGAGCTGAAAACCATAGCCAATGATCTATTCAAACGTTTTCCCCTCCACATATGTATTCCTTCCATCTCTTCCCTCCTTGCTACTCCTCTGTTTACCCATTATCCATGTGCCTCACTTTGCTTTGTCAGAGGGTTGTGACAAGCAGCCTGGAACAGACTCAGTGCTGATCTAAATGTGTGTGGGTGACAGGAGATGGGGAGGGTGAAGCCAGCTAGCGTGCAGCCCAACATAGCTGCGAGTGTCCTTGTGGTATGGAGAGCAAGAGCACACCAGGTTGGCATTAATGCCAGCTGCCATGGGGGTGAATGCTAATGTTCCCTTAGCTTTTCCATCACCACCAAGCAAGACCTGCACCTCAAACATAGTGGACAAGCTATAATGAAGTGTGTTTGTGCTAACTCAAATTTGTTACTACTTACCTGTACTAAAGAACAGCTAGAAATCAGCTAATTTGTATTACTGTCATGGTCTCAAAAATAATACTTGAAAAAATATTGCTATCAACTTTGACCTGGATCCCAAAAGCCATGCTTTTCAATGTGACTTTGTCAGGGAGCAGAAAGACTGGGGTAGCTCCTTGAGATGGGAAGAGTCAGGAGCTGAGCATGATCCCAGCACAGGCAGTGCCTCATCAAATGGGCACCATCCTATGGGGTTGAGCTGAGGGCTGGTGGTGTTGTCCATTTCACAATTTTATATTATTTTGGTTTTCCAATAATGGCTTGCTTTTTGATTTGTCTGTTTCTGAAAATCCTGCAAGCCCTGCACAGCACCCACTTACCAAAAGAAATACTTAGTGGCTTGAACTGTTGACAGTTTAATACAAAAATATTGTGGATTAACTCCTTTTGAGCTACAACCCTTTTGAATGTTCCATGGCTCCTTCAGCAGCTGTAGTTGTTCTAGTAGCACTGCTCTAGACAATAGTTTATATTGTCAACAAACAAAAAATATTAACCTGGAAGTAAGCAGGCATCTTTCTTGAATATGAAACCACTTTTACTGAGATGCCTTCTGGCATTAAGATAACTGAAGAATTTATTTGTAGTTAAATTGTCTCTAGAGGCCTCCACCACCCTAAATTGTTTGCTGTCCTCTCCTTAGGCACATGCATCCGGTGTCACCCACAACCAAGAGGCTTGAAAAGAAACAGGAACCCACCAAGGGTGGGTGGGGAGAAAAGCTGTGAGGCTGCCAAAGGGACCTGGTAAAGGACAAGCAGATGATGAGAACTGGTCTGAGCCCTCACCTACAGCTGCCTTCACTGAATTCCATCCCCCACGAGAGTTTAGATTCCTCCATTTGCAAATTGTCATGGATGCTTATGTGTTTTTTTTTTTTCTTTCTTTTCCTGTGCTTCATTCACAGAACGTTGTTTCTGCTGCTCCAGGAGAGTGGAAGGAAGCCCCAGCTGTTGTGTTTCCCCTCCATCTTGCAGCCCCAACAGAACTCTGGCTCAAGCTTGACTTGCACACTGGGGGCTCCCTCTGCCATCCTGTAAAGAGATCAGGGTTAGGGTTCTTGCTTCTAACTCTCTCCACAACACTGAAACATGTATCTTCCTGTACAATCTATACCCAGCTCTGTATTTAGGATACTTTAGTCCACGTATTGAATGTTTTTCTCACACACACACATACAAATATGAGTGCCTTGGTTTCGGCACAGTAATGATCCAGCTTCACTGGTTTGCTCAATCTGCTTTGTGGCACTCCAGCAACACAGAACAACTGTAAAGCCTGCTTAATTGAGCAATTAAACTTTATGACCAGTCTGCATCCCTGAAGCAGTAAAAGGCAGACAGAGTGCACTGGGAAATCTTGCCCATCATTTGGAAAAACTAAGGAAGCACAAACCTCCTCAAACCAGCCCTCACCCCTTGCAGAGGCACCGTGCACCATCTCTGGTCCAGCGGGGCTGTGCTGGCAGCTGAGTGTGCAGAGGACAGGTGTGTGCAGAGATTAGGCAGAATTTACCTGTGCAAAAATGCAGGCATAGCCCCTTCTTTAAAATGTGCTTTTCATTGTCTATAATGGAAATCCACTAAAGATAATGGTGCTTGGGATGTAAAAATTGCACCCTGGTCTCATCAAACCCTTGGACTGTGAATGAGCAGAGGACCTGAAATCTGTGGTGATGTTTATAGGATCAAATCTTACTTTTCAGGAGCACCGCTGATGAAAAATTTTGTCTTTAATTCTAGTGACCCATCTAGAAGAGACTGCTAGCAGTCTCATCACCATTCTGTTAGTCTTTCTTGGAGAGTGTTGCAGTCATTATTTTCTATACAAAAACAACAGAAGTAGTCCAAGCACAGGAGGCAGGACCAGAAGCATTGCAAATCCCAGTATGTGCTCTGAGTCTACTTCTGACTCGCTGGCTGATCTTGAACCAAAGTCCCAGATCTGAGCACTACCTCCTTTGGGAAAGCTGAGGTCTGGGTTTGAAGTTTGGATTTTAGACCTAGTCCTTCAAATGCTTCCTCTATTTGGTTGAAGCAGTTCTTTCCAGAGTTACATATTCCAGGAATGGGTTAAGTAGGTCTGGCTGTTTGTTTCCCTCAGGAAACGGGAGCTATGTTCTAGAGAAAGAAGGAACGTGGGCTGTGCATGGTTCTGAACTTCTCACAGAAGTCTCAAGATTAAATACATAGAGATTGTAACTGGAATATGAAGTTATAGCTAATATGTTTGTCAGCAAAAACATCTCTAGGATGAAGAGCTTTTTATTCTTAAGCAGGAAGATTTTGTTTAAGATTATGTAAGTAAAGCACCCACACAAAACCTGCTATTTGTTTTTCTCATTCCATTCACATTAAAAAATATATTTGTTCTATTGTAAAAGACTTGCTTTGCACTTACTCTTAGGAGTGCAAGTAGCTGGAAATGTCCCTTTTAAATTTTGTGGCTGCTTAGTTACCACAGCTTCTTGCTATCCAAATAGACTCACTCTGTCAGGGCTGTGAGATGGGGAGAGATAAACACAAGGAGCAATTGTGGCTTCCTGCCACCAGCCCTGCTCAGAAAGCAAGAAAGCAGCAGCAGATGAACCGTTGCTGCGGCAGCGGTGGGAAGCTGTGGCCTCAAAGGAATAGGGGAGAAAAAATCCAACCAAATATCCTGAGAGCAGGATAAATAATGTTGAATAATGTGCTCTCTTCTAGTCCTAATTTGCTTAGTCAATAGTTTTAAGGCAGCTTTTACTCTGCTAGGAAATAGTCCATGTAGATATGCTTAGAAAGTATTAGGTTTGAGCTAGTGCAGTGGGATATTCTATATGCAAGACTGAGCATGGTGGCAGCCAAATTAAAAATGGAGTGATGTAGTAATTTATCAGCTGTAATTGTTGAGTTTTGCCTAAATGGTATTGTCAGGTGTTGAGTTTTGTTACCTGGCCATATATTTCCCTTGTTTGTTCAGTTTTGGAAACTGTGAGTAGAAAGAAACAAAGAAAATTAGCTGATGGGAGAGAAAATGAGAGAAATGGGAAAAAAATCCCAAACAATAAAGTTGAAGGTTAAGAGCTCCAAAAAGAGGCCAGATCCAAAACAGATCTCATCCATGAGCAGATCTCAAGCAAACTGGCCTTTTCATTCCCTCTGGTGGGACGTGGAGCAGACAGTTTTCCTATCAGAAACTGCAGGACTTGTTTCTGCTGTCATAGGGCTTTGTAACAGGAGTTTAATCAGACACACTTTTGCAGAGGGAGGGAAATACCAGCATTTGTTTGTTGTTTCTTTAACTTTCAGCAAGGTTGCATGGGGTGCAGCTAACTGCTGCTAGCAGGAGCTAAGCCCAGCCGTGTTTCACACCAAAGGAAGGTTACACAATGCTGTGGGTGGCAGACTATTTATGGGAGGCCCCCTTTGCTGCGGACTTTGCTTGCATCACTTCCTGAAATAGAGATTGACTGATGTGATATATTCTTACTTTTATTTGCTGAGGGTTTTTTTCTCAAACCACACTTTATACTTACATGCTGTTTGCAGAGTTGCATTTTGAACAGAAGATCATGAAGGCTCAAATCAAGGTGCACTGTATTTTAACATGAGCTCTCCCTGATCCCTCTTTTCTTTTTCTGTTCTTCTGGCATCTCAGAATGGAAACTCTGCCAAAGCACTGAATAAAAAGGGAACTATATTCTCTGCAACATTTGTCATAATTTTAATTCACTTTACTTTGGGCTGTCCTCAACTTGTGCTTTCTTAATGTGCTACAGATTTCTGAGTTGACAGTGGGCAAGGGTGAGGAGCCAAGAGCTGGTCAGCATGCAGCTAGGGTTTTAACTCTCAGGAAAGTGTAGGAGGTAGTTTAGAATTTAAGTTGTTTTGTCGTTTTTTTTTCCATGGGAAAAAGATACCTCTTCTCTGTCCCTTGTGCATGGGAGAAATGTGAAAGAAGGGAGGTCTGGCGATTTCCTGCTTTCCTACTTAGCAAACCCATGACAGCCACTGTCAGTGTCCTACCCTTTAGCCTACTGTTTACCAGTCTCTGTGTATTTTTGATGAAATTATTAACAGAAGTGAATTTAAATAGAATATATTGCACACTCAAATTCAATCTCTACCAGGACTAGAGAGGAATGCAACTCTAGGAAATAGTGGTTTATTATGTTTGGTGCTTCTGCATAACATTATTTAATCAAAAGCCATTTGTTTCATCAAATAGTCTTGATTATGTTTTTCACTATTTATGTGGACTAGTCAATAAGATCAGCTTTGAGAATTAGAACTTATTCTTTCTTGTGGTACAACAGGGAAGGGTATGGGATGACAAAATAGACATGGCTCATCACTCAAAACAACTCATCATCTGCGTGGTATCAGTGCTCTTATGTGTAATAAAAATACAAATGTACTCTTTCTGTAGTGGTTTCAATCAATATATATAACTTCTTATTTTCAACTCATGTGTAGCTAATGAAACATCTCAGAATACTATTTCCAACATTAGGAAACAAAACCAAAAAAAAATAGCAATTAACTCTTCCTCCTATATAAACTGCATTTGGATTATCCTGTTTAATAGGCAGCTTTGGACCTGCGCTCTGTGATTTTATCCCACCTATTTTTCTTAGCTCTTTTGAACTTCTAAGTCTGAAGTCTGCAGTTCAGTTAATCCTGCATTAAAAAAAAAAAGGAATAAATCTATTTGTTTCCAGTTTGCTCTCTACTAATTTCATTTAATTCATTGCCTTTATTGTAAGAAATAATTCAATTCACCTTTTTGATCCCAATCAAGGTTTTTTTGTAGGTCCTCAGCATATCCTTTTCACATACATCTTTCAAATGTGAAAAATTTGATCCATATCAAATGTTACCATACGGGAGCTGGCCAGTATCTGTTGCTTAGGACATTCCTACCATTGTTTACAGTATTCTCATTTGAATAGTGGCACAGTCATAAATTTTTATTTAATTTAGCTTTTGATCATTTCAGGCCTTTCTAGCTGAGTATGTGCAAGGTATTTTTTAGATTACCTTTAGAGATACATGCATCTCCCTGTGTCCTAAAGTGGACAGCTGTCTTACAGACATAGGTTTGTATTGCACAGTGATGACCGGGTCCCAAATCTTACGCTGCCTGCTCTGAGATGAGTATGCATTCAGAGGATGGAATAGTGACCTTCAGTTAAGGAAATGGTGGATCATTAATAGTCTTTCTGGCACTAAGTTAAGTCTTTTGCACTAAGTTAACCTGCTCTGAGTTTTGTGCTCCTCTGCTTAATAATTTTCATTTTCACAAAGGCTATGAGATTGTAAAACATAGCTGGTAGGCTATTATATGTATTAATTATAATTATAACTTTAAAATTATTTATTATGGCCTTTTAAACCACCTTTGAGGCATAATATTTAAATGCTTCATTTAACATAGTGAAAATTCCAGGTCTATAACAAGGCATATTAATCTGCATTCTGTTTTTAATGCTTGTGGTCCTCATTGACCCCTACTGGACTTACAGCCTATAAAATGAAACTCTAAATGAGCAGCACCTGAGAAGGTCAAGGACTGACTCTTTGAAAACCCTTGTTCAAATATGCCAAGAAGCAGGGAGAAGCTGCTGTAGCACTAGCAGAGGAATTTGTAAGAGGGAAGGAAGACTGCCTACAGCCATATTAGGGCTGTGGAAAAGGCATGATTTTGCTTTTTCAATATTTTGTATCTGAAAGGTCTTGATTCTATGTTTTATGTTCTTCTGCAGATTAGATACCTATTTAGGCTAAAAAAGAGGTTTTGTTCCTACCTTAGCTCTTTGTTGATAGTGCACAATAACAGCTGCTAAAGAAAAACAGGTTTCTTGCTGCTCTGCTCTGTAATTGTTGATGGAATCTTTCTTATTCCAATTAAAATGAAAAATCATGGGGCCATGGCAAATTTCCCATGTTTTAATGGAGCCTTGCTGAGACAGTTGTGTTTGGTTTGTTGTGTTGAGCAGGGGCTCGTTACTCAATTCCTCTCAGTTTAAGTGAAAGCTCCTTTTGTCCGGGAACAGGAGCTGGAATGCCAACACATGGCATTGTTGTGTCCCACAGGAATAGGTGCTCCCAGCTTCCCTCTGCTTTAAATCAAGACCTGTTGAAATAAGAACACCTCTTCGTAGTGCTGCAATTCCTGAACAAAACGCTTATCAACCTGTCACTTTGCCGTTTTAAAAATACAATGTCTTTTTCCAATAATAGAAGAATGGTTTTGTACAGCATCCCAGGACCTTAGTCTGCCTTATCTTTCCTGAGAATGGTGAAAGTTTCATCTGCAAAGTGCTCCCAAAAATAAACAAGCAAAAATCTGAAAATATTTATTGCACATCCTGCCACTGCACACCCACAGATGCAAACAGTTTATGGCATACTAGAAATAACTTTTGCTTCCACTTGGTGTTGAGATGTCAAGTGTCTTCCTTTCATAAAAATACTGATTTAGTTTCATTTTCATCCAATTAGTCATTATTATAAAAATGTGCTTTTGCACTTAAAAATATTCACCCAAATGCTCACTTCTAGAGATGTTAGTCCATGTTTTGATTGCAATTCTTTTTCAGCCAAGAAAATGAAGAGCAGGAGGTAAAACTACTACTTTGTCTTCTCTTTTAAACATCTTTTGTAGCTTTCTACCTTGCCCATGAAGAAAGAAAAATAAATTTGACATACTATCCACTACTTCCTGGATTGTGTTTCATCTTTCCCTAGATCTGAACTATGCTTGTACAGGTTTGTATTTAGTTGATTATCATAATTTTTTATTTGTTTGTTAAGCTTTTAAAGCAGTGAAAAGACAGTGAAGCTAAATAAAGCTAATGCTAAAACACTGTTATTTGTGGTTAAGAGGGATATTTTAGATAGTCTGCATTTTGCAAAATCTCTGCAAGTGATCATTAATAGTGGGGCTTTTTAAGAACACTCTCTGCTTCTTATAAAAACAAATCAAAATAAGGCATGGGAATCTTAAGCATAATAATATTATGGCTATAAACAAATAAAATAATACTCCCAATTTTGGTTATTGAGATTTAACTTAAAACGTTGAACATACTTGCAGTTGTTGCTAAAATCCACCAATGAGTACAAGAAATTATCTTGATTTCATTGCAATATGGATGAGATCCTTTAGAATTAAATTATTCTGCTGTTTTGGAAAGAATCAAATGAAACTACAAACATCTTATTTAAAAGCTGTCTACAGTTTTCATGTTTCCAACAGATTGCTCAATTACACTTCAAGACCTGAGGGCTCTGTTTATCTGAGTATATTGTATCAGTGGTGGCTTATTTTTTTTTTAAATAAAATTAATTTTTTCTGACCTCTTCATATACTGACATATCAGAGAGGAACAGCTTCAGCACAAAAAAGCAAGAGATGTGAAGGTTTTTTTATTTATGATTGGTTTTACATTTCTGCATTCAAAGGACAGGAGTGGTAATGAAGTACTTTAACTACTTGGGAAAATAATACACGAGGATTAACTATTCAGCGATTTTAGAGGTCATGATGGGGACAGCCTGGGCTATTTCTGAAGTTTTGGAGTTCCCTATTTTCTCTAAAGAGAAAGAGTGTGAGGCTGCAGATATGCAAAATAAGCAGATTTCACCAGCCTCAGAGGGTGATAGGTAAAGTCAGAGGGAAACAAATAAACTGGGAGACCAGAGGATGGGAGTGCAAGCTACTGCTGTGGAAGGCTCTGTTACCCACCTGGGTTCAGAAGAACACTAGAAACCTCAGCACGGCTGCAACAGCAAGAGAGAAGCAGCACTGCTAGGGAGGGAGCAGCAGAAAGGCTGTGCCTGCAAGGAGCAACAGGAAATCCTCCTGTAATTGCACCAACGGTAAGAGGAAGGCTGAGAAAGCTCTGGTCTGCTGCACTGAGGGGAGGAAAGATCTAAACAGATGATGCTGAAAAGGCTGAAGTGTTTAATGCCTTTTTTCTGGAGAGCCCTCTGCAGAAAACATCTGCTACCAGCTGCCTGGCACAAATCACACAAGTGACAGAGGACTAGGCTAAAAAAAAGTGAGCACTTAAGAAAGTTTAAGATTTCCAAATCAGCCTGTGAGAATGTCTCCCAATAGACAACAGTAAGCCTAGATCTGCTATGAGGAATTACCTCATTTAAATGTAGCCAACTAAAAATTTGGCACCCATTGCAAACAATCTCTTTATTTTAGGGGTCCCTGACCCCTTCCCAGTGCTTCCCAGTGCTTCCCTGTGCTGCCCACAAGCCAGGATGCCATTTCAACCCCCTGGGACAACCAGTTCCTGCTCCAGTGACACTGCAGCCGGTCTCCAGCTCCTCAGCCCTGCCCTGCAGGAATACTTAAGATTAAAAATATATTACCATGTGGTCTCACTCTCTTCTCACTAAATATGTGTAAATAAGGAAGGGAAATATCCCCTGACCCCTGTAACAATGCAGATTAAATCTGTTCTCTTGCATGCTCCTTTCCAAAATATCTGTATCTGCCACCTGTTCCCTCTACATCCTGACTTCTGTGCAAAATGATTTTGTTTTTCTAGTATGTCATTTCAATAAAGATATTTGCTCTGCACATATCTGCAATGTTTGTTGTGCTCTTAGAAACTGCAAGAATTCTGCACCTGACAGGTTGCATAATGTGTCTTGGTGAAAGAGAAATATGGTCACTAAGTGCTTAACGTAACCCTTTCTTCTTACCAGCAGCTTGTCTCTCTGCAGTTTCCTTTTACAGGATGAGTTGTAAGTTCCTTTTGAATAGCTTACATTTTATCTCTGGTTGGACATGAAATAACTCCACACACTGTACTGGAGGGAACATGTTGTTCTAATATCACAGGCACAGCTGCTTGGGCAGAGGAGACTATTAACAATGAGGCACTCTGATAAAGTAAGTAGATACCTGCAAAAAAAAGTTGCTACCTCATTAGAGATATCCTATCTTGCAGCACAGCTCTGTTTGAAAACCCATTTGGCTAGAGAAATATGAAATGAAAGGACAAACACGCAGATGATCCTTTTTAATCAGTTTAATTAAAAAGGAAGGTTAGTACTTACTTTTACTTCCTTTCCTTTTAATCAAGCAAAAAATATAATGTAATTTGTGTACCACAGGCAGCCAAAATAGTAGGAAAGGCCCTCTGCACTGTTTTAACGAGCTTAATCTTTTTTTCTTCTGAATGTCATTTGGCATTTGCATTCAGAACTCATATGGACAAAAAGTCCTTAGAAAAATATCCACTGCCAGATCAGCTGGCAGTGTCCTAAACTCTCTCTCCACTTTTAGCTTTGTATTGTCAATGAAAGATACCCAAACAAGACTGTTCATTGGTGAAAAGCTTGATTACAGGAGTGCCATTTGCTGTGACAGTGAAGAAGAAACTGTGATTTGTTTGGGTTTGTAATGGAAAAGTACCAATCCCTCATCAAATGCTGTTTTTGTTTAGCAAAGGTGGCTGCAGTGGCAACTGTAGAAGAACCACTGCAATCTCAGTTTTCTGTTACCCCCGAGGCAGGGAAGAAACCACTAGTACCAGTTCAGCTGCTTCCCAAGTTCTCTGAGTCTGCAGCTGAGTAAGAAGCACAAGCTGGAAGGATTGAGGATATTTATATTTCTTTAGTTGTTCTGAAAGGACTTCTCTTGCTTCCTCACCACGCTTGTTTCATATGATTTTTGATCTTTCCCGATCCAGATTGTTGCTGCTCAAAATGTGTCTTTTCTAGATCCTCCTGCCCTCAAAAGAACTCAAAGCAGTTAGCATTTTACTAACTTCTTCAAGTGTTTTTAAAAGTTATTTAATACAGACAGACTCATTTTAGGTAAATTTGAATCCCAAATGAAAATCAATGTGACAATCTATTTGCCTTTGAAACTGTCTCCAGAATGATGAATAGACAGCTCTAAGAGAGGGAGAGAGAATAAGTGAGAAAATGTGGCTACCTCACATCTTTGTTTACTAAGAGAAAAGAGAAACTTGGAAATTACTAAGAAGAGAAATATGCTATCCATAAGAAAACAGAATGGAACTGGAAGAAACCCCCATGTGCAACTGTGGTACTGGTGTAGTTGCCCTTCCAGGGCTGGTGGAGGGACAGGGCCAGTAGAGATGAGGTCCTTCCAGTCAAAACATGTGGAAAACTCTGTGCAGCAAATGGTGGGTGGCAGCCTTTTAGGGATAAGAGCAGCAAAGAGCGAGGTCAAACCAAATGACATCAAATTGCCTTAATTTCTATGCAGTTAATTATATATTGGGGTGCTTTTTTTCATGGATCCAGAAATTATATGTGCTTCTATGAACTAAAAATTGTACATGTTTAATGAAGTCTCAGTGTGGCTTGCATAGCACTTTAAAAGAACAAAGCCTGTGTACAAAAGAATGCTCTGAGAGCCAAGGTGTAAGGCCCATGAGGAAAAAGGAGCTTTGCCTGCTACATTACTTAAATACTGAATCATTTCCAGTATCATGTGCCAGGTAATCATTCCAGTGCATGTAAGTTGTACCAGTATGATCTGATACATCAAGAGGCAAGAAGCTTACATCATTTGTCTTGATCTTATCAGAACAGAAAACCCAAGTCTCTTTTTTTGTGTTCAGTGCATCATTTCCCAAACTACTTTTTTTGTGTTCCCTTCACAGATGGTTTTTTTTTTATTCATTGCCTACTAAATCCTCAATGCAATCTGTGTGTCCCAGCATAATTCCTTTAGTTCACTATCTGCTGCTGCCTGAGCATAAACCAGAATTTGTTTAGCTGTTGTTCTAGTAGCCTGAAGGCTATTTCAGTCATGGAGAGAGCATTTCAGTTGCCTAACTTGGGAGCCTGATGCTGCTTGAGAAGCTCTGGAGTATCTAAGCCACCCATCAGAGCTGATAACACAAAATCCGTGGGAGACTTACACTGGTTTTTGGGTGGCAGGTAGAGAGATGCAGAACCTTTAGTTCCTGTGATGTTTGGGTAACTGGGTAGAGCCTTAATAGCTGATCATAAATATATTATTGTGCTATGGAAGGTTCAGCTTGAATATAAGCCAATATTCTCATGCCTGTTAACTTTTCCTGGTGCTGTACATCTCTTCTCTGAAAAGCAGTTAACAAGTAATTATGTTCTATCTCGTCTCAAGCTTGTGTAAAGGAAACTCAAATACAGGAAGCAAGAATAATGTTCAGAATTACACTATTACACTGATATTTAGACTTTAATTCACTTGCCAAGTTAGACATGTGCATCATGCAGTTTCTAAGCTTGGTTTTCAGTAGCCATAGAAACTGGAGAAGAGTGAAAATGGCATGACTTATTTCTTCTTTAGTTTACTGATCTTAAAAAGAATTCTTGAATCTGCAGTGCTGTATTATATTTAATCTCAATTTTTTCCAATTTTATTTTATGTCAAGAACTGTATCTAACTTAAAAACATTATCAGGAACCTCATATTTTAGCATCTGGTATTGAAACTGCAGGAAAGGTTCAGTGTGGTACAATTATTTTGTTTTATTATACTAAAACCCAAAAATTGCTTCCCTTGGTGACAGTCCACCCTCTAAGTAGATGTTTTCCTATACTGTATTCCTGCTTGATAATTCTGCCATTTCTCACTG
The DNA here is from genome assembly GCA_034336665.1 of Luscinia megarhynchos. NCBI lineage: Eukaryota > Metazoa > Chordata > Aves > Passeriformes > Muscicapidae > Luscinia > Luscinia megarhynchos. The sequence goes on from CM067564.1 coordinate 33,311,408, forward strand.
CTTGCTACATACCCTGCTTGTCTCCTGCTGAGAATGATGTTTGCAGGAGGAAACAGATGGTGAAGTACTGATGCTAGAAAAATACTTAGCTTGTCTAAGCTGTTCCTGTGGCCACTGAGGCTTATGGAAGTATTAGAACATATATAAAACCTTATGTAGTCTCCAAGCATGACATTTTTACTCATGCTGATCATTATAAAAATACCTTATAATCACAAAATAATTGAGCTGGAAGGGACCCACAAGGATCATTGAGTCCAATTCCTGGCCCTGCACAAGACCATCCCCAAGAGTCACACTGTGAGCCTGAGAGGATTGTCCAAACTTGTCTTGTACTCAGTCAGGCTGTGACCACTTCCCTGGGGAGTCTGTTCCAGTGCCCAGTCACCCTCTGGATAAAGAACCTTTCTCTCTGACACAACTTCAGGGTCCTGTCACTGATGCCTTTGTTTGTTTCTTCTGTTAAGCTTCCTAGATGTGCATGAAAATGTGGTCAGTATTTTTAGGAACAGACTTATTTAGAAATCACAACTAAGTCATTACTCAGTTATGGCTTTGGGATGCCAATTGCCATATCCCATTACTCTTGGATTTACAAATTTAAATCATATTAAAAAAATGAGATATTAATCATACATATTCAAGTATGTTACTGTTACCCCACTGTCTCACTCTGGGTCAGACATTCAGTGGCATGCTCAGTGAGAGGTCCTTGTCTCAATTTTCCTCATTAATCCAGAAGCATATTTCCCTCTATGCTCTTGTGAGATTTGCAGTTTTCCAGCAACTTTAGCTTTTCTGTGCACCAAGCCTATAAAATTTCTGCAAATTAAGAAAAAAATATTTTCTTATGCTTCAACTGAGCCCTGTCCCATGTTATTTTCAACCCAAGAGCTGACTACTATAATTTAACATCTAAATTCTTCTTCTTAGGAAGTACAGGATTCAAAAGATGTTCCTCAAACCGTAATTATGAACCTTCAACAATTCATGTTTTAGGAAAAGTCTCTTGGATCCAGTAGTCTTTTGGATCTTCTCTTTTTGTGACTTTCCGAAAACTCCATAAAAATCCAGCAGCACATTTATATGAGTATTCAATTTCTGTGGTATAAATGGCACTAAATCTGTTTCCTTTTATCCATGTAGCAAACAGAGAGGACTCTGTGTCAGATTTATTATTAATTTATTTAAGAAATGAGTGAATACCAACATCATACATCAGCTTAAAAAATAGTGATAGGCAGTGTAGTGCCTTGCCAAGTAAAGGTATTGTGAAAGTCTAAAACAGGGTCCAACACAGTCCAAACACAGTGTATCTCATTTAATCAGTTTTCCAGACTGATATTTCCTTTCATTTTCTTTTTGAATCTTCATGAGTTTGAGTCTCCTCTTTCTCTGAATCCATATAACATTGTCCTGGGTTCTGTCTGACTTCTTTTGCTTTGTTTGGTTTTACATAGAGATGTGAGGGTGGACACCAAATTTTATCACAATAACTTTAGTCTCAGCATTAAAAAAAAAAAGAAAGCATGCTTTCATTGGAGGCTTTACTGTCAAGTGTTAGTTCACTGGAGAGTTTTCAGTTTTAAACAACAGATACTTGATTTGAGTCATTCATGGAAGGATCCAGCTGCATGAGCACACTGCTCATGTTGTCTTGTGAGTTTCTCACTGCAAGAATGTGATCAGTTTTATTGCTGAAGAGCCTTCTTTGATATTTGTTTTCCCATTTTTTCTTCCCAAATATCCCAGAATGCTAATTAACAGGAATAGAAGCAGCAAGCAAATATGATGGAGGAAAAAGCACTCGATGTAAAGCAACAAAATCATTTGCTCCAGTTGGTTTTGTTTGGGACATGCAGATAAGGGAGTACACACTTTACAGTGAGACATACACAGCTTGGCAGAGGTTTTATAACTGAAATTGCATTATTCCCTGCCTGTGAAGAAAAATCCTAAACAAATCTCTTAAAAGTTCTTTTTGCACCTTTTGGTATCAACATCAGTTTCCAGGACTGCATCTAAAAAAGCTATTGTATTAACATTTTTTCCAATATTTACTTAGTGATAGTTAATTAATTCTATCATATGGTCTGTTTTCCAATGCATATAGTGTTTTCCAACTTTTATATTAAAAAATATTGTTATTTTCTGAGAATATAATTATTCTGGCCTCCAAAAAAGGTTTTCAAAATTTTCCCTGTTTAATGAGAATGATGAAATGTTGGAAGTATTCAAACCCCAAGAAGCTCCTGAAAAGATTTATGGAAGTTAATGTTGTAACTGTCCAGCTCTGGAGAGTTGCCACTTGGAAGGGCCCTGCTTAGACTTTGAACTCAATTTGCCAGCATCATGTCTTTAAAAAGCAATCTTCAGCACTTCAGTTGTCTCCCTGAAACTGTAACACCACTGCACCCGTAAACCAGGGCAGACCTGCATGGGTCCAGGGTGCCAGAGGCATTTGCCACAAAGATATTCCCAAAGAACAGTGAGAACCTCCTATGCTATAAGCATCTTCTGTCACTCCCTTGCTGTGTGTTATGGGCAGCAGTGAGCAAGGGCTTTGTGGTTCCTTTATGACCCAATAATCCTGGCTACTAAAATAGTCCTTTTGAGGCTGCTGCCATCTACACTAGCCTTTAAACTCTGCTATACACCAGCCCCAACAGGGTTCCACAACCAGGGGAAAATAAAGTTGGCCCAAAGCTGATTTTGCACAATCTGGGTGCCAGACTGGGCTCCCTCTTCACCACTCAGATGGTCTGAGCTTGCTTTTGTGCTGAAAAGTTTATGTAGAAATAGCAAGAATGTATTTTTACATAGTGAGCTTGTATTATTTTCTTTTTGCCCCAATTGAAAGCCTAGTGGTAAGGGACATAGCATCCGTGAAATACTGTGAATTATTACATAGTACACACAACCTATAGTATTTTTGGTGTAAGCTGCAGGTTGCTGGATGAATTAAGAGGTTATTAATCTTCTTCCTGTCAAGAGACAACTGAATTTCTTCAGCTTAAAAGCACTACTGGTAAGCTGTCACTGAAGTAACACACTGCTTTTTAAGAAATCCTTGGCTAATGCATTCATCTGTTTTGTGAGGAAAAACATCTGCATGCTATGCCATCCACAAAACCTTATGCACAACAATGCATAACTTGATGTATAACTTTCTAGTACACTTAGAAGGGCTTCTAAGACAACCAGCCTTTGACTTTGGCAGCTTAAACCATTTACTCTAGACTGATGCATGGTCGAAAATAAATCATAGCTGTGTCACAAGCTAAATATCTGGAGTCTGCTTCTCTCTTAGTAAAAACAAAATCTATTCTAGATGTGAATTGCTGAATTTTTAGCATCAAGTAAAAGCTGTAACCAGTCCTAATTTAACTGCCTCTGGGTACTGACCAAATCATTTTACATAAAGATAGAAATGAATGCCTTATGTACTTGTAAGCTGAGATTTCTCTCATTTGAATTTTTAACACAGCATTTCAGATATTCTCTAAAAAATGCAGTAAAATCCTGGTCCCAGTTAATGTAATGGAAAACTTCCTACTGACATTTGGAGGAGCAGAGATTTAACTCATACCCTGAAAGCTGATAGTGACTTTAACTCACTGGGCTGAAACCTGAGATCCAGAAGGAAAGGCATACATTAAATAGATAATTAGTTTATTTCTAGCCTGTATGCCAACAAGCAAGTAATAATGCATGTTTGTATAATTTCCAATGACACAAGGAAAGCAGCTACTCCCTACAAGTAATAAAAGATGCAGCAAATATTTGTCCCACCCAATTTTTTTCTATCTTCAGAAATATAGTCTATATTCTGAAATATTTCATTGACTTCCTGAACCAAGATGGTAGTCACTGCTTTTAAGAAAAATAAATCCTTAGATTATACCTGTAGATAGTGCCCTTCATATTTAATATACAGAATTTTAAACCACACAAAATTAAGTTGGAGTTTTAGTTTTCTTTATATATATACACACACACTACTTAAAAAGATTTGCCTGCATCTGTGAGTATTTACAGATTACTTTTTGAGTGCAAATTATAGAGTAATTGATCTGTTACCAGCTAATAATTAAATGAAAGACAAACCAAGATATTTCTGAGCAGTTTTAAAATAGACTATAGATATATTGGCAGACATTCCATTATATTTTTGTGTCTTTCTCATGGTATGGTCTGTCAAAGCAGAAAGGAAACAAATAATTTCAAGAGTTTTCCCAGATTCCCAAGTGCAATAAGAAAAAAAAAAAAAAAAAAAAAAAGTGGATAGCCAGATACCTACAAGCACTTGGAGATGAAATTACCTGCAGTGAACTTCAAGGGGAGAGCCAACGCTGCAGGAAGGCAGAGCTTGGACGCAGCACAGCCAGGCAAGTCGTGTGCATCTGATTTGCCTGCTCAGTGTCCTGGTAAATGAGGTTGTTAAGAAAGAGAGTTCAATTTTAGAAACAGGGACTCCTCTTGTGCTGATGTGCATCCTGCAGTACATGAAGCAGGGCAGGCACAGGAATGTTTCCAGTGTCCATTAGTTTCTTCACCAGACGAGCTTGGCAAACAGGAGCTCGCAAACACACAAAACAGAGGCTTTGCCTTGTTATAAAGATCTCTGCTCTGAAGCTGAGAAAAATTAAGTCCTTCAGAGGTATTTCCATCCAGAAAGCAGGGTCCAAGGAAGTGTTAGGCCTGTAGATCTTTCAGGAGCGACATTGGCTCATCTCACATTAATATTTTTCTCCCCAAGTGCTCTGTTCCTATGAATAAGTCATGTTTTACTTGGGAGAAGCCTTTCTCAGTCACTGCTCTTACCTCCAGGGCCCAGCTGCTGAAGAGCAGTCTCTGGCAGACACCAGATCCAGTCAGACCTGCTGCAGGATGGTGGCTGAGTGCCAGAGGAGCCAGGGCCAGGGGTGGGAGAATGCCATGTCTCCACCAGGAGAGGGAAGGAAGGAGGGATGGGAGGTAAAGAGTGTGGGACAGGCAGGCAAGGCATCACAGGGGTGGTTTATCTCTCACAGGTGTAGAAATACAGAAATAGACTCTCTGGGCTGTGCTCCTCTCAAGCAGTCAGTGGTCTTCCTGAAAGGAAAAAAAAAGAAGAAAAAAAGTCCAGATAGGTGAGCTGTACCAGAACAACTAACAATTTTGTAATAAATAAACACTAGTCCTCAGCTGATAATCATAGTAAACAGGAGAGTGTTTAGATAACCCCAGTCTCTTTCTTCAACATCATGCTATAAATGAGGTTTTTGGGGAAAGGAGCTTTTCAAGTGAAACAACACTTCCTTTGTTTAATATTAATATTAGAATTAGCCATAGGAATTTAAGTTATGTCAAAACTTACTCCATCCTTGAAAGAAAATGGAAAATTAAGTTTTAGCACTGTTAAAATATCATAAGTAAAATGGCAGCCAAAGATGTTCAATGATCCCATGGTCAAAGAAGATGTTTAAAAAGCAAGTCCCAATAGCTACTTTAATTAATGTTCATGTCTTGAGCCATGGAAGTTAATGGTAAGATTGCTGTTTGCTTGAGTGAAAAAATATTCCTCAATTTGCCATGCAATTTCCTGGTCTAGGGATGGACAAGATCTATGGGCTGGAGCTAGTCAATCTGGTCATCTTAGCAATTTTTCAGTAGGTCTTGTCCTGTTGCAGCAACAAATAAAGATTTAGTGGGGGAAGCCACTTTGGGAAACTTCCAAATCTCCTACACCACCTCTCCTTACCTGCCCCTACTCACTCCTCTCCCCTCTTCACAGCTTCACAGCACATACTCCCACATCTGCTCCCTGCAAAGACCCTTTCAAATAAATCTGGCATACATTCACCCTGAATGCAAAGGCAAGCCATTGGTTCTCACTGAACAAAATATTTTATCTGAAATTACTTGTTTTCAGGAAAAAAAACAACAAAACTTCCACGTAGCTACAAGAAAGTCTGCACTTGCTTGTCTTTTGTCTGGAAGCTGATAAAATAATCTTCCTGCTTTCAGAATCTCCCACAACATGTCTATGTGCTTTTCTCTTCACTTCCAAATGATCTCACTGTTTTCTCTCCACCTCATAATTAACCAGCAACCTCTAATCATTATCTTTCTGTGAGCACACAAACATAGTCATCAGTGATTTAATGTCACAATGGAGCCTCCTGAAAAGATTGCATAGAAAATGTCTTATACTGTGCTGCTTTTTATTTTACCCTTCCAATAACCTCCTCTTAAGGAAGGTCTTATGTCCCTTGCTATTCAGACACAAGCACACATAATGATGTATTACTATCTTTAGACTATTATGGCTCAGTTACATGTTGCTTTAATGACACACACTTAATTGCTTTCAGTCAGGATCACCAACCTCTGCACTCTCAGAACTACTGCAAAGTCATTTTGTTACTCACTTGAAATTGGAGAAGCAAAGTACATACTCTGGGTATCAAGGATGGGGCCAGTCTTTGGGGCCAGGCAAGAAAGCACCAAGTGGGTTTCTGTTTGGGCAACACACACAGGGTGTATTGGTTTTCTACCATAGCACTGGAAAACAGTCCCAGCAGAGCTTGAGATTGTGAACTAAGCTGTAAAAGAAAGAAAAAGCTTTTTGAATATCTTTTACAATATTTAATTGACTCAAACAAATCAGTTAAATGGCATCATAGAGGGAAAATGTTACCTTCATATTTAAGGTAAGTTTCTTCAGCTTGCATTACAATAACGTTTGTGATTTCAAATGAATAGCTGGTGTCATAGGAGAAAATGTGCCAGACAGAATTTATAGAATGTAAAGCAGATAAGACCTTTATGTTAGCTTTTAAGTAGAAACATGTGATTTCAGCAGTACTGTTGATGTTAACAGAGTCAAGGTTATGAACAAAGGATAGAATGAATAAAATAGGTTTACAGTGTGAATCACACCACTGAGTTCACGTTAAAAGGAAGCAGAGATGATATATTTATCATCATAATGTGCACTTCATGACTCACCCAAACTCAAAAAAATAAAGTATGTGAATGATTAGGCAATGAAGATAGGTGTTAAGGAGGGAGGGACAATGGAAAATATTATTAAGCTTATAAAAACAACTTGACCTATTCATTAATTTGAAGATAATATGTTGCTCTTCCAATTATCCTAAAAATAAACAGAGGGTTTGGGTTTTTTCTCTGTGAAGGACAATTCCAGCAATTTGGATGACAGTCAAATATGTTTGAATGACAGGCTGCATAAAATGATTTAAGGCTTTATTTGGCACATACTTTTCATGTGAATCAGTATGCTTATTTTTATTATGATTCCTCACCTTCATGCTTGTAAGGCCGTAAATCCTATCTTTATAGTTCTGAAACTGGATGAAGAGTGGCAGCTGTAACATCTAAAGCATCAAGCTTAACTCATAGTGTAAAAGTCTTTTCTACCAGATCATTCTGAATGTTACAGTTTTTGTTGATTTGGATTTTTTTTTAAACTTTATTTTACATATAACTTAAAAAGGTCAAATGCTTGAAAACCATGCAACAGTATGTAGTTTATTGGTACTTCCAGCTCTAAATATTTCTTGGGTTTTTTCTGTTTAGAGCTGGAATTGTGGTTTTCATCGTCTTCCTATTTCAAGTTCTCATTGCCACTGGTCTATGTGGGGCAGGACTACTAAAGAACTTCCTGGCCAAATGTAAATATCCCAAATAGGATTCTCAGTTGTTGAGCTGGTTATCTGGGTTTCCCTTCCAGTCAGAGGAGAGAAAGAAGGTCTTACAAGGTTCAAGTAGTTTCATCCAGAGGTAGGCATTTGAAAAAGCCTGAGTTAATCGTGTCTCCAAGCACCTATTTCTTTCTTCTGTAATGAAGAGCCATGGGAAACTGGCTCAGGGGTTCCTGTCTGAAGCCAGGAGAGATGAGTTCCACACAGAAAGTCTGATCTGAGTCTGAGTAAGTGGGCAAAAGGAACAGAGGGAGGGCACAGTAAACATATCTCATGGTTACAAGGCATGGCTATGTGATATGCATGGATTTGACAGGTCAAATTCACTTGCCTGTTCCTTCCAACATTTATAAAACCAGGATACAGATAGTATGAGAGAGATGATCAGGAGGAAGGGAAGTGTTAGAAAGCCACATATGGAAATGCAGAGGAGGATATATATGAAATGTAGGCTGGGAAAAAAGGGTGATGGGGACACAAAGTGTTAGGGAAGATCTTATTTGGTGTCATCATACAGGGCTGATAGTTTCATGGGGTCTTTTTACCCCAGTCACTTCAACAGATGTGCAGAGACATAGCTGAAGGAATCACATTGCTAGGTATGGAGAAAGCAAGGTTGAATGAATCCATGTAGATATGATCAGAGTTTCTCTGAACCAAAATTGCACCTCTGGCTGTTAGTGTTTCTCACTTGCACATCTCTGCTTACTCAGGGATCCTGGGAATGGTAAAAATGAAAGTCCCAGGACTAGTGCTGTAAGAAATCTTCTTGGTTTTTTCATAACCAAGAGAAGCCAGAAATCACTTCCAAACACAGAAACACAGTTTTGGGAGATTTCTGAAGCAATAACACCAAGATGCATGTCAGTTTAAGACTATATAAGTATAAGCAAAGCTGATAACTTCCAAAGGATATGGCAGCCATTGTTGAACATGTTCCTGCTTCTTGCTTATGGACATCAATATGCATGCTGCTGCACAGAGAAGATCTTTAATCCCATGCCAACAAACAACACCAAACCTATTTTGAAAAAGCCAAGTCACCTCATTTTTACTCAGTTCTGCCTATTGTCAAAACTAAGTACAAGAAAGAGAAGTGCCCTGAAAAGCCATTTGGAAACCTTATGGTAAACCATCTCCAAACTTGTGATAAAAATGTTTCCAAGACATGCATCTTGCTGATGAATTCAACAGACTGCAATTGCTTTTCTAATCCAGATATAATTTGGATTATATCATCTGGATAAGATAGAAATTTACCACATAACAAAGAACCTAGCTGTATTCTGCAACACTAATCATGCTGAATAACATCAGATTGTTAGAACACTGCTACATTTTCGAGGATCAGTATTTGCTAGAGTAATCACAGGAGAAGAGGGACAAGAATAAATGTAACTTTTAATAAGCAACAATCTGGAATCTCTTTATCTAAAAAGCTTACCTGGACAGTATGAAAAAATCACTATCCTGGGATACTAGGCACAGAAAGATTCAAACTGAATTTCTTTAACGAATATTAAACTCTTTTATGCATTTCAGTTTATTAAAAAAATTAATTGAAAGCAGAAACGGCAACTTTAAGTCATGAGAGGAAAGGAATTCATTATACATAAAGTTTGACCTAGAGATCTAATTAGCATAAACTACTGATGAACTCAGCTGAAAACCTTTTATAAACTGCTGGGTTCTCCATTTAATATCACTAATAATAACTAATTAATTAATAATTAATATTTTTGGTATCATGGACTGACTTCTGTTCACTAAAGTAAAAAAAATTAATCCTTTCAGAGAAAAAAATTAATTTGTCAGATTAACAAAGAGTAGAGAACAGAGATAGCTAGACAAAACTACTTTCTATACTTCTTTTAGGAAAATAATAATACTACTCAATAGCATTAGCAGGAGTCACAATTACTCTGCTGATTCTCTGGCTTGAGAGCTAAGGGACCGGTTTTAGACCCCAACTGAGTGGGCTAAAAGTCCCTGGCTAAGTGTCCCAGACATCGTGTGTAATTTTCTGCAAATCTTTGCAAAAGTGGCTTTTTATTTCTAATTCCTTGGTTGCAGAGTAGTTGGCCTGAATTTCAGACCTGCTGGGTGCATACAGATCCTCTTGACTCTAATAGAGTGCACAGCAGTCTTAAAAATTAGCTTTAAGGTGTGTCAATTTGGTTAATCAGAATTTAAACAACTCAAAGAAAACGATTTCTTGGAAATGTGGGCTCAGTCATGCTGCCCATTTCTAATTTTGCAAAATGGACATAATATTTTCCATTAATTGCTTAACAAGAAGCTTGTCATAAAATGACTCTATCCTATGTATTTAAATGTGAAAATATCAACAAAAAGCATGGCAGGGGAGTAACTTAAAAACATTTTAGATAGGCAATTGCACATTGATTGCTGCATATGGAGACTCATTCCTTCCAGGTTTTGGTAATAAAAACAAAGTATGTGTGAAAAATTACTGTAGGGCTCTGCTAAATCATTTATCCACAGTGTTTGAATACTGTTTCCCATAAAGGAGCAGCAGCACTGTCAGTCTTGTGACTACAGTACTGAGGAAGGTGAAAGATAGTATCTTTGGAATGAATTTGGAGAAATATGACTCATCCTTTTTTGTGTTGCTTGCCAAGCTTACCTTGACATTTATTTCTTTGTTGGAGTGCAGAACTTGTTTACAGAAGTTTCCCTCATGCAAATGCATCTGGATTTCCTCTGAACTGTCATCATCCTGCAGGGATATTCAGTCTACCACCTCATGGAATTTTCTTTTCTCCTGACACTGTTAAATGGTAACAGTGGGTCTGAATGTTGCCAGCATTCATGGCAGCCTTGTATTTTGAAAACTTCATATCCCAGTGGGAACTCTGCAACATCACCCTGACTTTAGAGGATGAAATCAAAACTTAGATGTGAGATGGTTCAGACCTATCTGGGTGGCAATTTTGCATCTCAGGACATTCTCAAATGACAAAACACTCCTGAATTACTGAAAAAATTGTGATTGTTTTACATGGTTTACACAGCTTTATTATTTAGGTCTGGTCAGTATGAGAAGGGCTGAAACCATGTATTCCTGATCCATTTCAATTCAAAGCAAAATGCATTTGTTTAAGCAAATCACTACTGATTTTCTCTGTACAAGAAATACATACACAGTTAGGGATCACCTCTTTGGAGAAGGAGAATAATTTTTTAAATTCCTCTTTTACTGCAGTTCATGTGATCACACAACCAGATCAAAACTTGGTTCAGATTAAAATGGTAATAAGCATATAAGCATAACCAGCTTTAGCATTGTTTATACCTTCTGCACACACGTTCATGAGGGGTTTATATTCTAACCAGGCAAGCCTCTTAAATGTAGGTAGATTCGTGCAGATTTTACAATCCAGGCAAACTACTCTGGTGCCATACAAATCAAGGCAAGTCTGCTCACCTTCACAGGCACTGTTGTGCAGTCACAAAGCAGTCACATCACAATACTAAGGAAGCATGTCCATAGTCTAAAGGATACAGATCTCTAAAATGCATTCTGTTAGATACCTACCTGTATTCACAGGTATGTTTTTTACTTTGCCAAGCACTTTTGTCTTGTGATCACATTAACAAACCAAACCCTTGTAGATTATTGCACATTATTGAAAAAATAAAATATGCAATATTTCTCTCATTTAAACAGATCACAATTCTCCTGACAGAAGCATCTAGGCATTAAGCAACATAATTCACAAAATAACCTTTACTTCTTACTATGTCATAATTACATCTGAAAAGTAACCTGATTTTTTCCACAGCCTCTGTGTTACTTAGCAAAACTATTTACTAAAACCTATTTCACATTTATAAAATGAAAGAGGCAAAAAAGTAAGAACTATATCATTGCAAGAGCAATCTTCAGTGACAGTATCATCAGAGGCACATTATATTTGCAACTAGTTTAAGGAGATCTGAAGCTGCTATAAGATATAATTTAACTGAGATAATTGTAGCATGGATTGTATCTCCAGTTATTTGTTGTGTTTGGCAAAGATGACTATGTATTTTTAATTTCTCTATTTTGTATACATCTGTTTGATTTTAATGTTGTCTGTAATTGACTACTTAAGTTGCTCTTTATTTAGTGCTTTTGCTGTATGGCTGTGAGCCAAACTACACAAATAAGTAAACAAAGGAGCCCAGAGGGTTGTGTGAATATATGTTATCTGACAGTCCTCAGGGACCCATGCTCCAAAGGGGATATGGGGGTTTTTCATTTTGTTTTGTTTTGCCTTTGTGAATAGTGGTACCAGATTTCTTAATTTTAAACAGAACCACCCACTTTGAAGAAAATTATATGCATAATTTGGGTTAATTTTTTAATGTTTATCCAGTGTTTCAACTCTGAGAAAGCTAATGGGGAATGATAAGGAGCTAGTTTAAGGTGTTTTACTTCCTCAGAGTTGTACCAAATAGTTTTTAGGTAAGGCTTGCTCCCATCTCTTTCTATGCTAAGCTTCTCCCAGAATCTATGGGGTATCTCATTTTTGTATGTGAGATCCTTCTCTCACTTTCAGCCAGGTAATTAGAAAAACCTTACTGCTAGGGAACCACAGAGATTAAGGACTAATTCTCATTTGTATTTCCTTCCAGTCATGATCAAGTCTCCATCATCATGTGGCTTTTTCCTTTAAATAAACTGTTCAATGCCAGAAACATGAAAATATCAGAGTTCTGGCAAGACTCTTTCTACATTACATCATTAAAATTTTCTATTCTGATTAAACTTTTGGGGTGAGATAGTTCACTGTGTGTACTGATGGATCTTGATTTTTGGATATGGGATAAAACCAGCTATTCCATAACTCTCTGGGTGTGGTTTGTGCTCGCTTAGGGAAACAGGAAAAAGCAAATGGAGCTGGTGCATGCTGTGAGGGAGACTCACACGTGTGTGCTGTGTGGGGCAATGCTCTCTCCAGAGTGCCAGCTACTGGGTCCAGTGAGAGACCTGACATCTGTGAGGAATGGTCAGCACCCAGACAAGACAAAGCAGTAACAACAACCAAAAAATCATTTATGCACATTTGTGCATGCTGTTTTGCTCATATGCATTAGGTACATGTACCCTTACAAAAAAGGAAAGCTACTGTTTAAAATTATTCCTGTGTACCATGGAAGAGAGAACCAAATCAGAAAGTCCTTTCCCAGAGAACATGGCCACAATCCTTGACAAGGGATCTTCTTCTTCTTCTGCAAGAGCACTAGAGCAGGGTATATATTACGTCACACAAGAGATTCTCTAACTTTGACTCAGCCAGCTCAAACAGAAATAAGTCAGAGTACTGTGCAGCAAAATTGCTAGCTGAGGCACTAATTGGAACAAATTGCCCTTAGGGGGGAAATTAAAAACAAAGGGATAAGCTTCCCATGATCTTTGCACTGCTGTATCCATTTACAACAGCAAGTTCTCTGTCACAGGGGGCAGGAGCAGCAGTGGGCTCTGAATCTGCCATGAAATCTAACGGGACGCAGCAGGAGCCACGGGGCCACTCTTCAGGAGGGAGAGAATGAAACTGCCTTCGAGACTTGTGTTCTAGGATTAAATGACAGGGAAAAAAATACTAAACCTTTAGGTTTCTCATTCAAAATAGAGATGATAAAGAGCCTACTATAATAAGAGGACGTTTCCTGAGCAAGGAACATACTCTAGTAAAGCAAGAAACATTGTTTGGTTTCTTATGTTCCCTGGAGCAACTTGCAAAAAATATTTTTGCATCTTCTACTCATATAATTTCCCACTGTCAAAATGATTAACTGAGACCAAGAAATTGCATCTTCTTCTGACACAGTCCCAAAACCCAGAAGTACACAGAGTATGACTTGTGGGGCTAAAATGTACTCTGGGAACTTTAGGCATGGTTAGCCTGCTACATTTCCATTTTGCTCTTTTTCAAAATCTATTTGAATAATGTAGCTGGGTGATTCTACTCCACGTGAACAATGCATTCTATTTTTCTGGGAACAAAAGATAATTTTTTGTCTTATTTCCTGTTTTCTTTCTTGAATACATGCAAGTTTGTAGTGACACTACATAGATAATTCAGCCTATATTGAGTTCCTGTATGTATGCAATGGTAGTTCCCATCCTTGTTTGTTTACTCCTGAACAGCAAAGAACCAGCTACTAAAGTCAGTGTGATAATGTCTGAGAGAGAGAGTTCCATTTTGATTTTTTTTTTCCATTCTGGAATCTGTTATCCCAGAGGTGCTAACACTGTTGCTGTTGGGCTCAGCCTTGGCCAGCACTGGGTCTATCTTGGAGCCAGCTGGAATTGGCTCTGTGGGACATGGGGGAAGATTCAGGCAGTGTCTGACAGAATCCATCCAGGAGTCCCTCTGCTACCAAAATCTTGCCAAGCAAACCCAATACAAGGCCATACTGAGAACATATCTCTATTCATTTGCCTTGGTTTTACATTCTTACATAAACAACTGCTGTGGCCATGACAGGAGACAGGATACTGGGCTGAGTGGACTCTTTGGTCTGACTCAAACTCATTATTGCTCTTCTATATTCTTCTTATGACTTGATTTTCTGCTTCATTGACTCAATCTCCAGTCTGCAGGGCCCATTACGTTCTTATAAAGGAAATTAGGTAGACAAATTATTCTTGACAATTCCTCAAGGGCTGCTACTCCTTACTGCTTGCTTTGTTATCCTCTCAGGATGCATAGAGGCAGGCTGGGATACCTCTTATTTGCTTTTGTCAATCCTTATTTTTCCTATGACAAAAGCCAGTAGACTTTTCTTTGCAATAATTCGTATTTAGCTTCCAGATGAAAAGTGCTAAATTATTTCTTGAATACTTGCTAAATTCAGTAAAGATAGATCTGATGCCTCAGCATTTAGTGGCCTGTTTGAGTTGTTTATCTGAAAATGATGGTGTATGAGTTACACTGGAAAGCCTAAATTTTACAGCAGAAATGTGAACAGCATCTTTGATCATGATGTATCAGAGCAAACTGTGACATTTGCTTCAGAAGAGAAAGTTACTAATGTTGCTACCATCTTTTAACCCAGCCTTTGACCTACATTTCACAGTTGCAGCACTCAAAAAAATACTTCCAGCCACTTCCCTAACTGTTGCAGAAGAGGCAAATCAGGAATCATAAGAACACACACAGTACAACAATAATGGATTTAGTTCTGATTGAAGGGTCAGAACATTTAGTTCTGACTGCTATGGAGATGCCAAATCCCACACTGCAAGTACCAGCAATACAAGGTACTCCATTCATTGGTACTGCTGACATGGCCTTCTTGCAACTCAATCACTTTCATAGCTCAAAAATATTTCTCATTCAAAGACAATATTAGGTCTTCAAAGTCCTCATATTAACTGTTGTTTAGATAACTACAAGATTTTTAGACATCTCTTGCCACTGCTTTAAATAAGCCATCAGTAATATTTTTTATTGGCTGTTTTATTAGCTAATTTAACTTGTTAGTTTCTCATACCATGGTAATTATGCAGCTTCTAAAAGCACCTGGAGAGAAAAAGAATTTCAAGGAAGTCATGGTCAATGGGAGTTTATTTTACATTTTTAAATAGTTGTTAATTCTTTGAAGCTCTAGCTAGATCTGTGCAGCTTTCTTAAATATTTCCACCAGGTCTCTTTGTGGATGAGTATATGGCTTGACAAAATACAGGTGAAATTAATGAAATCTTGGTGAAAATATGGTTTTATTCTATATCATTAAATTCTTTAAGCATAATGTATCCCTAGGTCTAAGCCCATGAGAGAAATCTCTAGGCACTTCTGCCAAGAATCACAAATTGAGGTGATTAACATCCCATGCCATTTTTTTTCTTTTTCATTATAATTTTTCCCTACTCTTATCTTGCAAAGTAAATGCAGAACTTATTTATATCAACATTGTCACTAATTGCTTGATGGTGCCATGTAGTATATTATCATAACCTATAAATTGGTGTAAAAATTGTAAGAAAACCACATAATTCATTAGAATATCCCAGATTCTGAATGGATCATTTTTCATTGTGCAGCTTTAATAAAATTGAAAAGTTTAAGTCTTTTCATTCGAAAGGAAAAACTGGATGAAGGGAAAATAATGAATGTTTTTTCTGTAAGTTAATGATTAAATTTTAAAAATTGAATTATAAAGTTATATATCCTTAGAATAACTTAATGAATCTCAGGTGCTTTTGAAACAAAACAAAACAAAGCAAAAACGAACAAACAAAAAAACCAAAGCAAACAAACCAAAAAAACAAACCAACTTCTGGACCCACCCAGAGTCCTTGGATCATGTCTCTTTTGGGAGGTTGATTAGCCAGTTCACTTTAACTTGTTTGTTGTTTTAGTTTTATTCAGTTTACCTGAAAGTAGAAGTATACAATATAAAAAGCAGAAATGTCACTCTGTTTCTCTTTTGTTTGTGTCTGTTTTCTTTGTTGCTAGACAACATGTTATTTTTTAGTTGATTTCCCATAATTAAAAAAATACCGCTACAGCAGATAATATGAGAGAAAGTAAAACAACATACTGTCTCTTTTGTCCTAATAATGGGAAGATATTTGTCTGGATAAGGTCACAGTTGCTTCTAAGTATAAATTACTTAATTGTTTTCAGTAGGGCTGTTGTGTGAGCTCCAGGACTCGGCAGTCTAATCTAAAGCAGAACTCTCCGTCTTCAAGAAAAATGTTTCTGGGGATGATCTTTGCAGGACAGACTATTAGGTCACCAGGGACTGGGCAGATTGGGTTTTATTAGTACTTTTTGTTTAGTCTTATAAGAGAATGCAGATAATAAAGAAACATCATTTTACAGATACTGATTTCTATGACATTATACTTTTAATTCTTTTGTAAATTTTTGGCATAGAAAAGGCCACTGCCAAAAAAAAAAAAAAAAAAAAAGGATGATATTCACAATAGCTGAATACAGCAGTTGCAAGCATAGTTTGTGAGAATTTTAATAACAGCCTGGGGTTTTTTTAGCTACAAATATGGGTTTATGCTATTAATGTAATCCAAGTGGTGGTAAATATCAGTAAATTTATTAGGTGTACATTCCAGTGGTGCCTTTTCAATGGAAAAGGGAGAGAGTGGCACCCCATTAGTACCATCTATTTCAGCTGAAACCCTGTTGTTGTGTACTCACAGGGCAGCTCCATCCTCCTGGATAAAAATATATTTCATTCCATCTAAGTTTGTATATGGATGGACAAGCCTGAGTGCGCAGCTTAGCAAAGAGCTCTCCCTCTGCATAAACACTCTCTCAAAGCCAAAGCTGGAGGCCAGTTCAGTCAAGATATGTGCTGGTTTAACAACAAATTGTACTTAAGATGCTGTTTTAATTGACATATCTGTGGACAGTCAAACCCCTACTTTAATCTGGCTTGTATCAACCAATAAACTCACAACTTTTGTGGGAAAACAAGCCCTGGCCCTATCCAAATCTTGTTCCTCTGCATGGAGTTTATAGAAAACTATGCACAGGGTGCATTAGTTACAGTGCAATCAAGGATTCACTAGGAGGGAATAAAAGGACTTGTCCTCATGTGAACTCTGCATAGGATGCCTGTAATTCCTTGTGGGGCTTTCAAGGTGACACAAACTGAGGTTATGTTGGAGATGGAGGTAGAATTATAACATAAATTTATGTAAGTTTTAGGAGCATATTTAAAAATCTTAATTAATTAATTTTTTTAAATATCCCTATTAGCTAAATGCTTGCAACAGTCCAAAGATGAACAAATGCCAGTACAGCAAGAGTAAATTTAGCATCCACCACTATGCTAAAATAAAATGTTATCCAAAACATAAGGCACAAGGAAGGGTGATTTCAGGATTGTTTTGTTGTTGGGGGGATGGGGGTTTCAGATTTTCCTCTGGAAAAATAGAATTATTCTCTTCAGGAAAAAAAGAGGGCTCACTTAGAAGCTTTTTCCAGGGCAAGCCATACACATGTACAAACCTACACACAAAAACACAGAGATATATCTACCCTACATAGCCTCAGAGCCAATCTGAAGAAAGCCTGTCCAAGGGGTCTTTTACTGGGCATGTAGGGAAAGCAGGAGCAGAAATAAATATTTGAATATTTGTTCAAAGCCCCGCTGCTTAGCACTGATTTTCAAGTAGCTTACTTCCAAATGCTTGTTGCATGTTTGCATTAAGATGTTTTACTTTCTTTTCTCGTCTCTGTCTTGAATCATGTTCTGCCTTTCTCCTCTGCCTCCATTTGTTTGGTCCTTACACCCCTCCAGCTTTTTTTTGTAAACAACATAGTAAATTTTAATGTGGGAGCACCTATGCCTTCACTTTATTAAGCTTTTGGTGCTCAGCAGTACTAGTATAAACATTTCTGGTTTTGCATTTTTATCTCAATTGTTTAATCTGCTGTCTGTTTAAACTAGACACCAGCAGGGTTGCAGTCCTTAGCAGGCAATCCCATTCCTCCAGTGAGGATGCCTATTTTGTATGAAGCATGTGATGTTAGAAAGGTTTGTTAGTGTATACAACAATGAGACAGCTAGGATGCCATCTATGGTTTTTGTTGGAGCCTATTATCTTACACAGTAGCTACAACCTGATAAGTGTCATTTAAATGCCTCAAAGTTCTTCTTTAGCTCAGTGCAAGATATTTTTATATATGCAGCTCCTGTTATTATCAGTAGGATGTATATCTACTCAGTGCCCTACTCCTGGTATGATACATTAACTAGGAATTTATAGCTGCACTCTAAAAGAGCAAGAATTTCTGTATAGGCGCTGCGGAATATATACTGGGATATCTTGTTTTTACCATGTTCCAGGGAAGAAAATTTGGCAAGCTTACATACCTTGATGTACAGCTTCAAGAGCAAAAAAGGAATAATGTATAGCTGAAATGCCTCACCATCACTGAAAGGCTCTGAAAAGCTGCAGCAGCACATAAATAAAGAGCAACCCACCATCCCGTGCCAACTACGACTTAGTTGGGAAACTATGCAATGATTAAACAATGAAATTAAACACATAGGACCTGGTACATTTAAATATTTAAATGCCACTTTTCATAACAAATCATACTAATGCATTACTGTGAGTCTGACCTTGCTTTAGGATGGTGTATGACACTGCAAGCAAGACTGATAACTGTCTTATGTCAACTGACATTCCTCCACATCTTCAGTTATGACCTGTGTTCTCCCATAAGGGTAGGGCTACCTACATGAGTTCTTGATTATGAAATTTCTTTGTTTTTATATATTTATCAGGGATATGATGGTCATTTTTAAGTGAAAGGAATCTGCTTTCAAATAAGCATAAATTTCAAGTAAATCCATTGACCTCAGTAATGCTACATGAAAATGCAAGTCTGGCTCCTTGAGGGCGTGGCTACTTAAAGGTTTCTTCTTAATATTTTAACTACTACTCACATTACTTTATTGGATAACTCCACGGCTTTTTTCAGTGGAATTATCTCCCCATTATCTGCTATTCAGGTAAATTTCACAGTGGAAAGTTCACTCTGATGTCCTTCAGGAAAGAAAGTTTAGAGGCAGGAGAAAACCTCCAGCAGAAGGAAACCTCTGAGCCAGCTGTGTAACAAAGAAAAATATAGCTATGTGTTTCCCACACAAGTTGATACTTCAAAACAGAAAGGACAGTAGGAGTCTATTGAGAGGCGTACAGAACAGGAGTTCTCAATCTTTTAGTGATTTTTTTTGTGTGTCAGCAAAGAGCTGGTTATAAGATGTTGGCTCCTCCTTGTTTCCTTGTCAAAACTGTATTAAAAGATGCATGTAAATACATTAAGTGCTTTCCTAAAATTAATTTCCCCTTGAAAGCCACTGCATGACTGTAACAGCACTCTGCAGTCATTGGGTAACTTGCTGCCGTCTGTTTATGACACATCTGCAGGGTAACAGCTAAGCTCACTTAACTAAGAGGTTAAAACAGCAAGAAAAACAAGGTAACTTGGGGCCTAACTCTGGATAATAGCTTGAGTTCAGATCAGCATTTTCCACAGAACTCAACTCCAGGTGCCAAGCAGAGCTAAACCAGACTTGCACTGTCACTGTCTTAGCCAAGGTTTTGTGTAGCAGGAGGGGGTGGGAAAAAGCTCAGGCTGGGACTATGCTGCTCTAAAGGTCATCCTGCCTTGCAGAGGGAGCCTGCAGCAATACGAATTCCTGAGTCAAGACTGTCAGGAAATGTTTTTTAGCTGAAACTACCTTTGAAACCATGTTAAAAAAATCAGTGAAAATGGATCATTCTCACAGAAGTCTTTTATCACAGGGGCATTTTCTTTTGGAGGGAATTTATATAGATGCAAGTTTTTTAACCAGACTTAATCCTAAAAACATAGAATTTGTGAAACAGACATGCAATAGCCCTTGGGGATTATTATGGTAGCCCCACCCTGACACCTGCACATCTTCTGTTTGTTCAGATATTGCCCCAGGGAAAACATTTGCCCCAGCATGCAAGCCTGAGTTTATAGGGATTTTCTATCACGTATGTTCTGGCTCACCATTCCAACTCTTTTTTTAAAATCCATGTAAGTGTATACTATGTGTGTGCTAAGGCCTACTGACACATCCAGCATCATCCTTCATTCTTTTTCAGTTTTTCCTGTCGGGTGCTTTTATGTGTGTGCACATGGGTGTGTGTATCTAGCCTGACCACCATCCATCTGTCCATCCGTCCGTCTGTTTGTCCAGCCATCCCTCCATCCCTCCCTCTCTCCCTCTCACTGGGACTGTTGGGCAGCAAGGGTGATGGGGATGTGTCAGAGTGGCTCAGGCTGTGGCTCTCTCACTCCTAGGCTGAGAGGTCATGTCCAAATCTCATTTCCTGATGCTGTGGACAGAAGTCTAAACAGTTAGTGGCTTCTTCTCTCGAACAAGATATTGACCTGGGGCTTCTGGATGTCAAAGATTTCAGGGAATATTTTGGAAATAAAGGGGAATAACCCAAATGCCTTGGCCAACATCCCAGTTTTCAGCAGAATCAGCATCAAAACAGAGTGTGATTAATGCTAAGTACATAATGGCTGACACATTTTCCTTTGCAAGCAGAAGGTCTCTTGCAAACAAGCTTTTTATTCTTTCTTTCTGATTCCAGTTAAAAATCAAAACTTTTCTTTAACTGCAGGGCAAGTATTGTAAAATATATTAGTGCTCTAGTGTTTTACAAAGCTTATCCTGACTTATGAATATGTTTTCACTGCCAATTTTAAATTGGTGTAATTTAAATACTTTCAGATTTCCATTCCTCTTAAATAAGACAGCAGTCTGTGGCCTGAACTTTCTTTCTTCAAACTCAATACCACTGCTCTGTTAATCTCTGTAAAGACAGAATGGTACTTCCTGTTCAAAGATGGCATTTTGAGTGTCATAATAAGCTTTTCTCATTCCTATTGCTCTTGAAATTTGATCTAGCTAATTCTGGAGAAGCTTAAATGACCAGGTTTTGTTTTATTTTCAGAATTATACTCTCTCCCAAACTATGTATTTAGAAGATCACTGTGTTTTTGCTAGCAAGCACGTAGGAACTCAGACTGAGGCTCAGACAGTTCCCATACTAATCACATGCACTTCAGACTTAATGCAAAGAGAAAACTCCATTAGAAGCAAATGTTACCATAAAAATGCATCTCAAGCCACACAAAAAATTCACTTTTCCAGGTGGTGACATTGGACTGTGACAGACATTTAGGGCAGTCAGCAGCTGCTGACAGCTCCTGGGTGGGGAAAGGAACATTTTCTGAGACAGAATACCCTGTATTGGAAGGGACCCACAAGGATTATCAAGTCAAACTCCTGGCCCTGAATAGGACCACCCCAAGGGGTCACATCTGGGAGGCTTGTCCAAATGCTTCTTGGATTTTGGCAGGCTTGAGATCAGTGCCTGCCCCTCTGCTTGCCTTGTGACAAAGGAGTTTCCTCTCAATCTCCTCCAAGATGAACAATACCCACTAGCTTTGCCCTTGCAGGAACTGAGTTTCTAAAGAGAGGAAAATGAATAATTAAAAAGGCAGAAACTTGCTCTCCAAAACTGTAGGAAGTACAGAGGTGAAATGTATCCACTTCTGAGATGCACCCTGAGGCCAGCTTGGCCAGCTCTGCAGGCAGCAGCAAGCTGCAGTTGCATCTTCGAGAGAAACCAATGAGCATTGCAGTAAAGTCCTTGCTGTAACACCTCCTCTTTGCAAAGGCAGAGCTCAGCTTCTCAGACACAGTGAGCAGGACACACTTGTAGCTGGCTGATCTTCAAGTACCCGGGGTGTTGGCACAAGGTCATTTACCCACTGTGTTGCTTCTGTCATTGCAGCCTGGCTAGACCGAGTGAACAGGCAGTGCTTCCCCAGGATCAGAGGCATTGGAGAGCACTCTGCACTTCAATGCCTGGTGTGGCACTGCACCAAAGTCAGTCCAAAATACCTTCTTTAGTTTGTGGTGGGACTCATGGGGAAAATTCTTACATATCTGCTTGCACTTCCTATAATTTTCTCTTTTATTTTGCATTTTCTCTGTAAAGTCCATAATGCTTTTCATGTCATGGTTCATTCTCTTCATTAATTTTTATAGAAATACAGGTGATATGCAGGTCAACAGATGTTTTGGTATCAGAGATATATAACATCAGGGGGTTGTGTTGTTTTGGGTTTTCTTATTATTTGCATAATTTCAACAGGAAAATTGTTGAATTTGCTTCCCTTTGACTCCCTGTGATTTAGAAGGAAATAATATCACAACTTTTCTAGCCACAGCCTCCTCCCTACTTTACTAATGGTAGAGAAAGAGCTAATTTTCCAGGGTTGGGAAAATGTCATTGAAACAAGGGGGACACATCATTACTGTGAACACAGCTGGTTAGGAAGACCCATGATAAGTCTTCAGAACAGAACATTTTTCTCATTCAAAAAACCCGACTTTTAAAAAATACTTTAAAAAAAACCAAACTATCTTTTTAAGCTTCTAAAAATTCTTAGAGGGAACATCTCTCTAGATTGGCACATGAACATTGGTGTTGTTGCCAGCCTAACAACTATTTGAGGAACCACCTATTTTTCCTGTTCTTTGTGGAGCCACTGGGATGCAAAGGCAGATGCAAGCATAGCTCGAAGGTTTTGCACTGCTTTGCAAAGTAACTGTTTAATGTGCATTTGTAGACTGATGCTGGAAACACTTCATAATTAGTCTGTGTCTAAGTAAGCCAAAATATTTTTGTTGTGATATTTGAATTTTATATTTTACAGATGATTTGTAAAACAAAAAGGAAAATATTACTAGAAAAGAGGGTAGGGACAAAAATATCTCTGCTGATTTTGAACTGCCAGACATAAAGGCAATTACCAGAGCAGACTGTGGAGATGTGCACCCAAAAGAGGCCTTAAGGGCATGCTTTGATATTATGTCAAAATCACAGGAATGTCTGCTTTGTGCTAATTTGTGTCAGTGTAGTTGGCTTGCATATAGACTTTAAATGAACTGCTGATTTTAAATAAACATGCCAGTTTGGAAAGCCTGAGTAAATCATCATCTGCATAAGAAATCACAGCAAACACAGACTATGTGTTTAAACTATTTCTATGAAGATTTTATCCACGATGAAGAAGATTCAAGGTGTTGGCCATTCTTTCATGGATCACAGATTCAAGCACCATTACCTTTAGGGTACCATGTGGTCAGTATGCTGTGAGTACAAAGTGCACACACAGGTGAGAAGACCTAGTTTGGCCATACAATGTTATCATGTGGCAGAAGATGGCTGTAACCTAGATCATAAAAACATCCATAAAGTACAGTAGAGACTGCCAAGTAAGTTTTAGGTTCTTCTGTGTCCTTACAATTTATAATATGGTCTTTCGGTATTTGAAGGCTGCAAACATCTTGGATGCTTCCTGAATAAGTTTCTAGTCCTTCTGCCCTCTTTTGAAAAGTTACTGCCTTCACTTCTTAGCTTCTGCACACTCTTGACCAAGTTAGAGGTTGTCCTCCTTTTTTCACATTTCTTCTTTCTTCCAGTTAAGTTTCTATACTTTCTATACTTTTCAAGCATAGCACAAGAAGGCCACTGAGAAATATCTGATGAGCAAGAAGAGAACCTTAAATGAGAAAACTCTTTAAAGTTTTTCCATAAGGATATAATTACAAGTATTTAATTTGCTTTAGATGGCTCCTTCAGGACAGTTCAGCAAATCCCAGTATTATGAACACATGAAGGACATGACCAAAGGACTGATGGATGTGAACAGTGATGAGATAACTGCCTATACTTGTGATTCTGACTGATATTTGTCTTGTCAGGATGCCAAAGGATCAGTGGAATAAATTGAAATGGATCAAGGACCTGTGCAATGGGATATTTCAGAGTGATAATACTGCCAGAGTTTCATTATTCCTGGGGTTATTTTGCTGCCAAGCTTATTGCTGATTCTTCTCCACATGGACTGAAGAAGTTCAAGCCTTCTTTCCTGAGAAAGTTAAGGAGCTAGACTTTTAATGGCTTTTTGGGAACAAGGCATTTTTAAAACACTGGGAATTTTCATGGAAGAAAAATAAGGCTTTGAGAAGCAATTGCTGTGACCTTGGGCCATAGAGTTCAAGTCAATAATATGAACAGTCCTAGTTGTAGAAACATAGGCATAGTGTGTGAAGGATGAATCACTGATAATTAATGCAACATCCCAATATGCGCTAAAGGAAAAGGATTAAAAGATAATTCATGTCAGCTAGTTTTATTAAATCAGCAAAAATTTGAGATTTTACCAATCAGACTTCAGATTGCAACATGGAAATAAATGCCAAACCAGGGGTAGTTCTACTGGTAAAATAAGTGTGGTAATACCTTACCAATCTCTACGTAACAGCAGCCACATCATATTTGCTAAATGTTAGCAGTCTTGATTGTTATTCTGACAATAGCTTTTAAAATATGCCCATCTTTGCTAATCATCACCATACCATAGAAACTATACTTATGCATGCAAACAGGCTGCTGACAATCAAATTGACAAGATATCTCTCTGCTTCTACTGTTTGTGGTCTACAATCCACAGACTCTGATACATTAATTCTATCTATCAGAAAACCTGTCTTCATATCTCAGTTTATATAGACATGCTCACATCCACCCTACAGATCCCCTTCAACAGTGCTAATCAGAGAGAATTTTTTTTCTGACTTTCTCTAGGTCCCTGAATGCCTGGGTGACAAAGAGATGGCTGAATGGATGAATCCATTTTAAAGGAGCTGGAAGCAAAATGCTTTCATTGTCAGACTGAAAAGTTCATGCCTTGGGACAGCAGCAAATTATTCTGAAACACTACAAATATAAGAATATTAAGGGTGATTTGTTAGAAGCATATTTGATGAAACATGAGGTTTAAAGATTATTATTATTCAGTCTTTACAGTAAATTTTGTCATGTCTTATTTGCTTCCAAAATAAGTAAAGCAAGCATCTACTTCTGTCCTTTAAAGTGGATGCTTCCTGGATGTAAGATCTGGGATAGCTGTATATATTATACACACCATACACAAATGAATGTTACATAGCAAAGTAAAGGGAAAGACTGAAATTCTCCAACTGCTTTCCATCATTCTAAATGCCAGCTTTAGCAATGCTGAGATAGTGATGTAGCTCACGGCCCAGATATGCAGTAATATTACATGCATTTTAATTAAAGGCAGGGGTCCTCATCCTGCTGAGGATTTGGTCACTGATGCACAGTGGAGCAGGAATAGTGTTAGCAGGCAATCTTTGGTATCTAGAAGCTTCATCTCCAGCTGGGTTTTTATTCAGAAAAGTACTGAGGTTTTAAAGTCCATGCTCTTATCATCCTCACTCTGCATTGGCTTGGTTTGCAGAGTGGGTTTGGTGCATACATAAGATATTCTTTCTGAGGGAAATGAAACTTTAATTTTCACTCCCGAAGTATACCAGCTGCACTGCCACCGTAATTAGAGCAAAAGGATTCTGAACCACATGTATGGTAGGCACCACCCACAATATAAACCTAGAAATAGTTCAGGCATCACAGTAAATCTGATCTAAGGTAGCATATGCATGTATCCCAGGGAAGTGACTGAGTCACAATGGAAGTGGCACTTAGGGACATGGTTTAGTGGTTGAGTTGGATATGCTGGGTAAATGGCTATGTTAAATGATTTTAGAAGTCTGTTCCAACCCAAACTGTGATTCTGTGGTTCTTTAAATGGAGGAATCAGTACCAGCCATTTCCAGCTGCTGATGTGCTCCTGTGGCATTGAACCATTGATGCAGATGTGACCAGCATACAGCAGCATGCAGCCTACTACGGAATATCGAACTGGGAGCCAGATTCTCTAATGACACACATTTCCAAAACAGATCTATAAAGCATGTGATCAACAGTGAAAGCTGTGGAAATACAAGGGCTGTAGCTAAAGCTGTGAATAATAATAATAATAATTTCTTTCAGGTGCTTATCTGCAAGGTGAGTCTCTGGATTCTGCTTCCTTTACTCGTATCAGTTACAAGCTGACATGTATTTGAAAGAGCTTGATTCACTGTCCAGCCATGGACAGGTGTGCATAGAAAATGTAATAGGAATGTTTAAAATAATCCCACCATAAGCCAAGACCTTTCATTCCACTTTGCACTTGCACTTTGTTGATTTAAATGACTGTGAAGTAGGGGATAGTAGATATTAATGCTTCCTGACTTCAGGCACCCCTCTTAGGGGAGCAATCTCCTTGGACTCTATGGTCACTGGAAAGAGAAGGAGCTTTCTGGAAGGCTACTGATCATCTGCCTTTGCTGACAGAACTCACACTGAGTAAACACTCTCTAGCAGAGCAACAGAGAATCATGCCTACTGTCAGTAGAATTAAGATGTCTAAAATGTAAAAGTGCATTAAAAGAGAGAATCAATGCATTTTAATGCATTAAAAATTATGGAAAATCAATTATTTTTATACAGCATGAGATTGAAAATAAACATGGCTATTTCAGGAGAAACTATTCTTAAATCAGATTCTTAAATCTGATGCAATAGAATTTTTAAGTTGTAGAACCAGAGGAAAATAATCCAAAAGCTTTATGATTATTTCCTTTTTAAACTACTTGATAAAAAGCAAACAGGAGAGTCCTTGCTTTAAAAAGAAAAGACCTGGCAAAGCTTCCAGCTAAAGCAAGGATAAGACATGATTACAATCTGTTTACTGGAACATGATAAAGTCATCTGAAAAAACAAAAAGCACTGGAAACTGCGCATTTGTTTTGGATACATATCCTAAACATGCTGTAAGATATGACATTATCTTTTTCATTTCCCTATTTAATGTGAAAAAAACACCAAATATTATTTGAAATTATTGTGCCTTCTTTTTTTTTTTTTATCCTGGGATAAACAAAAATCACTGTCAATAAATTCAGATGATGTTACTATGAGTGTATCTTATGTACATTGATGAAAGAAAAAAAATTATTTGAAGAAAATATCTGACAGAAACAAGCAAATGCAAATAATTCAGCATGCAGGCTAATTCCCTTTACTTAGACTTTCCCATGTGCATTTATAATTATGTAAGAACATGCCATCCTGAAAAACCCATCTCACTACTGAAAATAACAAGCCTTGCTAATACTTTATCAATTTAAAGGAGAGCTGGGGATGAACTGATCACCACCTAAATGACAAAGGCCAAAAGCTTTTTGGTTTGGAAAAGCCAAAAACTGTCACAGGGACAAAAGGCACTTTGGCAAAAGCCCAGTTTCTGTCATACATAGATATAAACATATATATATATATATGTGTGTGTGTATATATATGTATATATCTAAGCAAGCTTTGCAGCTTTCCAGCCAGCAGCAGATGTGCCAAGGGAAAAGGACTCGCATCCAGTTCTGTTGCACTTCACAAGAGCAATGGGTGCTACAGACAGAATTGTAGTTATATGCACTTGGTTGGAATAATACAAATATCTTAATGAATCTCCTGGCAGACATTTCACAGGCAGTGTGCAAATATGTACACAACTGCAGCAAAAGATTTTATTATAATGACTGATATGCATGCCAGAGAGCTAACCCATCTTCTTGCACCACCTTCAGTCCTACAGGTACTGATATGCCCAATTCCAGTTTATTACATCTTTTCATCCCTTTAAAAATTAAGGTTCCTGCTTATATTGAAGTACAGGCCTTAATAAGTACATGCTTGTTTAATTAGTGTACATGTAAGCATATGCACACTTACTAGGCCTTAGAGGCTTCAATGGGACCATTACATGATTGCACCTCATTATATTGATTAATATTGTGTGAAAACAAAGGTTCCACAGATTTCTTTACAGTCCTCCTCTAACTCCACTGAAGTTAATTAATGCATTCCCTTCTAGGTATGACTCTGCAATGACTAGCCAAGGAAGATGACTCTTGCCTCATGCAGACAGCAACTGGGTGCTGTGCCCTTGGGAAGAGGACCCAGCTCCCAAAACAGGCATTACAGCCAGCAGACAGAGGTCATTAGTTGTTGGCAGATAGGGTGTATACAAAAGATGTCCTCAGAACAAGTACAGTGGCTTGAACTCTGTTCTCTGCCTTGCCTCGAGATCTCTGTTATTGTCTTTGGCTTCACTGTTCAGGATCCTGCTGGCATTCACCACCTGCTCATTTGTAGTTCTAGCCCAAGCCATCTGTCCTTTCTGTTGCTCAGTCTGCTCCTTCTCCTGGACTCACCTCATGAATTACACTCCCTGGTTTTCTGGCTCTAGCTGAAGTTCAGCTATGCTTTTGTCAAAGTGCATGCAAGCTTCCTGGTGCCAAACCCTACACCCAACCATATGCCTGCCTTACTCTGTTAGGCTAATGAGCATTATACGTCTCTGGTTCTTGATTTCAGATTGCCTTAATTATATCACCCAGCTCCTGCCTCCACCCAGACTCAAAGCCCAGGGCTTCACTGTGAGTCTTGTAACTCCCATGTCCCATCATAACAGCCTTCATAGACAGGTGTAGACAGACAGTAGCTTGTTTTGCTGGTGCTCCAAGCTGAGCAGAAATGAGCCAGCTTTGGTCTCGAAGCTGTAGCTGACTCCTACATCACCTGAAAGGGAGAACTCTTTTATAACCAGACAAGATATACAGCAGCTTGGATCACAGACAAACTGTATCCATCTCTGTCTATTCTTGCTCACTTAGACATACTGTGAAAACCTGTACTAACTTTTAGGGTACAGATTAAATTTAGATACCAAGTAGAGATACACTGTTCATACAGCTCAAATGTTCGCCTAGACCTTGAGCAGTATCCTCTGTGGAACATAGGTAAATAGAGGCAAGGACCAAGGCAGAAAGATTTCTACTAAACTTTCTAAAAACTGGTTATAGCTTGTCTATGAATGTTATCTATGTTGACCATGCCATTCAGATGAAGCATAGAAATTGCACTTCACTGATTTGTGTCAAGGAAATTCTAGTCTGAAGCACACTTTTTGAATGTGTTGGGTTGACCTTGGCTGGATACCAAGCTTATCTATCACCCTCCCTTCTCAGCTGGAAAGAGGAGAGAAAATAAGATGGAAAATTAATCACAGGTTGAGATAAGGTGGTTTACTAAAGCAAAAGTGAAAGTTTGTGTGTGCAAGCAAGAGGAAAAAAGTATTTTTTTTCTCTACTTCCCATAGTCAAGTGATGCACCAGGAAGCAGGGCTTCGGCATGCATAGTGGCTGCTCCAAAAGGCAAATGTTGTAAATAATGAATGCTCTCCTCTTCCTCCTTCTTGTTTCCTTACCTTTTACATCTGAGCTGACATCTTGTGGTATGGAAGATCCCTTTGGTCAATCCAGGTCCGCTGGCCTAGCTGTGTCCCCTCCCAGCCTCTTGCCCACCCCAGCCTAGTGACGGAGGACAACGCTGGAGAAAACAGCACTGATGCTGTGCCAGCACTGCTCAGCAGTAGCCAAAACAGCAGGCTGCTATCAAGACCTTTCTAGCTGCCAATGCAAAGCACAGTATTGTGAGGGGTGCTATGGGAAAATGAACTCCATCTCAGCCAGAGCCAATACAGTGCCTTAGGTGTCTCTTTGTTTCAGTAGAGTTAGTCTAGACTTCCTCAAATCTGTTTTTCTATAAGTGCAACACAAATCTTACTTCCAAAGTACTAGAATTTGAAGTTTAGGCCTTTATCCAGGTTAGTTACAGTAAGTTTACAAAAGTTGATGATGTGATCCCATGTAATTTCCATACCAGCAGATGAAATATCAACAGATAGAGAAGATGCCAGAAAGATGTGCTTGAGCTACCTTAAAGCTAACTAGTTTGCTACTATCAGTAATATAAGTAGAGTTCAAGTGTAAACTAAGTTAGGCTAGATTTAATTTAGACTGCTGAAATTTTGTAGCTTAAGCTGAGCTCTGTGCTTGCATAATTTGTACCCAACCGAGGCAACACAAACCTAACAAAGACAATGTACACTGGAATCATTAAAGCAAATATTGAATCTAAAAGCTTTCTATTTTATGGCAGCTTTAAAAGCAAATGAAGCATTTACTAACTTCCAAATTGTTTTTAATACCTGAGTACCTCAACGAGTCTGCTTATAAATACTGTACGATGTGAGCAAGGGCACAGTGGCAGGATCTGGCCACAAACGCTTTCAGGCATGTGACAGAGACAGAGATTTTTCTGCTTTAGTTTCTAGGTAACTGCCTGGTTTTGTTTAACTATGTTTTGATTATGGTATGGACTTCATTAAACACTGTATGGGCAATTGGCATGCTTTATATTATATTTAGCTTTATCTCTCTACTTATGAGGACCGCGTGGGGTAATTGCTTCTTTGAGGGCTGATCCTCATCTCTTTATTAAAGCTGAAGTGTGAATCTGTGGGAACATTATATAACAGGAGAATGAGATTCCAGCTCCACTATAATATGTTTAACCTGAATAAATAGTCAGGCTGGAAATTGTCTGTGTGTTGTATAACCCCTTCATAAGTTCATAATTAAATTACAGATTTTGGAACTTATATTGGAAGTAATTTACTTGCATAAGAAACTCCAGTGGGATTCAGAGGGCTATTATTGGGAGCTAATACAAAGTAGGAGTTTAGTACACTAAAGCAAGTAGGAGTTTCTAAACTGAACCTTGGCTGTTTTAAGTGAAAACACATTAATACATCTAGGCATTCTCTAGACAGAGGAAGTGTCTAATGTGACCTGTATATATTACCTACACAATTGCCATTATTTTTTTACAGTTTGCTTTTCTATAGTAGTCAGACCTCCTTTATAATCTTATCTAATTGCAAGTATTGAGGGAGTAGGACCAGATCCTTCTCCTTTTGAAGTAATTGTTTGCCATTTATTTTACTGGGAGTACCACAGTGATTTTATAAAGATATATTCAAAATTATGCGAACTCTGCCTTTTTAAAATATGAGAGCCCAGAGAATTGTAACACAGATATTTAACACAGAAATCACTTTTGTGTTAGTACAAGAATTTTTTTTTCAGAGCACTCTTAGCTCAATCAAAATTCCCACAGCAAGAGAAGACTCAGCATTGGGTGCTATATCTCTAGTAGACTATTATATCTTTATAAAGGCTTTGATTTAAATATTTTAGATCTTAAATTGTGAACAGTGGGAGTGGAAAGATTCTAATTAATATGATCAAAATTCTTTATTCAGCTCCTGAGGTTCAAATACAAACTTAGGTCAGAAATGTAAAATTAGGAATTTTAAGTTATTTATCCCATGTAAAATCAAGATTCAGGTGCACAGCCAGGAATGTTACAAGTTCTTATTATTCATTCTACCTATCAACCCACAGTCCTAAATTAGTAACTGAAATGTTAATAACAAAAATAGTTTAAACTATTACAATTCAAAATTTTATCTTCTAACTATAATTGTATACACAAGTAGTTAATTTTACTCTTATTAATCTAGTTGAAATAAGGTAATTTTTAATCTATCTATCTATCTATCTATCTAGTCATCTGTCTTAAAATGAGTGTAATATAGAACTTTTCTAGGACCAGCCATTACTTTCTTGAGCCAGTTCCAACAGAGGGAGAAAGCAATCAAATGCACATAACTAGAAATCAAGGAATGCTTAATAAAACCAAGCCAAGTGTCTGATCTCAGCAAAATCAGTTTTTAGATTGCAGTGAGTGCTTGAAGTAAAAGTATGCCATAACTGTCATACAGAGGTATATAGTATATACACTATACCCGTGTAGCAGATACACTATTCCAGTGCTGCAACAGGGAAGTGATCACCACCCAAACACACCTGGGATGAAGAGAAAGGTAGAGATAAAGAACAACACTGCCTGGCTGTGTCTGGGGGTGAGTTTCTGCAGGGCTCCTGCCTCACTTCATGCCACTCTTGCTTGTACACTCAGCGTGTACACACTGTGCTAAGTGTGTCCCCTCAAGACTGTCAGTTTTTAAAATTAAGACTGCCAAGAATGAGAAAGTTGTTTTTATAATTTATCATGAAAATTATCTAGCCCTCCACTCACTGCCATGCTTGCACAGAATCCTATTTGCTGGCTGCCATGTGGAAGCAAAAGGAAGTCACATGAAGACAGATCCATTACCTCCACAGAGAAGACAAAGACAGTGCTTGCTTGCCTTACTCAAGTTAGCAGATTTTCCACGTGCCAGAATCCAGGTCCAAAGGACACCAAACCATTAAAGAAACCTTTCCAGACATGAATAAATAATGATTTGATGATCACAGCTGAAACTACAGGTGAGATTTCTTCTAATGGTTGTGACTACACAATATATTCCTGCTTCTGAGAAGTGTGATTCTGTCCTTCCTCAGGCCTGGTCACATACTCCCGACTCTTTCAGGAAGCCTCCTGTCACCCTTTAGTACATTTGTTCTGCTTGCTAGACCAGCAATAAAACTGGCTGAGCCAAGAAGTAAATAGTCTGCTAGTGTAGCCAACTCATTCAGGTGTCAAATGAACACCAAAGCCTGTTTTGGGAAAAGATTTGGGAAGGGCATCCAGAGGTAGGGAATGGGCAGTACAAAAAAAAAAAGGACTGGATTTTCTGTGTCAGTAACCTGGCCTGAATGTCTTCATTATCTAGGGAAACCTTGACTTAGCTCTCCAAGAAAATGCTGGAAAGACATGTATTTCTCCCAGGCAAAGAGAAGGCTGAGTCATATTTCCAAATTATTTAGGAAATAAAAATATTGGCTAAAATCTAGAGGTTACAGCCTTTTCCTCACCCTACACTAAGTGGCTAAATAATGCTTTAGTAAAAAGAAGATGGTTATGAGTTACATAATTTTACAGGTCCCTTCTCAAGTTTTGAGTTACCATGATGAATGGGGGAGTTGCAGGCCAGCACGCCAACACTGGAATGATTAGGAAATGTAATGTCATCAGATGGTGGTTGAAAGTCACAAGCCTATCAAACCAGAAGTCATTCAAGAAGATCCTAAAGCATGCATCTCTGCATTTATGATATAGATGTTAAAGTTTCTGGAGTATCTTATTGTTAGGTAAGTGGCTACTGTAATTTTGCCTCTGATTATTGTCTTAGTTAAGTAACCCTTCTTTTGAACTGATAAGATGAAGCAATTCAATATCTTTATGTCCTTGTGCTAGGGATAAATAGGAGGCCTCCAAAGAAGAAGTCACTTGATGGTTTGGGATGAAGTTGGATCAGTTGAGCTGTACTGTGAGAAGTTGCCTGCAAATGTAGCTTTCCATAGCAAATAGAGGGCTTGTAACAAATACGGGGGAGAGAAAAACAGTAGAAGTGTTTATTAGGACGGTGAACTACTAGAAGAAATGAGCAAGAAAACTGATTTCAGCTGCTTGTTTCTGCTGTTTTCAGAGACACGTCTTCATGAATGTTTTTATAAATAAGCATTGCTGTATGCTAACAGCCAGTCCTCTTCCTTAAAAAACTCCTCATTTTCGTGGCTGTCTGAATAGACTAATGGATGACATTATTTTTGCAGTGATATAGGTGTGTGTCACTTGTGCTATTACATTGCTAAGACTAATCATGACATGAGTGTGCAGTTAGGTCATATGCTCACCAAAACAGAGCCTGTGGGCACCATGAGCAGCAAGGCATACTCCTAGATGCCCAAAATCCAAGCCAAAACAAATATTTAAAAGGAAATTCATATACCTTCTGGTAGCAGAAAGGCAGAAATGTGTCCAGATGTCAATAACTCTTGAGTGTATGTCCATTTGCAGTGTGAGTGAGAAGCTAGAATAGGATGTCTTTAATTTCTATTTCCAAAACATTCCCCTGCAGCCCTTGAAGTATGTTTCCCAGCTGTGATATGTTCAGAATGCAGTTCACAGGGAACAACTTGAATGCATTTCAGAGGGACAGGTCATCCCATTCCCCCTCAGAATTTAAATTGTATGTTTCAGCAGTATGCTCCTCACTCAAGCCACACATATGAATGGGAAAGAAACACTTTACTGTCAGAAATTGCACAGAGATTCATAAAAGCTACTATAAGGTTATGTGACCTTTAGAAAAGCAAAATAAATCAAAGATAGTTGTTCTCAATATCAAAAGGACAAAATGGATAAGTGTCACAGCAGTGCCTAACATTGTGTCTGCATCCATACATATGCAGTATTCCCAGGACTGCAGAGATTGGATAGAAACAGAGCACTTATATTTCTGTTACACAACATATGGCTCAGTTCTTTTCTTTCATTACATGACTAGACAAAACTTAAATTTAATTGAAAGTAAGAATAATTTTATAAAGTCAAATTTATAAATAAGTGTATTTTCCTATTTCTAAAGGACACAGTGTTACTTTTTACTAGCCAACACAACTATTTTTAGCTTAATCCATGTATTCTTGAATTTGTCCATAGAACAAATGCTAGTTTAACAGATGGGTACACATAAAAATATGTGAGAGCATCTCTATGTGAATCAAGTTTAAATGTTACTTTGCACTGCCATTCAGGAATACAGAGACACCAATCTGTGTAAAGCTCATGGAAAATGCTGGGAGAATACACCATTGCAAATCCAATTCAGAACTAACTGCACAGTTTATAAATCTGTGCTCTGGTTGCTATGGTAGTTTTAGTTTTGGTTTTCATGACTCAGGATTATGCAGCATCAAAAAGTAACCCACCTTGAAATGTGGGGTTTCTCTACAAGAATCTTACTCAGAACTGATGAAAGAGCAAGAATTCTGCTTCTTATGTAGTTTACTTGAACATTTTTATAGCAATTTGTGCATAATCCTCTTACGTCTTTTTTTCTGGATAAGGATTGTACCAGAGATTTCACTGTTACATGTGTAGATGCATCACACAATCAGGGTAGAGAATGCATCAGATTTAAAGATAGAAATGACTATGACTATTAAGTAAAACAATAAAACGAATGCCTTATTCTCATGATAAGTATCTTGGCTGTGGTGTTTTCATTTGAAAATAGACTTTTATATTTTGTTATACCTTTCTCTTATTTTTTACCATCCATGATTTGTTATAAGCATCTATTAAATTTATTAGAAAATTTTCTGTCAATATATATATGCAGTATTTGTCACTATCCTTCAAATTACCCTTTTTTCTCCCAGAGCCATAATTGATTACATTAACTTTGATATATTAATTTTCCTTCAATGGAGAGAGAAAAATGTTAAGACAAAATTTTTAGAAGCCACACTGTGTGTAATGCTGTTCAAAATGAGAGACAAGGCAGCAATTATCCAGTTGGAGGTCAGAACAAAATTCTACATCCCAAAAGATGATGATTTTGAGTAGTGCAAAAGCTTCATCTGTGAACTTCTGTTGTCTAGAAGCCTGGGTGAAATAGCTTTGAACAATGGTTGCAATGCCTTTTAAGAAAAAATTGAAAACCAGAAAGCACACTGATAGCAATCTCATTGCTAAATCATTGTATTGATCCCTTGAAGCCTGTTGTTAAATTAACTGGAAATATGTATACATGTAGATGCTATCTCTGTAAAATGTTTACATGGTTATCTCTACAGAAAAGCAGTCCTACTAAATTAAGTGCTAATATTTGTATGTGGAAAATTACATACTTCATCACCTTTAGTGTCGTGTATATACATGCAAATAAAGGATTTAACAGCACACCTAGTGTGTTGGGTAGTTTGGTAGCAATATATCAAAAAAGCCTGATAAAACCAGGTCTAGCATAGTGTGTCCCTAAGTTGCACTCATAATGTAGCTCAAATGGTTAAGTGTCTCTTGTTAGCATACTATGATCATTGTAAACACACATGCACACTTATGCAGTTATCAAATTCACTCTTGTGATACTCTCTTGCAGTAGTGACTCTCTTAGAATTAATTTGATACTCATTTTTATTATGGTCTTCAAAGACAGCTTTAACATATGTTTGCTCTAACCCTCTGCACAAGTGAATTTAACTCTCCATTCTTAGACAGATAAAGAATTTCATATTTCTATAGAAATTATTATTGGTATTTACATATGTTTATCTCAATTAGTACAGAATTAGAAGCTGTAGACAGTCTCATCTTCTCTCAGCTACACTGATTTTACAATGAAATGGAATGACATTAGACAGGGGGTAGAATGATATTACAATGGAGTAAAGAATATGGCCCAATGTGCCTTTGCTATTGAAATTACAATCTCCCATTTATAGGAGATAGGAAAAAATTAGAAATTAAAAATATTATCATTAATCTTATTATTTCCTTCTTGAAGTGTGAACACTTGCAGGGATTAACTAGTTTACATAAATGACAGCTCTACTGTTTGCTTAAGGAAGACAGTATGCTTTGCTAGATTTAAGAACTACATATAATTTCCAGCAGAGCACACAGCTATCTCCACAATACCTTTATATTCAATACATATGGAATATCCGAGTTTCAGCTGACTGTACAAATGAATTATACCTTGCCTGTAGTGTCTGCAAAACCCCTCAAACATAACATAACTCCCAACTATGAGGTGCAATCCAAAAAAACTAAAAGTCAAGAAAAATAATGTCAAGAATGTGGAACATACAAATAGCTGCAGTGTATGGAAAAATATTTGCTGAAGTTCTCTGAAAA
The DNA here is from genome assembly GCA_034336665.1 of Luscinia megarhynchos. Classification (NCBI taxonomy): domain Eukaryota; kingdom Metazoa; phylum Chordata; class Aves; order Passeriformes; family Muscicapidae; genus Luscinia; species Luscinia megarhynchos. The sequence goes on from CM067564.1 coordinate 33,348,194, forward strand.
GCTGGAGCTGAATCAGTGAAAAACTCTTCTCTGGAAAGAAGAATGAAAGGAAAGTATGAGATCTGGTTTTTAAAACCAAACTAACTGTATGATACTTAAGAACAAAATTGAGCTGTAGAACCTCTGCATTTCACTAACAAGCCAAGGAGAGCAAGTTGGAGTTAAAAGAGAATCCATGACCAGAAAGAAAAAGCTGAACTGGAAAATTGAAATCAAGGAGAGGGGACTGGAGCTCTGATGAAAACTTAGACTCACGCTCCATGACATTGAAATTCCTGAGAGAGCGCTTTTCGAACACATGCCTGTCGATTTGCCTAGAATTACTTTGTTGCTAATAAAACACTCTATTTAAATATTTTTTTGTTGAAATGAAACATTCTTCAAATATGAGGTTTCTTGAACAGTCAAATTTTCAGACAGCCAAGTGAGAGAGAAGCAGCGTGATGGGGAATTGACTTGTAAAATATCTGAGACATCTGGGGCAGGAGAATGCAGCTTTTATCTTGCATTACCTTTTTCTGGGTCACAGTTTTCAAGACCTTAGGAAATGGCACTGGGTTGAGAGTCTGTCCCCAAGGGAGCTTGCCCACAAGGACAAGACCACAGCAGGAAGCTGGAGCCTTAAAAATGAGTCGGGTCATGCAGGCGAGCTCCTGGCTGGTAACTGTCCCTGCCACACCGATGGTACCAGTGCTATGGCAAAGCACAACTAAATCACTTGTATTAGTAAGGAACATTGCAAAGAATGGCTTTGAACTGTACTCTGCAGTCAGCCATATTTTCAAACCCAGGAGTCTAAAATGTACCCCTGGATAGCCACACAGGCTGCCAACGGGAAGGTATAAATTAGGTGCCAGGTAATCTTTCATCCACCTACTTAGACTGCAAATCTTTCTCTGGCAAATCTTTCATCTTGACTACCAGATGTTGTCTTTTGTTCTCAATCACACTACGCCTGCAAACTGTCAGTGCATGTATCTCATGCACTGCTGTGTAAGTCTGATGGATATTATGCAAATATCTCCAGATGAAAATCTGTTCTGACATTAAGAACAGCACGTTGCTGCAGGTACCTTGCCACTTCTACTTCTTGTGAAATGTCATTGACATCTTTATCAATAAAAATGGAAATAGGAGCCTGAGTTGGCTGCAAGACTGCCCATCGTAAGAAGGAGATATTATAAAAAGCACAAATCATGCAAAATTTGAAGTGTATGAGGTTTGGTGACCCTCACAAACTATACTTTGTTTCCTATAATTAGTTGAAAATAAAACTTACTTTCCAGTAAGTTCGAAACCACATTATATCCCCAGAGATTATTCCACTTAAAGCAAAATACATATTGCTTTTAGCTAAAGAAAACATGCTGTGCATAGAAAAAACTTTATTATCTGTAATGGCTCGGTTCCTAGAAGTTGCAACTCTGAACAAAAACATTTTGGTCTTGTATGGTTGGTAACTGTTTTCTCTCAAGAGAAAGGATGGCTGTGCTACCCCAGGTTTTGGCATCATGGAAGTGAACTGTAACTGAAATGGGCTTTGTCCACTGCCATGTAGAATGATGGAATAGTAGAATGTAATGGGGTTTGAATGGATTGTAAAGAATCATCTAATCCCAATCCCCTGCCATGGGCAGTGGCATCTCCCACTAGACCAGGCTGGTCAAGGCCTTTACCAAACTGGCTTTGATCACTGCTGGGGCTGGCTGGGACATCCACAACCTCCCTGGGCAAACTGTTCCAATATCTCACTCACGATAAAGAATTTTTTAAAAAAATATCTAGTCCAACTTATACCCATTACTTCTGGTTCTATCACTTCAGTTCCAGACAAGGAGACCCTCTCCAGCTTCCCTATAGGCCCCCTTAAGTGTAGAGGCAAATGGGAGCTGGTGCTTTTGTACATCAGGTTGGTCTGAGTTGGTCATGTCTAACCTCCCACAGTAAGGGAGCCTCGAGCAAGTTGCTCCGTTTATTTCTTTTTCCCGTCAAGCGGCTGCATGTGCCCGGTTTGCAAATGCAGGCACAAACACCGACGTTGCCGCGGGTGACAGAGGCCGCAGGCGGGGACGGGCAGCGTCTACAGGGAAGCTGCCCGACGGAGGCGGGGCGGGGCCGCGCCCCGCAGACCCCGCACTCCCCGCAGAGCCCGCACTCCTCCCCGCACTCCTGCCCGCACTCCTGCCCGCACTCCTGCCCGCACTCCTGCCCGCACTCCTGCCCGCACTCCCCGGCCCGCCACAGCTGCCCGCTCCCGGCGATCTCGCGGGATTATGCTAATGACGCGGCCCCGCCCCGCCGCCCCGCCCCCCGCCCGCCCCGCGCCCTCCCTGGGCGGGTGAGCGCGCGCGGCCGCGGTGCGCTGTGGGATAGTGGCGGTATAAAGTGTACGCTCGGCGCGGCCGTGGCTGAGGGGGCCGGCGCGAGCGGGGCATGAAGATGGCGGACGCCAAGCAGAAGCGGAACGAGCAGCTGAAGCGCTGGATCGGCTCCGAGACCGACCTGGAGCCTCCCGTGGTCAAGCGCAAGAAGACCAAGGTGAAATTCGACGACGGCGCCGTCTTCCTGGCCGCCTGCTCCAGCGGAGACACCGAGGAGGTGCTGCGGCTGCTGGAGCGGGGCGCCGACATCAACTACGCCAATGTGGACGGGCTCACCGCTCTCCACCAGGTCGGTGCTGGGCCGATCGAGGGTTCCCTGAGCGGACTGGGGCGGGGAGGGGGGGCGAGGCCGGCCGACAGCCTCCCCCCCGAGGAGGAGGTGGAGGAGGAAGGGGCCGGAGCGGCTGCGCTCCCTCCGCTGGGGGGTGTCGGGGCGGGGAGGTGGCGGCAGGGTCAGCCTGGGATCGGCCGCGGGCCGAGCCCCGGGCCGGCGGGGCCGCAGGGGCGGGAGGCTGCGCCCCCTCCCCGCGGGCAGGGCGTCGGAAGGGGCGGATGGGCCTCTCCTCCGGCGGGAAGGAGGTGCTGCTGACCCTCTTTCGTTTTCCCCTCTTGGCAGCGCCTCCCTCGGAGGGCCGAGGGGAGCGGCCCTGCCCCGTGTGGGCTGAGGGGGCCGGAGGCAGGTGCCCCCCGGTGTGGAAGGGTGACCGCAGGTGAGAGAAGCGGTCTGGCCTCGGGGGGCGCTTCCGCCACTGCCCCTTGCCCGGGATCCCGGTAGTAGATCCCTGCTTCCCTCGGCTTCCCGGTTCCGCAGTAGTTGAGCCGATTAAAGCCCGCTCGTGTGTGCGGGTGGCCGTGTTGAGAGAAGGATCATCTACTTCTCTTCGGTTTCTAGGGGAAACCGGTGTTTTGTTCATTATATAGAAACGCGTATCAGTAAGGGGCCGCTTGTTTTCGTTAACGATGGCTCCCGCCGCAGTGTGAAAGCTGAGCTTCAAGGGGAGCAGAGGTCTTAAATTTTTCTTCCTTGCGTTGGAAAGTAGTTAAAAACCCAATCCATATCGCTTTGTTCTGGTGTGGGTATGTGGGAGGGGGGTTGGTGTCGAGGGAAGTAACTTTCACTTGGGCCAGGGGGGGAATGGACGGGAAACTGGCTGTGAAGTTTCCTCAAAATGGATGCTTTGTGCATGTTGAACTTCATAGCAGTCTGATTGGAATCTCAAAACGTTAGCCAAATAAGGAAAGGCTGTGGCAATCCGGAGATAATGCGGGTTTGCCTGAATAGGTTTTTTCTCTAGAAGGCCAAAAGCTTCCACACAATATTAGATTCTCTAAATATCTGGAAAGCAAAGAAGTATGTTTGACAGGCTAGCTTCTCGTTCTTAAGCTTAGAAGTTGTTCAGTAGTTTAAAAAAAACATCTTAATGGTTGTGTTGTAGTATTGAACAAGTAGAAAGCTTCCATAAACAGTTAGTTGGGGTGCTTTCTTACATTAAAAAAATGAGATGGTGAATTTGTTTTCTCCGTCCTGTATAGGTTTTTCAAGGATGTGAGGCTCTAGAAATACCTAAACCGCCTTGCAGAACTGGATAGAATCCACTCTTGAACATGGGATGTAAAATTCTACGACTCTTTGCTCTGTTTGCTGTATCTGAGTTGTCACTTGCTCCCCTGTAAAGGGTGTTGGTTTACTTTCAGTTATGAACTGAACTGGAAGAATAAGTGTGTGCTGTGGTTAAGCCTGTCAGCGTGTTACTGCAGCACGGTTACCTGACTGCAGGCTAGCCTGTCACTTCATTGCAAGGTTTTTTGTATTTCTCCTTTTCTAATCAAGTTATGGTATCTTCATGCTTCCGAGGAGCTCTGTGTGAGGAGCCATACCTTAACTGGTTAGATCCTTGGGTCTGCAAGTTGCTGTACTCCGGCCGTTGGTAGGGAAGGATGACGTTAAGTTTAACTCTCTTGTTAGACTAAGAGATGGTTTTATCTCTTTCTGATGTTCAGATGGCATTTTCAAAATGTCTTTAATATTACATGCAAAAAAGCCTTCATCAGGGTAATTCAGAGCATATTCACCCCTTTTTTTTTCCACATTGTAGTCAGCTTACAGTTTGGAAGGGCAAAGTCTAAGGAACAGAGGTAAAGATTTATATTACTGCTAAAATTCTTGCTCAAGCTCCTTCTTCCCCCTCCTTTAGTGATACCAAAAGACCTTTTCTGATTTTATGATACTGAAAGCAAATAAGATCGGTTGTGAAGTTATAATCCTCTTGAGGCTGTGCAGTAAGTGAAGGTTACCTCTTGCTGTAAAAAAAGGCATAAAACAAATCCCTGCCATGACCAACTCTGAATGGTTTCACTTCATTATTAACACAAAATCTTATTTTCCTCTAATATGCCATATAAAAGGTGCAAATCACACGATGCTGTCTGTAACATGAATTAATTTAATAAAATTGGCTGCAACGTGAATAAAGCTGTATTCGTTCTCAAAGGAAACTCTTCAAAAACTTGTCATTTTTCCTGGCAGTTTTGACTGACTGATGGCAATTGTATTCAAGTCCATGTTATTGTGTTTAAGACTGCCATGGTGTGCTGTTGCTTTGTGGTTCTTTGGTTGGTTGGATTTTTTTGTTTTGTGTCGTCTGTCAGATCCTATGTAGACATTGCTGCTTCAGAGGAGTAAATTTATCTCAGCAAAGATAAAATTACTGTACTTTTTTGGGTTGTGTCTTTTTTGTCTTCCATCAATTTATTTTTTTCCAGTTATTGAGGGCAAATGCCATATGTCTGAAATAGCAATAGAATTAAATAGTTCATTTAATATTTAGCCTTTGATTTTCCTGCTTCATGTGGCAGTTATAGGAAGAGACTTAAGCTTTATATTTCACAAAGTGGAAGTGCTGAGGGGAAAGTACCATTAATCCTGAAATTCTGGTGAACTTCAGGTCTGATCTTTAATGGAACATCAAGCTTTGTTGCTGAAGCCATTAGCTAAGCTTTTCCTCTGAGTGGAATGCCATCACCATCAGAAAGCTGCATGAAGAATTGTTTCTCTTCATGCATACAGGAAAGAAAACAATTACTTGACTTGGTAGCTGAGAGGAGGAAAGGGGGGAGGATATATATAGGTACTTGCTTCAGCTTTTGACAGTGCCAGTGAGCAGATTTTATTTTATATCTGCATGTCCATGAGTGGACTTGAGTGCATCATATCTGAGGACAGATAAATTAAATTCTTCAGTGTCTTGCAGAAGAGAAAAAATTGTTATTAGGTGATGTTTATTATTCCTCTGTGTAATTTTGAGTTCAAAGCTTACTTTAAGAACTTGTTTTGCACAAGTCCTCAAGTCAGGCCTTCAGCACAAAGGAAAAAACTGTTGCATATAATTTTCCTATATACATATATATATGCAATGTAGGATATTGCAGCAGGATAGTGTGTGTTGTTGCATAATCTGCATTATGTACATATTGTGTGTATGTATCTGCAAGAGCAGAAAACTTCTAAATGAGAACTTAAATTTACAATCAGATGTCAGTGCCATTGCTCTAGTGGAGGTGGAAGTTTTGAATGTTGCACTCCCAGACGGCTGTTATGCAAGATGAGATCTAACTTAAAAGTGCAGCTTTTCTAATCTGCCTTAACAGTGGAATGTAAGTGGAACTTGAGAAAAGAAAGAAGACCAAAGGTGAGCCTTAAGAGGCTGTATAATATTTTCAATAAAACCTGATCTCTTCTTAGGCAGACATATTCCTTCAGAGTGGGATTCAGTTCTCTCATCCTGAAAGCCTAACACCTATCGTTCCTCAGAGTTTGGATTCTCTTCTGCTTTCCTTGGCTTTCATGAAAGAGGATTTAGTTCATTCACTCTGACTGGAATTTATTGTTTAAATGGCTGAAAGTAGTTAGTCTAGAAGTTACATAAAGGTTTGCACAGGAAAGTGGAGCCCACCATTTCTGGACAGCACCACAGAAAAGCTGCATGTAATGGGGAGGGATCACAATGTGGCCAATTTCTTGGAAAACTGGATTTTCTGTGCACCTTGCTCGCCTGGGAATATCGGATGTGCAGTGTGGAGGACCCGCACACACCTCAGCACTGGCTGAGATTAGTGGTCAGGTATCACAATTTATGCCTGCTTTTTGGCTGACCTTTTTCTTTGAGGCTGCTCAGACTTAGAAGATGGTAACCTTGCCTTTGGCCTCATCCTCTCTGGGTGAGGAAGGTGAGTGCTGTAGCCTGATTCCACCACACAGCATGAAAAGAACTGTCCTGCTGTGCTGATCTTGCTTGTTCTGGGGAGGGTGCTGCTTTTGAGGTAAGATAAGGGATATTATCTTGGCTCTTTGTGCATGAGGATCATTATGTATCCACAAGGGGTGTTGGTGGTGAAGGCCCCTACTCCTTGATGCAGGATTCATCTTTTTTGTCTGTGACAACTACAGTTTAATTAAGCAAAATTCCTTGAAGGCTATCTCTATAAAGTAGTGTTTTTTCTGCAATTCTTTAGGTGCGCAATTGAATGTGAAGGTGAGACTGTTTTACCCACATTATAGTTTACATACTTGTTTGTTGATAGAGGAGTATGCAGTGTTAGATAGAAATTTTGATTTGCTGCCACTGTTGTAGGACTCTGCTGTGTTTATCCCTGAATACCAATTAAGATAGTTTTTTTTCACACAGTGCTTGCATGCTGTTTTTGGGTAAGGACAGTTATTGCCGTCTTAATATTCCCTTTGGGCTCTGTGAGATTAATTTCTTAGATAAGAAGTACCTTCCTTTGCAGGAGTTTTTGTGACTGTTTATGTGAAAAGTTCTGTGAGGGCTTCTGGTGGCATACTCTTAGTACCTGATATGGTAACGAGTATGGATACCTTTGGCACCAGCTGTGTCCTTTCAAACTGCAACCAGTGATGCAAAAGAGACGTAAAAATCTACCAGCGCTGGATTCCTTTGCCTTAGAATTTGATAGAGGGCATTATGGCTGCACTGTCCGGATTCGTTCTGATGAATTATAACACAGGTCGTGTATTTGAGCTGGGGCTGCAGCACATGCAGCACGTCAAGCTGTAAGAGCAAAGACACGGTTGCCAGAGTCTTAAATCTCTAGAATGTTACTCTAGGATAGCTCGAAGCTGTCCTAATAACCTCCTGGCTATGACTTCTACCATGACTCTTTTGGAGAATGAAAATACTGGTGCATAGGGCAAACTTGTTAACTTTTCAAAACTGTTGAGTAGGAGGATTGCCTTTTGTACAGGAAGGTTTATACTCAATTACAAAACTGACGTTGAAATTTCACTGTTTGGAGGGAAACCAACCTGCTTATCACCAAACCTCCTAATGCTCTCATTGTGGATGTTCTACCACTGAGAATTTTGGAGTAATTTTCTCAGCTTGTTTTATTATTCATCTATCATGGCTTTTTTTTTTTTTTTTCCTATTTTTTTATCTCTGTGACAAAGCACAGAGAAAATGAGTCTAGAAATAAATGTAATGTTGACTTCACTCGTTGATCAAACTACAGAGGCATATTTGTTTAAATTCCCTTTTGTAATTGGTTCTTGTGTGGGTTACAGATATTTCTCTCTGTAGTTACAGTAGCTGGATTCAGATGGTACAGTAAGTACTTGATAACTTCCTGCTAAGATTGTCATCTGAGATTTTAAATTTTTTTTTTACTGTTTGAAATGGAGACAATAAGAGGGGGAAAAGGTGTGATTTTTTCATAATAAACTGTGAGTATAATAGTGGAAATTTAATTACTGTAGTCAAAAAATGGTGTTCTCCTTGGTGCTTTATGAAAGAAAGAAGTAACAATCTCTTCACCTTTTTAGGTTTATTATTTTTGAGTGATCTGTTAAGTCTGAATCTGAGATTTCTATGTATTTTCATTGCTATGGATATTTCTTGTGCACAAACAGAGTAACCCAACTGAATTCTAGCATATAGAAAGTACTTAAAGTATTTAAAGCCAGTTTTCATGTTAGTGTAACTGACAGGTTTCTTAAACTTTCTAGTCATGGAGAAAGAGTTCTGCATTCCAGTGTAAGGATGAATTCAACTGGTAGGGCTTTAGTGTTTACTGAAGCTAATGTTCAGGGACAATTTCTGCTGGTCTCTAGATATGAATTTCACTGTAGCATTAATGCTGCTTTTACAGTACAGCTTCATCTGTGTTTTTTTTATGCATTCTGGTCTATTTTTGGTATTGTAAAAATACTTTCTCATGATAAGTAATCAAAAAGCACCTTGAAAGGGTAGATGATATATGCTTTTGTATGTATGCATAAACACACTTAAGGCCTTTATGATTTTGACATTGTAGTAGCAAGAATGCTGTTTTACCAAATTATTGAATTTCAGTTGTTAGCTAAATCTGAGGCTAGGAAACAGAAGCAGTTAGTATAAATCACTAGTAGATATACCACTCTGGAGGGGTCTGTATTCCAGGCTTAACAATATATGCTACGTTTTAGTTGGAACAGATGGTTTGACAGGCTCTTGTCCGGTTCTTTATTTTGTTTATCCCTTTGCTCATGCTCTCAGTTGCTCCCTTTCTCGAAGTTATTACTTAGGCTAGTAAGACACTTAGTGCAATCCTCTCAAAAACTGAGAGCCCAGCAAATTGGTAGTCTCTCTGTGTAATGGTGATTGCTGAGGCTGAGCTCACACCATATGAAACTGAGGAGCATGCATGTGTTCCAGCAAATACTGAAATTTTATCCAAGGATATGTTAAGATGGGTTAGACTTAGTCAAACTAATGTACTCTGAATGCAGCATGAGGTAGTTTTGAGCAATTGTAGAATGAGTACACCTTTTTGGGATTCTTGCAACCAAGAAGCTGTAAATTTCATCTTATTACTGCTGTATTGTAGTATAAGTATAGAACATACTAAGTAAGACATGCAGCATATGAAGACATTTGCCAAACAAATGTGTTGTCAGTGCCCAGCAGTATATTTTTCTTCATTGATCTTGACAGCAGTAAAATGCAAACTGGAATGCAGCAGTAAGGCAGTGGAGCCACCCCTAAGCTGGTCAGCCTCTGATGCTGCTCGATGGGTGGAGACATTCCAAGCTCCTTTACTTTCCTATATGCATTCCTGAAATGACGATGAATGGAAAGCGTGGCATAAGAGTAGCAGCATTCCTCAGCTGTTTCCTTTCTAGTAATTTCAAGTCTGTAAGATAAGAATACAAGAAGGCAAAAGATGATCATGGTGCTGGGCGGGGGAGTGGTGGGAGTGCGACCGGAGCATGGTTGAATTTTTTTTTTTTTTTTATTCATTGTCTTGACAAGACCTGGTGCCCAGCTCTTGTGTTTCAGTTACTGAGCACACTGAATCAGCCCGCTGTGCTTGTCCTGGAAACACTGAGTCTTTGCCGGCTCATTGACAAAACCAAAATTAGAGCAATATGATGGAGTCTTTGAACAAGACTGTTTCCCGTTTATGCCTGAGTGGTGTTAGCACTTAACCCATTAACAATGTATTTGTTAGGCTGACAGCTACTAAAGGTCCGTTAAACGGAGTGAACTGTGGAGTTGACTTTAAGAGGAGGGTGCGGTCCTTGAGAATCAATAGTAGCCTCATTTCGGGCCTACGCACAGAGGTAGGTTTATCTGCAAGATGGCAAATAAATAGTTTGAATGCTTAAATTTGGTCAATAACTAGCACATGATTATTGACTCTGATACTAAATTATCTGTAAGCTATGGTGGTTAGGAATGGTTCCAGTCCTGAAACATTCAAAGGGTATTATTTTTAAAATTATTTTTGGTTCATTCTGAAATATGCTTTGATTTTCCCATGTTATGATTGTAGTTCAGGGTCTTGATTGGATCTATGACAGCTTGCTTTGGTTAGGCAGCCAGTGGTGATTATTATACCAGTTTAATTCTGGGGTGATTATTTAGTTTTGGAGTTTGTTTTACCACCCTGGAGTCATACATATATATATATATATTATATATATATACACACACATATGTATATGTGCACACACACACACATTATATATATATACTTACTGAGTATTTGAGGTTTCTTATACATCAGGGAATTACTTGCAAGTGTTAGCTTTGTGTTGTGGATCTTCTGTGTGTGTGTGTATATATATGTATGTATGTATATATATAATTGTTTTTTCCGTTTCCTAGAGTTTTTTGTTGTTGTTGTTCTCTTTCACAGAAGGACTGAGATGAATGTTAACATGAAACCTGTTTGTTAGTAATTCTAACAAACCTCCAAACTTATAGGATGAACTTACCTTATCAGTTTTCTTAAATTTCACACTTGAAGCAAATATTTGTCTAAGGCAAAATAAAAATATCTTCATCTGGTAACCAGGGTGAATACATCTGACAAGCATGTACGCTATATGTGTGTGGTCAGTGCTGCTTCTAAAACAGTTAACTTAGATGAAACTTTCACTGAGGAGCTGGATTCCTCCATCAGAGTTGGGATCCTTTTGAAACTGGAATAACCTCTCAGACTTCTGGCTTTGGAATTTTCAGCTTACAAATATCCTGAAATTTGCTTTAGTGTTCTTGACTGACAGCCTACGCTTTTCTTACTGAAGTGGAAAAGTTGTTATTTTAAGGCTGCAAAGCATTCTGTCCCAAGTTTTAAGGAAGGTGTTGTTGCTTGCAGTGTGTTTGCAAATAGATGCAAATATACTTGAATAAGTAGGCTTAATTAAGTGAATAGTTTTATCAAAATAAATCCATTTTCCAAAAGTATGCCTTCCCATCCCAGAGATGAAACAATCTGAAACTACTTGTATTAATTATTTCCTCAATCAGTGTGAATTATGACTACTAATCCCATATTCTAGAAAATAAGTAGCCCTGCTTATTGTTGTTGCAGCATTAGTTATTTTTTTATTTAGATTTTTATGAAAAGTCAATGCTCTTAAACTTGTTTTGCTAATCTGTTATTTGGAAATGTTTTTAAACATGGTGCTTTAGGTGCTGAATCTGCTGAAAATTTGGGCAAAATTAATTACCTTATGTTTTATCCAAAATGAAGACTGAAAATGGGGGTGCCAACATTGTGTCTGCAGGCCAAACGTGGATGCCTGATAAGTAATAATCTCCTTTCTATCCAGTCATATAAAACAATGTCTTTAGAAAGCCTCCCAAACTTCACAATTTCCCAGTTTTATTTTATTCAGCAACTGTAGCAAATAGAATTATTTTAAGTCCTGGTTTGTTTTTTTTTACGAGCCTGAGCTTAATCTCCTCAGTAGAAAATAAAAGTTTAGTGCTTACCTCTGAAAGGAGAAATTTTGTGTAATGTCAGTTTCTTGGTTTCTGAGTATAGCAGAGCAGAGGGGTGGGTTGTGCTAGCACTGGGGCTGTCAGTGGGTTTTTGTTTATGAACCTCTCTGGCCATGGCTTTCTGGTCACTCATTGTCTACTTCCTTGCCGACAGCCTAGCCAAATACTTGGCACTGGTCTCTCTATAGCTGTGTTTAATAGTGGCAGTGAATGCTAATGCTTGTATGTCACAGTGCTTATTAGGCATTTGCACACTTAGGAAGAGAAACAGCTTTCCTGCACTTCTGCAGAGGTATAACTTAACAGGTCTAATGTCTCTTGTACTTAACATTTCTAATCGAGTTATTAAATATTGAAGGTGGGCTTTGGACAGATATATCAAACATGACTCCTAAGAAACTCATGAAGTTACTGTAATAACAAGTTTTATCTCTAGGTAAATACAGGAGTGGTATTTTAAAAACTACCATTTTTAAGGAAAATAGGGAACAACTTGGTGCAAATGACAGATGATACATTATGTATTTTGTAAAGTGTTTTATCAGTTACCCATGTGGGATCTGGGGGTAGGAGAGCTCTTTCTCAGTTGTTTTCTCAGCAATTGAAGAGGTTACTGTACTCTGTAACAGTAAGAAACCTGTCAGTTGTAATTACAGCAAATAGCACTTGCAAGCTCAAGTAGCTGTTAGGATGTGACTGCTGGAGATAAGCGCTATTAGAATTTTTTGCTGGAAGAAACCTAGCTTTGTGAGAATCACTGTACCTGTGAACAAAGTGTCAGTAGATTTCTGGAGCCTTATCGTTAGCAGGTTCTATGGCACAAGGAACATGGAAACAGGAGTTTTTCTGGATGTGGATGGAGTAGTTCCCAAGGGAAGATCGACAGCTTCAGTTTGACTTCCAAAAACTTCACAAAAGCCAGGAAAGCCTGCTAAAACAAAATGTGTAATTATTAAGATGGTGTATTTCAAAAGCTCTTGCTGCAATTATGGTTTGGCATCCTTTTTTAGAATAAGACACCTGCCATGTCAGGTGCATATGCTGGATTAAAACATAAAACCAAGAAAGCTCTGGTGTAGAAAAGCTTGCATGATAGTAGTCCTATTAAGAATACTTTTCCTTTTAAGTTTGTTTTTAGGATTTTTGTGTTGGTTTTCTTGTGTATGTAGTGGGATTTTTTGTTTCCAAAACACAGCATATAAATAAAAACATCACTAAAAGTTTAGTGATGGCAGGCAAATTGGGGGGATTCAAATCGAAGACCAAATAGCACTTAAAAGTAACTTTCTGTTAAGAAACCTTGGCATCAGAACCATATCTTCTTCAGTGGCATAATTTATCATCCTCGCAGAGATTTGACTGAAGTGTTTGCTTTAAGATCTGATGTGTAGTTTCCCCCTTTTGGGAGATTCACCAAGGGCTTTGTTTCTCAATAGCCGCTTACTTACGCATATTCTAACAATACTTTGTCTTTTCAAGACAAACTGTCATGACAGAATTTTAAACACTTTATTCCTTAATTTCTTGTAGTATTTTGAGCCCTTTTAATTTCTTGTCTATAATTATCTACTTTTATTTTATATTGTCAAATTAAATAAATATAGGAGAATTTTCTTAGTGCTTTTTTTCCCCTTTTCATTTTGCTTTGTCGTGTTTCGCTGCTGCTGATGTGTTAGATAACATGCTTTGAATTCTGTTAATACTTGAAGGGTGCTTATGCGGAATTTAAACAATTAACAGCCTTACTCAACTGATTTGGACTGCTTCATTGTAGCTTAAATTGCAAATATTACTTGGTTTTAAACTTTAGGTCAGAACCTTCACTTTTTACAAAAATGGTTTAAAACCGAGGTTCAGCTGTTTTGCAGTTGAGCTCATGATAGGCTGTAAAACTGAGGAGTGTCACTTAACTGGGAGTGACATCACTAACTTTATCAATACACTTCTATTCTTATCTTTCGGTAGCAGTGATTCATGAGACCCATATTACACTGTACAGTTTCATAAATTTCTCTTTGTAAGAAGTTCTGTGACCTAGAAGAAGGTGGGAAATGGGAAACAGGGTAAAAAATAATCTTCTGATCCTAAAATAGAACAGGACAGAGGTAGGAATTATTTTAATCCAGGTAAATTGCCCCCCCTTTTTTTCTTTCCTCCTGTCTCCTTGTTCTGTTTGTGTTACAGAAACTGGATTTTTGACAGTCAAATCCATCTGCCTTGTAGCTTTTAATAAATAAGCAGCACTGCTTGGTTATTGGTGCTTCTAGAGTTATAAAAGCAGTCTCCAAATTCAAGTTTTTGTCTGTAGAAACCTTAACAAGGTGCTGGTGTTTGTAGAAACCCAGCATGTGCCTTACTTTGATTTAATTCTCTGAGAAAGTACTAAAGGAACTAACCCTCACCAGACCTATCAGCAACCATTGAGGCACGTGATGTTTTCATGTCTACTTTTCCTCCTCCTTGTTAGGATACTTAAGGTGACCCTGACCCAAACCCATGGGTGCACTATAAATTTCTCTCTCTGCCATGTTTTAACTTGTATTCTGCAATTCCTTGCATTAAGCAAGGGAATTGTTCCTGTAAAGCCAAATATGTAAATCAAAGATTTTCATATACTTTGTCTCTTGTCAGTCTCGGAGTGTAGATTGTGAAATGCTTCTGGCACTTCCAGTGACTCTTGATTCATTGAGAATGACTGTTATGGTATTTACCTCCTTAGTCCCAATTATTTTTTCATATAATCATAGAATGTTAAGGGTTGGAAGGGACCTTTAAAGATCATCTAATCCCAACCAAACCCCTGCCATGGGCAGTGAGTGACACGCTAGATCAGGTTGGTCAAGGCCTTACCAAAACTGGCTTCAAACACTGTCTGGGCTGGGTTATCAACAGCCTTTCTGGGCAGCTTGTTCCAGTGTCTCACCATGCTCACAGTAAAAGATTTCTTTTAGTATCTAGTCTAAATTTCCCCTCTTTCTGTTTTTGCCATTTACTCCTGGTTCTGTCACTACAGTTCCTGACAAAAAGTCGTTCTCCAGCTTCCTGATATTCCTTTTTCAGGTACTCGAAGATTGCTATAAGGTCTTTTCTTGCAGCCTTTTCTTCTCTGGGCTGTACAGCCCTGATTCTCTCAGCCTGGCTGTGCAGGGAAACAGAGCCACTTCTGCAGGGTGCTCCAGTCTTCTTAACTTCATGGCCCTCCTCTGGGCTTGCTCCAACAGTTTCATTACCTTAAGTGGGAGCATCAGAACTGTACACACTACTCTCTCTAAGTGAGGTCTCACAAGAGCAGAGGAGAGGGGGAGAATCTTCTCCCTTGACCTGCTGGCCACACTTCTTTTGACACAGTCCAGGATATGGTTTGCCTTCTAGGCTGTGAAAAACTCCTGTTGAGTTTTTCATCAAACATCACCCCCAATTCCTTTTCTGCAGAGCTGCTCTCAATCATCTTTCTGCCCAACCTGTAGATGTGCCAGGGTGAAGTCCAGTTTCGGTAATGCTCTGGCTTTAGAAGTTGCATATAGGAATATTTCTTAAAGTCTGAGGCCAATATGCAGGTAGTACATCCAGTTTAGGCACAGTGTGATGGAGGGAGTGGGTTCTGCAGCCTTCCTGCTTTCTGCATATAGGACTTAAAGTTCTAGACAAGTGCAGTGGCTTGAATTTTATCAGTTGGTGGAACTTGACTCTATGATAACAGATGTTTGGAAAGAAGTTATTAACCACTGTAGTCACTATTGCAGAAAGTTGTTGATTTCTTAGAGGATAAATGATTCCCTCCTTACCCAAAACACTGTATTCATACAACAGCAATGCTGTTGCCGGTTTAGCCAGAATGAGGAGAAGAAGAAAAGCTCTTTCTACTACATGATCACAGAATCAACTAGCTTAGAAAAGATCTTTGAGGTCCAGACCAACCTATGACCTTAAACCACGCTGTCAGCTAGACCATGGCACCGAGTGCCACATCCAGTCTTTTGTTAAACACCTCCAGGGATGGTGACTCCACCACTTCCCTGGGCAGCCCATTCCAATGCCCAGTGAGCTTTATTGTGAGGAATTTCTTCTTAACGTCCAACCTAAACCTCTGCTGGCACAGCCTCAGTCTGTGTGCTCTTGTTACCTGGGAGAAGAGACCAACCCCACTGGCTACAGCCTCCCTTCAGGGAGATGTAGAGAGTGATAGGGTCTCCCCTGAGCCTTTTCTCCAGACTAAACATCCCCAGCTCCTTCAGCTGCTCACTGGACTGGTGTTCCACACTCTCCACCAGCCTTGTTGCCCTCCTCTGGACATGTTCCAGCATCTCAACATCCTTCCTAAACTGAGGAGCCCAGCATGGGACACAGCCCTCAAGGTGCAACCTCAGCAGTGCTGAGTACCAGGGAAGAATCACTGCCCTGGTTCTGCTGGCCTCACTATTTCAGACTCAGGCCTGTCCGGGGCCTTCTGCAGAGCCCTCCTACCCTGGAGCAGATCAACACATGCCCCCAATTTGGTGTTGTCTGTGAATTTCCTAATGGTAGACTCAATCTGCTCATCCCGATCATCAGTAAAGACATTAAACTGGCCCCAAAGCTGGTCTGTGGGGGATGCCATCAGGGATCATCCACCAGCTGGATGCAGCACCATTCCCCACCACTCCTTGGGCCCAGCCATCCAGGCAGTTCTTAACCCAGTAAAGGGTGCACTTGTCCAAGCCATGAGCTGCCAGCTTTTCCAGGAGTATTCTGTGGGAGATGGTGTCAAAGGCTGAGATGCAGAGTGATGTGGTGTTCTGGAATAACTAGGGAAAAGTGATGTCTGTCCCATTCTCTGCAAGGGGGCTGGAGGGAATGAGAGTAGCCTTTAATTTGAAAATTACATTGGGCACAGTGTCTAAACTGAAACATAGCACATGGCTGTAATATACTAGGTAAATGGACTGGTCTGTCATGGTAAGAGAATCCTCCCTTTAGCCAGCAAGGGGTGAGTTTCTGTAGCTGAGTCAGTGATGTGGTTACTTTGCTGTCTTGGATTTGAATGTGTATCTGATGCTTGTTTAATGTGAGACCTTTGACTTACCATCAGGTGTATTCCTTTGTCTCTGTCACAGGTAATGTCAAGAAAACCAAGAGTCAAAGGGAAGTGCTGCATCTCATTGAAATGGTGCAAAGGGTCCAATTGAACTGGTTGTGGTTCAATAGGCTGTAGGACTTGCAGTATTGATGAAAGCTTATTGGAAATGTCTTGCTGAAGATGCTGTAGTTACAAGCAGTTGTGATCAAGAAAAGTTGCATTTTTGCAACAGGAATAGGTATTTTTATAGGTGAGTTATAGATATATCAGAAGGTTAGATTAGAGCAAACTCATAATGGTTTTGTTTGTTTACTTAGGTTTTAGGAGTATTTGGAGATTTGACTTTCTGATCTATTTCTCTTAAATAACTTTTCCTTTCTACCCTGAAGTGTGTTTTTAAAACAGGCTGCTGTGATGGCTATGATCTAAGTGGATATACTTTTCTCCCCTCCCACTTCAAGTGTAAGCTATATTTTATGGTTAATAATTCCTAACATTGAGTGGCTTTTCTTTGTATCTATTAAGAGGTGTTTTCATATTATATGGTTTTTATTGACTCTTGTGATGTCCCCTGTGTTCAGGGCTGAGTAGGCAGGTGTGCTCCAGAACCTTCATATGTATAGTGATGGTGGAATTAATCTGCAATATCACCATGTCTTCAAACTGTTTATACTAGAGTTTACAGTTACTGTGTGTGTGGAACCGGTGCTTAGCTGATTGACAGTGCTCTTCAGCCATAAAACAACGAACTAAAATGTTGGCTTTAAATCTCTGAATCCTTGATGCAATAAACTTTTGCAGCATTCTTTTTGAGCTTTGGCTTCAATTCCCATGTCAGTCTTTTTTTTTTTTTTAGAAGAAAGTTCAAAGAGACAAGTTTTAACTTTCAAATCTCTACTTCAGTGTTAGTGTTGCGTTTCACCTGTGATTTCAATATATGTATATATCACATATAATAATTCTGAGTTTTCTGTATTGCCATAATTCTTTCCTATATTTTGCCAGTAGTTGTAGCAACTTGTACTTCCTCTAAGCACCATGCATCACTAATCCTTTCTTTTCCCTGAGTTCTTGCAAAGGACTGTAGGGAAGGAGAAAAATGAATGTTCTGTGTGTGTTAATTGGTAAATATATGAGTTGTAGATGCCACTGAATTTGGAGATAGAGAAATCTTTGAATGCACAAAGCCAAAATCCTGGCTCTCCATCACTGTGATATGGGATTAGTTAATTTGCAATTTCATCCAGCATTTGAGCTAAAACTGCTAGAAATAGATATTAAATTCTCCAGTAGTGGCTGAATCTCAGGAGTGTAGTTCAGGGCAACTTTTGCCTTGATGAAGTCCTAGTAAACTTGCTTTGATGAACTTAGGTTTCATTTTGTGCATGTGCTGGCACAGGCAGCTCCTTCAGCTTGTAACCAACTATGATGTGTAATCAAGTATAGCCAGATTGCTCTGACCTCCTGCAAGCTGGTCTCCTAAAATGGAAATTATTCATTTTGCAGATGGAAATTGGAGCCAAGCAGCTGTGAATTCCAGGAGACAAATACTGAAGCAAACTCATAACTTTGTTCTTCTGTTTAAAAACCGAAGTTGAGTCTTGCATTTGCCACTTGCTTTTAATCTGTGTTTTTTCCAAAAAATCAGCTCGTATTTGTATGAAGGTACTGCTTACTATCCAAAGATTTTTTGTTTCTTTTTTCACATAAGTATTTTCTTCCTAATTCTTATTTACCCTAACATCCTCTTCTAAAACAACAAACCATTGCTATTGCCCTACCTTTACTTATGTGCCTGTTGTTTTAGGGAGTTAATTTGCACTGAATCAGCTTTTAATGCTTGAATGGCAGGAAACCAGGATAGGTTGACAAATACATACATTTTCATGCAGAAGTGATGCTGATCACCTGAAGTTGTAGAGGCTGGTGTGGAATTGCTGAGTTAAAAAGCTTATTGAATATAGAAGTGACAAATTATATGCTTAATAGGACACTTGCATGAATCTGTGGGCTCAGAATGAAATGTCTAGATG